>OW443333.2:1212500-2412500 GCA_937001555.2 Hypsopygia costalis | reverse complement strand
AGGATATTCGAGACATCAGCATGGGTGAGATTAGGATAGCCCCTGAACAGGTGAAAAATGGTAAGGCTTCCGGTGAGGACGGAATTACAACAGAACTGTTGAAAGCTGGAGGAACTCCGATTCTAAAGGAACTACAACGTCTGTTTGATTCCGTCATTCACAATGGGACCGCACCAGTCGCGTGGACCAGGAGTTTGTTTGTCTTGTTCCTCAAAAAAGGTGAGAAAACCTTATTGAAGAATTATAGACCGATCTCACTCCTGACCCACGTGTATAAGCTGTTTTCAAGGGTTATCACGAATCGTCTCGCCCGAACCCTTGATGACTACCAGCCACCGGAACAGGCTGGGTTTCGTAAAGGCTACAGTACTGTGGACCACATATATACATTGCGGCAAATTGTGCAGAAAACCACAGAGTACAATTTGTCGTTCTGTGTAGCTTTTGTGGATTACGAGAAAGCCTTCGACTCCATCGAAACTTGGTCTGTTCTGGAATCCTTATAGCGGTGCCAAGTTGACCACCGCTATATCGAGGTGCTGAGATGGTTGTATAGCGCTGCGACAATGACAGTCCGCGTCCAGGACCAGCAGTCTAAGCCTATCCAGCTGCAGCGGGGAGTACGTCAAGGGGATGTCATTTCCCCAAAACTATTCACCGCTGCTCTGGAAGACGTATTTAAGACGCTGGACTGGAAAGCGTCAGTGATGGCGAGTACATCTCACACCTTCGATTTGCCGACAACGTGGTCATAATGGCTGAATCGCTGGAGGATCTCGGTCGATCTCAATGCTGCATCTCAATGTGTGGGGCTGGGGATGAATTTCAACAAGACGAAAGTCATGTACAACGATTTTGTCATCCCTAGCCCGGTTATCGTAGAGAATGTAGCTATTGAAGTAGTTAAAGACTATGTCTACCACGGTCATTCCATACAGCTTGGCCGGGGTAATTTCAACAAAGAGATCGATAGACGCATTCGACTGGGCTGGGCAGCTTTTGGAAAGCTTCGTCACATTTTCGCCGCGCAAATACCCTAGTGCTTGAAGACTAAAGTCTTCAACCAGTGCGTCCTCCCTGCAATGACATATGGTGTAGAGACTTGGACACTGACCATCGGACTGGTCCACAGGCTAAAGGTCGCGCAGCGAGCGATGGAGAGGGCTATGCTCGGGGTTTCTTTGCGGGATCGAATCCGGAACGAAGAAATTCGATGGAGAACCAGACTTGTCGACATAGCCTTCAGAGTTTGCAAGCTGAAGTGGCAATGGGCCGGTCACATCTGCCGAGTAACTGATGGCAGATGGGGAGGAAGGTATTAGAGTGGAGGCCGCGCATAGGACGACGAAGTGTTGGACGCCCTCCTACTAGATGGTTCGATGACCTTAAGAAAGCGGCTGGGAGCGGCTGGATGCGGAAGGCGGAGGACCGTATCAGGTGGAAAGCATTGGGGAAGGCTTATATCCAGCAGTAGGTAGATACAGGCTGATGATGATGATGATGAATATTATTAATTTGAGCGCGTTCGCAATGAATCATTAAATTAAATTCTTTATTATTTCCCAACAAAAGCGATTCCACGAATTGTTAATCGTTTAAGTAAATGAATATTTGAACAAATTGCAGCTGTGCGCTGCCTCTCGGACACATTGTAAATTGTTCGATAGTGTGAAATGAACCACGGTAAGGAAGATAATTTAAAAAAATATGACGTTGAAAATAAAATTGAATGGATTTCATTCACTAGACAGGTATGGATATACTTACACTACTTTTTAATTAATTTTAATATATATATATATCGCTTATCACTATTTAGTTATGAACTATCTAAAAATGATATCAGTAAATCTTGATAACTACTGTAGTGCTCTGTAACAAACTCAGGCAAATTAGTTTTGTTTCTTATCTTTAAGAAACAATGATTCAATAAAAAATAATAATTTGTTAAGTCGAAACCCCCCATATTTTAATTTTTATTAAATATTGTAAAATTGCTTAATGGCGATATATATTGTTTTAAATTATTAATTAATCCAATGTTTTAAAAAAGAAATTGGCAAAAAAATATAGTCATTGGTTATTATTAGAAAAAGCGGTTTTTTAAACTTTAATGAAGTGACACGTCAGTTTTGTATTTATTTGCAATTTACCATGTTTAATTTGTTTAACATTTCAGTTATTCATTGCAAGTGGTGCTTGGACTTATTACTTCATGTTTGGTTTGAGTCTCGGTGCCCCCACAGTAATCATACCACAAATTAAACGTGAGACTAATACATCTTTTGCTATTACTGTTGAAATGGAGTCGTGGCTATGTAAGTGCTTTGTATGAGTAAACACTGTAGTAAAATCTAGCGTGATAGGTGTTTTAGTTGGCAGCTTCGAGTACATTAAAATTTTAATATTACATGTTAAATTTGGTATGATGCCAATATATTCTCCGTATTTTTATTTTTGCGCTCATTTAAAAAGTATGTAATCAAACAATATATCATGTGATAGTTTATGAACCACCTATCATGTAGAAATTAATTTCTTCATAATTTGTAGAACAAAATGATTAATTTACCTACTTTGTTTCAGCATCAACGTTGGGTTTTAGTGGAATGCTTTGTGTATTTATTATATCTGCGTTAGCCTACCTTGTAGGACGAAAAATAACTTGCATACTACTGTCGTTAGCTACTGTATTAGGTTTTTTGGTATTTTACTTAAGTACTAAAATAGAACATCTTTTAATATCCCAAGTCATACATGGACCATTAGCTGCTTCGCAAGTAACGACCTCTTTGTTCATATCTACAGAATACGTTTCTCCTCAATACCGAGGAATGTTTCTCGTTGCTCAACTAGCTTCAATGTTTTGGGGTATATGGGTTTCGAATGCTATAGGTACATTTACACACTGGAAAACTATTGGTTTATTTGGATTAATATGTTCATTATACAGTGTCATAAGCGTGATTATTGTATGGCCAGAATCGCCATATTGGTTATCCATTAAAGGGCGATTAGAAGAATGCGCAAAATCACACAGATGGCTGAAGGGCACAAGTGAAAATGCTGAGAATGAATTAAATAGTTTGATGAAAATAGAAAAAGTAAGTGAGTCAAAGTCCATAGTATCGTCTATTAAAGAGCATACAAGTGAATTCTTCGTAGTGATTTGGTTACCAGAAATATACAAAGCTGTAACGTTTTGTTTATTGTTTATGTCCATGTATCATTTATCTGGTAAAATTGTGTATACTATCTACTCTATAGATATTATTAAGAGGGTTACTAAGAGTGAGCATGTCGCATATATCGGAATGTTAATTTTAGATGGTGTTACTGTATTCGGTATGTATTGTGGTAGTGTTTTGGTAAAGCATTTTATAAGAAGAACACTGTTGATAGTTCTCTCTTTGTTAACCATAGTCTTTATGTTTTCAATTTCTTTGTATTTATATCTTATACATTTAGCAGTAATCAATGAAAATGTATATTTAACGATTTCATTGTTGGTTGCGTTTTCATTATCTACATCTATTGGTCCAATTTCAGTGACGAGTTCATTAATTGGCGAATTTTTGCCATTGAAATCACGCAGCATCTGTGTTTGTTTATTGTCTCTTTATGGTAAATTTGGAATCGCCATTACTCTTAAACTAACTCCCTATATGTTCAAAGCTATACAATTATACGGAACATTTTCGGTTTTTGGAATATTATATTCGGTTTGTTTATTTTTTATTTATAAATATCTGCCGGAGACTGAAGACTTGACACTCATAGAAATATCCGAATTATTGGGAGGATCTACAAAAATAATAGATAGAAATAAAAAATTTACGTCAGTGAAAACTACTGATGACGACCATTGATGCATCAACGAAAGAATTGAAAATATCCTGATTAAGATAGCGTTTACGACTAATATGACGAAGTTCAAGTAACACCCGTACATTTTTTTGTAGGTCTGTAACTCTGTCATTTATAATTAGTACTCAATGGTGTTATAAATACTATGGATATGGCATACCCATACTAAATTGCGTCAGAAAACGGTTCCCGGCCTGGGAGATCTATGACAATATCACTATCCTTATTATCTCAGCTTTAATATACTTGCTATCTTTTTCCCTCGCTGAGTGCGTAATCGACGCAATGACGTGTTTTTTCTTGCAAAAATATGAAAATAACCTAAAATACGCGATAACAACAAATATTATTGTGTACTTTAGTTTGATTTGTGATCCCTTGGACTTTATTTACTATATGAACATAAATTATGCATTTTTGTGATACATTTTTACACGGCACTAGCCCGGCGAACTCCGTTTCGCCACCAGATGGCGCTGTATGTGAAAAAAGATTTTCCCGCTTTTCTTTTCAAATTTTTCCAGAATTTTCTTTGCTATAAACCTCACGGAGCCCGAGACCTTTCCAACGAATGTAAAACCGTGGAAATCGGTTCGTGCGTTCTGGAGTTATAGCGTCAGGAAGGAAAACCCGACTTATTTTTATATAGTAGATTATTACCTATTTCAAATAATTGTCACAAACGTCAGCATCGTCGGCTTCTGATGCTTGTGACTAATCGCGAGGTGAGACAGTTAGCTAACATTTTGGGTGTAGCCACAGTATAAGTAATAGTGTGTAGCTATGTTTTTGAGTCTTTGTGGCATATCTATGTATTTATAACATCATTGTTAGTAGATACTATAATAGTACTGCACATATAATAAAAGTAAACTAGTTATTCATCAAGGATTACTAATATTATTTAGCTTATACAAACACCTTATTCTGGCAAATAAACATATAAATTCTTTCAGTTTAAACTTTACAATATCAAAAAATCTGATTATTAGATTAAGAAACGTAAGAATATTATTTTATTCATTACTATTTTTATTGTTTGCGCTTCTATGGTAATCCTACACTCAACATACCACCGCACAGCTCTGCAATGTATGCGGGATCATTCACGGTGATGGCAGCTAAACTTTGGAACACACTACCTTTGGATGTGAGAGGGGCCCCCTCCGTAGACTCATTTAAGCATCGGCTTACGAAACTGCTTGAGAGCTAAAAATATTAATATATTATATTTAATTGATTCGTATTCATCCTTCTGTTATTCATTTTATTATTTATAAATTTATTCTTCTTTAATTTATTATTACTACTGATGTTGCTATTATTTAATAATTATTATTTTTTTCTCTCCTGTTCACTGGGTATTTATTTAATATAATCAAATCATGAATATATATTTCTTCTTTACATTATTAATCTATTTGTTTTAACCACGCCTATGATGAATCCTTTCAAGCACTCTACGGTTGGCTGGAAGAGATCTCTTACAGAGATAAGCCCGCCTTTATACTGTATAATTTATTTGTCTACTTTTATTTGTATCGTTTTGTATCGTTTTGTGGTATAATAAAGAGATTACATACATACATACATACTATCCATAGAAATGTTTCTGCGCGGATACACCGCCGCACTAGATGTATTCCACATTAAAAATGTGCATATCGGAGTTTGTACTTGCTATTATTATTATACGCATAGCTAAAGTTGCTTTTTTTATACCACCTGTGCTGCCAACGCACTCATTCCTTCTTTTCTGGTGACCTCGCTCATTCGCAGGAAGCCAACTACTACGGCTTGAATATCGAACCATTTTTCAGTTCCGGGACTGGGTTTCGATATCAAAATATTAATAACTAGCCTTCGCCCGCGGCTTCGCTCGCGTGACATTCGGGGCAAACACGTGTTTACTCATTAATCAATAGAAGTACTCGTGTAAAATTTAGGATAAAATAGTCCAACTAATCTTGGTTCCCCATACAAACTTTGGACCCCCGTTTCACCCCCTTAGGGGATGAATTTTGAAAAATCCTTTCTTATTGCACCCCTAGACATCATAAAGAACCTACGTGCCAAATTTGGAATCTTTAGACCCAGCAGTTTAGGCAGTGCGTTGATATATATCAGTCAGTCACTCAGTTTCTTCTTTTATATATTTCAACCCCATCGCATCCCCACAATTGTAAGAAAATAAAGGTCTCGATGACCTGATTTCAAATAGGTATATATTTGATATATTAGTTTTTGCCTGCGCCTTTGGGTGTGTGTTTATATTATTGTTGCGCGTGATTAAAGACTTATGATTTTTATACGGCAACATTATTTATTAAAACATCTCTAAAAGATTTATTACTAAGTTAGTCAGACAGACAGTTCATCAGTAAAATTTTTCGCACAATAGTACTCCATAAGTATACTAAAGTCTGTAAGTTAATGATTTCTAGGTATTTAAACTTTGATTTTTATATGGCAACACCAACTGAATAACATGAATGAATGTTTTGATTTCTTTTTCATCCCTTTACAATTGCATGTCTACACACGAGCACAGAATGTCAACTTACTTTAGATAAGATCAAAGGCCATTCTGCATAATGTTCAGTTTAAAATATTTTGATGGAAGGGAAACTTTATATCTTCTATTTCTATGAATTACGTACCTACTATACAATAATGTTTTAAATGTAAGCAGAGTCCTTATAACAATGAGTAGAAAAATAAAGGTAAAAAAAATATTAGTTATCTATGCTTTTGATGAACATTTTCTTTAATAGTCGATATTTTGTTTCGCGATTTTCCAAGTAGACGAAGAAGAAGACGAAAAAGAACATTTATATTTTGTTTTATAACTTTTCACTAATTATATTTGACTACATCATGCATGTAAAATAATTTGTTTCTTTATCTCGCATTGCTAAAATATCATGAAAGTTATTTAATAACAATAGATATGGCAACCCCCAAATATTACAACTAGAAACATCATCTATGAAAGTCTATGTATTGAACATCTTTTTTGTCTGTGGTAATAATAAAAAAAAACCCAAATTGCCATCACAAAAGTTAACAACCGGACACAAAAATGGCGAATTAAATTAAATGAGTCAAAATCGGTTCATATTGATTTGAAGAAACGAGAGGAGTTAGAGATACGATACAAAAACATGTATTGGCTGCTCGGGAGGAATTCTAGCCTGTCGATTCACAATAAATTACTGATAGACAAGCAAGTCCTTATGCCAGTTTGGACTTATGGAGTACAGTTATGGGGCTGTACGACACAGAGTAACAAACAAGTTATTCAGCGCTTCTAAAATAAAGTACTAAGGTGCATTGTAAATGCAACGTGGTACTTCAAAAATGACTATCTCCATCGGGACCTTAAAGTAGAGTTTGTGGACAAAGTGACACAAAAATATGCAGAAGCTCATGAACTTAGACTTCATCACCATGTGAATCCAGAGGTAGTCAAACTTCTCGATAACACAGACCTAGTGAGAAGACTCAAAAGAACAAAACCTTTTGAGTTAGTGTAGTAATAAGTGAGACAATATTAGTGACCGTGCATTTCCGTCCCGGTCATAGCACGACTACTGCTCTATTGAAAATTTCCGATGACATTCGTGTTGCTATGGATCATTCCCATCTGACGGTTTTGACTCTGCTGGATTTCAGCAATGCATTCAACACAGTTGATTTTGATATACTGTTGGGTCAATTGCGTTCTCTCAACATATCTCCAACGGTAATTAAGTGGTTCATTCTTCCCTGCGTGGGCGTAAGCAGCGTGTGCGCATTGAGGATTCATTATCTTCTTGGTGCACCATAGCTGCGGGCGTACCGCAGGGAGGCGTATTATCTCCACTTTTATTCGCTCTATTTATTAACTCTATCACCTCTAAACTTTGCTCCTCTATCTGTATGCAGATGATTTGCAAATTTACACGCATGCTTCTTGTGAAGATCTATCAGGTACTATTTCGATTATTAATGAAGATCTTTCTCGTATATCTGAATTGGGTAATTCTCGCGGTCTAATTGTTAACCCGTTAAAAACGCAGGCCATTATCATAGGTAGTTCCCGGTTGATATTTAAAATTGACTGGCCTAATTTCTCTTCTATCATTTTTAATGGGACTGTTGTTTGCTACAGCGGTAACGTGAGAAATCTTTGTATCATTTTTGACAAGTCGTTTAATTGGAATGCCCAACTTGCCGCTGTTAGTAGAAATATATTCACGTCTATTGGTTCTCTCAGAAGATTGCAGTACTTTCTGCCGCTTGACACCAAAATCGCGCTTGCACAGTCCTTGCTTCTTCCTATTCTTGATTACGATGACTCTTGTTACCTCGATCTCACCGAGGAGCAATTGAATAAACTTGAGCGCCTTCAAAATCTATGTATCCGGTTCATATTTGGACTCCGCAAATATGACCACGTTTCTCAATTTCGCTGTCAGCTCAAGTGGCTTCCTATTAGACTTCGCCGTAATGGTCATATCCTCATCATCATCATCATCAGCCTGTATCTACCCACTGCTGGATATAAGCCTTCCCCAATGCTTTCCACCAGATACGATCCTCCGCCTTCCGCATCCAGCCGCTTCCAGCCGCTCTCTTTAGGTCATCGGACCATCTAGAGGGAGGGCGCCCAACACTTCGTCGTCCTACGCGCGGCCTCCACTCTAATACCTTCCTCCCCCATCTGCCATCACTTACTCGGCAGATGTGACCCGCCCATTGCCACTTCAGCTTGCAAACTCTGAAGGCTATGTCGACAACTTTAGTTCTCCGTCGAATTTCTTCGTTCCGGATTCGATCCCGCAGAGAAACCCCGAGCATAGCCCTCTCCATCGCTCGCTGCGCGACTTTTAACCTATGGACTAGTCCGATGGTCAGTGTCCAAGTCTCTGCACCATATGTCATTGCAGGGAGGACGCACTGGTTGAAGACTTTAGTCTTCAAGCATTGGGGTATCTGTGCGGCGAAGATGTACCGAAGCTTTCCAAAAGCTGCCCAGCCCAGTCGAATACGTCTATAGATCTCTTTGTTGAAATTACCCCGGCCAAGCTGTATGGAATGTCCGAGGTAGACATAGTCATTAACCACTTCAATAGCGGCATTCTCTACTATAACCGGGCTAGGGATGACATACTCGTTGTACATGACTTTCGTCTTGTCGAAATTCATCCCCAGCCCCACACGTCGAGAAGCAGCATTGAGATCGACCAACATACGACTGAGATCCTCCAGCGATTCAGCCATTATAACCACGTCGTCGGCAAACCGAAGGTGTGAGATGTACTCGCCATTAACACTGACGCCCCGTTTTTTCCAGTCCAGCGTCTTGAATACGTCTTCCAGAGCAGCGGTGAATAGTTTTGGGGAAATGACATCTCCTTGACGTACTCCCCGCTGCAGCCGGATAGGCTTAGACTGCTGGTCCTGGACGCGGACGGTCATTGTCGCAGCGCTATATAGCCATCTCAGTCGACTTGGCATCGCTGTAAGGATTCCAGAACAGACCAAGTTTCGATGGAGTCGAAGGCTTTCTCGTAGTCCACAAAAGCCACGCAGAGCGGCAAATTGTACTCTGTGGTTTTCTGTACAATCTGCCGCAATGTATATATGTGGTCTACGGTGCTGTAGCCTTCATATCAATGTCATATCCTGTCCCTTCTTTATTCAATCCTATTTAATTCATCAACTCCTGGGTATTTAAAAGAGCGCTTCTCATTTCACACTGGGGCGCAAGGTCGTGCCTTGCGTTATACCCTATCTCTTCGCCTCATTACGCCACCACACTCTTCCCAATATTACACTAAATCCTTTTCGGTACAAGCTGTGCGTCTCTGGAATGCTCTGCCATTAACTGTTCGTAGTGAACAAACTCTATTCGCTTTTAAAAATCTTGTGAAAGCTCACTATCTCTCACTTGTCCCTGTGTAATCTTTTTCTCTTTTATTTTCCTTTATTCTCTGGTCAGTCGCTATAGTGTACTTATTATGTATATATCTTAGCTGGTATTTAGTATATGTAATGTTTGTATATACTATAATTATATTATTGTGTATATATTGTTTATATTGCGTATGTATTAAATGTGTATGTGTATGTAGATATGTTTATGTAGTTTATGTGCCTCCCATTTGTTTTCTATCATTCTCGTTTCCTCTACCTTAAGGTTGTCTGGAAGAGATCGCTTAGCGATAAGACCGCCTTTTGTACTTTTATTATTCTAATACCTCAGTAAAATCTGTCATTTGGTGCAATAAATAATATTGTATTGTATTGTATTGTAAATATAACACAACGAGAAAGTGTTTCACCTCAATAGACACTAAGAAAAGTCAATAGACTATAATATTTAGAAGTTTATGTTAAAATTAAATTAATTATTAGCCCTTAAGCTAGATCGTAATATTTTAAAGCAATAAACTCTATGAAAAAACAAATCAACATCTTTGAACCAAAGTCAACTTCACCTGCACGCGGTGCACTCTGCTGACTGACAAACGAAGCTCTGGCGAAAAGAGAGGTAGGGAGCATAATTGTAAACTACCTGACTGGGGAATGGACCTCCACCTCACGGAATACCGCAGCCAAATAACAATTCCCTTGAGGGTTGTTGTGTTCTTGCAAGTGAGTGGGGTCACCAGAAAGGAAGGAGATGCTGCGTGGGCAGCGGGGGAGACGGCGTGCGAGCGATGTTGCGAGACTTGGGTCCTTGGTACCTTGAAGAGCAAAGCCAAACTCTTATTCCTGGAACGAAAAATACAGCTGGAAATTCTCGAACCAACCAATGACAAAAATGAGAGGAGAATAGAGGCGACGTAAAAATATGAAAGTGGAGCAATAGATTAGTGAACGCAACATTTTAAGAGAAAGTAAGTCTGCCAGACTCCATGGACCAGCATGTGGAACGAATGGGTGATGATCTAAAAGTAAAGTGAACGGGCGTCCCAACGGTTAACCGGTTTAGGTTGAGGGCCGTATGTACCGCTGGAGTGATCAAACATCTGGGATTGTAAGATTAACTTTTATTTATTTCTTCTCACACAGGTCACCAGGTTCTCACCTCTCTTAAAAAAAAAATAAGTTCTTGATTAGGTACTATCAATTACAGAAAGCGCTCGAAGGGGCGCGCGACAACTGAACCATCTTATATACACACACGCACACACACACACACGCACATGTACAATACGCTAACAAAATACAAATAATGCATAATATACCGCTAAATACTAAAGTGTGAGAGTGCCCTATGTCACTTGTGTCTAGCAAGAATTAGAAAGAACAGACAGAGTCAAGATTCAAAGCAGTGAAGTGTCAGATTATGAACTGAAGAGGAAAACTGAAAGGAATTTTTGAGGTAAGAACACATAAAGAGAAGAGAAAGAGAATACAGAAAAATAATACAGAAGAGGAGCCCTAGAATCGCACTTGTATCGAGTCAAGATGGCAGCTAATATTACCTTGACATCTCACCACTTGTTGAATAGTTTAAACATGTTTGCCGTGGATTTCCGACAATTTGTCTATCAGTAAACTAATTACACTTCGTTAGCATTTGATATTTGGTTTCAAGTATTAGCAATGTCAATTGATAAAAACAAATTAATGACTGTGAACACTGTGTCTGCACGCTTTGGCGGGTCGGAGGTTCGGCAACCAGCGAAATGTTTAAAAAAAAATCAATATTTTAATTATTAATTAATCATATTATGGAGTGAATTTTTTATAAATTGAATATAAAATACTTTTCATCCATTAACCAGCCCGGTGAAGGTGATTTTAAGGTGGTATCGTAGACTAAAAGTAATAATGTTTGTGTAGAAACATAACATATAGTATATAATATATAAGCACTGAGCAGTCTGAAAGGTACCTCCTCGAAATACACAGTCGTGGCACGAATTATACCTTAGTGAATATTTTCATGTAATATCACTAGTCGAATAACGATGTTGACGCAACTGGTTAATACTATAACACCTAAATAAATATTTTTTAGTATATCGAGGATAAATTGTGCTACTCATTATAAGAAATTATAGTATCATATTTAAAAAAATTGTGCCAAAAACACGTGTAAGGGAGTTATATCAGTTTAAATATAAAAAAAACAATGGGGGATTTTATTAAAGATCATAATATTGATAATGAGAGCGGTATCAAAAAGGAAACAACCGAATGGGTTCCATTTTTAAAGCAGGTGAGTAGGCGCATTATACAATACTTGTCAAGATACATAACCTTTTGATTTGCCAGGTAAGACTGGAGTGTAAGTGGTGCAACACGACAACGATTGTCCCAGAATCTGAAAAGGCGGATACTGGGACTGTCGGAAATCCAACGACAGGGTCCCCCCTGTCGACGGTATCCTCCCGGATACCGTGACCCTTGAATCTGGCAACCTCTTTTACTACTGCGAAGGTGACCAGATCTCCCAGGGCTATATTGGATTCCTCGTCCATAAAGCTCTCGTCAACAACTTAGTGGAGGTCTCCAGTGTGTCGCCGAGGGTAGCATATCTTGCATTAAAGCTGACGGAGAGATACTCTCTGAAAGTAGTACAGGTGTATGTTCCAACGACGACCCACCCGGATGAAGAGGTCGAGGCCATGCACGAAGATGTTACAAAGGCCATACGTTCCACCACCAAGACCCACTTCACGGATGTTGTCTGTGGCCTCAATGCCAAGGTAGGAGCATAATAAATTCGATGCGACTTGGCAATCAGAGGGTTTGCTTTGAGGTCGAGAAACTACAGGTACAACTAGGGAACAAATGCTGGTTAATTTCCTCTATATGAAGGGGCGTTTTTTGATGAGTTCATTCTTCAAAAAGAGGCCCCAGTGGCGATGAACCTGCCAAAGCCCGATAAAAGTACTAGGAAAGATCGACTTTATATATTACATAATGGATAAGAGGCGAAAAATATTTAGGTATGCCTGAATGGTTAAACCACTCAGGCATACCTAAATATTTTTCGCCGGTAGTGATCGCCGACTTATACAAGGTTACCCTAAATATTAGTTTCAAACTCGAGAAATCCGCATGATGAGGTCGAATCTACGTCCGACTCTTTCTCTGATACCCCGCAGATATGTTTGAAGACCTAAGTGTTCAATCAGTGCGTCCTTCCCGCTATGACTTGGACGCTGACCATAGAGCTGGTTCACAGATTAAAAGTCGCATAGCGAGCGATGGAGACAGTGATGCTTGAAGTTTCTATGGGATCGAATCCGGAACGAAGAAATTCGACGGCGAACCAAAGTGGTCGACATAGCTCTCCGTTAACACATAGAGCAGATTTTATTAATTTAATATAGAGTTTTGGATCATAGGCATAAGGTTTTGTGTGTACATAGCGTAGTATTGTATTATCCATGTGGATTGTGTCGCTGATGTAAGCTACTCGGAAGTTAAGACGGACGGAGTTGCAGGCACAGCTAGTGTGTCATAGAATTAAAGAAAAGAAAAAAAATATTTATTTCAACGATTCATAACATATCAGTACATAATAGTAACAGATGGTAAAAATGGTGTAACATACACATAAGTTATAGATATTAATTATGTATTAAGTATATCAATATAACATTTAGCTTTTTTTAAGTTATTTGTCATGACTGGCTCCTGGGCGCTTTACTTCCTATTTGGACTATCCATGGGTGCTCCTACAGTTTTCATCCCGCAAATTAGAAGAGAACATAATGAGACCATTGATATAGATGCAGAATCGTGGTTGTGTAAGTAGTTATTGTTTGATTACTTAATATTAGTCATAAAATAAATCTGTAAGAATTAAGGGCCAGGCTTGGAACCGGTATTATTCACAAAGAAAAGAACTGTCGTCGTCAACCCTCACTCATCCCAGTGCTGAGATACGGGTCTCCCCTCAACTGAAGGGGGGTTTAGAACATACTCCACCACGCTGCTCAACTGCGGGTTGTTGGTTGGAAAAAAACTGTAACCGAAACTATTAAATACAGGTTAATCGATCATATCTTTTAATTTATTTAACATTCAAACTTGAAACTACATCAGGTGGATTATTTTTTTTAACTAATAGTAGTTAGCGAGCTTCAGATATCCCAGACATGACCAATTATTTTGGAATATAACAAAAATTCCGATTACGAACCCTGTAGGGCCAAAGTAACATTGTGCCGTCTCACAAATTTAAAATCTATACATCCCTGAGCCAACTACTCTCTAAAGGGCCTGTTAGACGACGAGATACATATCGACTCATCCGTAGAAGAAAGTCCGATCTGTATTATTCGTAGTTCACTTCGTTTGGTTTTTATGGGGAGCTAATGTCAGTAAATAAGGGAAGATAAATGTGTTGCCGACTGGCTGGTTGTGCGCAAACTTTTTGTACATATTTGTTTTTCTATATTTCTTTTTGATTTGACGTATGTTTTTAAATTTTTAGTTGTCACGTAAGCCCACTAGATGAAACATTGTAAAAGCCAGTATATTAATTTATTATAGTATTTTTCCATTTATTTTGCATTTAAATTGTCCACTCTTCGTCGTTAACAAAATGAGATAAGAAAATTCTAAAAAAACGTACGTTTGTCGAATTCAAATTGTTCATCTCGTCTAGCTATTTAACTCATTTAAGTTCCATGAACACATCGGGCTTTATTCTACTCTAAGGTGCGAGCATGGAGACGAATGAAACCAGCTAAATCTTGAGTAGAACTGGATTATATTTGATTAATATTCTTAATATAAATGGGTACATAGATTAAACATAACATAGAACTTAAAATAGGTACATACTTAATATTACCCTTACATCACCGCACATATTGAAAAAAAAAAATATGATTACATTATTATTTTTTTTTACATGTCACTATAGCAAATAACAGAATTTCTAAAATCTAGGTACCTACATGATACAGTTTGGTACGATTCTTATGGACTATATCCTTTTTACCATTATGATTAACTATTTCTACATTTGGCGGTATCTCCTTTACTACTTTATATGGACCTAAATATATTTTATCTAACTTATTACTAGGCGTATCATTTTTTACTAAAATTAAGTCATTTTCCTTATATGTAACAGGGTTAATATTTTTATCGTATACAAGTTTTCTATTTATCTTATTTCTTAATAAATTATCCCTAGCCTCTTTTTGAGAAAGTTGCAAACGGTATTTCAATTCGTGTGGATAACTGTCGAAATTATAAATAGGATCTAGATTTTTCGTAAGATTGCTGGGGAGAGAACATTTCTTACCAAATACCAGTTCAAAAGGGGTGAACCCAGTTTCTGTATGCACTCCTGTGTTGTACGCGAAACACCAGAAGGGAATCCACTTACTCCACATATCGGGTTTGTTCTCCGTTTGAATACGTAAAAATGCATTCAAATGTTTGTGAGTAACTTCTAAAGCTCCTATAGATTGATGATGGTGCGCTGTAGAATTTAATTGTTTTATCTTTAATAATTTACATACCTCTTTAAATAGTTCCGATAGAAACTCCTTCCCCCTGTCCGTCGCTATAACGTTTGGTATACCGTACCTTAATAAAAAGTTGTTGACGAAAGATTTCGCAACCTCTTCAGATTTTTTAGAAATTAAGGGATAACATTCTACATACTTAGTGAGTTCGCATTGTATAGTTAATGCATAGCAATAATTATGGTAATCTGTCTCTAATGGACCAACAAGATCTAAAAATACTTTTTCGAAAGCCGTATGAGCTGTACTAGTAATAACCATAGGCTCCTTCTTTGGAGTTGAATACTTTTGTCGTTGGCAACTATCACAACGCTTTACAAATTCTCGAACGTCGTTATCAATACTAGGCCAATAATAATATCTCTTTATATTGTTTGACATCCGCCTCATACCAGCATGGCCACTACTAGGTAAGAGATGAAAGTCATTCAAAATAACTCTTCTATCATCCTTGTCCTCAATGCTTTCTACATTGCTTAGAATACATATTCGCGGGCCTACCCTACTTTTATTGTTCTTCATTTCTGTTAATAACTTCTTTATAAAAATTTCATTATCTTTACTCTTCAATACGTATATTTCTTCTAATTTTAATAAATTACAAAATTTATCTAGCTCTCTCACAAATTCGTCTCGCGCCATTTGTGATTGAGAGTTTAGAAATTTCACGTAAATAGTTCTTTTACTTTCGCAGTAACAAAATATTTTATTTTCTTTAACAATACTTCCCATTTTTCTCAAGTTCTGTAAACTTTTAAAATCAATAAATCTTAATTCAACTGATTCTTTTGGTTTCATATGGGTACTTATGACTTTTGGTTGATCAGGCCTCAAGTCTGAAGAATCCATATTTACCTTTGAGTCAGGATTATTTAATCTTTTCGCTTGTGCTCTCGTCATTACATTCACTACTTTTTCATGCATTTCTTTCAAATCATTCAATGTGATTCTAGACATTGCATCTGCAGCTGCATTATCAGAACCCTTAATGTATTGTACTTCAAAATCATACTCCTCCAACGTGATTCTGAATTTCATTAGCCTACTAGAGGGATCTTTCATATTGAATAGATATACTAGTGGTCTATGGTCGGTAAGTATTTTAAATGGTCGACCATACAAGTACGGCCGAAAATACTTCACGGCCCAAACTATCGCTAGTAGTTCTTTTTCTATTACTGGATAATTCTTTTCACCTTTGTTTAAGCTTCTACTAGCGAAAGCTACTGGTCGTCCATTTCCGTTTGACAAAATCGCGCCGATAGCATTGTTTGATGCATCGGTATTAATAATAAATCGGTTATGCTCTGACAGATCAGGATATGCCAACAAAGTTGCAGTTGTTAAGCAAGTCTTTAAAGTTTCAAAAGATTGTTGACATTTACTGCTCCATTCGAATGGTACATCTTTTCTAGTTAATTTATTTAATGGATGTGCAATTTCTGCGAATTTAGGTATGAACTTACGATAATAATTAGTGAAAGCTACAAAACGCTTAACTTCGTCTGTGGTTGTTGGACATGGATAATTTTGTACTGCTGTTACTTTTGCAGGATCAGGCATTATGCCATCACCAGAAATAACATGTCCCAAATATAGAATCTCTTTTCTTAGAAAGTCACACTTTTCTGGGTTTAATTTTAAATTAACAACCTTTAATCTATCAAAAACGTCTTGTAAATTTTTGTTATGCTCTGCTAAATTTCTACCGAAAACTATCAAGTCGTCCAAATAAATTAAACATTTCTCAAAATTTAGACCAGTCATTGCCATGGTTATCATTCTGGAAAACGAGCTTGGACTTGTTTTCAATCCCATCGGCATACGAGTCATTTGATACTGTCCTGAATGGAAAGCTGTAAATTTTCTACTATTTTCATCTAGTTTAACATTATAATATCCTTGATGTAAATCTAAGTGCGTGAAATAAATGCTACCTGTCAAAGATTCTAAAATTTCCGTAATGTCAGGTAATGGAAACTTGTCATTCTCTATACAATTATTTAACTTCCGATAATCGACTACTAGCCTCCATTTTTTGTTCTCGGCAGATGTCGACTTTTTAGGTACTAATAGTATTGGACTAGACCAATTGCTTTTGCTAGGTTCAATTATACCTTCATCTAACATTTTATTAATTTGACGATTAACTTCATCTTTTTGAGAGTATGGAAGTCGGTATTGTTTTGAAAATATAGGACTAGTGTTAGGTTTTAAAGAAATAGTATGAGTGTATATATCTGTAGTATTTAATTTATCACCGGAGAGGTAAAATATATCCGAATATTTCGCACAAATATTTTGAATAGCTTTTTGTTCCTCATTATTTAAATGTGAAAATTTGATTAAGGAAAATAACTTTTTAACTCTATCTGCATCTGTATGTGTATTTTCAAATGTACAAATGTTGAATTCACTCATTTTTTCAATTTTAATTTCTATTTCGGGTAAAGACAAGTCATTCTCGGTTGTATTTAGTATACGGATAGGTATTAATCCATCTTTAGGTCTACCAGCAGAACCGGCCACAAACACCCCCTCTTTTATTTCTTTTGATAATACGACACAATCTTCATTAATATTTGTATGTATAAAATGTATGGACTCACTTCTAGAAGGAATATCAAAAGTAATATTACATGTGTTTACCAAAGGTAAGGAATATATTTTGTTATTAATTACCAAGGTCAAATTATTTTTATGAAAATCTAATTGAGCTTTGTACGTGTTTAAAAAATCACGACCTAAAATTCCATTCCCTTTAATAGGTAAGTTATTAAAAACATAAAACTTCTGACTAATCGTTTCATCATTACAAGTCAAAGGTAAATACAAGTATCCTATCGCCTGGACTTTGCCGCCTAAGCCGTTTATTGTTACACTCTCTTTATGTATTGGAATATTCCATTCACAAGCGTATTTATACGTACATGCTGATATCGATGCTCCAGAATCTACTAGAAAATATTTTTTCTTATTATGGTATGTTGATGAACCTAAAGAAATATAACAATTGCTATCGCTAGCTAAAATAATTTTTTCACGAAAAAACTGATTCACTGCCGCAGTAGCATCTGAAGTATCAGATTCTGTCGAATTTTCCGAATTATTATTTATCATATTAATATTATGCTCTTTATTTATCCCTTGATTTCCTCTATTTGAAAAATAAAAATTACCTTTGTTCTGCTGCCTCTGTCCTCTATACGAAGAAAAGTTGCTGCGTCCTCCACGCTGACCTCTATAGTTATTTGAGCGAAAGCTGTTGTTATAGAAATTATTATTGTACGGTCTTCTATACATACCCATTATTTCTCCTGACAAGACTTCCTCATCTTGCGCTGCCTGCACTGCATCTTTCAGTGAGCCGTAGTTTCTTGCAGAAATAATCGTACTTAATCTATTATTTCGTAACCCGTCGGCAAATTGTTTAATAGCCATTTTTTCGTTAATTGGTTTTAAGATATTATAGCATTGTTCATTGCCGTCGGCTTGCGTAATCGTCAGATCGACAAATAACTCTGTAATTTCCTTCCCATAATCCACGATCGACATATCATTTTGTCTAATTTTTTGCAATCTATATTGAATTGCCGTTGCAGCTTTCTTGCACAATAATAAACTACGCATATCATCTATTAACTCGCTAACAGTATCATACTTGGTTTTCAACTTTAACTTAGCTTCTTGGGAAAGCCTACTTTTTAATACAAAGTTTATTAAGTTTTGTTGACAAGTATTATTCTTCAACAAAGTACTATAATAATCAATATTGTCAATCAACTGTTTTGTATTTGACTCCTCATTTGTCATTACAGGTAAAAGATTTAAGACAGTTCTTAAATCAAACGAATCCATTTTGGTCGAGCTTACAGATTTATCGCTCTCATACAACAATGAAATCTCTTTACGCAAGTCTAAAAATTTTTGACAGTAGTTTTCTATCAATACAATATCATCATTACTATTATATATATTTTTTTCTTATTTTTAAAATCAATCAGCCAAGTATCATATTTATTATAAATTGCATTAACTTCTATTAATTTACTCGCTAATATTTTTTCTGACCGTTTAGCACCTAACTTTATTAAATTTACACTAATTTCCTTTAAATCGTTATACAATTCCAAAATATCCATAATTTACTCACCACCATAATGTAGAATACAGTAGAAACATTTTAGTACCTGTAATTCATATTAAAACATTAGTAATTATCACTTTTCTACTTAAAAATCTATTTATAGATTTCTGCAATAGTTTTAACTAAAAACGTAGTCCAAAGTTCACTCCGCGCATCGTCCGTATATGGTATGTCACTGCATTCTTTGTAGACTCAGTTCATTGTTAGATGACATCACTTTATTGATACTCGTACTCGATTGGAAAAATGTTTTTACGTCCCCTTATACATACGTATTTCATTTTAATTAATCCACTTGATATATTATTTTATCACTAATTTTATATGATTAAATTTTATTCGTATTTATTTATTTAATTTCACAGACACACACAAAAATCGCTTCTTTATTATTATTATTTTTGACTTCGCTTCGCTATAATTATCATCATCATAAATATTACACCATCATGTCAGCATTGACTGGCTCCGCTGGTCTTGTCTTCCTAATAAGGCTGGCGTATCTTCTAAGCCTTATGGTATCCAATTGCCGTTCAATTTGTTTCTTGTGGCACTTTCTGTATATCTTATACAGAACAATAATTAATCCTATGGCGAGGATTGTACTAATTACGACCAGGATGATGTTGGTGGTCGTGTGCAGCTGTTCTGCGCGAGCGTTGTTGCTGCCAACTCCAGCAGTTTGGGCAATTACCACTTCTTCTTTACTATTGGAGCCTCCCATCTTGATCGATATACTTAGATTGTAATTTTAAAAAATTTCATTATAGAAACTCAAAAATCTATCACAGTACCGAACGGAATTCAATGTTATTGTACACTTTTCCTTTCTTGGACGCGTCGCGGCCGCGGTCGCGTTACCGGCTGGGTCGCCATCTAAGGTGCGAGCATGGAGACGAATGAAACCAGCTAAATCTTGAGTAGAACTGGATTATATTTGATTAATATTCTTAATATAAATGGGTACATAGATTAAACATAACATAGAACTTAAAATAGGTACATACTTAATATTACCCTTACACTACGGATGAGTCGATATGTATCTCGTCGCACATCTCGTCGTCTAATAGGCCCTTTAGATAATAGTTGGCTCAGGGTGTATAGATTTTAAGGTTCTAGCGTCGGTTTGTATTGTTAGTTCTGAATGCGAATTTTAGGCTGAATAAAAAAATATGAGTTTACATTGATAGATAGCATAGCTAAGAAAGGAACAATTCAGAAAATAAAAAAAGTGAGAGAATAGTTGGTTGCTTGGTTTGAACGGAAGAGAGATAGAATGAAGGGAAGGAAAGATGAAAATGTGAATTTCGTTGAGGACAGTAGAGGAAAGACAATGGTAAAAGGGAGCTAGTAATATGAATTTAATTTCTAATTCTATAATAATAAATTCTATAATGAGCTTTAAAGACTGGAAATGTATTCATTTGGTTTTGCTTATATTTACGTTTAAATTATTTTACCTTCATCCATTCAATGACATCATTAAAAGATTTATTGACAGTGTTCTTTAGTAAATTCATGTCTTTAATTATAAGTGTGGTGTCATCTGCAAACAAGGTGTTATGATGGGATAAGTTCTCTGTGGTGTAGACTTGTGACTAAAATAACCTAACGGTGATTAAATCACTGTAATCTGCAGTCTAAAGTTATGACGGTGACTTTTTTGAAATAATAACGTTACCGCCGTGACACTGTGACGTTACAAAATAACAATGTTATGTAAGTCGTTCCATCGTTATCTCTGTTCCAATCACGCCGATCACGCACGTCACGACGTGGTGATCGTCTGTTACTATTTTTATTATATACATATATAATAAAAATAGTAACAGACCAAGTACACTTACCTGAGGAACACCGGTTTTATTTGTCAAAAAACGTGGGCGAAAAATTATTTTTTATGTAATTCCGGTTTTTATTACATATCATATCGCCTTTTGCGATACACTGCTATCAATTTTGTATCACAATCGTATTGTACTCAACATGCATCCGGATGCAACTGTGTGGATACTAAACATTTTGACATGATAATCATGACAACTTTACACAATGAGTAGTGAAATATTTAGCAAGTACGTGTATAAATATTAAATAATTTCTAACTTCTGTCTGTAATCATTATTTCAGCTTCGACAATGGTTTTCAATAGTATCCCTTGGTTGTTCATATTGAGCGCATCAAGTTACATATTTGGACGCAGATGGACAGTTCTGATTGTATCCTTATCATCATTTGTCAGTTTTATTATTTTCTACTGCAGCATGACAATAAAAGATCTTTTGATCAGCCAAGTAATCCAAGGAAGCGTAGTTGCCGCAGCTGTTACTATTTGTTTTCTGGTTTCATCAGAATACGTTTCACCTAAACATCGAGGGATTTTCCTTACTGCACAAGTAGCCACCATGTTTTGGGGAATATGGACCGCTAATATTATAGGAACATTTTCACATTGGAAGAATATTGGTATTTTAGGCATGACCTGTTCATTTTATACTGTAGTGACGGTCTTTATTTGGCCAGAGTCACCTTATTGGTTATCAATGAGGGGGAAAATGAAGGAATGCGCAAAAGCACATAGATGGATTAAAGGTACTGGAGAGGAGTCGGAAAAAGAGTTAAACAGTATAATGAAAATGAACGATAGCGATAATTCATCAGTAAGTTTTTTTAAGAAGCATACGAGGAGATTTTTGTCGATAATTTTGCTGCCAGAAACGTACAAGTCTTTGCTGCTATCTATGCTGGCTACAACTATGTTTAATTTATCGGGAAAAATAGTCTGTACCATGTACTCCATAATGATTATAAAGAAAATTACGACAAGTGAAACTGCAGCGTATACTGGCATGCTAATTTTGGATGGAGTTACTGTATTCGGCATGTACGTTGGTTGTTTCCTAGCGAAACGTTTGAGACGGAGGATTTTACTGTTGAGCACTTGTTCAGTTGGTATTTTCTTTCTATTAGCGATGTCTTTTTATTTGTATTTGATAAAATTATCCGTAATTAATGAAAATAAGTACGTATCTATTTCAATGTTAATGGCATTTTCTTTGGTTATTAGCTTAGGGCCAATTACTCTATCTTCAACAATTTTTTGTGAAATGTTACCTTTGAAATCTCGAAGTATTTGTCTTTGTATAGTGTCTGTTTACTCTAAATTACTTATGTCAACAATGTTAAAAATAACACCATATCTCTTTAAGCAAATAGATATACATGGAACATTTTTGTCCTTTGGTTTATTGTCTTCTGCATTTGTATTTCTAGCTTATAAATATTTACCAGAAACTAAGGACAAAACCCTTTTAGAGATAGCAGCATTACTTAGGGGACCCCCGAAGTCAACTGATCAAGCCAGAGAATTGATGCCTCTTAGCATTACTAATGCAGAAGCACCTGAAGAGAAATGATTTCAAGACACTTATTGTAAAAAAAGTATAATTAAGGACATAAATTTTCAAAAACTTCTGTATTTTTATACTTATACGAATATGTTAGTTTTTATACTATTTAAGACATTACAAATTATATTTTAAATATATCGCTATAAGGATGTTTTCAGAGAGCAGAGTTTCACTTAAAATATAATAACCGATGGACAATCTGTATAAAAACTTTCTGAAAAATATTTCAGATAGATTTCAGATTGCCCATTGTAATATCTGTATAAAATCTAATTCATTTTCATATTATTTATTATATTTTAAGTTCGTACCGTTTGTATAGTTTAAGACTTTTTATCTTGTTGTATTTAAGCAAATAAATTATTTTGTTTCACTTATGTTTATACATTGAGATAGAGACAGAGTGTTTTTATTGAAATCTACTCCGAAATTGCCAAGTCGAATGTTCGGATCCGACCGATGCTCGACCGTACGGAACCTATTTATTTATCCTACTACGAAACAACTTCGGACTCATTCGGTTGTGTCGAAACCATAAACAATGCTAGTGAATGTTTCGGAACGAATGGTTTGAAGCAATAGGGATGATCATGCATTGCGTATTTTACCCATTTGTATCACTATCACTACATAGTATAAAACAAAGTCGCTTTCTCTGTCCCTATGTCCCTTTGTATGCTTAAATCTTTGAAACTACGCAACGGATTATGATGCGGTTTTTTTTAATAGATAGAGTGATTCAACTGGAAAATTTATATGTATAATATATGCATAACATAGTAGAAAAACACTGATAATTTAGAGGTTTCTAATGTGATGTCGTAAATAAACACATTTTTTTGCTCTTTCATTGCAAACGCTGGCTGAACCCAACGAGATAGATCAAAATAATGTAGTACAGTATTGTTCACCTTAAAATGGTCTACAAAAAAGTTCGCGATGGTATATGTCTATCTCTTAGTGGTAACACACAATAACCGTTATTTTATCCTTTGCTTTTTACAAGAAATAATGCCTTATTTACGAAGCGATTTTAAGCAATACAGAATTAATCCTTATCCAATTAAGTACCTTAAATACATTGCGCATTTAATATAGATCAATATGGCCCTTCACAGCATGTAATTTAAATGAATAGTTTAGAAGATATTACACATTTAAAATGCAGGGACATAACGGCTGTGGCGGTACCGACCGCGGAGCCGGCGGCGTGTGCCTATAACTGGGGAAGGACTGGATAGGACAAAGCGCAAAGACCTTCTGTAGTACATTTAGTATCAGCATTGCACCCGTGCGAAGCCGGGGCGGGTCGCTAGTAAAATATAAAATCGATCTGTAGAAGAGGTTTATATATAAATAAATGAATATCCATCGTCAATAAATACAAATATAAAAAGTGCAATATTTCTAATAGCGAGAATAGGTTAAAATGTATTTCTTTGCAAGTATTTCACTTCTATTAAAATAAAGAATCTCTCATGTCATCTTGTCAAGAATGTCAAAAATAATTTAAAAAAAGTCTAAAAATTTAATCATAGAAAGAGAACAGTTACCGTTTTGTTATCTATAAACTGTAGATTGCAATACCCTTCCAGGGCCCACGTTTGTATTTTAATAAGATCTTATTATGTACATCACATTACCTGAAATATGAACATGTGCAATAAAATATATAAATATTAGCTTCCACCCGCGGCTTCGCCCGCGTTTATATTATTTTAAATAAAAAGTATCTTACGTCCTTCCTAATACCTTTGAGAATATGTGTACTAAGTTTCATGATGCTCGGTTCAGTAGTTTCGGCGTGAACGCGTAACGAACAAACTCACATTCACATAATAGGGATGAATAACTTTAACTGAAGGAACTGCCAACTTTTGACAAGTCTCTTTGATAGTTCTATAAAATGAATTGTGTATTATTATTTGTGTGTTAGTTTATGGTGTAAGTGGTTCATCAACATCTTTGAACCAAAGCCAACCTCACCGGCACGTGGTGCTCCCTGCTAACTGACAAAATAGGGTCCGAAAAACGAAGGTAGGGCATAGCATATTTTATAAGCAGCCCGACTGACACAGTACCTCTTCCTCACAGAATACCGTAGCCAAATAACAATTCCTCTGGGGGTTATTGTGTTTCTGTTGGTGAGTGAGGTGAGTGCGGAGGTGCGGCGCGCGAGCGATATTCCCGTTGCGTTAATATGGCTATGGTAACTGCTTCACATCAGGTGGGGCGTATGCTATTATATTGGTATATTGAGGGGAGACCCGTATTCCAGCAGTGGGATGAAGAAGGGTTAACGAAATGTGAATGAAATAAGAAATGATTTTGGAAAATTCAACCTTGTAAAGGGTGTAAAATAGACATAGGGTAAGTGAAAACTATTGCGTTTTGATTTATAAATAGTAATATATTAAATAAGAAAAAATTACAAGAAATTGAACCTCTAAGAGTATAAAATTGCCTCAGGGGTTGAAAGTTTGTATATGGTGGATGAAATACAATAATATTAATTAGACATGTAGATAACATGTGTGCGTGTGGTCTTATCAAAATTCATTATTGTAGTTAAGGGTATTTAAGGGGTTGAGATATTTGTTTAGAGAAAATATTTTTTACATATTATTAATAACTTGTCCTGTGTTTGTAATAATTGTCCTGAGATTAGGAATAAATACTATTCTCCGCCAACCCGCAGTTGAGCAGCGTGATGGAGTACGCTCTATACTCCCTTCTATGGAAGTGAGAGCCGTATCGTATCCCAACAGTGGGATTATGATTATTATGGAATGTATGAATACTATTCAATAAAAACAATAACCCAAGTATAAATTGCCAATTTTAACGGAAAATTCATCCTAACTTAAGAGTATAAGCTAATCGTTGAATCTCTTGCAACCGGAACCATTTAAGTTACAAATACGAAATGTGAACATAAGAAGAAATAAGAATTTAGAATATCAGACGTTGAGTCATTTTATTTATTAATTCAATCAAAGTTACTGTAACAAGTTAACATTTCTTTGGCTTCAATCTCCGGTATTGCACGGAATGTTTAGATTTCCAGTGCGATAACAAATTTTAGGGCACCTCCAACACACTGGCTCTCCATCACGGTCGTGGCGATTGATTTGAAGGGCCGATACAGTATTATGCTGTCCTTCGTCAAATCTGACACTTTTTTTTTTTTTTTTTTTTTATACCACTGAAGTGGCAAACAAGCATACGGCCCGCCTGATGGAAAGCAGTTACCGTAGTCTATGAACGCCTGTAACACCAGGGGCATCACACGCGCGTTGCCGACCCTGTAAAAACCTCTTCACGCCCTTTTTGAAGAACCCCATGCTGTAGTCTCCTGAGAAAACCTCGACAGGCAGTTCATTCCACAGCTTAACCGTACGCGGGAGAAAACTTCTCTGGAACCGCACGGTACGCGACCACTTCGGCTCCAATGTGTGAGGATGAATTCCCTGTCGATGGCGAGCGGTGCGACTGTAAAAGGCGGCCGTGGGCATCATGTCAAACAACTCCTCTGAACACACCCCATTGTACAAACGGTAGAACACACAAAGGGACGCAAAATCTCTCCTCAGACTTAAAGGTTCTAAACCGTCTGTCAGTTTGGGATCGTCAACAATCCTCACAGCACGCCTCTGAATCGAGTCACAAGGTGCAAGCTGGTATCTAGGCGCTCCCGCCCACAGATGGCAACAGTACTCCATATGCGGCCGTACTTGAGCTTTGTAGAGCAGAAGCCTTTGCCGCGGATTGAAGTACTGTTTGGCCCTGTTGAGCACGCCTAGTTTCTTCGACGCTAGCTTGACCTTCCCCTCCAGGTGACATCGAAACTGGACGTCGCTGAAGATTTCAACGCCTAGAATCCCAATACTTTTGGCGACAGTAAGGGGTGTATTCTGGAAGAGAGGAGCCACAGCAAAAGGGGTTTTCTTAGCGGTGAACGCGCAGACTTGTGTCTTAGAGGGGTTGAATCGCACTAAGTTCTGTTGCCCCAATCGGACACTTTACTTAGTGTGCTCTCGATTTCCGACACAAGTCGTTCGCGGCTCTCCTCCACCAGAGAGCGGGGAATATTAGCGCGGCCCGTATAAAATGTGTCCCCGGTGCTATCATCCGCATAGCAATGAATGCTGTCAATAGACAACATATCATTGATATGCAGCAAAAACAGCGTCGGGGACAATACAGAGCCTTGCGGGACGCCAGCATTAATGTCCATGCTATCGGAGCAACTGCCATCAACAACGGCTCTAATGCTTCTGCTGGACAAGAAGCTAGCGACCCATTCGCATAAACCCTCTGGTAGACCGTATGCAGGCAACTTCGAAAGAAGACTACGGTGCCAGACCCGATCGAACGCCTTCGCCATATCCAGACTGACAGCCAATGCCTCACCTTGACTCTCCACGGCTGAAGCCCAGCGATTAAGATACACTAGAAGATCACCAGTCGAGCGACCATGACGGAAGCCGTATTGATGGTCGCTGATTAAATCGTGCTCTTCTAGGTATTTCAGGAGCCGGATGTTAATGATGCGCTCCATTACCTTGGAGAGAAGGGAGGTAACAGCGATAGGCCTGTAATTCGATGGGTCTGATCTGTCACCCTTTTTGGGCACAGGGTGCACGTTCGCAGTCTTCCACGATGATGGAACTTGCCTGGTGGAATAAGAGAGCGCGAAAAGGCGCGTAAGTACAGGACACAACTCAGGAGCACACAGCTTTAGCACCACTGCCGGAATGCCATCTGGCCCACTCGACTTATGAACGTCGAGGGATAATAATGCCCGCCGAACATCTCGTTGAGAAAATGAGATTTCCGGCATTAAATCACCACACCGCGGGATGGAGGGCGGTGCAGCACCCCCGTCGTTCAAAGTCGAGTTTGAGGCAAAGAGATTCCCCAACAGATCGGCTTTCTCTTTAGCACTGTGGGCCAGACTACCATCCGGTTTTCGAAGTGGTGGAAAGGACGACTGACAAAAATTTCCCTCGGCAGCCTTAGCGAGCGACCAAAACGCACGGCTCCCAGATGGGTGCTTAGCTAGGCGCTCACCAATCCTGCCGATGAACTCGAATTTTGCCCTGGCAATTACTCTCTTACAGAACCTCGAGGCAGCATTAAACTCGCGTTTCAAGTCAGAAACATTATGAGCTCCGTTAATACGTGCCGTGGTCCAAGCCTCGTAAGCAGCTTGCTTGCGGAGTTTAGCTTCCCTACAAGACCGATTAAACCACGGCCGCTTCTTAGCACCTGAAGTAGCTACCCGCCGGTTTGGAATAAATAATTCCATTCCAGCTAAAATGGCTTCAGCTACAGCAGATACACAGATGTCTATATGTTCCGACTCGAAACAGAGCTGCCTCCACGGGTACGATGCGTAAAATTCACGCAATCCATCCCAGTCTGCTGACTTATAGTGCCACATGCGACGCCAACCGGTAGACCGGGGTGCGACAGGGCTAGCGCATGGCACTTGTGTCCGGATGAGACAGTGATCCGATGAGCCAAGTGGCG
The DNA here is from genome assembly GCA_937001555.2 of Hypsopygia costalis. NCBI lineage: Eukaryota > Metazoa > Arthropoda > Insecta > Lepidoptera > Pyralidae > Hypsopygia > Hypsopygia costalis. The sequence goes on along the minus strand of OW443333.2, from coordinate 2,384,043 downwards.
CATCCACCGAGACTGTATACCCATCCGGGTGTGTGGTCAGCAGAAGGTCCAGTAGAGAGCTGGTATGGTCCTCTATATCTGGTATTCTCGTTGGAGAATGAACCAGCTGTGAGAAACCATAGGCCAGAGCAAAATCATGAACAGACCTCCCCGCGAAGTCAGTGGACCGAGAGCTGAGCCACTCGGCATGGTGGGCATTAAAGTCTCCTAAAATCACTAACTCCGCGGAGGGGTACTTTTCAATGACTTTGTCAGACGTCATTTGCAGGTGCTCGATCAATCGAGTTGTGTCTGCATCACCGCTATGAGACCTGTAAATGCACGCGTAGATACGGGTGCGGCCGCCCTGATCCACGCGTACCCACAACACTGACAGGTCCCTGTCTTCAAGGCCGTGAAGACGTCGACAGCAAATATCATCCCGGACGTACATACATACCCCGGCTCGACGTACAAAAGAATGTTCAAGTTTGTACCCGGGGTATAATAAGTAAGAAGTATCGGCCGGGCAAGATATCTGCGTCTCCGTTAAAAAAAGTAGGGTCGGCTTTGCAGTTTCAAGATGGTGGTGAACTGCGTTTATATTTGAGTGAAGTCCCCTAATATTACAGAAATCCACGTTAAGTGTGGAAGGGGATGCCGCTGGAGAAAACTTCTTTCTTTTTTTCTTCATGGCCATAAAAAAGGTGTCAGAGGATTATGAGAAGCTGTTTCACTGACGACGCGAGGGACAAAAAAGCGCGGTGTCTACCCCCGCAGTACAGTGTAGGTTGTGCGGTTTGCTGGCGCGGCGAGCGGAAGGGCCCCCGGTCCCCCCCTGCTGCAGCAGCCGGGTCCACTCCGGTCTCCTCCTCCGGCACGACTACTACAACAGGGACTTTACACAGGCTGGCGGTTCAGCCTCCCGGGGCGGAGATTAAGTGATCCCCGGGTTCGGGAACCCTACTGACCTGCGGGCGGCCAGCGGACAGCCGTTTCACCGGGTCTCCCTGACCGCCGCGCCAACACATCGCGTCTACACCGCTAACGGCGGTTCGACAGCCGCTGGTCTCACTGCCGTCAGCATAACAACTTCTCTGTAAAAAAGCCCTGGTGACCTAGCTCACTCGCAGGAACACAGCATAGCCATTATGGCTGCGGCTTTTTGCTAGGTGGAGACACTTCCCCAGTCGGATGCTGGCCAAGCCTGGAGCGAACGACCGCACTGTGCCCCCCTCCCAATTTGACCAGTGAAAGGGGAGCACAGTATGATATTTCGCTGCGTCCTACCTCTCTTTCGCCATAGCCTCGTTAGCTGATCGGCAGGGTGCACCACGTGCAGGTGAGGTTGGCTTTAGCTCGGAAGATGTCGATGAGCTACTTACACCCCAAAAGTTTACTTTTTGTTTACGAAGCTTCCTAATAATCATTATGATATACTGTTTACTTCTACTGTTTATGATACTTGAGTAACATTGAACTGAAATTCAGTTTTTACCATGTAGACGTATTATAGGAAAGCAGATTCAACACAATATGTATCACAGTACAGGGCCGGGTAATTAGAGATGGGCAATAAGATACATAGAAGTAAGCCGTATACATAAAATAATTTTTGCAAGAAGCGCATCCGGTAAACCACCCCCGAATGTAGACTAATAGTTATGGACATTTCAGTAACTACTTTCCGTAACAAGTATCGAGACCTATAACGTATAAGGCCTCATTTACTTACTTAATTCAAACATATGGCATTGCATAAGTGCGTATACTGAGAAGCGGTTTTTCATGCGTTTGCTTGAAATGGGGTGTGTTTTGTTTTTTTAAAGTGAACTTTGTACTACCTAACCCTCCGGTTAAGGAGTAAGGCCGTTCTAATTTTTTTATAGTTTATACCCCGGAATTACCCGTTTATATCAGACACCCATGTAACCCAGAGATTTTGAGCTCATTCTATAGAATTTTAAAAGTTTTAATTTTATTTTAAACCTTATCATGATTTAAATTTTTTGTTGGGCGGTATCCGTCTAGAATATAAATAGGGATTTGAAGAAAAGGTGTTTGAACGCCCACATTTTCTCAGGCATTGGCTAGCGCATTATGCGATCACTGGCGTATGATATGTAGTTTGTGTAACATAGCTGAGCGGTTAATTTGTTTTATTTTTGTTTTTGTTTGAACAAAGGTCACCACTGATCCCTGTATATATTTGTGAATTGGTTTACTATTTTGTGTGGTTTGTGTAAAATAGCTAAGCGATTTTTGTTTTTTTTTTTTTTTTGGAGTAACCCCACCAGAGTCCACCGGAAATTTTTGTATACTTAAATTTTTTTTTGAAGTGATCGACAGTGGTCGGACATTGACCTCGAACCCATCCGATCACGTTTTGTTTTTTTTTTGACTTCGGGTATTTTATACCCGAATTCCGATTTTTTTTTTTAAACCGCTCGAATTTAATTTTGAACAACGCCCGACAGCTCGCGATCCCTAGGCGCCATCCCCCGCCATATTTGGACCTGTACCCATTTGGGAACATTGTGTCATATAGCTGTAGAAATCTAAAAGTGATAAATTTAAAGTTAACTAAGATTAAATTTAAAGTATCTACCCGCTTACTTGTATCGAATAAAAAAGAGCTAGCCTGTGCATAAAGGATATTTATGTATGATATTTTAATAAAATCCCACGTTTTAATACTACCACTACTAATATTGCAGTCTCGATTTTCATATAACCTCTATCCGTAGGTGAATAATCGAGGATGTAACAATAATAAAGCATATCACCTTGAATTCTATTTATTCATGTGTTCGACCGAAAGTGTTACCATTATAAATAATGTACGTACGTAAGGTAACATCATAGTCATTAACGGTACATATTGTAATCATAATTGACAAAATGCCATCCGACGTAGTGTAAAAAAAAAACTTCACTTTTACTACACTACAGTTATACACAAGTGGTTTTTACCCGCTTTAAAACGAAACAAGCGGGTTGTTTTCGCAAAACTATAATAAGCTTGAAATGGACTTTTAACCGACGTGAGCAAAGAACTAATTAGTATATTTTTATGTTACAAGCATTATTTTAGGAAGTTATAAATATTGTTTTTAGATTTATCATCATCATCATAATCATCATCATCATCTCAGCCATTGAAAGTCCACTGCTGGACATAAGCCTACCCTCTAGATCTCCAATAAGACCGGTTGGAAACGGCTTGCATCCAGCGCGATTTAGATTTATAGTATTGATAAATTAATTAATCTACCGAAATCTTTGAAAAAATTTTGTCCGAATTGCTCTTTTTTAACCGACTCCCGACTACCGACAGTACCGACGGACCGAAAAAACAGAACAAACCAAAAAAAAAAAAAACAGAAAAAAGGAGGTTCTCAATTCGGCCGTATCTTTTTTAAAATGTTTGTTACTGAATTACTCCGTGATAAACCGATGTGAAAAATACTTTTTTTTTAATTTGAAAGAGACTTCCAGATTGGTTCTATATTTTTTTCATCATCATCATCAGCCTGTATCTACATCCATAAATGTAGAGTAATGTTATGAGTATGAGTGAGTGAGAGTTTTTTTTGTTAAAATTTATTGTACGAACAAATTTGATGAAATTTTGTACACGTCGTGGCCCTCTCCAGGCCCTCCAGTCAATATGGGTATCAATGGAACAATATGCCCATGAGCAGGTTTCGACAGATGTTAGGACAATGGGGATGTTGGATTTTTTTTCTGGCACCAGACAATGGGGATGTTGGATTTTTTTTGACACCAGATGTCGCTAGGTAGGCGTCGGGTTCAGATTGTCAAATTGTACTGAATTTTTTGACAGTGAAACTTCAAGACGACAAGACAACAGAAGACGTCAACAAGACATTTGACAAGATGCTATGAATTGACAGATGATTGGACCCTACGCTACAGTGCTGCCAAAAGACCCTCATTGAAAAATTGTAGAAAAATAAACGAGCTATAGGGATGACCTGGGCGGATTAGACTGGGTTACTAAGGGGCAGTTGAGTGCCATAACTACTGCTATTGATCGTTATTTGAAGCAGGAGTTTGCTCATCACTCCTTTGATGAACCTAGTGTTACAACATTTTTTTGGGTTTCGTATCTCAAAAGTAAAAACGTAATCTTTATAATTTTAGCTCGAAAGGATATAGCATCCAGGGCGCTTAGAATGGTAGTTAGTGACAGCCGACGGACGTAGCGGCGATCTGTCAGGCGACGGAAGCGGTGACTTGTCATTTTTGATTTTTTGAAAGGCCGTCCTCTGTTATAGGCCGGTCGAGTTTTTATAAATTTTAATTCCAGCGAGGATCAAGCAATCTTGCATGGAAGTTATACCAAATAATGGCTAACGGATTCTAATATATATATGGTAGGCGTAGACCTCCATCGTTCGGGTTTAATTCCCGGTTTTTGAAGAAAGAAATTAAATAATGGTGACCGATGTTCCAGCAACGAACAAAGGAGATGTTGAATTAATTTTCTTCAAATAACATGCGTCGATGTCGTATCGAAATCCACGCCGAGCCTTCGTGAATGCGATGACCGTAATCATCGCTTATAAGTTCCAGGCTTAGAAGAATTTGCAGGCAACCGGATTAGTGGTGACTAGTGAGGATTAGTAAGGACTAGTGATGACTAGTAGTAACTATTGAGGACTATTTGAGGACTGTTGGAGACTGGTTAAGCGACTCGTAGTGACTAGTGCTAGCGATCTACAAGGAACTTTCGGAAAGTATCGCAGACCGGCATGACGACCCTACCGCACTCAAGTAAGACCCAACTAGTTTAATTTGCTCGGATATCGAGCTGGCGCCCTCCCTATTTTAATTATGAAACGTTTATGACCAATACGGTCGAATATACGCGCTGTATCAAGTTCCCCGGGTTACCAATTTTCTTTAACGAGAGCGAACTTTAACCAACGGTTTGGTATTTAGCCGTCGCATCAATTATAACGGTTGAACTGGAATTACCTACGTTTATGTCAGACCCCACTCATTCCCTTAAATAGAGATAGAACTCATGCTCTAATTTCTAATTTTCTTTACTTTACTATTAAAGCATTAACGGGCTTTATATTTCTTAGTGTGGAGTGGAGCTCCCTTGGTATATTATTATATAAGGTGTTTAGACACCACATTGTGTTTAGCAGTGGCTTACATGTAAGGCAATACCTGGCGTACTCTTTACTCTTATAGAAAGTGAATTTTGTTTGAATCATGGTCACCACTGACCCCTGATTGTATTTTTGGAATTATAGAATAATTTAAAACTGATTGTGAAACTTAACTAAGCGACTCTGTATTTTTTTTTTAAATAGTCCACCGGGATTATTTTTGTTTTTTTTTGTGAATTAAACAATCCTTAAAGGGAATCGCTCCGCAGTGTTCTACAGCGATCGGACATTGACCTCGGACCCGTCTGGTCACTGTTGAAGATCCTTTTGTACTTTGACGAGGAATTAATTTTACCTTCTGTCCGACAGCTGGCGATCCCTGGGAGCCATTCCCCTACTTCTGAGCAACTGTAACGATTTCCTAATATTATATGCCATAGTTGTAATTATAAAAACTTTATAAATTACTGGATCCAAGTTTCAATAACGCCAAATTTATTTTGAATTAAAGAGCTACCCTGTGCAAATCGGATCTTTCTTTCTATCCACGTTCTACTTAGTACCCCGTATACAATCTTGATTTTCATAAAACCTCTTACCAAAGGTAGAAAATCGTGGTTGTAACAGTAGCGTACCCAAAGTGGGGCCTATTATTCTATTATTTACGACCACATGATGTGTGCGCCGAGGTGTATCAGTGGCGTACCAATCGTGTAGCCGTACTTTATTTAGTGTTCTGACATAGTGGGTGTGTCTTAGGCTACACTCATAAAACGAGGTAATTCTAGCTTGCGGGGACTTGATCAGCGCCTTATTTTTTTTACTAGTCCGGGAGCCTGCCTTTATTATACAATTATTTTATATTTTTTATTTTACAAACGCTTATTGGCGAATTTGTTATACAATTTATTATTGTTTACAATTTATTATTTACACTTTTACAATTTATTACTATTTTACAATTTATTGTTGTTTATTAGTAATTTTTTTGTTTTGTCGTACCGTGAAGCGGCAAATTCATTGCGTGTTTTATTAAGGGTTTCCCTATTTTATTAAGGGTATCCTATGATTTTTTTTGTTACCAGTGATTAACAATTGTCACGTTAACTTTATATTATATTAAGCGGCCTACTGTACGTATAGGAAACGCCAGTTCTTGCCTACTAATTATTCTTGCTTACTTATTATTTTTACGTGTCGGAATTATTCAAACACACATCTAGACATTTTTTTTTTACATCAATACGCGATGAACGCCGCCACGGACGGGTTGACCCGCATTACCCCCTTATTCTTGATGCACGGACGAGAAGCAGTGAGTTACGGAGATGTCTACGGCTATGATACCGTACGACAGCCCACACCTACCTGCGCCTTTCGCGATGCCAGTGCGCGTAATTTAGGAGTACTGCGGGACATCTTCGAGTAGGTGACACTTTGTGGAAGAAAGCCTATCCCCAGAGTGTCGCCTCTCAATTTTTTTTTTTTTTTTTTTTTTGGCCTACTTGGCCCCTAAATTTGATAAGTGTGTTGTAGGGAGGAAACTTTCTCCTTTAGTCTGAATTGAAAAGCTGTGGTGCCGAGAAGGAATTGGGATCGTGGCTCGTCAAGGATTTCAATGAACCTGGCGGGCCCCGGTAGTTTGAAAAGAAGGCTTTCACAATGTGGTTAGCCTTGTTACTTTAGTTGTTGTTGTTGGTGTTTTGAATTTGGTCGTGGTACAGTGTTGCCGCGGCCGCCGTTCCTTTTGGCACAGTGATGCCTAAAAGGGACCTTACTTTTTTCATCGGGAACGTGACCGGCTGTATATGCCCGCGCGACCCGGTGACTTGATGATGTTGTGGTTTTTTACTTTTGGTCGTGGTGCAGTGTTGCCACGACCGCCGTTTCTTTTGGTTGCGGTACAGTGTTGCCGTAACCGTGGTTCCTTTGGACGTCGGAGGACTTGTCGTGCGCTCACGCGCGCATGGTGTGTGCGCTGAGAGGGCGTATGCCTTTTTTTATGTTGTGGGTTCGAGCCCGGAGATGGGCTGTGCAGTTTGAAGTTGAACTGTCCTAATTTTGACCCATATTAATAATTATAATTTGAAGTTTACGTAGTTGTTTGTTTTAGGTGGTAGTTGTTTGACACCTCACCGAGGGTGTCCTTAAGCTCCGGACCGTTGGTTAGGCAACGAGTAGATCGTCCTGAGGCTGGCAACCGTGTTGGTAACCGCTCTCTGACTGTTTAGCAGTTTTTATCCTGGAGAGGGGATACCAATACTTTGGTTAGGCGTGTAGGCTGCTTTGATGGAACAAGAATAATAAGTTGGACAATTTAAGGGGCGATTAACCACCTTCAGGCGGATAGAAGATAGGTTAGCCAGTTTGTTTTTTTTCTTTTCATTTTTTTTATGTTTGCTTTCATTGGAAGGCGTCCTTTAGAATCGTACTATGGTTTTGCTTTGTGGGCCGCGACCGCTGATGTAACTGTGGCGTTTGCCGAGGTTGTGATGTAACGGTGGCGTTTGCCGAGGTTGTAATCGTGGTTTTGTACAGGTTATAACTGTGGCGTAAGCCGGTGGTGTAACAGTGGCGTTTGCCTCGCCATTGGAGTTGAGTCTTAGCGGTTATCTCCGAACGCGAGACTCACTCATTCAGTAAATAATAGGTAGGGGAAAAAGTCTTTTCGCATTATAGTATGTATGAACTTGTAATAAAATCTCTTTGGTTATACCATTTGTATCTAGCAGGTTTTGATATCTATAAAAAGTTTAAATTTTAAAAAAGATAATTCCAAATTCAAATTAGGTAAATGTGTGATTTTCATTTGTTTTTTTTTACTGTCAAGATGAGTGAATCTAATGAAGAAATTCGATACATTTTAACATTTTACTACAAAAAAGGTAAAAATTCAACGCAAGCTGCGAAAAAAATTTGTGATTATTATGGACCTAGTGCAGTGTCTGTGAGAGTAGCACAAATTTGGTTTAAGCGTTTTCAATCCGGAAATTTTGATGTCAAAGATGCACGTCGCTCTGCTCGCCCTGTTACGGATAAAATGGATGCCATTTCTGAAAAAGTGGAGCAAGATCGGCATATCAGTAGTTACGACGTAGCTGAAGAACTAGGAATTGACCACATAACAGTTTTGGCGCATAAAAAGGTCGTGGTCAAAGACCGGCCAGCCTTCAGAGACTCTGGCGAAACCCGGGTTAACCCGCAACAAGGTGATGCTGTGTGTATGGTGGGATTGGAAGGGAAGATATTCATTATGAGCTGTTACCGCCAGGCAGGACTATCGATTCTGAACTCTACTGTGAACAACTGATGAGATTAAAGCAAAAAGTTGAGAGAAAGCGGCCGGAATTAATTAATAGAAGGGGTGTGATTTTTCATCATGATAACGCTAAACCTCACACATCTTTAGCCACTCAGCAAAAATTAAGAGAGTTTGACTGGGAGGTGTTAATGCATCCGCCGTATAGTCCTGACCTTGCACCTTCGGATTTCCACCTGTTTCGGTCTCTTAAGAATTCTTTAGGCAATGTCAGGTTAACATCACGAGAAGACTGCCAAAACCACTTGTCGCGGTTTTTTGAACAGAAGTCCCAAAATTTCTATAGTAATGGGATCATGTCTCTACCTACAAGATGACAAAAATTTATCGAACATAATGGCACCTACATACTTTAGTTAAATGTAAATAAACTTTATTAAAAAATGTTTTGAATTTTCATATAAAATACGAAAAGACTTTTTCCCCAACCTAATAGTTTAAGTTTATATTCTGGAAGGTTTATGTCAGTTTCGTTAAAGACATAAAAATAAGCCTAATACCCCAGCGGATAGTGACTGGTACCCAAAGCCTTAACTCTTCGTTTCAGTGCGGTTGGTAACACTGTAGTCAAGACGTTAACTGCGTAGCCGCCAGTATTTTAGTGATAGTTGTGGAAGTTTTTTTTACTTGGCGTCTTACAGAGGCCCTTGAATACGATGTTGCTTGGTGAGGTGTGTATGATTGGTTAGGGACCTTGTCTCTCCTAGGTATTGTTAGGTCAGACTTAAAAAGGTTTATTTTTATATGATGCTCAAAAGGGTTCGTCTCATCTATGCTCATTCATAGATTAGACTTACGCCCCAAGAGTTATTATTTTTGGTTCGGATATTCCAGTGGCATAACGATGTCAAAATAAGCCTTATTACCCCAGCGGTTCGTGACTGGAAAGAAAAGCCAACACGCTCCGTTCCAGTGCGGTTGGTAACACTGTATTCGATTGTCAACTGTTTTGCCGACCAGTATTTAAGTCTATGTAATGGAATTTGATAGTTCATTAGTCTATTTAATATATCTTAGGCCACATGGATGAAATAAAAATTAAGCCATAAGACACGGGCGGATTGGTAAACTCGAGAATAAAAGCCTATTACCATTGTCGCCAAATAGAGCGGTTTGTTACTCTATATCTGAAGTGTGAACTATTACTCTTTTATCCCTTGAAAGGCTGAAGACGACTTGCTTTAATCGTGCGTCAGGATAATTGATAGTGAGAATGCTTGCGCGAAGTATGACTGATAGTGGTGGATCATGAGGAAAATTGTGGATTGAATGAATGGGGAAGTAAGTTGACCTGAAGTCTCATATGTAAAAGTGTTACCAACCGCACTGGAACGGAGCGTCCGTTCCAGTGCGGTTGGTAACACTGTATTCGATTGTCAACTGTTTTGCCGACCAGTATTTAAGTCTATGTAATGGAATTTGATAGTTCATTAGTCTCTTTAATATATCTTAGGCCACATGGATGAAATAAAAATTAAGCCATAAGACACGGGCGGATTGGTAAACTCGAGAATAAAAGCCTATTACCATTGTCGCCAAATAGAGCGGTTTGTTACTCTATATCTGAAGTGTGAACTATTACTCTTTTATCCCTTGAAAGGCTGAAGACGACTTGCTTTAATCGTGCGTCAGGATAATTGATAGTGAGAATGCTTGCGCGAAGTATGACTGATAGTGGTGGATCATGAGGAAAATTGTGGATTGAATGAATGGGGAAGTAAGTTGACCTGAAGTCTCATATGTAAAAGCGTATTATGTAGTCTATTTCGTTAACTTTCATAAAGAATATCATATTTATGTTTATGTTATAATCGTTAATGGAATTTAGTCTATGATTATCTACAATAGGAGGATAGAAATCATACGCTAATCACCCTCAACTATTGTTTACCTTTTTGAAAACATGGAACTTTGAGTTCTTTAATTTCAATTATTATTTTATTTTGGAATAACCGATGTTGTCATGGTTTTCCCTTTATTTTTTTTTCCAGCTATTGTATCCTCGTCGGACTATAGTTTCATTTACACTATTTACTATAAACTATTGCTTTCCTTTTGCAGAAAGGAAGCACGGTTCTTTAACTTGAGTTATGTTATTTTTGAATAACCGTTTTTTTTTCTTTATAGGAACTGTGGTTTTCCCCTATTTTTCTTTTGATATAGCTATTGTCTCCCCATCGGAGTATGGCTACAATTATGTTTATATTGTTGCCTTTTGTAGCAGACCTTGTCTTTGTAGAAAAGACAATTGTTTTCTTTTCTAGTAGGGATTGTTGCAACCCAGTTTTGTGAGGAAACCGCTGGAGGGCCAGCGACGAGATTTTCCCACGGGTCAAATCTCTGGTGATGAGGGGGGTACTGTTACAACATTTTTTTGGGTTTCGTATCTCAAAAGTAAAAACGTAATCTTTATAATTTTAGCTCGAAAGGATATAGCATCCAGGGCGCTTAGAATGGTAGTTAGTGACAGCCGACGGACGTAGCGGCGATCTGTCAGGCGACGGAAGCGGTGACTTGTCATTTTTGATTTTTTGAAAGGCCGTCCTCTGTTATAGGCCGGTCGAGTTTTTATAAATTTTAATTCCAGCGAGGATCAAGCAATCTTGCATGGAAGTTATACCAAATAATGGCTAACGGATTCTAATATATATATGGTAGGCGTAGACCTCCATCGTTCGGGTTTAATTCCCGGTTTTTGAAGAAAGAAATTAAATAATGGTGACCGATGTTCCAGCAACGAACAAAGGAGATGTTGAATTAATTTTCTTCAAATAACATGCGTCGATGTCGTATCGAAATCCACGCCGAGCCTTCGTGAATGCGATGACCGTAATCATCGCTTATAAGTTCCAGGCTTAGAAGAATTTGCAGGCAACCGGATTAGTGGTGACTAGTGAGGATTAGTAAGGACTAGTGATGACTAGTAGTAACTATTGAGGACTATTTGAGGACTGTTGGAGACTGGTTAAGCGACTCGTAGTGACTAGTGCTAGCGATCTACAAGGAACTTTCGGAAAGTATCGCAGACCGGCATGACGACCCTACCGCACTCAAGTAAGACCCAACTAGTTTAATTTGCTCGGATATCGAGCTGGCGCCCTCCCTATTTTAATTATGAAACGTTTATGACCAATACGGTCGAATATACGCGCTGTATCAAGTTCCCCGGGTTACCAATTTTCTTTAACGAGAGCGAACTTTAACCAACGGTTTGGTATTTAGCCGTCGCATCAATTATAACGGTTGAACTGGAATTACCTACGTTTATGTCAGACCCCACTCATTCCCTTAAATAGAGATAGAACTCATGCTCTAATTTCTAATTTTCTTTACTTTACTATTAAAGCATTAACGGGCTTTATATTTCTTAGTGTGGAGTGGAGCTCCCTTGGTATATTATTATATAAGGTGTTTAGACACCACATTGTGTTTAGCAGTGGCTTACATGTAAGGCAATACCTGGCGTACTCTTTACTCTTATAGAAAGTGAATTTTGTTTGAATCATGGTCACCACTGACCCCTGATTGTATTTTTGGAATTATAGAATAATTTAAAACTGATTGTGAAACTTAACTAAGCGACTCTGTATTTTTTTTTTAAATAGTCCCCCGGGATTATTTTTGTTTTTTTTTGTGAATTAAACAATCCTTAAAGGGAATCGCTCCGCAGTGTTCTACAGCGATCGGACATTGACCTCGGACCCGTCTGGTCACTGTTGAAGATCCTTTTGTACTTTGACGAGGAATTAATTTTACCTTCTGTCCGACAGCTGGCGATCCCTGGGAGCCATTCCCCTACTTCTGAGCAACTGTAACGATTTCCTAATATTATATGCCATAGTTGTAATTATAAAAACTTTATAAATTACTGGATCCAAGTTTCAATAACGCCAAATTTATTTTGAATTAAAGAGCTACCCTGTGCAAATCGGATCTTTCTTTCTATCCACGTTCTACTTAGTACCCCGTATACAATCTCGATTTTCATAAAACCTCTTACCAAAGGTAGAAAATCGTGGTTGTAACACTAGAAAGAAAAATAGGCTGCGAGCAATACCGATATGAGTGACCCAGGAGTGGCGAGATGTTGCAGTCACTCTGAAGATAACTTCGGAACGACTGCAACATTTCTCCACTCGGAGCGTTATGATCTTTAACCTATTCTCCCCTGGAGCACATAGCTTTAACGAATTATCTCTCGACGGTCATTGAAGTCAAGTTAGCACTAAGAGTACTGCGGGCTTTATTAGGTTTGCAATCCAATCGATGAAGACACACCGTAGAAGAACACCGACTCTTTTTTCTATTAAATTAAATAGTTAAAAGTCTTCTCTAACATTGCCTTAGTAATTAAATTCTAATATGTTAAATAAATATTCCCGGACAAATTACACACGGCCATCTAATTCAAACTAAGCAAAGCTTGTACTATGGGTATTAGATAACTGATATTATACTTAAATATATATATATATATATATATATATATATATATATATATATATATATATATATATATATATATATATATTTAAATACATACATATAATACATAGAAAACACCCAGACCAAGACAAACATATGTTAATGTACACAAATATTTGTTTTTTGCGGGGATCGAACACGCAACCTCGGAGTCGAAGTGGCTATTGCTAACCATTCGACCACCGAGCTTGTCAAAGCAACTAACTTTGCAGTTGTTAGTTCAGATTACGGTACATTTAATAACCAAAGTAAAAAAAACTATTAATATTTCCAATCCCACTAAAAGAATTAAAACTAGTTCTGAAAACAGAGGAAAAAAAACCTATTCTGACGTCGGCGCTAGGTTCAGGCAATTTTTGCCGGCATCGGCACTGAAACCTCTTTTGTATTGGAAAAAAGCTTTTATACGAAGCTAATTCAATTCGTGGGTATACCTGCTCTATTACCAGCAAACTTTCAGTTTTCAGTCGTTAGCTTTAGAGTGATGTTTTAGCAAGTGTGGTATATTTTTAACCACGACGCAAAAACGACGGGGTGTTATAAGTTAGAAGTGTCTTTGTATATGTGTGTAAAATTAGCCATTTTATGGCGGCCATATTGAATTGAAAATAGCGGCATTTAGCTTAACATGTATTGTCACGAGCACCAAACGAGTATGCCAAATTACAGCTCAATCGGACATTAGGAAGAAAGTAGATTTTTTTTATGTAACAGGGGGAAAACGAGCACGTGGGTCACCTGATGGAAAGCAATTATTAACGCCCATGGAGACCCAAAACCAAGGGGTTGCCGATCAGTTGCAGCCTGTACTCCTTGCTTTCTTTCTGGTGACCTCACTCACTCGCAGGAACACAACAACTCTCAAGGGGATTGTTATTTAACTTGCAACACTTGGTTACAGATATCGGCACAAGTGAAAGTAAGTAATAACTTGTAAAATAAAGTGAACACTTCAACCTTTGTTATCTGCGTTGATATACAGGGCTATAAGAGTTATTTATTCTGTGCAATTTCTCTACATGAGTAGGTAAGGTATCTACGGGTTCATTGTCTGATTGTATTTCACATAATGCCATTAGTCGTGTAGCGGAAGCGAGCGCCCCGGTTTCAGCGCGATCACCGGATATTGCTCTACCTGCCGGCTCTGTTCCGGCAGTTGCAGAGGGCGCCGCTGTTTCAATGTGAATTATTGAGGAGGTTTACAATAGTTACAGGTTATAGATACGGACATAAATCGACGGTCCCTACGTATAAAGCGACATGTCAAAAATGGCAATTTTTTTTTCAGTGCTTATATTGCTATAGATTGTCCGTAAAAAACATTTTCTTTTTTATTTTATTGATTGTATATAATTAAAAAGTAAGAAATGAACTCATTTGACCAATAAAAATATTATTTAATTACTATAACGTAGTATAAGCAGACATATCTTAAATGACATGTCGCTTTATACGTAGGGACCATCGAAATATTTGATAAGAAAATGGCGTCATCAAAGCATTTTATATTTCTATAAAATGTTACTAGGCTGGACTTTAGCCCACCGGGCTGAAATCGAGGTTGAGTGAAGTAAGTAAATTCGCTGAGTGTATGTTTTCCATTGATTTCAATGGAAAATGTATTTATAAATATAAATAATAAATAAATAAATATTGCCAGACATATTACACAGCGCCATCTAGCCCCAAAGTAAGCGAAGCTTGTGTTATGGGTACTAGACAACTGATAAACATACGTAAATACATTTTTTTTTGTAAATACATACTTATGATACATAGGAAACACCCAGACTAAGACAAACAGACATGTTCATGCACACAAATGTTTGTCCTATGTGGGAATCGAACTCACGAGCGTTGGTGTCGAAGCCGCGTCATTGACCGCTATGCCACCGAGCTCGTCATTTGATGATCATTCCTCAAGGACATGATCGATCTCAATTTTTTTTCGACACAAACCTCAAGCATGTCGAGGTCTTAATTGTGATAAGTTTAATCAAAATCGGTTCAGTGGTTTTGGAGCCCATTCTTTTCCAAGAGTGACTTTTCGGCGTATAGAAGCGTTCTTTTTGCTCCGCTCGCTCCACTCAATGGAAAGGGGGAGTCTCCCGCCACAGGCATATTTTTTGCCTAAAACTCTTTTGGCATTTTTTTTTTAATACTACGTCGGGTGGCAGACAAGCATACGGCCCGCCTGATGTGAAGCGGTTGCCGTAGCCATATAAACGCTCGCAACATAAAATATCGCTCGCGCGCCGCCACCTCCGCTGCCCACGCAGCATCTCCTTCCTTTCTGGTGGCCTCACTCACGCGCAGGAACACAACAACCCTCAAGGGAATTGTTATTTGGCTGCGGTATTCGAATCTCTTTTATATCTCTTTTAACTCTTACTACATGTATTATGTTTAGGTATAGATAGTACAATTTCGCTATATATATATATATATATATATATATATATATATAGGTATAATACAATTGGCCGTGTCGTTTCCGGCAGACTAGTTCTAGAATCACTCCGTCTCCTCCCGTGGATGTCGTACAAGGCGACTAAGGGAAATACATTATTAAACATCGATAAGGCCTCCCCAACCCGTCTGGCCAGCGTGGGGAGTGTAGGCCAAATCCTCCTTCTATCTGAGACAGACGAGAGAGGGTCGTGCTCCTGTAGTGGAGACTAAAATGACCTGATGATGATGATAGTACAATTATCTTTTAAAATAATAAGCTAATATCTTTAAAAAAAAATTGTCCACGTGATACGTTATACATACTTCACTTCACAGACCGACGTTTAAGTAACCTTACCGAATTACTTCATATTAAGCACCAGCCGGGAGAGCCTGGAGATCTGTAAAATAGGTTTTTAAACATAGCACGGACTCCAGACTCTCACGAGATCTTACCAGTGCAATGTCTGTAATGTACCTACTGTTCAACTACAGATACTTTGGGAGAAGTAAATAAAGTTATTATTATTTGTTATGAAGAAACCTGTGTAAAGATAACTTAATAATTTGAATTTGAAATTCATCAAGTGTAAGCTAATACTCGTGAAGCTCGTGAAATCTTATATCTATAAATTATATTACTTACTAAAATATTACAACAACCTTTACAGACTAATCTATCATCAGCTCAAACTACTGAACGAATCGGGTTGAAATTGAACATACAAGTGGCTATTACGTCGTATGCTTGTTTCCCATTCTAGATTTATAAAAAAAAAAATAAGATCCGTTCTATATAACAGAAGATGCAATAAAAATAAAACAAAAAATGTTTTATAACGCAACTGAACGACGCTTTCGTGACCTCAGGAAGTTGGTCATCAAGCCACCGGATGGGTCGCATGCGCTGAAAGCAAACCTATACAGTACCAACCAAATATATATAGAAGGAACTTTACCGACTGAGACGCTTGGTTAGCCATTTTGCTACTCTATCGAGTAGCAAAATGGCTAGAAAGTGTATAAGTTATCCCGAAATAACAATTATTAAATTTTGTCCAAATATGTATTCACTGTGTGCGAAGTGCAAGGTGGATAGCGTAAAGATCAAGGTTCGTCATGTCATGTTCGTAGCCCTATCAGGTAATTATTATTATTATTTTTTTTTTTGGCTTCTGATTTGCAATCGGTCGTGAGACCATAAGCGAATTTGTTCTGAGGTAGTATGGCTTGTTTTGGTGGGGTGGCCAGTGCCGCCCCTACCAATCAAATAAGGTGGTCCCTTCTAAGTCTCTTGACCACCATTGACCGGTCCAGCAATTCCGCTATCAGTGGATTTTGGTGCTAAGGACAACCGCTCCGTGTATTGTGTCCTGTACCGCTCGATTTCAGATTTAACTGTCGGCACGTTCAGATATTCATGAACTTCATCGTTTCTCGTGAACCAAGGAGCGCGAACTATTGCCCTCAAGATGCAATTCTGTACGCGTTGTAGACAGAGTATGTTGCTTTTACTTGCAACACCCCATAGCTGAATCCCGTAGGCCCAAACTGGTTTTAGCACCGTGTTGTAGATAAGAAGTTTGTTGTCCATCGACAATACAGAGTTTCTCCCCATGAGCCAGTACATATTACGAAACTGGTGGTTGACTTGATCTCTCTTTTGTTTTATGTGATGTTTCCATGTGAGGCGCCTATCAAGGTGGAAGCCAAGGTACTTCACACAGTTTGAGTGCGGCAGAATATCATCACCAAGTCTTACAGGTGGACAGTTTCCTCTCCTCAAGGTGAACGTGATATGGTTAGACTTTGCCGCGCTAGCACGTATACGCCACTTGCACAGCCATTTGTAGGTAGCGTTTAGTTGTTCCTGAAGTTTGCGGCTGGCAGTAGATGGATCATTGTCAACAGATAGGTAGGCTATGTCATCGGCATACGTTGCCACGGTGATGCCGTCTTCCACAGGTAGATCATACGTAAATATGTTATATAGTACGGTCCAAGAACCGAACCCTGTGGTACACCTGCCTCTATATAATGAAATTTGGATCGCGTTTCTCTTTGTTTGACTTGGAAGGATCGATCAGAGAGGTATGATGCAACAAGCGAAAACATCGAATGTGGGAGATTTTCTTTGACTTTTACCAGGAGCCCCCTGTGCCACACGCGGTCAAAAGCCTGCTGCACATCAAGGAAAGCAGCTGAGCAGTACTTTTTGCGTTCAAGGCTCTGCCTAGCGGTATGATATACTCGATGAACTTGTTCGACCGTTGAATGGTATTTGCGAAAGCCAAACTGATGAGATGGAATAACAGCAGAGTCATTCAATGCTATTTTGAGTCTGATGAGGAATATCCTTTCCCATAGCTTAGAGAGTACGGGTGTTAGGCTTATCGGCCGATATGATGATGGTTCATGTTCTGGTTTTCCTGGTTTGTGAATCATCACTACTTGTGAAATTTTCCAGAGAGCCGGGAAGTGAGAGGTTCTAAAGATTGCGTTGAATAGATATGTGAGGAACACAATACCCTTTCTGGACAGATTTTTCAGTATTGTCGGAGTAATCAGATCATAACCCGGTGCTTTTCCGGACTCAAGTGCCTTTATCTCCATAGCAATTTCTCTCGGTGAGGTCGGAGTTATTGGAAAACTCATCTGCAAGTCCTGGTGGAGTATTGCGTCGATGTCAGACTCATCGGTAGAACTCTCATTTGGTGTAAAGACTGCTGCTAGGTGTGCTGCGAAGACCTCCGCTTTTTCTGAATCAGTTCTGGCCCAAGAGGTCAGTGTTCTAATAGGAAAATGAGGTTGTTGTGTCCTATTTAGATTTTTCGTTGCTTTCCAAAGTGAGTGAACGCCAGTTCCAGATGGGGACAAGGACTCGAGATTTTTCTTCACAATATCATCGGCCGACTGTTTTAGGATAGCCCTGAGGTCTTTTATCGCTTTATTTAATCCTTTTCTATCAAGTGGATGGCGTGATTGATGCCATATCCTTCTTAGACGGCGCTTATCCAAAATTTTTTGTTTTATGTCTGCTGGGTTAACGAAATGGGCATCGGTTTCATCTTGGGTTGGCGTGTTAGTCCAGGCTGCAACTTGTATTAGATTTGTAAAGTATCTACAAGCTTCATCTACGTCGTCTCGGTCTTTAAGGGCGATCGAGAGGTTAATGTTTTCATCGAGATAGCTTCTAAAACCATCCCAGTCCGTTTTCCGGTTGGTGAGAGATTCTGGTTTTTCTCGTACGAGTGGAGTGGTGCTCAGTGTTAGAATAACTGGAGTATGGTCCGAAGATCCGTCAAGGCTAGATTCGACACCAGTATGTAGGGAGGCTATGCCCTTCGTAATAAAGAAGTCTGCAACTTCTGTGGATCACTGGGCCAGTATGTGGGTTCACCAGTTGATAGTGGTTTAAGATGATTTACATCAACACAGCTCTTCAATTCTCGACCTCTGGTACTTGTACAGCGAGAACCCCAATAGGTGTGTTTACCATTCCAGTCACCACCTGCCACAAATCTCGAGCCCAATGTTTGGAAGAAGTCAGCGAACATTTCAGAGGTTATTCTATGTCTAGGTGGACAATATATTGAAGAAAACGTCATAAATCCGCAGCGATCTTCAATTTTTATGGACGTTGCTTGAAGATGCGGTGTAGAGAAGGGCTCCAAAATTGAGTGCTTCAAATTAGCTCTAATGACCAAAGTTGTTCCAGCATGTGCTCTTCCATCGGGGTGCGGAGTGGTATATATGTTGTACCCTTTAATGCGGAAGTCACTTCTCGCAGTAGCATGTGATTCTGATATTAACACTATATCCAGCTTATTGGTCAGTATGATAGATTCTAGCTCATGGATGTTGGGAGCTAGGCCATTAATGTTCCAGGTCGCCACTCGTAGGGTCGCCATTTAGGCGAGCTTGTTGATGACTGTTGTCAACAGCCCCAGCAGGGTACTGATTTGTTGTAGGAGTTGATCTATTTTTTCGTTTGGTTTCACTAAAAGTTGTTCCAGTGAGCTTTGTTGAGTTGTATTCTTATTTTCCAGATTTGCGTTATAAGTGTTTCCTGCAGTTATGCTTGCATATGTCTGTTGAGCACGACATTGGAAGTTTGATTGGGGTAGGTCACTTGCGGGTTTTCTTGATGCTTGTGTGATCGTGGCTTTGACATCTCTGTGTTGAGTAATCGTTTTGCTACGGTTCAGCTTTCTTGAAGCTATTTCTTTGTAGACCTGGCATCCTTTATAGTTAGCAGGATGATCATAGAAACAGAGAGCACATTTTGCAGGTGTATTTCTGTCCTTCTTGGGACAGTCAGAGGTTTTATGTCCTTCACCACATTTTACACACCTATATGGCCTCATGCAGTTGTTTTTTGAGTGGCCATACTGTTGGCACCTCTGGCATTGTACTATAGTTTCTCTCTTGCGTGGATCTTCAATCTTAACTACTTGGTGGTGTATATACTTAATGTCTTTCACCAGTTTATTATTGCTATGGGGTTCTAGGTTAACAAAGAAAGTTGAGGTGGGTTTTTTGTCTGGACCATAGCGGGAATTGATAATTTCACCTTGCACTTTGTTGCCAGTTTTTTCAATTTCTTGAATGATGCTTTCATATGGAGTGGTATGGTGAAGGTTCCTTATGACTATCCGGTAGGGTTTCGCTTCTTTTCGAGTAAATGTGTGTCCTATTAATCCTTTTTGTCGTATGAGATTGATAACCTGTTTGTAACTGTCTGCTGTGTCTACCATCACACGCAGGTTGTTCTTGTTTACTATTTTGTACTTGAAATTAGTGGAGCTAATAACGGACTCCAGTAATTTTGTGAGTTCGTTTAGATCTTCTATCCCATAAAGTATGATTGGTGGAGGCCTATAACTTGGACTATGGTCACTGTTAGTGTCTTCCATGAGATCTGTTGGAAGATCATTAAAACGATTTTGTATGTGGATTCTATCATTTGATGGTGATCGCTGTGACACTTTCCTTTTCTTTGACGATGGCACGCGTTGCCATGGCAGGTGTTGTTGGATGGCATCGGACATTTGCAGGTCTGTCAGATTTGAGGTATTATCTGGGTGTTTTTCAGAGATGAATGGAGTTATCTCAATGGATGTGTTTTGCGATGCAGACGACAGCTCGCTGAGTGAACTGGATCTTTGTTTGCTAAAGAGCACAGGAAGAAGGACTTGACGGGTCCTTAGGTTCTTAGGAGTTTGCTTGTTTAAATTATTTGACATTTGGTTCCCACGAGTACGGGTCGAATTTAGGTGGTCACTTACAGGTTACGCCCATCCCTTGTAAGAAGGCACGCTACAACGATGGTAGCCCAGTCCATCGAGGTTGGTGTTCGGAACTGGAATCCCTCCAGCCATTCATCCTTTTGGCACAGTCCTCACCTTAGGATTGGGGTGATTTATTATTGAGGTTGTCTTCCTCGTGGTTCAGGCGATTAAGCCAAAGCCCCCAGCCTCGCGAAACATGACCACGAGGTACCGGGTTGTTGAGGTCATTTCCTACCTTCAACTACCAAGCTGATTAGACTCGTTAGATCGGGTTACTTGACCGCCGCCCAAGACTCGGCGTTGTTACTCGTTTAGCACCACCCGGGGGACACGTGTAGGGTGAGCCTTAAATAAGGTGGTAAATCCTACGGATGCGAGCAACTTCACCCCCTATCAGGTAATGTTGCCAGTATTTGCAACACGCTTCAACAAAGGAAACGATTGTATAGCTTCTGTAATCTGTAGCTATCTGTTTTATTTTATTTTTTATGTACATTCAGTTGAATTTATCATAGGTGTTGTCACTTTTGGCCTGCACTGAAAAACAGGAATGAGATCACTCTGTGATCTCAGCAATGATCCCTGAGGGTGTAGCCCAAAATTTCAAAATGTCATTTTATATAAATAATATAGTATAGTATAGTAGGGGATTGCTGTGCTCCTGCGAGTGAGTGAGGTCGACCGACTTGACTTGGGAATTACATTCACCTTACAGAAGACCGCAGCCAAGTAATAAATCCCATGAGTGCTGTTGCATCCCTGCGAGTGAGTGAGGTCAGCAGGAAGGAAGGAATTGATATGTGTGTGTATAATATGTATGTATATTGTTGGCCATCCGATCTAGTATAAAAAATCCGAAAATTAGAAGGCAGAAAAGAAAATGTATTTCTATAACATAATTTTATATCGAAATTATAATAAACACGGGAATTAACGCGCTCATGCATGTAAGGTAGTTTTACATACCTTTATTATTGCCTGACGTTTCGACCAGGTTGCACCGGCCGTGGTCACAGGTGTTAATTCACATCACATCGCGTTAATTTCCGTGTTTATTATAATTTCAATCATGCAACGCGAACGTTTAAAAGTTATTATAATTTTACATCCTTTAATATCTTAACGTTTCACTTCGTTCTAGTCGCGCAGTCAGCAGCGACATTCAAAGCGAATAACAAAATGATACTCATTCATTTATGTCAAAATGGAGAGATAAGGCGGCTCGTAAAGTGGATAGCGTATAAAATACTAAATCAAAAGTCGACAATTTCATAGATAGCGACCTTGCCCAACGCAATTTCCCTTTGTATAAAGATTAATGTTTCTTTCTACGCAACCAGTTTCTCATAAGACAAATGCGCTGTTTGGCATTTGATAAGACAAGATTAAACAAATATATATTTTTCGACGTGAATACTTCTTTAAAATTGATTCCATAGGGAAATAATTCAAAAAAACTAATGATAACAAAATCGGGGGTTACAGTTTGGTGTTGCAGCTACAAGTCTATCATCTCCACCCAAATTTCAATCACGCCACTGGAGAGATGAAGGATCAAATAATTTATTACGTTAAGTAAGGACTATGGAACATCGCGTGCGCAGGATGTGGAAGCGCTGCCATTTTGAGATAATTTTAGTGCATATAACGTATTGACGTACAACATACGGCCGTGTCCATGACACAGCCACGCCCCATTACTGTGTTTTGCTTAATCCATATGTTAGGGGTTAAAATATATAGATATAATGTGTATAGATACAATAGTAGATATAATATATATATAGGTCGAATCGTGCTTGCAATCAATTCATCAAATCAATTTTAAATTTAACTTCGCTCTATAATGAAAAAAAAATATAACCGGCCAAGTGTGAGTCGGACTCGCGCACTAAGGGTTCCGTACCATTGTCTATAAAAACGGCAAAAAAATCATGTTGATTGTATGAGCTCCCTTAAATATTAATTTTATTGTATTTTTTTATTATTTGTTGTTATAGCGGCAACAGAAATACATCATCTGTGAAAATTTCAACTGTCTAACTATCACGGTTCAAGAGATACAGCCTGGTGACAGACGGTCGGACAGACGGACGCACGGACGGACGGACGGACGGACAGCGGAGCCTTAGTAATAGGGTTCCTTTTTACCCTTTGGGTACGGAACCCTAAAGAATACCCGAGTCCAAAACGATCGTTTGTGCACCAATCGGCAACGTTCGGCCGAATTTCCGGTTATCCGGCCAAACAACTATCCGTATCATATCTAATATGAATTCAAATCGATTTCAATGAATGAAATACAAAAAAATATCAGTTTATTGCTATTTTCGAATGCCTTTTCATTTTTTTTTTATTAGTCATTTTTAGCATGTTTTATTAGCATGGCTAGATATTTGCGTCATAAATTATATTTTAATGAACGCTATGACTACGAAAGAAAAATCACAACTGGCGGGTCAATTCGTCCGTAATGTCTGTGTGGATTTCATAAAATAATCAATTAGGAAGATTTAAAAACGGCGCCCGTAATTTTTGTTTCAGATATAATAAATAGTGATAAAATCACGATATTTCGAACACAAGAAGAATTTGAGAAATTATATATGAGAAAAGAGTAATTTTTTATTTCATAAATTGTAATATAGCCAGACTCTACCACCCGATTATATTAAAATTTATATGAAACCGCCGCGGGAGCTCTCCCTCAAACACAAAAAGAATACTCAAAGAACAGACGTTTCTTTTTAATGTAAAAAAAGTTCATATTTATATCTCATTAATTATAAATTTTATTAATTTAGGATGATAATTTCAGATTACTGAGTTATTTCTGTAATCTGGGTTAATATTAATCTTTTGGGAATTATAATATCAAGTAAAAGGTGTGGGCTGTGTTCCCTGCAGTGTTCTTTGATCCTACATCAAGCCCGGTGTTCATGCCACTCAGAATTAGATCAACGCTTCTTCTACGTGACGTGAGTAAGTCCCGACGACTGACATTTGTTCCACTTTGTTACGTATGATGTTGAAACGAAAGTGGTATCAGTATTGTTGTGCTCGTATATATCCGACTGCGGGGAAGCCAAAAAGAGAGGTTTCTTTATTGATACTTTCCACCAGTGCAGCGATACGCATGAGCAAGCACTCAGGCGTATTGCTGAACTTGAAGTTGAGTTGGGTGAGGCGTATAAGCAAATTAACAATTATGAACACATAGCTCAACAGCGGGAATCAAAAGAGATTGACAGCCTTTATGATGAATTAATGCCACATGCATGTACGCCTCCCCTTACAACTAACAAGTCTCATAAAAAATTAAAGAAATGTTTAAAACTAAAGCGAACAATCAGTAACATTGAAAAAACTTTAAAACAGAAATATTGTAATAAGTCTTTAAGAAAATGTATGAATAATAATGTTAAACTTAATGAACAATTAATTCAGTATAAAAAATGTTTGGTGGAAAGTGAAAAATCATATGATGTTGACACACAGCACTTGACATTAGAATTAAAGAAATTAGAAAATTCATTTAATGTTTTAAATTCTAAATATAACTTAGCACAAAAACAAATTCAAGAATATCTTTTAGCAATGGATGAACTCCTTGAGGTGAGTAAGTACAACGAAGACAGATTTGAGTCCTTAATTAAACGCTGTGCCTGTGATCAGGTCAATGTTTCATCAACTAACTGCGGGTCACAGAATTCAAATTTAAATACTTCGGACAGGCCGGTATCTAGTGCCTGTGTCAATGTCAATAAAATAAATGAAGCTAACAAACCGGCTAAGTACTGTAAAACTTTGATTTTTTCGGACGGCATTGGCTGCAACTTAGGAACAATTATGTTCAACAATTTAGAAGGACATATAATAAACCATTGCATGCCAAATGCCTCCTACAGGCAAATAATTAACAAAATGTTGGAAACGCAAGGAATTGACGAGAACACTATAATTGTTATTATGATTGGTGATAGCAACAAAGTTCAGAAAAAAGACATTCTATACTGTACAAACAAACTCTTACAGCTAAATATAGTCAAAACCATATTCTGTGCGTTCCCATACAGTAGCTGCCAGTCTACACAAGCAAACTCTAGGATACACTATTTGAACAATCTACTACATACACTGACATGTCGTCATAGTGATGATATTATATTCTTTGACATAAATAATTTTATTTATGATTTTTATTTGACGAAAGACCATTTACATCTTTCTAAAAAATCTAGATATAAGATTTCTTCTTTACTTGCCTACAACATTAATTATATAACGGGTTTACACTGTAAACCAAATAATTATAATGTAGGCAACTTGACTGCAGATTTAAACTGCTTCACAGGACAGAGGGAAAGCTTGCTGAATTAAAAATTGTACATCAAAACATACAAAGCTTTCCTGGCAGCGAATTGCTTGTACAATTATTTTTAGAATTGAAAAATGTTGACGTTTTGTGCTTAACTGAACATTGGTTAAACGATAGTCAGATGATCTTTCATATTAATAACTACAAAGTTGCTAGCTGTTTCAACAGGAAGTCGACTACTAGAGGCGGTTCATTAATTTTAGTTAAAGATTGCATGTTAGTCAATGAGCGTGTGGACATTACTCGGCTTTCTGTTGAATGTACTATCGAGATATCTTGTGCCGAGTAAGACAAACATTTAATTATATGTGTATATAGACCCCCAAATAGTGTGTACAAAATATTCGAGGAAGTCATGGAGGATGTATTAAAGTTAGCATTTAAAAGTAATAAGAACCTAATTGTTTGTGGTGATTTCAACATTGATTTGCTTGTTGATAGTACTGTTAAATCAAATTTTTTAAATTTATTTAAATCTTTTAACTTGCATAACTTATTTCTTGAGCCCACGCGAATTACTCCAACCTCCGCTACCTGTCTGGATAATGTCTTCTGTAATTCGGAGTACTTAAATAAATGTATAATTAATGACTTACCTTCAGATCACTGTGGACAATATGTCGTATTCAATAACGTAGTTGTGGAAAAAACCAAACTTATTTCGTTCAGACCAATTACTGGTAGTAAAATATCAAAATTCAAAAATGTTTTGAAGGATAAGTTGCCACTAATAGTATACACGGAAAATGATCCTAACAAACTATATGGTGATCTTTTTAATGTAATGTCTGAAGAATTTAATAACATATTTGAACAAAAAGTGGTTAAAGTCAGAAACAATATTAAATTTTGTGAATGGGCTACCAAAGGTATTTATAAAAGTCGAAATACACTATATGATTTGTATGCTCAAAAATCGTATAGACGGGATGGCAATTTTACAGAACACGTTAGACAGTATTCCAAAATCTTTAAGAAAGTCTGTAAGGTAGCCAAGTCTAACTACATAAATAATAAAATTAAAAATTCTACCAACAAGTGTAAAACTGTTTGGAACATTGTCAACAAAGAGACTGGCAAAATAAAAGTTAAAGAAAACGACTACTCTTTGAAATGTAATAATAATATATTAACTTCAAATCAAGATGTTGCTAATGCATTTGGAAACTTTTTTACCAATGTTCCCATTGATACGACTGCCTCTCTCAATTCATCAGCCTCAGAATCCATAAGATTACTTGAGGATAATGTACAGCCCTGTGAGCATGCATTTAAATTTTGTCACATTACCCCAGATGACATTATTCGAACATTCAAAAGTTTAAATATTAAGAAATCTGAGGATCTCTGGGGAATGTCCACTCAAATTGTTCTTCCTATTTTGGATACTGTTGCTGCTCACCTGGCTATAGTTTTTAATGAAAGTATAGAGAGTGGTATTTTCCCAGACTTAATGAAACTTGGCAAACTTATACCTTTATTTAAATCAGGAGATAATCGTGAGCCTGGGAATTACAGACCAATCTCTATTCTGCCAGTATTGAGTAAAGTGTTTGAAAAGATCATGTCAAATCAGCTGCTCGCACATCTTAATAAGTTCCACATTCTACATAAGAAGCAATACGGGTTCACCGCCGGAATGTCCACTACAGACGCAGGAATCGCGCTCGTGAAATACATATTTGAGGCTTGGGAGACGTCTCAGGACGCTATCGGTGTGTTTTGCGACCTCTCCAAAGCATTTGATTGTGTTGATCATCAGACACTGCTGCTCAAATTAAATCATTATGGTATTAAAGAGAAGGCTCTGCAAATGGTAGAATCATACCTTAGTAATAGAACTCAAACGGTGGATGTAAATGGCACAAAATCAAATGCATTTGATGTAAAAATGGGCGTGCCCCAGGGTTCAATTTTGGGTCCTCTCTTATTCTTGGTATACATCAATGATTTGCCTGATTTGGTAGAAAAATTTGCCAACGTAGTACTGTTTGCCGACGATACCTCACTTATTTTTAAAGTTGCTAGGTATAAAGACAAAATTGATGATGTTAATAATGCTCTCTCTGCAATTTTGAACTGGTTTACTACAAATAATCTCCTTCTTAACTCACACAAAACTAAATGTATTAAATTCACGTTACCCAATGTCAGGCAAGTCCATGCTGATGTAGTCATAAAGGATAACACCCTAGTTTATGACAATGATACTGTTTTTCTTGGTATTACCATTGATTCAAAGTTGCAATGGGGCCCTCATATAACTAAACTAGCTCGCAGACTCAGTTCCGCAGCTTATGCGGTTAGGAGAATAAGACAGATAGCGGACGAGACAACTGCTAGGCTCGTTTATTTTAGTTATTTCCATAGCATTATGTCATATGGCATATTGCTTTGGGGTAAAGCAGCTGACATTGTTATAATTTTTGTATTACAAAAGAGAGCCATTAGATCAATTTACAATTTGGGTTCTAGGGATTCACTCCGTGAGTTATTTAAGGAGATAAACATCCTCACTGTCGCTTCTCAATATATTTATGTAAATATTATGTACGTCCGTAAAAATATTTCGAATTTTACAAAAGTATGTGATATAACTAATGTCAACTTGCGGAACAAAAACAAATTGGTTATTCCAAAACATAGACTGGGGAAGGTCAATAATTCGTTTGTCGTAAACTGCATCCGCTACTACAATAAGTTGCCGGAGTCGGTCCTGATTTTACCCGACACTAAATTCAAACAGCTTATTAAGACCACCTTATGTAAAAATGCTTACTACAGGACCGACGATTACCTTAATGATAAAAATGTATGGCAAATTCTCGGCACAGGATGTGAAGCACAGGCGTCTTATCTTTACAAGTAGTATTGTGGATATACATATTTAGACTTTATACAATATGTATATACACTCTATACTATGATTTTTTTTATATTTTAATTTTTTTTTACTATTTTATTTTACTTGTTTTTTTATTTTTTATTATCTCTCTTATTTTGGTTGACATACCATTTTTTTTATTGTACATTGACATTATTTTTATTGTATTATGATAATATTGTATGGCTATTTAAAAAAAAAGACCTATATTGACAGAGTTTCTTTCGGCATTTCTTCTCGTCAATGGTCATGAGCCGAAATGCTGGTAGATAAAAATATACCTAATTGTAAAAGACGTGTCTAAGTGCCCGCGAGGGCCCACAGAATAAAGAATTTTGACTTTGACTTTGATAGTAATTACAATCTACAGGCCCCGGGGTCCATACCTTTTATTAACAATATATATCATTATTAGCATAACCAACCGGTTTGGGCCGCGTGGGGAGTGTAGGCCAAATCCTCCTTCCGTCTAGGACGGACGAGAGAGGGTCGTGCTCCTGTAGTGGAGACTAAAATGGACCTGATGATGATTAGCATAACAGCGGTTAATTTATTAATTGTAACATAAAACTATTTTTATGTTACAATTTTTACTATTTATTAATTGCACGTCGCTGTTATGCTAATAATGATACTATTGTCCAATACATTGGTTCCTAACCCATTTTTTGTTCGGGGACCACGTCTAGGTCTCTGTTCAATGTAGAGACAGAGACCCAATTGACCTATAAATCAACTACACTGTATCTCGAGAATACAATAAATTGGTTTAATACCTATTGCTTAATCTCTTGAATTATAATTCTGTATTACGGACCACTAGTGGTCCGCGGACCACCAGTTGGGAATTTAATACTTATTGTTTACCTTGCCACCGGCCACGGCAGATCAGTCCCCTCTGGCAGCACCCGTTCACGAGTTGATGCATGGGGCGGCCATCACCGCATTCAACCATTTTATTGGGAATGCGGCGACCTGCCACAAGACACCACCATCAGTTTGAACACTTTAGTGAGCATGACTACTTGGACTGTCAGGGCTGCATAGCAAAACCTCTATTTATTTCCCTATGGTCTTTTTCTTTCCTCCTTTACCCACCAGATACTTACGTTGTTTGACCCAGTATATTCCGTCCTTCGTTGTCACTGACTGATATTGCACGGGCAGTCATGAGCATGATCAAAGAGAAAGGTTGCGTATTTCACCTTTGAGCTGCACGTGCACGTTGTATTGAATAAATAAATACGAAATTATTTATTCAATACAACGTGCACAAAATGGACCATTTGCAAAAACCAGATATGGTTTTACTGCACAAGTGACTATTGCAAGCTCGACATAAACAACACAACAAATACGGTCCAACTATAAAGTTCGCTGCAAAAATATTTTTTTATTTTTAGATCCGTTGGAGTTTTTAATGGGATCTGGGATTTTTAAGTATATTATTTTTCGTATAGTTCGTAATTGCTATTTATGTATACTAAATAGCAATTACGAACTATACGAAAAATACGCTATTTTATTTGTATAAGGCTGACTGAAAACCAGCGTTGGTCAGTGTCGGCAGCCTGTCAGACACTGGTCAACATACAAATGAGTCAATGCGTTTTTGCTACACAAACTTGTCTGTATCTATTTAAGTGATCTTCTTTATTGTTATGATAATACGTGTGTGTTTGGCAATAGGCAAGTCGGTAGTTCATTCTGCAGGGTCAATACAGTACATGGCGGGTCGCTAATTTTGCTAAATAAAAAACTTAAATTTAAAGAACGGAAAGATATTGTGTCTCTCTCTGTAGAATGTTCCATAGAACTATCCTGTGTACAATTAGAGCAGTTCATTGTTATATGTGTATATAAACCTCCTTCCGCGGATCTTAATTTATTTTTAGAAATCATGGATGAAGCCCTATGCAAAGTTAGTAACTCAGGTAAAACTATTTTGGTCTGTGGAGATTTTAATATTAATATACTTACAAATACAACTGCATCAAGTAAAATTTTAAGTCTTTTTAAATCCCATAATTTAGTTAACTTATTTATGGAGCCTACTAGAATAAGTGCCACCACGGCTACCTGCTTAGATAATATATATACAGATATTAGTCCAACCCAAAAAAGTATTATTAATAAATTGGATTCTGATCATTCTGGGCAAATGATAAGTATTAAAATAAATAATAAAAATGTTGTCAAGACAAAAATTACTTTTGTGCCAGTAACAGTGAGTCGCTTAGAACGTATGAGAGTAAACCTAACTAGTAACTTACCGTTTTTAGATAATGACTTGGAACCTAACTTGATGTATAATTCATTTTTTAATGCATTTCTTCACGAATTTAAATCAATATTTACTTCCAAGGAAATTACTTTTACCAATAGCCTTGTCTTTGGTGACTGGGCAACCGTAGGTATTTATAAGAGTAGGCAAACTTTGTACATGTTATACTATGAAAGACAATTCAATAATAGTGAAGAATTTAAAGAACATGTAAAATCATATTCGAAAATTTTCAAACGCGTTTGTCAAGTAGCAAAATCTATATTTATTAAATCAAAAATTAGACATAGTAGTAATAAAATTAAAGCCACTTGGACGGTTATCAATGAAGAGACTGGGAAGGGTAGGACAAAGGATTCAGAGTTTAAATTAAGTATTGATGGTCATGTTACCAAGTCAGATTTAGAAGTTGCCAATGCTTTTGATAGATTTTTTTCTGCCTTCCCTGTCACTTTAACTAGTGCCTTGGGCTCTTCCACCTCCGTTGCAGAGTCATTAATTAAAGATAATGTGCCTGAATTTTATAACGATTTTCATTTCCGTCATGTTAATGGGTCTGATTTAAAAGTTGCATTTAAATCACTTAATATTAAGAAAACGGCTGATCTATGGGGCATTTCCGTACATATTATAAAATCTTTATTTGACATTGTTGCTCCCGCCTTAATTGTGATATTTAATAAATGTATTGATTGTGGTGTGTTTCCTGACTTGATGAAATTAAGCAAAATTATTCCTTTGTTTAAATCAGGTAGTACATTAGACCCCACAAACTTCAGACCAATATCAATACTACCTACATTTAGTAAGATTTTTGAAAAACTAATTCTCGCTCAGTTACTTAATTACTTTAATGAAAATAATCTGCTGCACATTAAACAATTCGGTTTCACTCATGGACGGTCAACATGTGATGCTGGGGTAAAATTACTAGAATGTATATATGAGGCTTGGGAGGAGTCACGGGACGCCTATGGGGTGTTTTGTGACTTATCTAAGGCTTTTGATTGTGTGCAGCATGAAACTCTAGTCAGAAAACTACACCACTATGGTATAAGAGGCATCGCTCTTGATCTTCTTACTTCTTATCTGAGTGATAGGGTTCAGAAAGTAGATGTTAATGGAAAGCGATCACATGGATCAACTGTAGCGATGGGGGTGCCACAAGGCTCTATTTTGGGCCCTTTCCTGTTTCTCGTGTACATTAATGATCTACCTCATCTTGTAAAGAATAATCACGAAATAGTATTGTTTGCAGATGACACTTCTTTAATTTTTAAGGTAAATAGACAACAATCAGAAATTGACGATGTAAATAATGCTCTTTCAAAAATAGTAAACTGGTTTAGTGCTAATAACCTACTTTTAAATGGTAGTAAAACCAAATATGTTAGATTTTTTACAAAAAATGTGAAACAAGTAAAAACCAGTGTGGTGATGGACAATGAGAGATTGGAATTGGTCAATAAGGTTGTCTTCCTTGGGATAACATTAGACTCTAAATTACAATGGGGCCCACATATAGAAACGTTATCGGGTAGACTCAGCTCAGCAGCGTACGCCGTAAGGAAAATACGTCAACTAACTGATGTTGACACTGCGCGTTTAGTTTATTTTAGCTATTTTCACAGCATTATGTCATATGGTTTATTGCTTTGGGGTAGTGCTGCGGATGTAGACTCAATTTTTGTGCTCCAGAAGCGAGCTATCCGTGCTATTTATATGATGAGTCCCAGGGAGACACTGAGAAATAAATTTAAAGAGATAAATATTATGACATTACATTCTCAATATATTTATGAAAATCTTATTTACGTTCATAAAAATCAAACTAAATTTAGGAAAAACAGTGTCCATCAATTAAATTTAAGAAATAAAAACAAACTCGCTATGCATATTACTAGGCTCCATAAAATCTCTAACTCGTTCCCAGGTCAATGTATACGCTTCTACAATAAACTTCCAAATGACGCGTTTAAATTATCCATGGGTAAATTTAAAAGATTTATCAAAACTAGACTATGTCAAAAGGCTTACTATTGTATCTCAGATTACATAAATGATAAAAGTATTTGGAAATGAATTGCTCTTGTTATGTTAATGATTGTATTTCTGTTTAATGTAACGATATTGGCAATTAAAAGAGTCGGCCTTGAGTTTCTTGCCAGTTCTTCTCAAGAAGCCCCGTCGCCGGAACTGGCACTTAAATTCACTTTCACAGATAGTGTGATGAAAGTGCATCTAAGCTCTGCGGATTTAAGTAGATAGTAATGATTTAGATACATGTCTTATATTTAATTTGTATGACGTTTCTAAGTGCTTTATAAAGTCCAAGGAATAAAGATATTTTGACTTTGACTTTGACTTTGAATAAAATTTCATTTCATTTCATTAATTGCTAAACTAGTGAAATGCAAATAACGATTTATTATTAGATCTCTGTATTACACGGGTCAAGTTCGGTCATTTGAAAAGCGTGTCGCGGGGATATGGATCCAACGCGTAGAGGCCCCTTAGAGAAGTTTAATGTCATGGTATACGCCCGCCGTGACCTGTTCCAGGATATATCAATGGAACAATATTCCCATGCATGAGCAGGTCTCGACAGTTAAAGTAAAAGAATAAATGGGTCAATCTAATCGCACGCGCAAGTTAAGCAACGTCGACCGTAGCCTGTCCATGGATGGGTTTATATTATCTCGAGCTCCTCCGTGCTTCGGACGGCACGTTAAGCCGTCGGTCCCGGTTAAGCCAAACCAGTGGCCTTTAGGCGGCTTGAAAACACTGGCCTCCGCCAACCCGCAGTTGAGGAGCCTGGTGCAGTATGCTCTAAACCCCTTAAATTGAGGGGAGACCCGTATCCCAGCAGTGGGATGAGTAGGGGTTGACGACGAGGATGATTAGATTGGAGTTAATACTAGGCTATTGCAGAAGATGGATGGAAGCCTGCCATAACTACTTCTATTGCTTGTTATTTGCGGCAGGCGGTGGCTTGCCACTCATTAGAAAATCACCCATTTAATAATAATAATATTTTCCTGGTATAATTTATTTTATTAGCAACTAGCGGCCCGCCCCGGCTTCGCGCGGCAGAAGAATAAAACACACAAAGGTCGCTTTCCTTGCATTTTTTTTTCGAACTTTTTACTTTTTTTGCAGTTCTCTCCTTAACAGGTTCGCAGTCAAATGAGGCACATGTTCCTCATGGGTGACTTCACTGGTACGTCCATGAGGCATATGTGCTTCATGGCCAGTTATCGATATAATCAATTTCAATCACTGTGACACATAAAGTATCATACAATAGTTGAAGAGAATTACGTGACTTAATACGAAACTTCATGAGCGTTAGGTGTCATTATTACTATGGGGACGTATACAAACAAGATCGCAACTTGCTTCGGGACTGTGAACCTGTTAAGAACCTTCGCTATGCATTATCTAAAATATAAAAACAAAAATTAGCCGAATTAGTTGACCTATTCTCGAGTTTTGCGCTTAGCAACTCATTTTTTATCGTTGTGTTCCTGCGAGTGAGTGAGGTCAACAGAAAGGAAGGAGGCGTTGGCAGCGGGGGTGGCGGCGCGTGAGCGATATTTTATATTGCGAGAGTTAATATGGCTACAGTAACCGCTTCACATCAGGCGGGCCATATGCATGTCTGCCACCCGACGTAGTATAAACAAAATGTAAGCGCTCTTAGCAATAGGACACAGCGTTATAGGGCATTTCCTTCTGAAATTTGATACTACTCATGTGTATGTTGAACTGGGTACATGGATAATTCTCTTAGTGTTTTCATACAGAAGTCCTGGAGTGTAACCACGGATATAGCCAGTGGCATGGTTATAGCTAACCTAGTTTCGGCGGTAATTATCTTTGATCCGGCCGCACATGACCCGTCGACAAGTGTAGTTTATATACTATGGTATTATGAAGGTTTTAAGAGCCCTATTACATTTGCACGCTGACGAGCTCTCGCGCAGTACTAAACCCGCGAAGGCCACCGGTGCATCGTTTTTTGTAGTAATTTTGAAGTTATATTTATCGTTTTTATTGAAATAAGATAATAAATTCATGCTACAAAGT
Organism: Hypsopygia costalis; assembly: GCA_937001555.2. Lineage (NCBI taxonomy): Eukaryota > Metazoa > Arthropoda > Insecta > Lepidoptera > Pyralidae > Hypsopygia > Hypsopygia costalis. The sequence continues at coordinate 2,349,736 of OW443333.2, read as the reverse complement.
TTATTCATCATGAAGTAACAATTATTCTCGTATAAATTTTGCTCAATAATATTATCGTTTATTCGAGAAATTAACAGTTTACTTAAAGCGATTTTCGAAGTTTTTTTGGTTAAAAGAATGTTTTTTTTCTATATTAAATCAATGATATTTTGTAAATTCCGAGGCCGCTATGTACTATGCGACTATATAACAAATAACATTGTATTTTTTTTATTTCATTTGTTTGGAACAGTAGTACAATCCAGGAGCTCAAAATAGTGAATGCGCGCATTTTATAAAAATCTTTCCCTGCAATTTTGGGTTTATTTAAAAAGTTAAGCACAATTTACAAAAAGCGAGGCCGCTATGTACTATGCCAACAGCTATTCTGTACTACTCAATAAGTCAACACTGTTAATGTATTTTTGTTTCCGAGATCAAGAACGCCAAAATTGGCCATTTTACGCAAAAATCATAGTCAAAATGTAATATGGCTCTTAAGCAAGCGTCACGGACTTTTTGGCGCGAACTTGGTGAGTGCGGTTGTGCTTCTAAACGAATTTTCATAATTTAATGTATAATGATATTGATTCATAATAGCGATAATGTATTATGGCGCAAGTAATCATTTGAGTGTATAAAATTAGTAGAATATTTGATTAAAAGTATAGGTATGAATCGGTCCTATCGAGTTATTCCAAGAAGTCGTACAAAACAGCAGAAAAATTGCACTATCGGTTTTACTTATTACTAGTCGATGGCGAGATGTGCGACTGTAGAATGAAACCGTAGGCATCATGTCAAACAACTCCTCTGAACACATCCCATTGTACAATCAGTAGAACACACAAACACACAACTACGAGAATTGCGTTAAACATATTACTTATACTTACCAGCCAATAACTAAACACTTGAAGTGATCTCTTAAAAATAATTGGAACAGATGAATTTTTTTAAACAAGTCATAAAATCTCTGATATACCTACATAACAGAAAACTATTACATTTATGGAAATATCACAAAAAATCACGTAAGTTTTTTTCGAGTCAAATTACATAGTATATCAAATTCACTATATGGGACAATGCCAGGGGATTTTTGGAATAAGCTTGTTCATGCGAGGTTGGTTTTGGTTCTAAAGATTTCCTTACACTCCGATATCTCCCCATTTAGTCTCATTTCAAACTCCAAACCAATACACAAATATCAATAAAGTACCTAATTGGGAAACGTTTGGTACAAAGGCATTATTGGCCAAATTAAAACGTCGGAACAAGTAATGGACGGCAAAAGGTTTTATTGGTTTTTGCAAATTGTTAACGTACTATTGAAACGATTTCTGAGTGGCGTACATATTGCGGAATTAAAAAGGTAAGGTAAAATCCTACATTCTCATCAGGGATCCAAAAAGCAACGCAATTTCTTTGCGAGTTCTTGTTTTATTGTACTTAAGTAATTTGAAAGTGAAATTGTTTTGATTTGTCTTCTTTTTAGGCAGCTAAAAGGACGATGGGTCGTCATGATTTTTCTCACATTTATTAGTGAGAAAGCTGAAACATCTTATTTTCGTTTAATGCATTAGTCTAGACTTCTTTCCCTCAACAACAATGCATGCGATGATACATTCCAAGCATTTATTATATACTTAACCTAGGAGTACTTATTAAATTCTAGTAGCAATAATAGATCAGTAAAATAACAACGACCTTTAAGACAAAACTCATTGTATGCTTGAAGCATACATGTTTTTTTTCAAGTATTTTACAAGTAGTTATTGTTTGACAAGTATACTACCCCTTATTAAGTATTTAAGTATAAACCCCTTTCGATTGAGGGGAAAATAACCATGTCTCAGCAGTGAGACGAATAAGGGTAGACGACAAGTAAACGATAATTATATATTGTTACGAGCTAGGGTTCTAGATTTGGATGTAAAACGCCAATGACAACTTCCAAGGATTTATTCACGCAGGGTCTGGTCTGCAGGTCTTCACAACACGAAGTCCACACGAAGTTTCCAAATCGCAGGTCAAAACGAAGTCCAATAGTATCGCTGAGGTCGTAGGTTATCGCTTGTCTCGCAGGTAGATTCGCTCGAAGTTCTCTCTTCCGAAGTCCAAACTGAACTCCCTATGCGCCGCAGCGGTCGCTATTTATATTCGCCGGCAAGGGTTCTCGAATATTCTCGTATGTACTTCCCTTCGGTAAGTCATCGTAATGTCTCGAGACACATCTCGAACATTTTGTGGTGCCCGACGCTTTGCCCCATACAAAGCGTCGGACCTCACCCCCTCTAGGTTATATACGATGTTATATTTCATGATGACAGGTCTTGCCATATTTCATGATTACTGAACTTAGATGTAAGGCGGCTCTTGTATCCCATTATCATCAGCTTCTGAATGGTAAGATTGACAATCCTACTGTACTGTGAAGGTGTTATCTGTCTGCACCAGAACAGTATATGCAGCGTCTTTTTGCTGCTCCGCTAACGCGGACGTTCACAGCACAGTTGTTCAATGCTTTGACTGCTTAGTATTTTGACCTCGACATATTCACTCATCATCATCATCATCATCAGCCTGTATCTGTCCACTGCTGGATATAAGTCTTCCCCAATGCTTTCCACCAAATATTTGGTCATCGGACCATCTAGAAGGAGGGCGTCCAACGCTTCGTCGTCTTACGCGCAGCTTCCACTCTAATACCTTCCTCCTCCATCTGCCATCACTTACTCGGCAGATGTGACCCGCCCATTGCCACTTCAGCTTGCTCTGAGGGCTATGTCGACAACTTTAGTTCTCCGTTGAATCTCTTCGTTCCGGATTCGATCTCTCAGAGAAACCCGAACATAGCCAGCTCCATCGCTCGCTGCGCGACCTTCAGAGCCGGTGGACCAGTCCGATGGTCAGTGTCCAAGTCTCTGCACCATAGGTCATTGCAGGGAACACGCACTGCTTCGCTTATAATCTAATCTAATTCATAAAAATGTGTGTAATTGTTATCAGGGTTATTTTAATTAATTAATGTACTGCATATTTAATGTAGCGATTTTTTATAAGAAGGTATACTTGTATCGTTTGTTTCTTTACGTTTTGGTTTAAACTGTTAGTACAGCAAGCAATAAATAAATATATATTTATTTATTCAACTGCTTGCTGTACTAACAGTTACCGTAACCATATAACGCTCGCAACATAAAATATCGCTCGCGTGCCGCCAACTCCCACTGCCAATGCAGCATCTCCTTCCTTTTTGGTGACGTCACTCACTCGCAGCACAACACAACAACCCTCAAGGGAATTGTTATTTGGCTGCGGTATTCTGTGAGGTGGAGGTACATTTCCCAGTCGGGAAGCTTAATATTAAGCTCCCCCTGTTGGCTTTGCTTCAAAGATTTTGATGAACCACTACTACAAATATATAAACATTTTACCTATTTCAAGTTCACTACCTAATTTTAATGTATATTTTTTCAGGTATGTTTATAGCACAGCACACCTACGCACTGCCGCAAGGTATGTTTCTTGTTCCATAAAAAGAAAACCTAATTATGTGCGACATGACATTACCATGTTTCTGCTACTGACTTAAACAATATGTAGTTTTCTTGACCTATTTCTTATCCAGTATTGAGAAGATACCATTAATAAATATAAATAAATAAATATTTCTGGACAATTTACACAGCGCCATCTAGTCCCAAATTAAGCGTAAAGCTTGTGTTATGGGTACTAGACAAACTGATAAATGTACGTAAATACATTTTTTTTTGTAAATACATACTAATAATACAAATAAAGCACCCAGACCAAGACAAACAGACATGTTTATGCACACAAACAACGACAAAGTGGCCATTACTAACCATTCGACCACCAAGCTCGTCAAATTGTATCTTCTCAGTTCTGGATAAGAAATCTTAAAATATTTTATATTTCATATAAATTCTCCTCAGGGGCTTTTTAAAATAAGTGAACGAGAAATAATGTTGTTACAGTCGGAAAAACCTAGTAATTAGTGGAGAGGAAAATAAATGAACATTGTTTTAGAAATACATTCGTGAAGCACTTTTGTGCAGAAATTAGAACAAACTCGTGCACAAGTTTCTTTGAATTTACTCTAGTGTTAGGCATCAACCAATATACCAATGTTAGGATACGAGGCTCTCTTCAATCGAAGGGGTTCAGAGCATACTCCACCACGCTACTTAACTGCGGATTGGCGGATGCCAGAGCCATATTATATTTTGACTGCGATTTTTGCGTAAAATGGCCAATTTTGTCGTTCTTGGTCTCGGAAACAAAAATACATTAACAATGTTGACTTATTGAATAGTACAGAATAGCTATTGGCATAGTACGTAGCGGTCTCGCTTTTTGTAAATGTTGCTTAACTTTTTAAATAAATCCAAAATTGCAGAGAAAGATTTTCATAAAATGCGCGCATTCACTATTTTGAGCTCTTGGATTGTACTACTGTTCCAAACAAATGAAGTAAAAAAAAATGAATTTTATTTGTTATTTAGTCGTATAGTACATAGTGGCCTCGGAATTTTAAATATTATTTATTTATTATTTTAAATAACATAAGATTTAATAAAGAAAAATAAAAACATTCTTTTAACCAAAAAAACTTCGAAAATCGCTTTTAGTAAACTGTTAATTTCTCGAATTAACGATAATATTATTGAGCAAAATTTATACGAGAATATTTTTTACTTCATGATGAATAAACTTTGTAGCATGAATTTATTATCTTATTTTAATAAAAACGATAAATATAACTTCAAAATTACTACAAAAAACGCGCAGTACAAAAAAGTTTAGTACTGCGCGAGAGCTCGTCAGCGTGCAAATGTAATAGGGCTCTTAACGACTGTCGATTAATGACAACAACCGGGACTGACTGCTTAACGTGCCCTCCGGAGCATACTTTAGTGTTGCTTAGTCCAATTTTTTTATACAAGGATGGGTGCTAAAAAGCATAGCTCTCCTGATGTATGTAAAGCATTTATCGTAGCTGTATATACGTTTGCAATACAAGGATTATTGCAGGCATGTTCACTTCCGCTAACATCGCATTTCCTTAGATCTGGCGGGCTCACTCACTGGCGAGATCACAACAACCCTCAAAGGATTTTTTATTTGGCTGCTGTATTCTGTGAGGTGCGTACGGTACGTGCCCAGTCTGGTTCGTCACAAGCGAGGTAGGGACCTCGCTTTAGCTAGAGCCTAGCTAACAGGGTGCGTCATGCACCGGTGAGGTTGGCTTTGGGTATTTACGTTGCCTTTGGCTGTGGCTTTAAATGGATGAGTAGTCATTTTTAGGGTTCCGTACCCCAAAAGGTAAAACGGAACCCTCATAAGATCACTTTGTTGTCCGTCTGTCTGTCTGTCTGTCTGTCAAGAATTTCTACGTCGAGAATGCGTGGAGGTATCAAGCTGAAATTTGAACTGTATACTCAGGTCTACGGTCCCATGAAGTTGTAAAATAATCAAACTGCTAAGTTTACGTAAAAAAAAGTTACGGCCGTTTATTCAGCAAAAAACGCATATTTCGACATTCTCAAGGAAATCAAAACCTATATGGTACTTCCCGTTGACCTAGAACTATGAAATTTGGCAAGTAACATCGTTATAGACTACAAGTACAGGAATAAATCTCAAAACTATACATTTGTAAATAGATCTTAAAAAATAGGGGGTATATATTTTTTATAGGGTGTCGAAATTTCAAATTGAAACTACTAGTTCAAATGGGGTATCATATGAAAGGGATTGATGTACACATTGCAAAATATATTTTATTTATTTTTTTCGACGCATTATTTCTTATTTATAATGAAAAATATCAAATTTAATATTGATACTACGTACGGAACCCTCGGTGGGCGAGTCCGACTCGCACTTGTCCGGTTTTTTATTTCTGCATGGCCTACTCAGGAGCTTTCTAGGAAACATGAAATATTCCAAATTAAGGTAATTTAAGTCGTTTGCCAAAAAATAACAATTCTACTTAGAACTATAAGTAACATCAGCTTATTTAGCGCGTGAAGGGAACCGGGTTGCAACGCCAACTTGAAGCGCTTATTTAATTACCTACCTACATATTTCTGAATACCCAAAACTTAAACGTTTTGGAAATAAACTTTAAATTTACACATCAAAATTACTTAAAAAGATGCAGATACATAAAACAGTTCGTGTAAACTACTATTATGGACGTGATAACGTCTTATAAATCGATGAATGCCGGCTGCACGCACGAAAAAGCATGACTCATTGTCACGTTCCGACGAGCCATTGAGCCGAGCGTGCAAGCGAGAGCGCGATTTGTGCCGTCTGTAAACCGACTTTTTTATATTTCTGGACAATTTTACACAGCGCCATCTAGTCCCAAATTAAGCGCAAAGCTTGTACTATGGGTACTAGACAACTGATAAATGTACTTAAATACTTTTTTTTGTAAATACATATTTATAATACATAGAAAATACCCAGACCAAGACAAACAGACATGTTCATGCACACAAATGTTTGTCATGTGCGGGGCGGGGATCGAACCCGCGACCTCGGAGTCAAAGTGGGCATTGTTAACCATTCGACCACCGAGTTCGTCAATCTTTATTCAAGTAACACCAAGTGCAATAGTTATATTTTAATAAAGTCTGCAGACGGCGTGAGCTATTGCTTTGTCAAAGCGTTTTAATCTCGCTTTTTGCTAGTAAGTACTTGTAATTGTCTTTGAAGTCAGTAAATTGAGACAAAGTTGATATTTTATGATAAATAATGAATATTCTAAAAGGTACCTACTAATTTTAATTAAAAATAAGGATAAATGATGTTACCGTCACCACAGAACAATAAAATGAAAATAAATGCGACAGTTATGAGACATTAAATTCGTTACAAAGATTGTTTTTCAAAAATCCTTTCACAGTGGATTTTATATGCTTTTCATCCCAATCCATCCATTGGTGTCAGCTGCGTGTTGACAGATCAGGGGACCTACCGCTGAAACTGAAGCCGTTTACCATCGAATAGTTTGATTCGAAACATAGGCTTTTCGTTTTACTTATTAACAAACATCTTCAACTTAGTAGGTTTCTGCCTGTTAAGCTAAGGATCGATTGGACACTCTCTCTACACGCAGAGATGTAGTGTCTCTTTGCGTTCTATATAAATTATATCATGGGGAGTGCTCGGATGAGCTGTTTGATTTGATACCTGCTGCTGAATTCTCGCTATAAATTAAAATTCCATCCATATCATCTTGATAATTGGCGATCTACTACAGTACGTTTCCTAAGACATTTTATACCGCGAACAGTGAAACTGTGGAATCAACTTCCCTCAGCGGTATTTCCGAACAACTACGACATGGGTGCCTTCAAGAACAGAGTTTTCATTTTCCTCAAAAGGCTGGCAACGGATCGGCGACCCCTTGGTGTGGCTGGTCTCCATGGGCGGTGGTGATTGCTTTCCACCAGGTGACCCACAAGCTCGTTTGCCCCCCTCTCACATAAAAAAAAAGAAAAAAAAGCTAAACACAAGTACCATAAATGTAAGCTGAAGTTTGATTGTCGCCATCAAAAAATTCGGTGGAAATCGGCTGCCAGGCCCTACCGCCGAAGGTGAAGCCAATTACCATCGGTATTTTTGCTTCGAAAAATTGATCTTTATTGTATTGCCAAACGGCAAAAATATTCAGCTTAAGTAGTCGGTCGAACTAGAGTTCGACCGACTACTTAAGCTGAATATTTTTGCTCTAGAGAGCAAGGCTGCTCAATCCTAGGCACGCGGGCCACTAATTGCCCCACGGACGCATTCGAATCTGCCCGCCAACAGCACTGGTTGACCAGCTGTCGACACACGAATGGTAGTTTCGATGTGACATGGAACATGGAACGGATGACAAGAGATCTAAATTGTAGCCCACATTTAAAAATAATTGAGCAGCCTCGCTCTAGACTTTCTACCAGCTGAGCGAGCTGAGAGCATCATCATCATCAGGTCCATTTTAGTCTCCACTACCGGAGCACGACCCTCTCTCGTCCGTCCTAGACGGAAGGAGGATTTGGACGCTGGCCAAGCGGGTTGGGGAGACCTGATCGATATTTGATAATGTATTTCCCTTAGTCGCCTTGTACGACATCCACGGGAAGAAACGTAGTGATTCTATTCAGTAGTTTCATTTGCGAATTTAAAAATTCCTATGGTAATCGACTTCCGCTTCAGCGGTAGGGCCCCAGTTGTTTCCTTTTATAGATTTAGATTATTTCATTTATTTAACATTTGAAATATTATATCTCTTACAAAATAATTAGTTAAACATTAATATTTAACGTACACGACAAGAATTGGTTGATAACGAACTACATTTTTATTTTATTTAATTAAAAAATGATTTAATAAAATAGATTTTTCATGTGAATTATTATTTCATAAAAGTTGCTGTGGGCGTAGATTGATTGAAGTCTGTAGACAAAAACAAAAGCAATTAATATCATGCGATAACTTTTATCGTGATTTTAAAGGTACAGTCCAATGTATTTTTTTTTGTATAGACGCTCAATGAATGCCAAGTCTCAGATAAGACAATTGTTTATTGAGACACGGCATTTGACTACCAGCGCCCGCCTGATGGTCCATAAAAGACACTGGAGTCCAGGAGCCATACCGCCGAAGCTGAAGCCAATTACCATCGGATATTTTGATTCCGAAAATCAAATTTTAGCTTAAATTGACGGTAATTGTGTTTAGCATAGCTGGTAGAAACTATAAAGCTCTACCGACTAAGCTGGTAAGCTGTTTGACATTAACTTTAACATTAGATCTATTTTCGCGATTAAAAAATCGGCTGCAGCTCCGGCGGTAGGGCCCCCAGGAATAGAAGCGACGAAATGCCGTCCTAGAAGGTGCCTCTCACTTGACGAGCCCGGTGGTCGAATGGAATTCGATTCCCGCACAAGGCAAACATTTGTGTGCATGAACATGTCTGTTTGTCTTGGTCTGGCTGTTTTCTATGTATTATAAGTATGTATTTGCAAGGAAAAATGTATTTAAGTACATTTATCAGTTGTTTAGTACCCATAACACAAGGTTTGCGCTTAATTTGGGACTAGATGGCGCTGTGTAAATTGTCCACAAATATTTATTATATTTATTTATTTATTATTTTCTCACATTCCCTTTGAAGAACCCAATATCGTATACATCCACTGGTCAGTGGTTGGGCACAAAAAAATATTATACCCGGAGGAAGAACAACTGAAACCCAACGAATTGAAAATTACGATGTATTTTCATCAAAATCGGAGCAGCTGTTCGAAAATTACCATAACACAAGCATACACAAAGGTACACTGCGAGCGAAACGAGGTTCGTCTCGCTTCGCTCATGTCACCCAATTTGAAACGCAGGCCACACCGGTAACGCAGCAAAACCAAGTTTTTATTTACATTTAGCTTCGCTCATGTCGCTCCCGCGTCTTTTCATACTTCTAACTTACTTCCCAAAAAACAGATACTTTCTAGTTTGGGAATTAAGATAGCCATTTTCAGTAACTTCACAGCCAATAAACCAAATGAGTACCTTCACACATCGGCATTTTGTCAGCCGATGCACCTGGCTCTCGAGATACAAACCTATGTTTATGTTTAGTTCGGGGACGTAGGTCGCGTCGGTAGGACTGAATGGAATCTTATTTAAGTTGTGATGTACAAAACCTGATGTGGGTAAACATACTATTATTGTAAAACTTTACTATGGTTTAGCATAAATAAAGATTATTATTATTATTAAGTTTATTTATTTTATCACAACTTATCTATATTGTTATTATTAAAACTATATATACATATAAAAAAATACAATGTTAAAAATAACAATATAAAAAAGCGGCATACAAAACCGAGACAGGAGAGGCCTAGACCTATTCCTGTGTCGGCTAGGACTCCAAAGTAAGGAACCAATAATAATAATAATAATAATAATAATTATTATTATTATTATTATTATTATGACATTTATTTATTTCTAATACCTTATTTATTACATTTTTTAATATATAATATAAAAAAAAATACATTAAAAAATATAGAAAACAGAATCTCCCCGATAGCGGGAACAAGGTCCAAACTACCGGTGGTCAAGATCACAGAGACAGAAACTTCCTCACAATACGTGCCGTGCTAAGGAGGACAGCTTTCTGTATCTGACCCTTGATCCAGCTTCCCAACGCGAGCTTCTTGAGATGTTGGTCGAAGCTCTTGGCGATTAAACCATTGACCGTAACAACTATCGGGACAATCATTGTTGAATCGACGTCCCACATGTCGGTAATCTCGTGAGCCAAATCCAGATACTTAGTTAGTTTATCCTTTTCAGCTTTCACAAGATTAACGTCATGTGGGACAGCGATATCTACAATGATTGCTCGGCGCGTTGATCGATCTATTAGCACAATGTCAGGTTTATTGGCAACAATAGTCCTGTCAGTGATAATAGATCGATCCCAGTATAATGTGGCATGGCCATTTTCAAGAACCGCTTCTGGCATATACCTGTAGTACGGTATCTCGGTGGTCACAAGACCATATTTCAAAGCAAGCTGCTGATGGATGATCTTGGCTACTTGATTATGTCTGTGCAAGTACTCGCCGTTAGCAAGATGAGAACAACCGGAAATTACATGTCTGAGTGATTCCCCAGGTAGATGACACGCCCGACAGATATCAAGTGTGCCATCTTTCATGATATATTTCCGGTAGTTATTTAATATTATTATTATTATTATTTATTCACAACGCGAACTAGTAAACTGATGCTAAACGTTGCTTCGTTTCGCTTCGCTCTCGTTGTAGCCTGTATTTGACGAGACGAGTTTTGTAAATAAAATATAAACGAAAAGTTGTAAATTAAATGCCTTTGTATGTTCACGTTCTTTTTTTTTTTCATTGTGTACTGCATGTATATGTCATGTTCGGCCAACTATTCGGAACATTTTTTTCGGGTAAAGTCAGAGGTACTCATAGTCGCCCGTCTGCATCGCCGTCGTCCTGCAAAATTACCGTAATAAAGTTTTTTTTTTTTTTTTTTTTTTTTTTTGTAAAGTATTATAACTTTAAAATATTACAATCTAGCTTATGGGCTAATAAGTAATTTAACTTTAACATAAACTTCTAAATATTATAGTCTAAGAATAATGTCCATTGACTTTTCTTAGTGTCTATTAAGGTGAAACACTTTCTTATTGTGTTATATTTAATGCACTATCACTAGCATTGTCTCACTTATTACTACACTAACTCAAAAGGTTTTGTTCTTTTGAGTCTTCTCACTAGGTCTGTGTTATCGAGAAGTTTGACTACCTCTGGATTCACATGGTGATGAAGTCTAAGTTCATGAGCTTCTGCATATCTTTGTATCACTTTGTCCACAAACTCCACTTTAAGGTCCCGATGGAGATAGTCATTTTTGAAATACCACGGTGCATTTACAATGCCCCTGAGTACTTTATTTTGAAAGCGCTGAATAACTTGTTTGTTACTCTGTTTCGTACAGCCCCATAACTGTACTCCATAAGTCCATACTGGCATAAGGACTTGCTTATACATTAGTAATTTATTGTGAATCGACAAGCTAGAGTTCCTCCCGAGCAGCCAATACATGTTTTTGTATCGTATCTCTAACTCCTCTCGTTTCTTCTTGACGTGAGCCTTCCAATGTAATTTCACGTCTAGGGTCATACCTAGATATTTGGCCGTATTGACATACGGGATCTGCTGATTATTTAAAAACACTGGATGGTAGTGCGGATTTTTGTTTGTGAAGTCAATATGAACCGATTTTGACTCATTTAGTTTAATTCGCCATTTTTGTGTCCAGTTGTGAACTTTTGTGATGGCAATTTGGGTTTTCTCAACTGCTTCTTTGTGTGTGTTCCCAACAGACATTATGGCAGTGTCGTCGGCAAAAGTCGCAATTGTATTATTTTCTAAATTGGGAATATCACAAGTGTATAATAGATACAGGACCGGACCTAAGACACTTCCTTGAGGTACCCCAGCTTTAATTTCCTTTAGATCAGAGTATGCGTCTTCTTGTCTGATTCTAAACATTCGGTGAGAGATATATGACTCAAGTATTGCAGCATACTGCTTTGGCAACATTTTGTTAATCTTATACATTAAACCTTTAGGCCAAACTTTATCAAAAGCTTGTGCGACGTCCAGAAATACTGTGGAGCACACTTTCTTTTCTTCCAATGCTTTTTCTATAATATTTGTGATTCTATGCACTTGGTCTATGGTAGAGTGTTTCTCTCTAAATCCAAACTGATGTTGCGGTATGAAACCTTTTTCATCTAGTATGAGTTTTAGTCGTTTGAGCAAAAGCTTTTCAAATAATTTAGACATAACTGGCAATAATGAAATCGGCCTGTATGATGTCGTTTCATGAGGCGGTTTACCCGGTTTTGCTATCATAATTACTTCAGCTACTTTCCAGATATCCGGAACTAATTTTAACCTGAACGCAGCATTAATAAGGTTCGTTAATTTAACCAGAGCCTTATGAGGAAGATTAAGTAGGACTTCTCCCGTTATGAGGTCGTAACCTGGTGCTTTCTTAGAATCAATATTGGTCTTTATTTCATTCGCAACTTCTTTTGGTGTTACAAACTTTATGTCTGCCTCTTCTTTCGAAGTATCGTCGCATCTCAGGTCATCAGATCCTTCATTGGGTTGAAAAATTTTTTCCAAGTGCTCAGCGAACCTTTTTGCTTTTTGTTCATTACTTATGGCCCACTTTCCATTTTCTTCTCTTATTGGGGGTATTTGCATAATTGGTCTTTTTACAGTTTTAGTAGCTTTCCAGAGAGAATAGTTAGTCCTGCTATCACTGGTTAATTTTTCTAAGCGAGTTTTAAGAGATTCGTCTTTGAAAGTCTGTATCACTTTTCTAAGCATTTTAGTGAGGCTATTCAATATTTGTTTATCGCGAGGTGATCGTGTTTGATGCCAAATTTTTCTTTGCTTCCTTTTTTGAGCTACCAAATTCATAATTTCTTCCGGATATCTGTTTCCTTTGGATTTTCTATGGATGTCTGGAGTGTTTTGCCATGCCGACAGTTGGATATCGACAGTAAATTTTTCTACTTCGAAATTTAGCTGCTCTTCATTGCGGAGCGGTACATTAAGATTAATTTTATTTTCTAAGTCTATTTGAAAACTCTCCCAATCAGTCCTTCTATTTACTAATGTTGGATTGTTTTTTTTTTTTTTTTTTTTTTTTTTTTTTTTTATATTAGCTCAGCATATTGGCTCCACTTCGCCTGATGGTAAGCGAAAAGAGGAGCCCCAATCGCATCGGCAACGGACAAGAGACCTTGGTGTCTTGTCAGTTGACGCTGCCATGCTGGCCTACAAGATGCTTCTTCACGCTTCGCTTGAAGGATCCCATATTGAATGAATGAGGAAATACGTATGCCGGCAACGCGTTCCACTTTTTAATGGTGCGACATAGATAGGAATTGCCAAACTTTTTAGTACGCGAAGGGATGATCCCAACGGTAAACTTGTGATATCGCGAGCCTGCACGTGTAGTTCTGTGACGGAAAGGGGAGGAAGGGATAAAGGAAAACAGTTCTTCAGAGCACTCACCATGGTATAGGCGGTAAAATACGCTTAGTGCGCCAATATCCCTGCGGAGCTGAAGAGGTTCAAGATTTTTTGTAACCTCTTCGTCACCAATTATGCGGACCGCTCGTCGCTGCAACCTATCGAGAGCCTCGAGGAGATACTGGGCGGAACCATCCCAGAGATGCGAGCAGTACTCCACGCAGGCCCGAACTTGAGTCTTATACAAGAGACAAAGTTGGTCCGGCGCGAAGAACCGCCGCACCCTGTTCAGGATCCCGAGTTTTTTGGAGGCTGTTGAGATGAGGCTCTCAATATATTTCCTTTGGTTAAGGTTGCAGCTAATATCCATGCCCAGCATATTTAAGCTCTCTCGCAAATCGAGCGAAGTGCTCTGAAGACTGGGGATAGGAAGGAAAGGAGATGTTTTTGTGGTAAACGCGCACACTTGGGTTTTCTTAGCATTGAACTCGACCAGATTGCTGGAACCCCATTTACTAATGAGATCCAACACCCGATCCAGCTCAACGACAAGAGTCTCCCGTTTCTCACCGATTTCTGACTTACCAGAACCAGGCCGACCGAAATATCGCCCATGAACCGTACTGTCGTCAGCATAGCAATGAATGTTTCCAAGAGGTAGCATGTCATTGATATGAAGCAGAAAGAGGGTGGGCGATAGAACGGAGCCCTGGGGGACGCCCGCATTCACTGGCATGAACCGCGAAGCGCAACCATCTGCAAGGACGCGGATTCTACGCTCATGCAGGAAGCTAGCAATCCAGTTACAAAGCTGGACAGGCAGACCGTATGCCGGAAGCTTGGACAGAAGTGCTTTGTGCCAAACCCGATCAAACGCCTTGGCAATATCTAAGCTAATTGCCATAGACTCACCATGTTTGTCTATTGCCTCACCCCAGAGGTGCGTCACATACGCTAGAAGATCACCCGTTGATCGTTTCGGTCTAAAACCATATTGACGGTCATTAATTAGGGAACGATCTTCTAGATATCGGATCAGTTGGTTATTCAAGATCCTCTCCATGACCTTGCACAGTACTGAGGTTACGGCTATGGGGCGGTAGTTTGATGGATCCGAGCGGTCTCCTTTTTTTGGGACCGGTTGCACATTAGCCTCTCTCCAAGTTTCCGGAACAGAACCGGTTGAGTACGAGAGACGATAGAGGCGCGTTAACACCGGAGACAACTCTGCTGCACATTTTTTAAGTACAATCGCCGGAATACCGTCCGGACCACTGGCTTTTCGGACATCGAGTGATTGCAGCTCTGATCGTACGTCACACTGTCTGATACGAATATCAGGCATGTTAGAACCACAGGAGGGTATAGTTGGTGGTTGTGTGCCACAATCATCAACCCGGGAGTTAGCCGCAAAGAGGCTAGCCATGAGGTCGGCTTTCTCCTGCGGCTGATGTGCCAGCGAGCCATCAGGGCATCTCAGCGGTGGCAGCGACGGTTCACAGAAGTTTGCCTGTATGGTTTTAGCAAGTCGCCAGTAGCCACGTGACCCAGTGGGATGCAACACTAGCTCCTGGCCCACACGTGCAACGCGCTGTGCGTCCGCTCTAATGTATGCCCTCTTGCATACCTTGGTGGCAGTGTTGTAGGCTGATTTCAGTGAGTTGATATTGGGAGCATTGAGGGCGCGGCCCCGGGTCCAAGCACGGTACGCCGCCTGCTTGTCACTAACAGCATCGGCGCACGCGCGATTAAACCACGGGCGTCTCCGGCTCTTGATGGCGACATCGGAGTATGGGATGTAATACTCCATCCCAATGGCAATCTCGTCAACAATAGCCGCAGCACTCGCTGTAGCATCCTTCTCACTGAAACAACACTGCCCCCATGGGACGGAAGCAAAGTAGTCGCGCATACCGTCCCAATCTGCTGACGAGTAGTGCCATACACGGCGCTTAACTGCCGCGGGTTGCGGCAGGACTGCGCTTGGCACTGTTGTGGACACCAGGCAGTGATCAGAGGTACCCAAAGGTGCCTCAACAGAAACCCGGTATCCCTCAGGGTGGGTGGTCAGCAGTAGGTCGAGCAAAGAGGGCGCCTGATCAGCAATGTCGGGTATTCTGGTAGGTTGGTCTACCAATTGCGTCAGGCTGTGGGACAGAGCGAACGCATGAGCGGCCCTTCCTGCATGGTTAGTTGTGGAGGAACCCAACCACGAGTCGTGGTGGCAGTTAAAGTCCCCCAAACACACCATCTCCGCAGTAGGGTACCGCTCCTGCGCTTCATCTGCCGTCCGACTAAGATATTCGAAGAGTCGAGTTGTCTCCGTGTCTCCATTGTGGGATCTATACAGGCACATGTACAGCCGACTCTGGAGGCCCACAATCACATGCACCCAAAGGACGGGAAAGGAGGGATCCTCATAACAGCGCAGACGGCGACAACAGACATCCGAACGGACAAACAAACAGACCCCGGCTTTCGCGTGGAAGTTCTCCTCGAGTACATAGCCGGGGTACTGCAGGTATGAAGTGTCCGCTGGACGCTGGATTTGTGTCTCCGTCAGAAACAGCAAGGCAGGCCGGGCCGTCTCGAGGTGCTGGTGGACGGCGTTGAGGTTTGCGTGGAGTCCGCGGATGTTAGCGAACTCCACCTTTAACAGGGTGGTGGGGGAGTGCACCGCTGTATGACCATTTCTCATTTGTTGCGCTGTCATAAGAATGGAAAACGTGAAGAGTGGAAACTGCTGACACGACAGAGGGGAAGGGGGCGGTGGTCCCGTCCCTCCATGAATTTGCCGTTAGAGGAGCTGCACTGACCCGACGGACGGAAGGGCCCCCGCACCCCCCCGGAGGTAGTCGCCGGGTCCCCACCTTCCGGTCACCAACCGGCACGACGATCTACCCCGAGATTATGCGCGGTATGATAGGGCAGCCTCTCGAGGTGGTTAGCCTCGATTGGGCCCCTGTACTATACCGCGGGCGGCCAGCGGAACAACCGTTTCAACGGGTCTCCCTGGCCGCCGGGTCAGCTCAGTCCTCCTGGCAATGAATTGACGGAATCCACCGCCGCCCCCACAATGACGCCACAGCAGTCACCCACAGTTTTCTTTATATATAACAGTATCACTTAAATTTAAAATAATAGGCGAATGATCTGAGCTCATATCATAACCGTCTTTAACACTCATATAATTAGTAGATATATTTTTACAGATAAAAAAATCAATCAGGTCTGGAATTTTTTGTGGATCAGTGGGCCAATAAGTTGGCTTTCCAGTCGATAATACGTCACATTGATTTTCTTTTATAGCTTTCAGTAATTCTCGTCCTTTGGTTGTGGTTAGTCTGGAACCCCAGTATACATTTTTGGCATTTAGGTCACCTCCAAGGATAAACCTGGTTCCAAGTTTTTGTAAGAAGTTAATATATTGATCTTTTTTCAGCGAGTATCTGGGCGGGCAATATATTGCTGAAACAGTAATCGGGTATTTTTTAGTTTTAATACATACCGCTACAGCTTGTATTTCTCGTTCTTCACACTTGTGGCATTCGTAGTGGTAGAGATTTTCTTTCACGATTATGGAACTACCTCCTCTTGCGCAGTTATCAGGATGTAGTGCGTGGTATATTTTGTATCCTTTTAATTGAATGAATGACTGTTTAGTGAAATGTGATTCAGAAATTAAACACACATCAATTTTTTTTGTATCTAGGACTAACTGCAATTCATTTTGATGTTGGAGTAGCCCATTGGAGTTCCAAGCCATGATTTTGAGAAAATAATTCATGATTTGCTTTTAGTTATAGTCTTTTTAGTACTATTTTCCATCTTTTTAAGGCGCTCATCAAATGATGTCATTAATATGAGTACTTTATTAATTTTTTCTTCGATGTCAGTATTCGGCTGAGCATCATTTACTTTTTTGGCGGTGATTAGAGCGTAAGTCGTTTTTCAGTCTTACTTTTGTCTTGTTGCCATGGTTGTGGTACTGACTGCGTTACTACACATGTTTTGTTTATTTTTGTCATAGAGGATTGCTGTTGAGTATGTGGCTTTTTCTTCAAATTCTTGTTTTTGAAGCTTTGTAGCTCTTTGGCAACCACACACCCCCTGTAATTTGCTGGGTGTTGTTCGCCACAGTGTATGCATTTTGGTTTATCTTGTGGTGACTTTTGGCAATCTTTGGTTAGGTGCTTGCCAGTACACTTAACACATCGTGGTTCTTTAGAACAGTATTTTTGTGTATGACCGTAGGCCTGACAACGTTTACATTGAGGGACCAGCTTCGGTGTCTTAAGGGAGTGGATTTCTACTCTACATCCTAGTATACTTTTTATGTCAAAGATTTTATTAATATCTTCTTCGTTCTTAAAAGTGAGCATAAACATATTTAATGGTTCTTTATTTTTCCATCTTAATTTGTTTACTGCACTTTCTATTTTATATCCTTTGAACTGTAATTCTTCAACTATTCTTTCTGGCATGCACGTATGGTGCAGTTTTTTAGCGATCACTCTTATAGGACGATCTTGCTTATTCTCATATGAGTGCCATGCACAGTTATTGGAGGTGAGACGTTTCGTGATTGACCTGTATGTTTCTTCATTGTCGGCGTTCACTTTTACACTATCCCCACTTAACATTTTTATTGTAAATGGGTCGCCTAATACGCCTTCTACCAAAAAATCATAAAATTTTTGGTAATCTTTAACTCCATCCACAATTATTGGCGGCGGGGACGGTATTATTTTGTTTATTTTTAACTGGGGCTCATTTGTAATGCCCGGACTAGTAGTGGGGGACGGTGAGTTTATCAGCTTCCTTTTCTTTCTATTTTTTGCACGTACCCAACCAGTTTCTTTAGCCAACTCTTCTTCGTCCGTACAATATTCCGCAGGTTGAGAGGAGTTATATTTAGCATTGGTACTATCATTAGGAGAGATAGGAAGCTGTTCCTGCTCTTTATTTTTCTGCAGTTTCTCTATTTCTCGCTGCAGATTTTCTAGTTGTGTTTGCAAATGATGAACCTGACATTCTAGCTTTTCTCTTGCTGCTTTCTCATTTTTATAGTGAGAGTAGAGAATCATCTCATTCTCAGTAGTCACTTTGATCGTAGTTGGGGAACCACTTGCCATTTTTTTAGATTTACTGAACATATATTATTTTAAACGATATAGCTTCGCCTTAACAATTGTTCGCACAGCGTATTGCGTAAGTGGGTCATCGCGACGCGCACTGCACTGGTTAGCGGCGTGACGGCGGTAGCCGCTGCGTCGACACTTTTAACTAGAGCACTAGCGCCTTGCGTTCGACACGTTTGCTCTGCACAAAATCGAAAACCGAACTCGTAATAAAGTTGATGCTATAATTTGGCTAACTAGTGTCGTGCGTAATTCGCGGGCGACGGAAAATTGCTTTTAGTGCAAAGTTTAATGTGTCGTGTGTGTCTGCCTAAACTTATTGTAATATACTGTAGAGTATATACAGTACACATAGTATATATTAAAATTAATGTAATAGTATCTAGTTGAGTCATTGCGCGTGTCAGTTTAATCAAACACGCAAGTTAAGCAACGTCGACCTCAGCCTGTCTATGGATGGGTTTATTTATCTCGACCTCCTCGGTGCTTCGAAGGGCACGTTAAGCTGTCGGTCCGGACTGTTGTCATGAGATGAGAGTCGTCAGGCCAAGTCAGTAGCCAGTCAGTGGTCACACAGGGTGCACGGGTAGATGAGGTTGACTTTGGCTCAAAGATGTTGATGAACCGCTTACACCCCAAAATCTCTGCTGTTGCGGGCAATTACCCTACGGTAATTCTTACAGTCAGAGCTATATTACCAGCATAAAGGAAAGAGGTAACTTTTAAAATAACTTAACGATTGAAGTCCCAGAATCAAAAGGGTTATTTTGGACTAATTTAAATTCTTTAAACCTCCTCACGCCAAGATACAAGTCAAAATTCAATTTAAACTCTTTGATGTTTCAAATTCCAAGTGGTTTTTTCAGCTTTTGTATTTTAACAAAGCGTTTGAGAAAGTGCTTTGTACTGCGCATAGTTTTAAATAGCTATTGTTACGAACAATGTTATTCATAATAATAATATTTATTATATTTATTTGACGTGAAAACTTCTTTAGCGGCGTTGTGCACTTTTTGGGATGGGTAAAAAATGTTTAACACGCGTCAGGACACGTGACTTGATCGAAAATTCGTAAGACGGAGGGAGAGTAGACCGCCGGCCGCAGCGCGGCGTAGTAGAGGAAGTAATATCCCCCTCTCTTTCTACCGCGCGCCGAAAATGTATGCCTGCTCCTGCTGTTTATTTTTAATGCTATATAAATTGTCATGTTTGTGTATGATAGCGCAATAAATGAATACTGTATTTTACGACATAAATGATAGTACTGTTAAATAAAGCAATCCGTGCGAAATAAAATAATGCAGTATGGCCACTCTCTGCCACTCTATCGTATCGACCTCACCTCCCGTCTGAGACAAATCTGGAACAGTTTGAATGGCGCCGCACGCACACACGCACATTTTCGCTCTGTACAGACGACATTGTTTATGTAATAGTGAATGATGGGACATTTGTATGGAGTGGCCGGGGTGTGCTACTACGCTAAGATTAAGGTAGGTCTAAGTTACATAGCTTCCCGGCTAACAGTTATCAAACTGTCATTACTTGATAAGTTGCAAGCTTTGTGCGTACCTACGTAACTTCCGTCATTATGAAATCCTACCGCCGTCTTGGAACGTAGAGAAAGTTCAGCTCTTACCCGCCACCAGCCTTCTCAATTAAATAGATTATTTTTTATACCACTAAAGTGGAAAACGGCCCCCCTGATGGGAAGCAGTTACCGTATACCAGAGGCGTGACATGCGCGGGCATACTAACAATAATAAAATAAACACTAATAATAGTCAAATAAATACAAAACCACCTAGGTTGGAGAGGCAAATTTTTCCACTTCATAAATGTATATATTTTTAAATGTAAAAATACGCAAAAAAAAACCATACATACAGCAGCCTACAGATTTTACCAATGTTCGTTAACGTAATGCAAATAAGTGAGAACAAAAGAAAGATTTTTCTATTTTTATATTGAAAAAAATTTACGGACTTTTTATATATATATTTTTTTATATTCATATTCATTATCTCTTAAAACTAACGTTGTAAATATATTACGTCGGGTGGAAAATAAGCATAAGGTTCACCTGCTGTAAAGAGATTACTGTAACCATATTAACGCTCGCAACGTGATATATCGGTCGCGCGCCACCACCCTGCTACCAACGCAGCTATTTCCTTTCTGGTGACCTCACTTACTTGCAGGAATACAACAACCCTCAAGGGAATTGTTATTTGGCTGCGGTATTCTGTGGAGGTGCACCTCATAATCTCATGTATAAGGTATTTACATACCTTTATCTACCTTGGCAACGGAGACAGACTGTGACCATGGCCGGTGCAACCTGGTCGAAACGTCAGGCAAGGGTTCAGTAAGGGTATTTATTTTGTTATTATGTTCATAAATCATACAATGCGAAAGTTTAAAAATTATTATCGACGAGCTCGATGGTGGAATGGTTAGCAATGGCCACTTTGACTCCGAGATCGCGGGTTCGATTCCCGCATAAGACACATATTTTTGTGCATGAACATGTATCTTTGTCTTGGTCTGGATGTTTTCTATGTATTATATTTATGTATTTACAAAAAAAAAATATTTAAGTACAATATCAGTTACCTAGTACCCATATGTACATTCGCTACTATAGGTACTAGTGGCTAGTATATTAGTGGCTTTGCTTAGTTTGGGAGTAGATGGCGTTGTGGAATTAGTCTAGGAATATTTGTTTCATCATCAGCCTGTCTCTACCCGTCGTCAACCCTAACTCATCCCACTGCTGGGATACGGGTCTCCCCTAAAACTAAAAGGGTTTAGAGTATACTCCACCACGCTGCTCAACTGCGAGTTGTCTCTACCCACTGCTGGATAAAAGCCTTTCCAAATGCTTTCCACCAGATACGATCCTCCGCCTTTCGCATCCAGCCGCATTCACTCGCTGCGCGACTTTTTTAGCCTGTGGACCAATCCGATGGCCAGTGTCCAATATTTATGTATTATCATCATATACATAATTCCCCGATCCATGATAATTTACAAACCCATTACCAACTGAAACAAACAGTGGGATTAACCAGCGCATATACTGAAATGCAGCGCAATATCCTTATTGTTTCGCTGTGAATATATAATGTAATATTCTGTCTGCCATTTCGCCGCGGGATTGTTATTTTGAGCTAACATACAAAGGCTACACATAAATCAGGCGAGTGATCGTCGAATCTGCGTATCGACAGCTTGCGGCGTACGCAACGCAGATAAGTTGGACGGGTTTGGAAATTATGGCGGCGTTCTACAAGAATTTAGGTCATTAGAGATAGAATACATTGATGTTTGTAAATTTTAATCAGATAATAAATAATTATAAATATTTCTGGACAATTTACACAGCGCCATCTAGTCCCAAATTAATCGCAAAGCGCAAATTAGTACTATGGGTACTAGACAACTGGTAATGTAGTTAAGTACATTTTTTGTAAATATATACATTTAATACATAGAAAACACCAAGACAGACAGACATTGGGGTGTAAGTGGTTCATCAACATCTTTGAACCAAAGCCAACTTCACCTGCACGCGGTGCACCCTGCTGACTGACAAACGAAGCTCTGGCGAAAAGAGAGGTAGGGAGCGTAATTGTAAGCTACCCGACTGGGGAATGTACCTCCACCTCACAGAATACCGCAGCCAAATAACGGTTCCCTTGAGGGCTGTTGTGTTCCTGCGAGTGAGTGAGATCACCAGAAAGGAAGGAGATGCTGCGATGGCAGCGGGGGTGGCGGCGCGCGAGCGATATTTTATGTTGCGAGCGTTAATATGGCTACGGTAACCGCTTCACATCAGGCGGGCTGTATGCTTGTCTGCCACCCGACGTAGTACAAATGTTTGTTTTGTGCGCGAATCGAACCCGCGACATCGGAGTCAAAGTAGCCATTGCTAGCCATTCGACCACCGGGCTCGTCAAATCAGAGTGTGAGAGTTTGGTTTGAAAGAGCATCTCTATGAAAGATATTTTTACGATTTATATAAGTATTATACGAGGCGGGCGTCCCCCCTCTAGATGGACCGTGACCTTGAAGAAACGGCTGGAAGCCGGCTGGATGCGGAATGCGGAGGATCGCATTTGGTGAAGGCCTATGTCCAGCAGTGGGTAGATACAGGCACAATAGAAGAAAAAAAAATTAAGAAAGTTCACCAGAATATTAGAAAGTTTAAGAAAACTGAACCACCATATTAACTTTTCTAATGTAACTTTATGGCTATTGATAGAATATATAGATAGCACATGCGAAACCAATTTCAACCTTGTTCCAACTCAATATTCATAGTTAGGTTAGGTTAGGTTAGCTAGTAAACTACTTATATAACAAGATGTAGCAATAGTTATTAACAGTAGAAACAACATAGCCCACCGCGACGGTTGGAATTAGCAAACAAACTTAACCAGACAAAACTTCTACAAAATTACTATCCGTAATCCAGTTATTATGGCCCAACGAAGTCGGAGCCGCCGTCTTATTTATCTCAATTAAAGACCAAACTTTGAACAGCCCGCGGGTATATTTGAAGTTTTGAAGCGAACTCAGGACCGAAGTGGAATCACGGGTTCATAAATCTTGATATGGTTGGACCATAGAGTCCTCCACGCGTAAAGTTAGAAACTATGAGAAACTCCACACGTCATCTATTCCTTATTCCGATAAACCGATATGCACAAGTAGATACAAAAGATGGAAGGGTATGTTTTGAAATACTTAAATTTATAAATGAATACCTCTGGACAATTTACGCAATGCCATCTAGTCCCAAACTTAGCAAAGCTTGTACTATGGTTACTATATAACTGATATCATAATAAATTTTTTTTTTGTTTGTAAATACATACATATAATACATAGAAAACACTCAGACAAGACAAACAGATATTATTGATTGAAATAGGTAAAAATGCGATTCTGTATTACGAAAATGCACAATTTATATTGATAAAGTAAATAAAGCTTGCGCTTAATTTACTTTTTTCCTTGGGGGAACACATACACTAAAGTACACAAATGATGTAACCACGTATTCTAGGTTAATTTCATATTTTTACAAGACAAAAAGACGACATTGTGTCGATTATTATTACCTCGTGCGTGGTCAAACCAGTTGGCTGAATAGATTAGGAAGGACAGGCTGGTGGTCATCTTAATCAATTTTAACGCGAATCAAAACCTCTGTTTTTTATCTCAATATACTGAAACATAAGCATAATGATGTAACCATAGTAACTTTCTTAAATGGAATTCATTTATTTTCCTCTCGCAGCTTCGCTCGCTTAGACTTTGTCCGACTTTATCCTCCTGCCTTGCAGTCAAAATTTCATAATCTTCTCATTTCCTTATCCTCCCCGCCTAGCATTCATTTACTTCAATTTTTTTTTAAATAAAAAAGTATACATTTGAGAAGTTTGATTTTAAGTTAGAGATATTTTTTCTATGCTCTCTAATCTCTTTCTATTGTAAGGAGCAATTGTAGTATATTACATAATTATCCATCATCCCTTATTCATCCCACTGCTGGGATACAGGCCACCCATCAACCGAAGGAGTTTAGAGCATACTCAACTGCGGGTTGGCGGAGGCCAGTATTTTCAAGTCGCCTAAAGGCCTCTAACTTGGTTTAACGATTGTCATTAACCGACGAAAAAACGGAGGAGGTTCTCAATACGACGGGATTGACTGCCTAACGTGCCCTCCGAAGCACGGAGGAGCTCGAGATAAATAAACACATCATGAACCCTACATGTTCGATTAGACTGTCACACGCAACGACGCCATCGAACTCCTCCTCGTACTCGAACGTCTTCCGCGTACTTTTATATTATCTGCTGCTTTTTTCTATTCTTCATCACTTTTCCAATACCCCCACCATCCCTTCTAACTCTCTCCCTTCGCTAAACTCCTTGACTTCTTGGAGCAAACAAAATTGACTTAGCAAACAGAGGATCTGTATAATTAGTCTAAAGCTAATAGAATTTTCGTTCCTTATAATTGACCGTCAAGATCTAAACCGCACGTCAAACAGGACCAATATAAACCTGTGACCCGCATATTTAGGATGTGACCTGTCCAAAATTTCCATAATTGCAATCTCCCCGCGAGCCCCGGCCGCTCGAATATTTTCACGACTTAAACCCGCGGATGCCTGACATTGGCATAGCAATGGCTGAATTTCAAAGCGGCCTTGAACATTCCAAACGAATTGTGATCGGACCGCATTCGGGATAGGTGCTAAGGGAGGTTTGATGTAAGATTTTTGTGGATAATTAGCGATTTCATTTTTATTTGGCTGTACCGTTTACACGAAAACATGTGAGTGAAAAAGACCTTAGGCGTTTTTGACACGTGCATGATTTCGCTTTAAACATTGCAACCGTTTCCATGTTAATAGTTGCGTGCACGATTTAATAGTTTGAGGTATATATTGAACACTATTTGTGACCCAAAACCAACTTTGTAGAGCAGGTGGTTCACCACAATCGTTAAAGCCAAAGTCGTGCCCAGCTGACTGACAAACGAGGCTTTGGCGTAAAGAGAGGTAGGGCATAGCGTATTTTTTAAACTGCCCGATTTGCCCGATTGAGGAAATACCTGCACCTCACAGAATACCTCAGCCAAATAACAGTTTTCTTGAGGGTTGTTGTATTCCTGCGAGTGAGTGAGGTCACCAGAAAGGAAGAAAGGGAGGAGTATCGGCTGGTAACGGCTCGCCGACCCCTTGGTGCTGCTGATTTCCATGGGTGGTGGTGATTGCTTATATCAGGTGACCCACATACTCGTTTGCACCCCTCTCTTATAAAAAAAGGTGGCTTACCACTATCTCTAGATCCAAAGTCAAAAGAAAGGCAGAGTACAGGGTATTTGTAAGCTGTCCGACTAAGAAAGTATCTGCACCTCACAGTATACCACAGTCATATAACAATTCCTTTGAGGGTTGTTGTGTTACTGCGAGTGAGTGAGGTAATTAGGAAGGAAGTAGTTGCTGCGTTGGCAGCGGGAGTGGTGGCGCGCGAGTGATATTTCATGTTCGTCCGACATAGTAAAAAAAATGGTTGTCTGTAATGTAAAGTCTGTTTCCGGACGATAATTTAACATAATAACGTCATAAGAAAACATCGGCCGATGGAGTGGAAGAGCTCTCTCGCTTGCACGCTCGGCTCAGGCGGAACGTGACAATGAGTCATGATTTTTCGTATGTGCAACCGGCATTCATTGATTTATAGGACGTTATCATGTCAAAAAAAAAAAATCAAGGAAATGGCACAAAACTGGCAATATGTACACAAAACATAATAACTACAATCAATGTCTGGCCGCACGATGCAGTAAATCACCGGCGCGGCGGGCGGCCGCGGCGCGTCACTCGAATACATTAACTTAATACCTTGGGCGCGGTCTGGGCACAGATTGCAGGAAAGGCATGCTGAACTTTGATTAATAAATAACATAGTGTATACCCGTTTTAATTAAAATAATCTAATAGTCATATAAAAATGACAAGGCAAGCCAAATAACAATTCCCTTGAGGGTTGTTATGTTGAGTTAGGTCACCAGAAAGACTATATAGGCTGGCAACCCCCTGGTTACCCCCTCTTGTTGCTGATCTCCATGGGCGGTGGTGATTGCTTTCCGTCAGGTGACCGACATGCTCGTTTGCTCCCCTCGCATATAACGAAAAAGCAACATACCGATGCAAATAATCCAGAGATGAGCTTTGAGGATTGTAGACGATTCCAAGCTCACGTACGGTGTTTAACCATTAAGTGCCAGAAGAGACTTTGCCTCTCTTTGGTAATTCTACTGTATGTACAATGGGTTGTGTTCAGAAGAGTTGTTTGATATGATGCCCGCGGCCTCTTTCTATAGTCGTATCGCTCGCCATTTGAACTCCGGGAGTGCCGGCAGAAGTGAAAACTTGAACATTAACGTTGTGCATTTTTGAATATTTTGGAATGGTTAGAGAATAATTTCGCACGAATTGATTTATATATCAGCAAAGTATAAGTAATAGTACTAACATCAGTATAAAAGTACTAATATTTATGTGGTAAAATACAATATAAGCTGAAGTGGCAATGGGCCGGTCACATCTGCCTAGTAAGTGATGGCAGATGGGGGAGGAAGGTATTAGAGTGGAGGCCGCGCATAGGACGACGAAGTGTTGGGCGCCCTCCTTCTAGATGGTCCGACGACCTAGACCCAGAAAGCGGCTGGGAGCGGCTGGATGCGGAAGGCGGAGGATCGTATCTGGTGGAAGGCATTAGGGAAGGCTTATATCCAGCAGTGGGTAGATACAGGCTGATGATGATGATGATGATGAAAATACAATATTCAATTATTGCGCTATCGTACACAAACATGACAAAGTATATTACATTAAAAATAAACACAACACAAGGAACACAACACAACAGCAGGAGCAGGCATACATTTTCGCCGCGCAGTAGAGAGGGGGATATCACTTCCTCTCCTACGCAGCGCCGGTGGTCTACTCTCCCTCCGTCTTACGAATTTTCGATCAGGTCACGTGTCCTGACGCGAGTTTAACATTTTTTACCCATCCCAAAAAGTGCACAACGCCGCTAGAGAAGTTTTCACTTCAAAAATATTAATTTATGGTTCACAGGAGCTAATTCTAGACCGCCCAATCTGATAATAATTTCATATACACAAAATGTCGTTAGTTATGAACTGCCACGTGAGCATGTAAACTGCTCCCCGGGGACCTCGGAATTATTTTCCTAAATTGCTTATCGACCAAAGGGGCAGGTATAAACGGTAATCGTTTTCATTGTTTGGTCCAACATCGAACGGTATTATGGGAGATTCCTTCATCGTGTAGGAAGCTACCGGTTACATAATTATTTGGGCATCTTGTTCTATTGTTCATTTTATATTTTACCTACATATAGCAGCAAGAAACGGTGAAGGAAGTTTTTTGACGTGAATATGTCTTTGAAATTGCATCTCTAAGGAGACAATTAAAAAAAACCGGACAAGTGCGAGTCGGACTCGCCCACCGAGGGTTCTGTACGTAGTATCATTATTAAATTTGATATTTTTCATTATAAATGAGAAATAATGCGTCGAAAAAAAATATATATATTTTGCAATGTGTAGCCCTTTCATATGATACCCCATTTGAACTAGTAGTTTCAATTTGAAATTTCGACATCCTATAAAAAATATAGACCCCCTATTTTTTAAGATCTATTTACAAATGTATAGTTTTGAGATTTATTCCTGTACTTGTAGTGTATAACGATGTTACTTGCCAAATTTCATAGTTATAGGTCAACGGGAAGTACCCTATAGGTTTTTATTCCCTTGAGAATGTGTCGAAATATGCGTTTTTTGCTGAATAAACGTCCGTTTTTTTTTACGTAAGCTTAGCAGTTTGATTTTTTTACAACTTCATGGGACCGTAGACCTGAGTTCAAATTTCAGCTTGATACCTCCACGCATCCTGGACATAGAAATTCTTGACAGACAGACAGACAGACAGACGGACAGACAGACAGACAGACGGACAGACAGACAGACAGACGGACAGACAGACGGACAGACAGACGGACAACAAAGTGATCTTATAAGGGTTCCGTTTTTCCTCTTGAGGTACGGAACCCTAAAAAACGAATGAAATGAAATCTATATTTGCTCAGATAAAGGTACAAAGTGGTCTTATGAGATAAATACATAGCTTCCTTCATCTGCTACTTGAATAGCATGCAAATATAATTAAATTACAATTGTCTGAATATCGAATCTCAAAATATTTTTAATCAATTTATATATTATTATATAAGTCATGTATTTGTTAGATTATTAAATGTAAATGTAATGTCAGTTTGTTATAAGTATTTATTTAATTGAATCTTGTAGAAATTCATTTACTGAGTAATACCTTTTCTCAAGAAGAAACTTACAAAAGGCGTTATTAATTTATTACTCGTTAAATTCTTAATTTCTTCAGGTAGCTTGTTGAAAATTTTAATTGACATTGTATAACAACTGTTTTGATATAATGAAGAGCAAGGAGTATGATTCAGTGCTAATCGATTTCCTTTTCTTTTTTTGCGGGGATAAATATCAGATGCTTTGATACAATTGCATATGAGATTTCGTAAATTTTGCCATTTTTAATATGTATATTTAAGCATGGTAAAGGCAATATTTTTAGTTTCATAAATAAAGGTTTTGCAAGAATCATAAATCGCAGCTCCACATACAGCCACACTAACACAATTTTTTTGTGCAAAGTAAAGGCTCTGTTAAAACCCACACCGTTCCCCCATATTATCAATCCATATCTAAGTACTGATTCCACATAACCGTAGTTTGCAGATAGAGCAGTTTTTTGGTTGCAATTTTATTATTTATATTGAATGATAACAATATCGGGGGATAAAGTTTGGTGTTGCAGCTGCACATCTATCATCTCCATCCAAAGTTCAATCACAGCACTGGATAGATGAAGGATCAAAGAATTTTTTTTTTTTTTTTTTTTATACCACTAAGGTGGCAAACAAGCATACGGCCCGCCTGATGGAAAGCAGTTACCGTAGCCTATGGACGCCCGTAACACCAGAGGCATCATGTGCGCGTTGCCGACCCTGTAAAAACCTCTTTACGCCCTTTTTGAAGAACCCCATGCTGTAGTCTCCTGGGAAAACCTCAACAGGCAGTTCATTCCACAGCTTAGTACGTGGAAGAAAACTCCGCTGGAATCGCACAGTACGTGACCACTTCGGTTCCAATGTGTGAGGATGAATTCCCTGTCGATGGCGAGCGGTGCGACTGTAGAAGGAGGCCGTGGGCATCATGTCAAACAACTCCTCTGAACACACCCCATTGTACAATCGGTAAAACACGCAAAGGGAAGCAAAATCTCTTCTCAGACTCAAAAGTTCTAAACCGTCCGTCAATTTGGATTCATTAACAATCCTCACAGCGCGTCTTTGGATTGAGTCACAAGGTGCAAGCTGGTATCCAGGCGCTCCCGCCCATAGATGACAACAGTACTCCATATGCGGCCGTACTTGAGCTTTGTAAAGCTGAAGCCTTTGCCGCGAGTTGAAGTACTGCTTCGCTCTGTTGAGCACACCTAGCTTCTTCGATGCCAGTTTGACCTTCTCCTCCAGATGACATCGAAACTGAACGTCGCTGGAGATTTCAACTCCTAGAATCCCAATAGATTTTGTGATTTTGTCGCTGATCAAGTCGTGATCCTCTAGGTATCTAAGGAGCCGGTTATTGATTACGCGCTCCATCACCTTGGAGAGAAGGGAGGTAATAGCAATGGGCCTGTAATTCGATGGGTCTGATCTGTCGCCCTTTATAGGCACAGGGTGCACGTTCGCAGTCTTCCACATAGCCGGAACTTGCCTAGTGGAGTATGAGAGCGCGAACAAGCGCGTAAGTGCAGAACACAACTCAAGAGCACACACCTTTAACACCACTGCCGGTATGCCATCTGGCCCACTCGACTTATGAATATCGAGGGAGAGCAACGCCCGCCGGACATCTCGCTGTGTAATCGAAATCTCCGGCATGGAGTTACCGCACCATGAGATGGTAGGTGGTACGGCGTCTCCCTCGTTTAATGTCGAGTTGGAAGCAAAGAAATTACCCAATAAGTCGGCCTTCTCCTTAGCACTATAGGCCAGACTGCCATCCGGTTTTTGCAATGGTGGAAAAGACGACTGACAGAAGTTTCCCTCGGCAGCCTTAGCGAGGGACCAAAAAGCACGACTCCCAGATGGGTGCTTAGCCAGGCGCTCACCAATTCTGCCGACGAAATCATACTTTGCCCTAGCAATCACTCTCTTACTGAACCTCGAGGCAGCATTAAACTCACGTTTCAGGCCAGAAACATTCAGATCCCCATTTATACGAGCCGTGGTCCAAGTCCTGTACGCAGCCTGCTTGCGAAGTATAGCTTCGCTACAAGACCGATTAAACCACGGCCGTTTTTTAACACCCGCGGTGGCCACCCGTCGATTTGGGATGAATAATTCCATCCCATCCCTAATCGCCCCAGCCACAGCGGATGCACAGGAGTCAATGTCTTCCGACCCGAAGCAGAGCTGCCTCCACGGGTACGATGCATAGAATTCACGCAATCCATCCCAATCTGCCGACTTGTAGTGCCACACACGACGCCATCCGGTAGGCCGGGGCGCGTCAGGGCTAGCGCAGGGCACCTGGGTCCGGACGAGGCAGTGGTCTGACGACCCAAGAGGAGCGTCCACTGTGATCTTATACCCATCCGGACGTGTGGTCAGCAGAAGGTCCAGAAGAGAGCTTGTATGGTCCTCGATGTCCGGTATTCTCGTTGGAGAGTGTATCAGCTGGGAGAAACCATAAGCCAGAGCAAAGTCGTGAACAGACCTCCCCGCGAAGTCAGTGGATCGAGAGCCAAGCCACTCGGTGTGGTGGGCATTGAAGTCTCCTAAAATCACTAACTCCGCGGAAGGATACTGCTCCATGGCTCTGTCAGTCGCCAGTTGTAGGTGCTCGATCATCCGAGTTGTGTCTGAATCACCGCTATGAGACCTGTAAAGGCACGCGTAGATACAGGTGTGGCCACCCTGATCCACGCGCACCCACAATATTGACAGGTCTCTGTCTTCAAGGCCGTGAAGGCGTCGACAGCAAATATCCTCCCGGACGTACATACATACCCCAGCTCGACGTACAAAAGAATATTCGAGTTTGTACCCAGGGTATAACAAGTACGATGTGTCAGCCGGGCAGGATATTTGCGTCTCAGTCAAAAAAGCAGGGTCGGCTGTGCAGTTTCGAGGTGTTGGTGAACTGCATTAATGTTTGCGTGAAGACCCCTAATATTACAGAAGTCCACCTTGAGTGTGGAAGAGGATGCCGCTGGAGTAAATCGCTTTCTATTTTTCTTCACGGCCATAAAAAAAGATGTCAGAGGAATTATGAGAAGTCGCCTCAATGACAACACTACAGAAAAAAGCGCGGTGTCTACCCCCGCAGTACAGTGCAGGTTGTGCGGTTTGCTAGCGCGGCGGGCGGAAGGGCCCCCGGTCCCCCCCTGCTGCAGTAGCCGGGTCCACTCCGGTCTCCTCCCCCGGCACGACTACTACAACAGGGACTTTACACAGGTTGGCGGTTCAGCCTCCCGGGGCGGAGATTATGTGATCCCCGGGTTCGGGAACCCTACTGACCTGCGGGCGGCCAGCGGACAGCCGTTTCACCGGGTCTTCCTGACCGCCGCGCCAACACACCGCGCCTACACCGCTGGCAGCGGTTCGACAACCACTGGTCTCCGCGTTGTCAGCTTGACGACTTCTCAAATAAAAGCCGTGGTGACCTTGCTCACTCGCAGGAACACGGCAAAGCCATTATGGCTGCGGTCTTCTGCAAGGTGGAGGTACTTCCCCATTCGGATGCTGGCCAAGCTTTGAACAAGAGACCACACTATGCCCCTCCCCCATCAGAAATAATAATAAAAGCGAGGCACAGTACGATCTCTCATTGCGTCCTACCTCTCTTAAAATTTGAGGGGAATAAGATTGAGGGGAGCGCTGCCATTTTGAGATAATTTTAGTGCGTATAACGTATTCACTTACAACACACAGCCATACCGCATTTTTTTTAATATAACCTCGGGTGGTAAAATAAATATACGGCCCGCCTGATGTGATCGGTTAT
Organism: Hypsopygia costalis; assembly: GCA_937001555.2. Lineage (NCBI taxonomy): Eukaryota > Metazoa > Arthropoda > Insecta > Lepidoptera > Pyralidae > Hypsopygia > Hypsopygia costalis. The sequence goes on along the minus strand of OW443333.2, from coordinate 2,317,266 downwards.
CGCAGCCTTACAAACTATATAAGATATCTCTCGCGCGTTGCCATCACCGCTGCCAATGCAGCAACTCCTTCTTTCTTGATGACCTCACTTACTTGCAGGACCGCAACAACCCTCAAGAGCAATTGTTATTTGGCTGCGGTATTCTGTGAGGTGGAGGTACTTCTCCAGGCTGGCAGTTTAATTTACGCCGTGCCCTAATACTCTTTCGCCAGAGCCACCATAGTAAATCAGCAGGGTGCACCACGTGCAGATGAGGTTTGCTTTGGATTAAGGTGAGTCATTTACACCCATTGTATGCCAGGCTTTGGAATCATAATAGTCGGCGGCGCGTGTCTATATGAGTACGTCGACTTCAAACCTTGCAGTCGCTCTACTGCTTTAGATATGTACTGTGGTAACGTATCTCATAATGACGGTCGTAATATTAAGCGCCTTATCTAGAAGGTACATTGTGGTGCAGTGACTAGAGTGAGCTTAAACCGACATTGTTGAAGGGCGAGCTCGTAAACTCAAGCTCCATGACTTTATCTTTGCAACGTTGTATACGGGTGACACTGAGGACAATGAGATTGTGAAGAGAAATATAGGTATAACTTTATAAAAGTTGATAGCACGTGTTGAGAGTATTAACGTGAATATTGTCTTTAAAATTGCTTCCATAAGGAGGTCATTCAAAAAAACCAATGATAACAAAATCGAGGGATGCAGTTTGATGTTGCAGCTCTATCAATTCAATCCAAAATTCAATCACACCACTGGATACATGAAGGATCAAATAATTTATTACGCTAAGTAAGGACTATAGAACATCGCGTATAGGGGAGGGGGAAGCGCTGCCATTTTGAGATAATTTCAGTGCATATAACGAAGGATTTTCACAACACACGTCCGTGTCCATGACACCGGCACATCCCATTTCTTTTAGAGGATTTAAGTAATGCCCAATTGTGTATGTTGGCCGTGTGGTTTCCGGCAGACTAGAATAGAATCACTCCGTCTCTTCCCGTGGATGTCGTACAATGCGACTCAGGGAAATACATTATGAAACATCGATCAGGTCTCCCCAACCCGTTTGGCCAGCGTGGGGAGTGTAGGCCAAATCCTCCTTCCATCTAGGACGGACGAGAGAGGGTCGTGCTCCTGTAGTGGATACTAAAATGACCTGATGATGATGATGATGAATTGTGTATGTAATCTATTCGACTCTACTCTCCAAAAAGCTATTATTCTGTCAGTATCCAATACAATAGTAGTATCAGCACCATATATCAAAAACCGGCCGAGTGCGAGTCGGACTCGCGCACGAAGGGTTCCGTACATTATCTACAAAAACATGTGTCTACACCCAGCGGGATCCCATGTCTGGGAGACTTATGAATGATGCAGAGAATTAGATCTGGATTACTCTACTGAATTATGCTGAAAACAGAATTTGTTCCATATAAATAACGGAGACTCCGCTGTCCGTCCATTCCGTCCGTCCGTCCGCTCGTCCGTCTGTCACCAGGTTGTATCTCATGAACCGTGATAGTTAGACAGTTGAAATTTTCACAGATGATGTATTTCTGTTGCCACTATAACAATGAATAAACAAACAGAATAAAATAAGTATCTAAGGGGGCTTCCATACAACAAACGTGATTATTTGCTCGTTTTTGCTCGATATTGCCAACGGCAACAGGTAGACGCTTGGAATATTCACAGAATATTTAGGTATTATATTCACATATATACTATTAAAATATAACAAATATTTAAGATTATATATACTCTCTTATAATAGTTTTTTTGTCGTTTTTATAGATAATGGTACGGAACCCTTCGTGCGCGAGTACGACTCGTAAAAATATAATTTATATACAGTTATTTTCAAAATCCATATATACTTCGTTAGTCTGTCCATGGATTGGTATATTTATCTCGAGCTCCTCCGTGCTTCGGAGAACACGTTAAGCTGTCGGTCGACTTAAAAACACTGGCCTTCGCTAACTCGCAATTGCGCAGCGTGGTGGTATGGTCTAATCCACTTCGGAGATCTGTATCCCAACAGTGGGATGATTATGGGTTGAGGCTGAAACCTTCCTCATGAATCACTCTATCCATTGATGAAATCGGCATTAAAACCCCTTGCGTAGTTTAAAAGATCTAAGAGTACAGACGGCGGAAAGCGTCATTAGTAGAGATGAGCAAAACGCAAAGGCATTTACGCTAACTGCCCAATAAGTATTTTTTTTTATACTACGTCGGGTGGCAAACAAGCATACGGACCGCCTGATGTTTAGCGGTTACCGCAGCCATATTAACGCTCGCAATATAAAAAACAAAATTAAAAATTTTGAATATACCCACGATGGTTAAAACGTAGTTGAAAAAGGATAAAATAATTTTTAAACCCCCGACTTAAAGAATTTATGCTATGAACTAGAGTATGAACTTAATAAAAAAACCCAAGAAAATCCGTTAGGGCTGCCATTAAATGAACTAGTTTGACAGTTTTATAGTAACTTGTATACTTGTTTATGTTGAAAGCAGCCCCCGACGGATTTTCTTGGGTTTCAAAATTATTTTATCCTTTTTCAACTACGTTTTAACCGTCGTGGGTATATTCAAAATTTTTAATTTTGTTTTTATTTCAAACTTTTTAGAGAGCAAGCATAGGTATTACAATTGCAAACCGCATCAGAATCAGACTAGTAGTTTTGGTTTTGCACAAACAAATGTTTACTGCAGCGCCCTCTGGTGAGTTGTCACCTATCTAAGAACATGCTCCAATCATACCCGAACCCATCATTGAAATCCGCATCAAAATCGGACTAGTAGTTTTGGAGATACATGGCCACATTGGTTGCACAAACAAATGTTTACTGCAGCGCCCCCTGGTGAGTTGTCACCGTAACACCTATCTAAGAACACGCACCAATCAAATCCGAACCCATCACTGAAAACCGCATTTAAATCGGACTCGTACTTTTGGAGATAAATGGCAACATTGGTTTCACAAACATATATTTACTGCAGCGTCCCCTGGTGAGTTGTCACAGTAAAATCTATCTAAGAACATGCACCAATCAAACCCGAACCCATCACTGAAAACCACATCAAAATCAGACTCGTAGTTTTGAAGATAATTGGCAACATTAATTTGCACAAACATCCTAGCCCCCCAAACGCGTTCCGTCGCGGGTAAAAATATCGCCCGGCATTTTGCCCATCTCTATTGGTTTATACTATGTAGGTAGGGATGTCCTTTTGTAATCACATACTCGCATTTCATCTTTTTTTATATTAGAAGGAACAAGTGAGTTTGTGGGTCACCTGATGGAAAGTATTCCACCGTCTATAGAAATCAGCAACGCCAAGGGTTCATCGATCCGTTGCCAGTCTTTCCCATTATTACATCTGTTTTCTAGACACTGTTTTATTTTTTTTTATCTGCCTTAACACCGCATTTGTGTATTTTTGCTATTCCCAAAAGTTGACTGGTAGATGCTTTTAGCGTTAAGTCCGCCTTTTGTACCCTTATGTAATTTTGTGGTCAATAAAGTTTTTAAACTAGCTGACCCGGCAAACGTTGTTTTGCTATAATAAATAGATAACAACCTATTCTCAGACCTACTGGATATGTATATAAAATTTCATAAAAATCGGTCAAGCCGTTTCGGAGGAGTATGGTAACTAACATTGTTACCGAGAATTTTATATATATAAATAAATACATCCCTATTTTAAATCTATATTATGACATTTTTATCTGGATGTATAGATTTTTAGTTAGAAACATATCAAGTTTAATGTATATCGCCCCCAGCACGCGATGCACTCGCCGTACCGTGTGATTGTATTACTGTATACAGCGATACAGCTGTATACACGGGATTACTACATGTATTACAGTTACGTAACGTCAGGGGTGGCATACAACTCAGGTTTAGTTGCAACTAGAGACAATACCAGACGTTTAGGTAATTCTGGACTTAAATACCGGAAGCAAGGTTTTCAGGTCACATTTAGGTTTCCAATTATTTAAAGATGACCTCTGAGAATAGTCGACGCACGACGAGCCCGGCGGACGAATGGCTAGGAATGGCTACTTTGACTTTGAGGTAGCGGGTTCGATGTCTGTTTGTCTTGGGCTGGGTGCTTTCTATGTATTATAAGTATGTATTTAAAAAAAAAATGTATTTAAGTACATTTTTATCAGCAGTCTAGTACTCATAATACTAGCTTTGCGCTTAATTTGGGAATAGATGGGCTGTGTAAATTGTCCCGAAATATTCGTTATTATTTATTGTAGATGACTCGAACTCACGGACGGTTTTAAGTCATTAAGTCTGAGGAGTAACTTTGCCTCTCCTTGCGTGTTCTACTTTCTGTACATTGGGTTGTGTTTGGAGTTGGAGTTTGATATGAGTTGCCCACGACCTCTTTCTATAGTATTTTATCCCGAGCTCTCAAGTAGTGGAATGAACACCCTATCAAGGTTTTGGATAGGAGACTACAGTATCCTTCACGGGATCTTCAAAAATGGCGTAACAGGGGTTTTTACAGGGTCGGTAACGCGTGAGTGGCAATCAAGTTGCGATGACTGCTTAACACCAGGTAGGTCGTACCTGGTGTAGTCGAATAAAAACAATATATAATGGACGATGCATCACATTTATGCTTCAATTCATTGCCAATGAAGAAGTCAAATAAAAGCTTGGTTGTTCATCGCCCAAGCATCGACAAAGTTGTCTTTTAATTATAAATTTTTGCGTACGACAACACTCGTTACGTACGAGCAAATTTGCCTTGTGAAATTACACTCCCATAGCAGTATTATTATTTATTATGTTCTCAAATTATAAGAAATTAACTCCCACACCGCGGCTTCGCTCGTGTGCCTTATCGACAAATTTCGAGATTTATGCTTGTCTTCTCTATTCTTCACTTTCTCTACTATATACTGTATGCTTCTCTTCTTCATCAAAAACTCCTATCTCTTCTCTTTTATCTTATGACAAAATTAGGCGTATAACTTTAGTAGTAGTTTCGGTTTTATGTAACCTTTTCTAATAACATCCTTTTTCTCCGCCTTACCCCCAATATCCAAGCATATTGCTTGAATTTTATGCTTTGCTTCTCCTTTATTGTTTTCTTTTTCTATATAATCCCTCTTAACTTCTCTCTCTCCCTCCCTAAATATCTAATGATAAGGATTTCCATGGTATCCAATTTCTTAATTTTCACTGCTCTTTTACGATTTTCCATCATTTTCCAACCTCCACTCCATTTCATCCCGTTTTGTTTCAGTTCTCCTTTTCTGTCACTCCAGATTCCCATTTCTTCTTTTCAACTTCATATCCATGCTTCATATTTGAAACTTCAGTTCAGTTTTTCAAAGATTGTCTCAACATGCAAAGTCTCAACCCTTATCTTACACCACTAAGTTATTAATTAAAGCGGAAACTGCGCTGCTTCTACTTATATTTTCAGACTGAATTCATTCCAAATCACCTGTAGTATTATCCCGGGAACTGCAATAAATTTTGCACCTCGCAACCCTTTGCTGACACAAATTCGCTAGAATATACGACGAGTACGTGTCTATCTATACGTTTTTCTCTGTTAGACGTTTTGGAGCGGATCTATGCAAACGCTGGAAATTCGCGTCGGTGGAGCTCACAGGGATTTACTGTGACGGCTTCGGGTGTAATCGCTAACTGTTTCAGTGCACGGAACTATAGATTTAAGACTTAGCATACTAACTATATGTTTGACCCACAGAACTAATAATAAAGAGGAATATTAGTTCTGTGGTTTGACCACTTACAGAAGCTTACAATTCTAAAGAAAAGACAAACATTTGTGTGCATGAACATGTCTGTTTGTCTTGGTCTGGGTGTTTTCTATGTATCATAAGTATGTATTTACAAAAAAAAAAAAGGGTATTTACGTATGTTTATCAGTTGTCTAGTACCCATAACACAAGCTTCGCTTACTTTGGGGCTAGATGGCGCTGTGTAATTTGTGTGACAATATTTAAAAAAAAAAAAAAAAAAAGATTCTAGTGGGCAAACTAACAATTAGTGTAGTAGAAATAAGTTGTCAATTTACATTAATTGTGATACTAATCATTTTTGGTATATTGTTACAGTCATATAGGAACATAATTAATTACCTTTTTTGAACCGATTTTGAAGTTCGAACACCAAAATTGTGGATGCGACTTTACCATATCGATTTGGGTTTAATTGGCGTATAAACCATTTTGGTCAAATTGAGTTATATATTCCATTTTTTCCTCAGAATTTTTTTCTCCATCGATCTGTAATTATATACGAATTACAGAAATTCGCAAAAAAAATGTTTATACGACCCAGAAATTCTTGGTCATAACGTCTTAAAAGGTAAATTATCAATGTAAAAGCCAAATGATTTTTTTTTTGTAGTATTGTTATGATGTAAAGACCATAATATATTATCAACTCAGGGCGTAAAAGTTTCAATAACGTAAAATATAGAAATTTAAAACGCCTATGTGACAATGGAATCATACCAAAAAGGTATCAACATGATTACTTAAACTTATGCCATGGAAATGTGTCTGATTCTCTTACGCTTACCGATGAAGAATATAATAATAATTATTATTAAAGTAAATAATAACGTTTTGAATTTACGTGATTAATTTCAACTTCATTCGTTCGCAAATATTCTTTTGATAAAAACAGGCTATGTTCCTTTATTTTGTTATTGTATTCTAATGTATAGTATCACTCATATTTCTTTGCAGTGAGTTCACAGTTCCAATTCTTTTGTATTCATAATTAGTTTACTTGATATACAAATTCCTGCTATAAAATATTATTATAAGTTATTTAAGTTTTGAATTACAGTTAAATGAAAAAAGTTTGGAAATGTGATTGTACTGCAAATAGATTGAGTCATACAATTAAATGATTTTAGATGAAAGTTTGAATTGTAATATTGAGTTTAATAATTATTGTGTTTTGATAATTATTTAAGTTTAAGTTGTTATTGTTTCTATTTATAAATGTTAAAACTGTTGTGTAATTGTACTGTGTAAGTTATAACCCGGGTTAGTTCTGTCAAAAGGGATGTTTTTTACCTTAAAAACAATCATTTTGACAGAACTAACCCAGGTTAAAAATAAACCTAGGGTTGCGCAAGTGGGCCTTAGGTATGTTGTTGAGTTGTGCCATTACTATAATAATAGAAGTTTTGAATAAATAATGTTGATTATGTATTTCAAGTAGTTTTATTTTATTTGAATTGATCAATTGGGGATTAGACTAATATTAATTGAGTTCCTACATACTCTGGAAGGAACAGGGATTGTTTATAAAAGTCAGAATTCTATTAATCTATTATATTAATGATTATAAATGGTTTTTAATACAAAAAAATCTACATCTATAGGTTTTTACATCAGTAAATGTGATCTTAAGTTTACCAAAAATGGATATACGACGTATACAGTTTTTTTAGGTAAATTTTCGTGGGGTGTACTAACCTTAAACTGGTATTTTTTAAGATGTAAATCCAAGCTAACTTCGAAACTAAAGAAGATAGATAATATTTAATGTTTACCCTTTTTCATTCGCAAATTCAAAGATTCTTTTCCCTTGGACTTTTTTTTATAACTTTAAAAACAAAAAAAAAATGTGATTTTCTATTTAAAAAAAAAACATTTTGCGTCTCTCCTGAAAAGTCGGGAAAAATTAAATAAATTAATTAACAGAGAAACGCTTAAATCAACCTACCGTACCTCAAAAACCAATATCACATGTTTGCAATGCCCAGCAAGGTTCATATTATTATATATGTATGCAATAATCTATATGCTATATATGTAAATAAATAAATGTAAATAAATATTGTCAGACAAATTACACAGCGCCATCTAGCCCCAAAGTAAGCGTAGCTTGTGTTATGGGTACTAGACAACTGATAAACATACGTAAATACATTTTTTTTTGTAAATACTCGTACATACTTATGATACATAGAAAACACCCAGACCAAGACAAACAGACATGTTCATGCACACAAATGTTTGTCTTGTGTGGGAATCGAACCCACGAGCGTTGGTGTCCAAGCCGCGTCATTGACCGCTACGCCACCGAGCTCGTCATATATAAAACATCTTCGTTTACGTTGACATGATAGAACGCGAACAAAAAACTCCCAATTAGCACTCAGACATCTACCGAATATATTTTTGCAAGAAAACTTGATAATATTCTAAGAAGATGCTATGTGGGATCTACAAGTAAACCAGCCCCCCTAGCCAAGTGTAATTCGTAGCGAAACGAACGTTAGATAGATCACGGGACATTTGTCAATTCGAACATTTTAGTATGAGCTCCACAGTTCAAATTAGCGATCGCTACGCTTTTCTACTTCGCAAACTGCCATTTGGCTAGTCCCCCAGTACAGACACGATGTGTCAAGGCAATTAGCTGAGAAATCCCAGGCATCACTTGCAGATGCTCTTTGTCAAGTTACCCTGGCAGTCACGTGGAGCGTGCACGCGGCGGTTACTGATTACACTGTCACGTGCATGGGGTAAGACGTAGCTCGTACTGCTGTGCAATATCACCCTCTTCATTAATAAACTAGCTTTTGCCCGCGGCTCGCGTGAAATTCTTTTTTTTATACTACGTCGGGTGGCAGACAAGCATACGGCCCGCCTGATGTAAAGCGGTTACCGTAACCGTATTAACGCTCGCAACATAATATATCACTTGCGCGCCGCCACCCCCGCTGCCAACGCAGCATCTCCTTCTTTTCTGGTGACCTCACTCACTCGCAGTTACACAACAACCCTCAAGGAAATTGATATTTGGCTGCGGTATTCTGTGAGGTGGAGGTACATTCCCCAGTCGGGTAGCTTACAATTACTCTCCCTACCTCTCATTTTGCCAGAGCTTCGTTTGTCAGTCAGCAGGGTGCACCACGAGCAGGTGAAGTTGGCTTTGGTTCAAAGATGTTGATAAACCACTTACACCCCAAAATTCGGGGCAAACACGTGTTTTCTCATTTATCTATAGAAGTACTCGTGTAACGTTTAGGTTAGAATAGTCCAACTAATCTCGTTGCCCCATACAAACTTTGGACCCCCGTTTCACCCCCTTAGGGGAGTGAATTTTGAAAAACCCTTTCTTAGTGTACCCCTAGACATCTTAAGGAACCTACGTGCCAAATTTAAAATCTCTAAACCCAGCGGTTTGGGCAGTGCGTTGATACATCAGTCAGTAAGTCAGTCAGTCAGGACTTTGAATTTTATATGTATAGGTAATAGTAAAAAAGTACAGTGGTTAAAATTATAAATAGATGTTATTTATAATTTTAACCACTGTACTTTTTTACTTTTCTATACCTTTCTGAAACTAAATGAAAGCTTTTTAACCACAGAATATAATCAAATCTTGCAAGTTAAATTTGACACACATTTCAGTGTCGGGTTGAGTGAAGACTTGGCACACCCGGATTGGATTCTGGTGACAGTGCATGATTACTTAGAGTTTTACGAGGTACTTTTAGTCCAAAGGCCGCCACAAAATGGCGATTTATAGTTTTCTTATCCTGTCCTTACCTTTGAAACTTATAGGGGTTAACTATGATATACGTTTCAAATGGAAGGACTTGATGAATGAAACGCACTAATAAAAGATTGTTTATCTACTACGTCGAGTGGATAACCAGCATACGTCCCGGCTGATCTAAACGGGTAACCGGTCTACAAACGCTTGCAAACTTTCGGCCGAAACTTCAGATTTACGTGGTATAAAAAAATATTTCTATATCAGATGTCTTTCAGCCAAGGTACTAAAATAAATATTGTTTTCAATTCAATTCAATTTATTTAATACAAATAATAGAGATCCATTAGTTAGTAAACAAGACTTAAAAATATATTAGTAGGAATAATAAAAAATGGAAAAAAAATATTCTCTCGTCACACCAAACTTATGAATGGAATATTTATTTACGAGTATTATTTACAATTTATTTTTATAATGAACTGAGACATGAAGTAACAGAGTTCCATTCAAATAAAGTTTATTTCGAATTGCACAATTCTAGTTTATTTGTGTTATGAGAATCCTCCCGAGTATTCCCCGGCCGACCTAACTTTCCCCGAGGGAATCAATTTACCAAGGCCCGGGGGTGAAACTTTAACTCGCGATGACAGTCACCTCAGTTTCAAAGTTACCGAACAAAATGAAATGACATAATTTTATTTAACAGTTATTCGTTAATTTCGAACAACGGCATTATGTATTTTAGACAAAGCGTTTTTGTATATATACATATATGAGATTGGCCGTGTGGTTTCCGGCAGACTAGAATAGAATCACTCCGTCTCTTCCCGTGGATGTCGTAAAAAGCGACTAAGGGAAATACATTATAAAACATCGATCGGGGCCTCCCCAACCCGTCTAGCCAGCGTGGGGAATGTAGGCCAAATCCTCCTTCTGTCTGGGACGGAAGATAGAGGGTCGTGCTTCTGTAGTGGAGACTAAAATGACCTGATGATTATGACAGCAACACCAAATGGTCGCCGTTCCGTTGCCAGCTTATACTCCTTTCTTTCTTTCTGGTGACCTCACTCACTCACAGGAACCCAACAACCCTTAATTATTGTTATTTGGCTGCGGTATTCTGTGAGGTGGAGGTACTTTCTCAGTCGGGCAGTTTAAAAAATACGCTTACCTGATTTTCGCCAGAACCTCGTTTGTCAGTCAGCTTAAAGACCAACAAGGACCGCCATCACTGCAATTATAATTTAATATTTCTTATCGCTTTTGGAGTGTAAGGGGTTCATTAATATATTTGAACCAAAGCCAATCTCACCTGCGCGTGGTGCACCCTGCTGACTTTACAAAGGCGGACTTATCGCTCACAGGGATCTTTTGTAGCTAATCTTAGAAAATCTGAGAGGATTTCATGATAGGCAAGTGGAGTACCAAACATTTTTGAGATATAATGAATATGTTAATTATAAATACATATATATAATAAATAATACAATATTATAAAAGAAGAATACAATTAACATTGTGCAAATTAATAAAATCATATCCACCTTGGGTTCAAATCAGGATTCGGCAGAGAACCTTATTAGCGCTGATTTTAAGCGATTTAAAGATTCTTCTGATCTCAACAGGCAGTGAGTTCCACAACTTTGACGCCTTTACCATAAATGAATGTGAGACTGTGCACGAATTTGGTCTTTGTATGACCAAGCAAAGTACTAAGAAGGTATATGTGAATTCTTAAGTATTTCGTTAACCTATCATATCACCCGGTGATATGATAGGTATTTTTAACGAAATACTTAAGAATTCACATATTTTTTGTTTGACATTTTGTTTGACCCGGTGAACTTCGTACCGCCTAACAGTCAATGAATGTCGTATTACTTATTAGCTGAACTAAATTTATGATTATAAATATTTGACAACCAATAAATATCTCAATCCTCTTTTAACTGACACTATTTGTATGGAAGATGTTTTTTCTTTTATTTTATTTTTCCGTCAATTTTCAATGTTTTAAAAAAAAATGTTTTCATAACGAACTGCTAAAGTTCGTTATGAAAACATTTTTTTTTTAAACAAAATTAGCAACAGCTTCCAAACAACTGATCTAATTTAAATTACAACAAAACTAATATAACAATCGGCAAGAGTTTCTGCAAAAGTACTTGTTTTGTACTTTAAAGTAAAAATACCTTAAAGTACAATGCTCTGATGTGCTGTGCTGGAGGGAGGCGAAAAATCCTCTTCGACACCCCCTCAGCCTGGTTGCTACCAGACTGACCTTTAAAGGGCGAATCAGGCTTTAACTGACTAAAAACCGCCTGCCTAACTACTTTTAGCCACGATGGCTTTAAAAGCGCAAACGGAACGCGGAATGTGAACCGACACGTGTTCGCGCCGGCTTTTATTCTTGATGTCACTTCCAACACTAGTTATTCTGCTATTCGAGACGGAGACAAATCCAACAAATCAAAAATTATGAAAAATCGGTCCAACCGTTCAGTGTTAGAACAAACCCGACTTTGTTTTATGAACTCGTATATAGATTACCGTGGGTGTAGTAAAATATCATGTCGTGGTACCAACAAGCGCCATACAAGCATACAATTACGTAAGTTCTTATGATCTAACTTATAGAGCCGCGGTTTGTTTGCCCAAATTTAGCGATCCAATCATAAGTCTATCGATCCCACAGACCACCTAAGGTTATGAATGAATATTCGTTTTGTTTTTATTAAATAAATAAATAAATATTCCTGGACAAATTGCACACTGCCATCTAGTGCCATACTAAGCGTACTTTGGGTACTAGATAAGTGATACTGAAGTGGCAATGGGCCGGACATATCTGCCGAGCAAGTGGGGCTTGTTACGCTCTCCTTCTAGATGGTCCAATGACCTGAAGAACGCGGCTGGAAGTAGCTGGATGCAGAAAGTAGAGAATTGTATTTGGTGGAACGCATTGGCTTAAATCCAGCAGTGATACCTTAATTTTTTTTTTGTAAACACATATATAATTATTATAGGGTAAACCAGGGAGTAATTGCCCACTGACAGTGATTGCCTTAAGAATAATAAAGTCAGGTGTTGACTCTGAAACACTCTAGTTAGATTTGAATTTACTAGATGGCTCTGTTATCAATGTACAGTAGATTTAAAATTTACAATAGGCAACACTAAAAAAAAAGAAACAATTCTGACGTATTTTGTCGAGACGGGTGAACATTTTACTCACACAGGTAAACAATTTAACAATTTTCGTAAGGAATTACTTGCTTAGAGGTTCATTCTTTTTTGCATTTTATTTAATATTCAACTATTGGTGTATAGTCATGATGAAATCATAAGTGTTTTCTCCGTTTTTAATGAAAATATATGGTAAAATTTTAATTCTAACGGTCATTTTAACGGTGGGCCCATCATGATTTTAGTTATTGCCATATGTTAATGTCTATAGTTATTGCCCATGGCAATTATTGTCATGGCCAAGTTTTTGAACAATGAGTGTTGCCAACACATGTAGTAGTGTTTAAACTACTCATTGCTAGACTTCACAGGGACAAGAAACATTTAAGGATACATCATTTCATTTTTCGTCATCAGTGCCTGAAGCTTCTTCATCTAAATAAGTCACATCATCTGTTGAGTCACTTATTAGTAGTGCTACTCTTCAGTTGCCAATTCCAATAAATGTTAATAAGAAATACTCTTTGGGAGAGTACTATTGAAAGTAAAAGAAGATAAGAAGTTGAAAGTTCATCAAAGATATAAAAAGACTGCAAATGCCAACAAAAAGACTAAAAAAAATTATAAAAATTCGAACGCAAATAATTGAAATGAAAATCCTGCTCTGAATTCTAATAGTACGTAGTACTCTTACTTATACTATGCTAATAGTAAGAATGTTATTTCTAAAGAAATAGATACAAGTTTATGGAGTAATAGCCAACGACTATTTGAATATTCTGTGCCACCACTTGAACCGATACCAAATAAGATAAAAAATAATAATAGAAAAAAAAAAATAAGGCAGAGCAAGAAATAGGAGCAACTAAAAAGATATGTAACTGGTCTAAGTAATATATATTACCTGGTAACTTTGTACCAAGGCCTATTTGTGGAGTTTCTCATTTCAATGTGATAAAAAATGATTTGACTTGCAGTGCTTGCTCAAAAATCTTTCATGTGCGTTGCATTCCACCAAAACATATGGAACACATACTCTACAGCTCGAATCTATTTATTTTTGTGCCATCATTGTTTTGAAGTAGATGATTCTCTCTCTGGCGATTCTGACTCGTCAACATTAACTAAAGAAATATTTGTTAAAAAGCCAAATTTATTTGAAATTTTGAAGACTATACTATTAGATTTAAGTTTAATGTATTTTTTTATTATTTATCTACGTATAAAGACTATTTTGTCATTTTAAGATACTAGGCAATTACTGTGCCGTGATGTGGGCAATTAGTACAAGTAATGGGCAATAATTAAACTTTTTAGATGATTTTAAATTTATTTCATTATTTTCTAAGTTATGTAAGTTTTAACTAAAAACTGTTAACATTCTATGGGAGAGTTTATTAGGTTATAAGAAAAAAGTTATAAAACGTTGAAAATGAAAATATTTTTTTAAATATTTGATGTCAATGTGTTTGAAATCCTTAAGTGGGCAATAGCTATACGGTTTAACATAGCCAATGCAATAATGCCAAACATGCCAATGCAAAAATGCCAAACAGACATTCTTGCACACAAATATTTGTCTTGCGCGGGGATCGAACCCGCGACTTCGGAGTCAAAGTGCCATTGCTAAGCATTTGACAACCGAGAGATCTCTACTGTCAGTTTCACTTGTCAGTATAAAAAATGAAAAGAAAAGGTACTGGCTCTAACTTCAAAAAGATCCCTGATCGCTGCTAGAAACACCTCAGCCTGCCGACCAGGTATCGTGCCAGCCGGTGCTAGCCTTTAGGTAATTACCGGAGCGGGTCGCGGCGTGAGTCTAGATTTATTAGGTTTTATTTGTTGCCAACCCATGATAAGGCTTTATACTCATTTTTCGTAGTACGATAGCAAAAAAATGTACTCTTGCTAATATGTACATGTTCTTTTTTTATAATAAAATGCTTACAGGCTAGCACCACTTGCACTTAAATTACACAATGCAAAAGTTAAACTAATCTGTATTTTCTAAAACAGAAATTTTTAAAAAATGCAGATTAGTTTAATACATTAATATTAGTACCGTATAAAACATCAATACCATTCATAAATAGGTTCACCACATTACCCAGCCTGTGACAAATGATCAAGCACAGATCTATAAAATTTTCCTATGGAATCATAGTGCACATCAACAATATTACTACAATTTACGGTTTTACAAAGCTGTGATATTGGAGAGTTCGAGCCCAATACGGTTCTGCGCAAAGGTGGAACTTACTTGCGACGAAAAGTACTATGTTGTAAATATCGCGCCGCGCCGTCGTAGAATAGCGGAACAGTTCCAAGAGTATATGTGTAGATAGTATGATAGATCTTATGATCCTATGACAGCATACGGCCCGCCTGATGTGAAGCGGTTACGGAAATGACGCTCGAGCGCTGCTATCCTCGCTGCCAAAGCTGCAACTCCTTTTTTTCCTAGTGACCTTACTCACTCGCAGGAACACAACAAGCCTCAACGGAATTGTTATTTGGCTGTGGTATTCTGTGAGGTGGAGGTACATTCCGCAGTCGGGTAGCTTACAATTACGCTCCCTACCTCTCTTTTCGCCAGAGCTTCGTTTGTCAGTCAGCAGGGTGCACCGCGTGCAGGTGAAGTTGGCTTTGGTTCAAAGATGTTGATGAATCACTTACACCCCAACAGAAATACATATAAAATATAATTTATTTCATTAATAGTTACAAATCATTTACGTAAAATACAGGCAGGCGGAAAATCAAACGATTTTGTAATCCCACAAAAGAAATGTAAATACGAGTAAACCGTTGACATTTACTGAGGTAATAACATGAACAGAAAGAAATATAACATGTAATAAAAGAACAAAACGAACTGAATATTCCCTATTCAGAACCTGAAGATTCTGAAGATAGGAAATCATATATTTAGCTATTTGACGAGATATGACGAGCTCGGTGGCGTAGCGGTCAATGACGCGGCTTCGACACCAACGCTCGTGGGTTCGATTCCCACACAGGACAAACATTTGTGTGCATGAACATGTCTGTTTGTCTTGGTCTGGGTGTTTTCTATGTATCATAAGTATGTATTTACAAAAAAAAAATGTATTTACGTATGTTTATCAGTTGTCTAGTACTCATAATACAAGCTTCGCTTACTTTGGGGCTAGATGGCGCTGTGTAATTTGTCGGATAATATTTATTTATTTATATTAATATTTATTATTTATTTATTTGACATACCTACATTAAAAACACCATCTAAACAAATGTTAGACCAAAGAAAATTGTTGTAACAATATATTAAATATTGTTACAACAATTTTCTTTGGTCTAACATTTGGAGAAATTCAATAAATAGCCTGTTGTTAATTATTAATAAATAATTTATATTAAATGAATATTATTTCAGTTTCGGAAAAGCGAGTTTGAATTATAAATCCTTTGGAGAAAAATTTATTTCCATTCATTCTAATGCATCGTTTCAACAATTTTCTTTGGTCTAACATTTGGAGAAATTCAATAAATAGCCTGTTGTTAATTATTAATAAATAATTTATATTAAATGAATATTATTTCAGTTTCGGAAAAGCGAGTTTGAATTATAAATCCTTTGGAGAAAAATTTCTTTCCATTCATTCTAATGCATCCACTAAATTTTGTTAGCTTTGATTTCCGAACGCATCTTTCTGGAATATACTAACGAGTATGACCAGTATTGTATTTGAAAACCCCCTCTGCACAAAAACAGGTTGATTCCGGAGTACTCATAATTACGGGCTGTTAATGTTTCTGCGAATGGACTCGACTTTAATTCGTTTCAGATCGCAGAGAGCGGGCAAGAGAGGTCAGCTGTCAAAGTGACGTTTGGTGTAATAAAAGAAAGAGTATAATGAAAAAAGTTATAATGCGCCCAGGAGCCTAGCTGTCCGTATATAACGCGATGTCCGTGAATATCTTTCCAAGCATATATGCGAGGAGAGGAGCCCAAATCGCACTGGCAATGAACAAGAGACCTTAGTGTCCTGTCAGTTGATATTGCCATGCTGGCCCGCAATATGCTTCTTAGCTCTTCGCTTGAAGGATTCGATATTGTATCGAGGAGGAACTTTTTAATGGTACAACAAAAGTAGGAGTCGAAGAATTTTTGACGTGACAACGTCTTATAATTCGATGGAGCCGGCTGCACGCACGAAAAAACATGACGTATGCGGCGTTACCTCGCTCTGAGGCGTTCCATTAAAATTTTCTTTTGAAAAATGCAAACATTCCATCTGTATTTTCTTATTACGTTGTCACGTTCAACTATCGTCAGTAAACCGACTTTACAGACAACCGATTTTTTTTTTAGTACGCGAGGAAATGTTAATAAGAGTGAAACTATGAGATCGCGAGCCGGTACGTGAGGTTCTTTGACGAAGGGAGGATTGGATAAGGGAAAACAGTTCTTCAGAACAATCACCATTTTTTTGTGGTAGACAAACATACGGCCCGCCTGAGGTGAAGCGGTTACCGTAGCCATATTAACGATCGCAACATAAAATATCGCTCGCGCGCTGCCACCCCCTCTGCCATCGAAGCATATCCTTCCTTTCTGGTGAACTTAATCACTCGCAGGAACACAACAACAACAGGGAATTGTTATTTGGCTGCGGTATTCTGTGAGGAGGAGGTACATTCCTCAGTCGGGTAGCTTACATTTACGCTCCCTACCTCTCTTTTCGCCAGAGCTTCGTTTGTCAGTCAGCAGGGTGCACCACGTGCAGGT
This sequence comes from Hypsopygia costalis, assembly GCA_937001555.2. Lineage (NCBI taxonomy): Eukaryota > Metazoa > Arthropoda > Insecta > Lepidoptera > Pyralidae > Hypsopygia > Hypsopygia costalis. The sequence goes on along the minus strand of OW443333.2, from coordinate 2,299,758 downwards.
GAAGTTGGCTTTGGTTTAAAGATGTTGATAAACCACTTACACCCCAAAAACAGACGTATTCACGTCAGAGGAAAACCCCCTTAACAAAGCTTTAAATAAATAATATTTCTGCGTTTGATTCGATTGTAACGTAGTCGTTTATATTCTCTTTGGTGTAGCAAAATGTTTTTAAAATGGCTTACCAAACCTAGATATAAAATAAATACAAACCTGAATTCTGAAAACGTAATAACAGAGGTAAAGTACACGCCGCAAAATCAACAGAAACATCAAAAGCGGCATCTGCTGCCTGGAACATGCTGAAACTCGGCTTTTGTTTTGTGAAACGTTGCCTGTAATGATCTGAAAAAAATTAAAGGGTCTTATTTTATTGGACTAGCTGATTTATCCCGGTCTCGCATGGTTGGTGCTACTTGTTGAATATTTTTGTTCTATATGTTCTACTGAAGCTTAAATACATTTTTTTAACGACTAGGGTGAGAAACCTGTGGTATAAAGTGGTATATCAGGATATTTGAACCAAAGCCAACCTCACATACACTTGGTGCACCTTGCTGACTGACAAACGAGGCTCAGACTAAAAGAGAGGTAGGTCATTGAGTATTTTTTAAGCTGCCCGACTGGGGAAGTACCTCCACCTCGCAGAATACCGCAGACAAATAACAATTCCCTTGAAGGTTGTTGTCTTCCTGTGAGTGAGCGAGGTCACCAGAAAGATAAGGACGAGTATTGGCTGGCAACGGATCGCCGATCCCTCGTTGTTGCTGATCTCTATGGGCGGTGGTGATTGCTTTCAATCAGGTAAAACACATGCCGTTTGACCCCTCTCATATAAAAAGAAAAATACTTGCGACATCAGCACCCTTACCATCAACTCTTATTGCGATTCAATAACTGAATAGAATGCTTATTTATACCAATGAATGAGCGACTCTATTCCAGTTGCAATAGAGTCGAATCGCAATAAGAGTTGGTGGTAAGGGGGCTGATCAGCAACACTCACGCGTTGGCGATTCGACCCCGTAAAAACACCTTTACATGGATGTTGTTAATCACCAAGCTTCGTGAATACTATAAAACTGGTCCGATTAGTAGGTATAGAATGCGCCATCAGGAACTAGGTAGAAAATGACCTTGGCTTTCTTCGTAGTACCCTGCGGCTACCTAACAAATCCCTTGAAAGGTTGTTGTGTTCCAGCGAGTGAGTGAGGTCACCAGAAAGGCGGGCCGTATGCTTGTAGTATAAAAAAAAAACAAAAGATTACTGAATTAAGTCGGATGTAACTCGTAGTTCAAATAATTGACTGTTAGTAATCTACTAATCTTCGTAATAGATACGCGGAATACTTCTTCCTGACGGCAGTGAGATTAAACTTTAGTAAGTACTTGTTTTTACCATTGTTTTATGAGCGTCGTTCTTATGCTGTACGTAATAAGAGTTAATATCGAACTGAAAGTCTCAAGTATAGCTTAGCACTCCCATCAAGCCCCGTAGGCATCACGTGAAATTGTTACATTATAACATTGTTACTTGAATACAAATGGAATTGCCTTGTAGTTTCTTAGAAAATGTTATCTTTTATAATTGAAATTCTACTTAAGACTAACTTTATAAAACTGCAGTTGTTACGTTAGCGTTAAATCAACAGGGTGGGTAAAACAACAAAAACAATTTTAGGGTGTAAGTAGCTCATCAACATCTTCCGAGCTAAAGCCAACCTCACCTGCACGTGGTGCACCCTGCCGACCAGCTAACGAGGCTATGGCGAAAGAGAGGTAGGACGCAGCGAAACATCATACTGTGCTCCCCTTTCACTGGTCAAATTGGGAGAGGGGCACAGTGCGGTCGTTCGCTCCAGGCTTGGCCAGCATCCGACTGGGGAAGTGCCTCCACCTGGCAAAAAACCGCAGCCATAATGGCTATGCTGTGTTCCTGCGAGTGAGCTAGGTCACCAGGGCTATTTTAGAGGAGTTGTTATGCTGACGGCGGTGAGACCAGCGGCTGTCGAACCGCCGTTAGCGGTGTAGGCGCGGCGTGTTGGCGCGGCGGTCAGGGAGACCCGGTGAAACGGCTGTCCGCTGGCCGCCCGCAGGTCAGTAGGGTTCCCGAACCCGGGGATCACCTAATCTCCGCCCCGGGAGGCTGAACCGCCAGCCTGTCTAAAGTCCCTGTTGTAGTAGTCGTGCCGGAGGAGGAGACCGGAGTGGACCCGGCTGCTGCAGCAGGGGGGGACCGGGGGCCCTTCCGCCCGCCGCGCTAGCAAACCGCACAACCTGCACTGTACTGCGGGGGTAGACACCGCGCTTTTGTCTCTTGCGCCGTCAGTGAAACAACTCCTCTTATTTATAAACCTCTAACCGCTTTCATATGGCCAGAAAGAAAAAAAAGAAGATCTTTCCAGCGGCGTCCTCATCCACGTTCGACGTGGACTTCTGTAACGTCAGGGGACTTCACTCAAACATAAATGCAGTTCACCAACATCTCGAAACTGCAAAGCCGACCCTACTTTTTTTAACGGAGACGCAAATATCTTGTCCGGCCGATACATCTTATTTATTATACCCCGGGTACAAACTTGAACATTCTTTTGTACGTAGAGCCGGGGTATGTATGTACGTCCGGGATGATATTTGCTGTCGACGTCTTCATGGCCTAGAAGACAGGGACCTGTCAGTGTTGTGGGTACGCGTGGATCAGGGCGGCCGCACCCGGATCTACGCGTGCCTCTACAGGTCTCATAGCGGTGATACGGACACAACTCGATTGATCGAGCACCTGCAATTGGCGACTGACAAAGTCATCGAGAGGTACCCCTCCGCGGAGTTAGTGATTTTGGGAGACTTCAATGCCCACCATGCCGAGTGGCTCAGCTCTCGGTCCACTGACTTCGCGGGGAGGTCTGTACATGATTTTGCTCTGGCCTATGGTTTCTCACAGCTGGTTCATTCTCCAACGAGAATACCAGATATTGAGGACCATACTAGCTCTCTACTGGACCTTCTGCTGACCACACACCCGGATGGGTATACAGTCTCGGTGGATGCGCCACTTGGTTCATCGGACCACTGTCTCATCCGGACACAAGTGCCATGCGCTAGCCCTGTCACACCCCGGTCTACCGGTTGGCGTCGCATGTGGCACTATAAGTCAGCAGACTGGGATGGATTGCGTGAATTTTATGCATCGTACCCGTGGAGGCAGCTCTGTTTCGAGTCGGAACATGTGGACATCTGTGCATCTGCTGTAGCTGAAGCCATTTTAGCTGGAATGGAATTATTTATTCCAAACCGGCGGGTAGCTACTTCAGGTGCTAAGAAGCGGCCGTGGTTTAATCGGTCTTGTAGGGAAGCTAAACTCCACAAGCAAGCTGCATACGAGGCTTGGACCACGGCACGTATTAACGGAGCTCATAATGTTTCTGACTTGAAATGCGAGTTTAATGCTGCCTCGAGGTTCTGTAAGAGAGTAATTGCCAGGGCTAAGTTCGAATTCATCGGCAGGATTGGTGAGCGCCTAGCTAAGCACCCATCTGGGAGCCGTGCGTTTTGGTCGCTCGCTAAGGCTGCCGAGGGAAATTTTTGTCAGTCGTCCTTTCCACCACTTCGAAAACCGGATGGTAGTCTGGCCTACAGTGCTAAAGAGAAAGCCGATCTGTTGGGGAATCTCTTTGCCTCAAACTCTACTTTGAACGACGGGGGCGCCGCACCGCCCTCCATCCCGCGGTGTGGTGATTTCATGCCAGAAATCTCATTTTCTCAACGAGATGTTCGGCGGGCATTATTATCCCTCGACGTTCACAAGTCGAGCGGGCCAGATGTCATTCCGGCAGTGGTGCTAAAGCTGTGTGCTCCTGAGTTGTGTCCTGTACTTACGCGCCTTTTCGCGCTCTCCTATTCCACCAGGCAAGTTCCATCATCGTGGAAGACTGCGAATGTGCACCCTGTGCCCAAAAAGGGTGACAGATCAGACCCATCGAATTACAGGCCTATCGCTGTTACCTCCCTTCTCTCCAAGGTAATGGAGCGCGTCATTAACAATCGGCTCCTGAAATACCTAGAAGATCACGATTTAATCAGCGACCATCAATACGGCTTCCGTCATGGTCGCTCGACTGGTGATCTTCTAGTGTATCTTACACATCGCTGGGCTTCAGCCGTGGAGAGTCAAGGTGAGGCATTGGCTGTCAGTATGGATATGGCGAAGGCGTTCGATCGGGTCTGGCACCGTAGTCTTCTTTCGAAGTTGCCTGCATACGGTCTACCAGAGGGTTTATGCGAATGGGTCGCTAGCTTCTTGTCCAGCAGAAGCATTAGAGCCGTTGTTGATGGCAGTTGCTCCGATAGCATGGACATTAATGCTGGCGTCCCGCAAGGCTCTGTATTGTCCCCGACGCTGTTTTTGCTGCATATCAATGATATGTTGTCTATTGACAGCATTCATTGCTATGCGGATGACAGCACCGGGGACACATTTTATACGGGCCGCGCTAATATTCCCCGCTCTCTGGTGGAGGAGAGCCGCGAACGACTTGTGTCGGAAATCGAGAGCACACTAAGTAAAGTGTCCGATTGGGGGCAACAGAACTTAGTGCGATTCAACCCCTCTAAGACACACGTCTGCGCGTTCACCGCTAAGAAAACCCCTTTTGCTGTGGTTCCTCAATTCCAAAACACACCCCTTACCATCGCCAAAAACATTGGGATTCTTGGAGTTGAAATCTCCAGCGACGTCCAGTTTCGTTGTCACCTGGAGGGGAAGGTCAAGCTGGCGTCGAAGAAACTAGGTGTGCTCAATAGGACCAAGCAGTACTTCAATCCGCGGCAAAGGCTTCTGCTCTACAAAGCTCAAGTACGGCCGCATATGGAGTACTGTTGCCATCTGTGGGCGGGAGCGCCTAGATACCAGCTTGCACCTTGTGACTCGATTCAGAGGCGTGCTGTGAGGATTGTTGACGATCCCAAACTGACAGACGGTTTAGAACCCTTAAGTCTGAGGAGAGATTTTGCGTCCCTTTGTGTGTTCTACCGTCTGTACAATGGGGTGTGTTCAGAGGAGTTGTTTGACATGATGCCCACGGCCTCCTTCTACAGTCGCACCGCTCGCCATCGACAGGGAATTCATCCTCACACTTTGGAGCCTAAGTGGTCGCGTACCGTGCGGTTCCAGAGAAGTTTTCTCCCGCGTACGGTCAAGCTGTGGAATGAACTGCCTGTCGAGGTTTTCTCAGGAGACTACAGCATGGGGTTCTTCAAAAAGGGCGTGAAGAGGTTTTTACAGGGTCGGCAACGCGCGTGTGATGCCCCTGGTGTTACAGGCGTTCATAGGCTACGGTAACTGCTTTCCATCAGGCGGGCCGTATGCTTGTTTGCCACTTTAGTAGTATAAAAAAAAAAAAAAAAAAAAAAAAACATTATTTTACATTTTGTAGGAAGTTTCACCATCGCATAATAATTACATTGATTCAAGTCCGGAGAGTTCACCGCTGACTGCACGGAATTAAAGGGCTGTACCGCACTCTGGCAGATTTAGACAAATGTCGCGTTGCTGTCATTTACTATTACAAAAAACAAAACATCTGTGCTAAGATGTTTGTAGTATAGATGCGTACTACCTGCTGCCATTGTGCCAAGAAGAAAGCAAGGTACCCGGCATTCACTCAGTCCTGCACCACTTACCCCGCGGCAAGACATTAATGATAAAAACAATTAATGATAAAAATGCCTTCCTGTGTGTTCACGCTCTTGTTAAGTATACTTGCATACGTATTAGTAAGCGCTTTGCAGTCACTTATTACTGCCGCGATGTTCGCCTATCGCCTGGCTATATAAGGTCATGTTACATCGTTAAATATTTTAGGAGCGAGTACAATTAAGTCAGAGAAGAACGATTTAGGGATTTAGACGTAAAAAATACACAAGAAAACTTTCTGTTACCCAATTAATATTTACCTTTGATGTAAAATCTTAATTATAAAAATTTCGCGTCCCGCACGTTGTTTGTCCACGATGGAATCTATTATATATATATATATATACATATATATATATTTTTAGCAATTCGTTAGGAAAATATTTTTTTAAAAACAACAGCATCCTAACGACTGATTTAATTACAACAAAATTAAACAATTGGCAAGAGTTTCTACAAAAGTACTCGAAATGAAAATACGCTCTGATGTTCACGCTTCGACGACCAGCAACGGAATGAGAGCCGGCACGTGTTCGCGCCGGCTTTTATACTCTTCTGGCTGTCACTTCCAACACGGCCTTTCCTGACAGGAGGCCGTCCTCGGGCTCCCTTGCTTTTCTTCAGCTCTGGCGGGTGGCTTCCAGTACCGGCATGGATAGTCCGGCATCCTGCTGTTCCTCAAACGGAACACCGGGCACAGCGGCTATCGCAGCACTAGGCGGCAACGCGGATAACTGTGTGCCGGAAGTGCTGGGGCTGCGGCTCGCTGTCCACAGCAGGCGTACAGCAAGCAGCGGCGAGAGCAGACTCCTTGTCCTCATTGTCTGCACCTTTATAAAAACAACAGACAACGCGTATTTCTACGCAAACGTTCATAGGTCACATAAGTACATAGCAAGTACACCTTAGTTACACAAATACATTGTGCAACATGAAACTATTGAGGAAAGAGGCACGACGTGAAGCGTTTTCTCAATAATTTCATGCAACGATCAACTTGTGCTGAGACAGAGGCACGACGTGAAGCGTATCTCAAACACCAGCTAAGTTAGAGGCACGACGTGAAGCATAACTTAGCAACATAAAAACACATAAGCACAGAAACTATTGAGGAAAGAGGCACGACGTGAAGCATTTTCTCAATAATTTCATGTGGCAATCAACTTGTGCTGAGACAGAGGCACGACGTGAAGCGTATCTCAAACACCAACTAAGTTAGAGGCACTACGTGAAGCATAACTTAGTTACAGGTCAAAACAGAGGCACGACGTGAAGCATGTTTTAACCACAGTAGGACAGAGGCACGACGTGAAGCGTGTCCATCTCGCTCCCAGCACCGTCTGTAGTGCTCGGCAGCGATCCCAGCATCGGCTGGACCTCCCGGCAGCGCTCCCAGTATCAGCTGGAGCATCGACTACAGCGCACAACATAGGCGCGTAGCAGCACATCTAGCGTCAGTGAGTGCGTCGGCCACATGACGCAGCGCGCTCAACATCTGCCGGAGCACTAGTCACAGCCTGCCGCACAAGCGCACCCAGCATCTGCTGGAGCGCTCGTCACAGGCGCCACAGAGGCGTGCAGCAGCGCACCCAGCATCAGCTTCAGACGCTGCTTATGGGCCAGCATATTTCAACTAGTCGCAAAGACCGTCTAGCCCAAGCCTGCAATCAATTGAAACAAAACAATCGAATCATCACTGACAACTTGACAAGGTCATTCGTTAACAAATTTTAAGGTTCTGCATCTAAACCTTAGTGGCCTTTGGACGGCGCATACATTAGCAGGGCTCCGACCCAGATAGTCAGTATATGTCATAGAAATGCCCATCTTTATAGTCCAAGCAAAATCAAAATCTTGAAGGTACTAACGGGCTACCCTTGGCAGTAAATCTCTCTTACGTTAAATAACTTTCAACGCATTGCAGTCAGTGACTAAGGTGAAGTGCATCCCCACCAAGTAAGGTCTATAATGTTGCAATGCTTTGACTACAGTGAGAGTTTCGAATTCGTACGAATTACTCTCCGCGCCTTGTTGTCCTTGTCTACCTACTGAGATAGGCAACCACTCGCTTGCAAGTAACCTCATGAGTTTGTAACAATACAGCTCCATAGCCGATGGAACTCGCTTCCATTGGCAAGGAGGGGTCATAAATCGCAAGAACCGGCTCGTTCGTCAAGCATTCGATTACATATTTGCGAGCAGCTTGCTGCTCACTGCCCCAATTGAACTCCACACCCTTCCAGGTTAGGGCAGAAATAGAAACTGTTTTCAGGGCACAATACGGTATGTACTTGCGAAAATAGCTGGCTAAATCGAAAAATTGGCGAGCACGCTTAACATTTTTGCCTCAGCAGAATCGACCAATGCTTGGATTATACTATCGCTCGGCTGTACCTGACCAAGACTTAGAGCGCGTCCTAAACGAGCGCTTCCTTACATAAAGTCATCATAATCTCATCTACCGTATATCGCAAAACAAGTCACGACCTTGTGACCAAGTTTTTGGCAGATACCACATGGTTCAGTCTTTATTACAACTATAGACAAAACACTTTTGACCGTTATCGCCACTATTGCCATTGCTTGAATAAGATCTAGGTACCTTAGCACAATTACATTGCTTATGACCGTATTTACCACACAGAAAACATTTACCATTGTTAAATCTTCGCTTCCGATTAATATCATGATCTACTTTTGACTTTTCGACATGATTATTATGCGAAATATTACTAAACTTTTTATTGGATGTATTTGATTTAACGTAAATAGAAAAGAATTCTACTAATTCATTTGACTTTAGTTTTGCATTCGTGGCAGAGGCACGGATTTGTAGATCCGTAATACCCCTTATCACCATAGCCGAAATTAGCTGGTCACTTAACTCTCTAACTATACGTAACTTTAGTAAAGAGCGGCGAGCATAATCAGCATATGTCGGGTAAATACTCCGATATATATCAGAGCTAGTACTCATGACCTCAAAATGTTTGCTACATCTGGCTTCTTAGGGCACAGACGCTTAAACTCTTTCATAAAATCGCTCTTACTACGGTCATTTCTGTGTCAGTGGGTTACCCACTCATTAAACCAATGAGATATAGACACTCATTATCACACCAGTCATTGAAAACTGAACACTTCTACCTCTTCCCACTAACTGTAGGATCAAAAGTCGAAATATAGTAAGCGTGGTTAGATCTCACCATAGTATTGATGGATCGTATAGCATCCATTGTACGATCAGTCGCGCTGGGGTCTCGATCCGTAGTAGCACTCACGGAGTACCCCGGCGAAAGCGGAGCTGCATAGCGCTGACTCGCAGTACCAGCTCTCACTCACTCGCAGCACGCAGACCATCGGCACAGTCTGCCAACGGTGGCTGCAGCGGCGACGTCACCAAAGACGCAAGGCCACTCGGCCCACGTAGCCACGGTCGAGACGACCGACGCTGTCCTCAATGGTGTCAATTGATCTAGAATTTGTTGCATTCATTGAGTTAATACATTGCTAGAACAGCTACGTCGTCTGCGTTTACGACTAGAACATGAATTACGACGTCTAGAACGCGAATCACGATGTCTAGAACGTGAATCACGATATCTTAAGACGAGCATCACGGCTCCTAGAACGAATTCTGGAACGTCTCCCAGAATTACTTCTGGAGTAGCTTCTAGTACGACTTTCACAATTATTAACCATCACAATAGCAGAAATCAATTCGTCACTGAGCCCCTGTACTATACGCAGTCGAAGTAACGATCTACGGGCGTAATCGGCGTATGTGGGATAACTATCCAAATTGGTACTCATCACCTCAAATAAAATATTCGCGATATCGGGAGTTTTCGGACACAAAGGTTTGAATTCCTTTTTGAAATTGCTCCATGTGCGATCACCGGTTACCCTCTCATTCAACCACGTTCGAGCATCACCCTTCAAGCAGTTACCTATCCGTGAAAGGCACTCACAATCACCCCAGTTGTTTAGGGACTTAGCTCGGTCATCACACCAATCGTTAATATTGTGCAAATTAGGGTCAAAGTTTTATATATAAAAATATTGGTTGGATCTCACCGAGCTGTTGATGGAACGAATAGCATCCACAAGTTGATTCGTGACCCCAAGTGAAGCTCGCATCGCTGACGGCCTGCTCGGAGATGGACTCCGCAGCACGGGTAGGCTCCGCAGGCGCCTCGCTCGACGGCGACTCGCGCCGTGAGCTCGCTGCATGCGATGGCAACGACGTGTGTGCCGCTGACCGGCACGACGACTCGCGCCGTGCACCAGGTGCACGCTGAGACGGCGACTCGCGCCGTGAGCTCGCCGCACGCGGTGGCAGCGACGTGTGTGCCGCTGGCCGGCACGACGACTCACGCCGCGAGCCCACTGCACGCGGTTGCAGCGACAGAAGCCGCGCGCTGGGCTCACACCGGCATGGCGGTGGCGTGTTCGACACGCTCAGCGAGCGCCGGGCCGGTGGCGTGCGCGGCAAGGAAGCAGTACGGCCTGCCGACCACCTAGGCCGGCTCCCTGCACGCTTCTCCAACGCTCGCAGTCGGGATCGCATTGCTGCTATCTCCTGCAGCAGTTCGCTGTCTGGAGTGCGATCCCGGCGTCTGGAAACGCGACGCCGAACCTCGTCCTCATGACGAGCTCGACTACGGTCACGGTTCAACATCTATGAATAACCTGTAGCTGTCAAAGATAGAGCGGTTAATACAAACACGTGACTTCTATCCAACTTCTGATTTTAGCAATTCGTTAGGAAAATATTTTTTTAAAAACAACAGCATCCTAACGACTGATTTAATTACAACAAAATTAAACAATTGGCAAGAGTTTCTACAAAAGTACTCGAAATGAAAATACGCTCTGATGTTCACGCTTCGACGACCAGCAACGGAATGAGAGCCGGCACGTGTTCGCGCCGGCTTTTATACTACGCCGGCTGTCACTTCCAACAATATATATAATATGCAGTGCAGATGGTAAATATCAAACACCGCTGCTAGGTGATGATGATGATGATGTCTAATTATTAAAACAAAATTCGGGGTGTTTACAAATTAATATGATTGCTTACTACTGTGACGTCGGGTATATAAAAAGAAAATATACTCGTAACACAAAGTGCAATATAATATATAGTTAGACTCGGTTGCCCCAACATCAAGCTCCAAGATTAGTGTACTTACATAAAGCGACAGCCCCCTTACCACCATCTCCTAATGCGATTCAATAATTGAATAGATTGCTTATTCATACCAATGAATAAGCGACTCTATTTCAAATGAAATAGAGTCGCTATAATAAGCATTGCATTTAGTTGCAATAAGAGATGGTGGTAAGGGGGCTGGTCGCCGGTACTGGCTCTCGGTATGACGACATAAGTTTATGGAATAAAATTCGGCGGAACAAGCAGAAGGCCCACTTAGGACTAATGTTGGACTTTGGCGCCTATATTTTCCGATAGGCGCCTCGATCGCAGTGGCTAGGTGGGGTTATTGAGTTAAGTGTCTGCCGAGGACAGCTGTGGATGGATTGACAATAATTCGATATTTAGTGTGACCAAGCCATCACCTCAAATTTGTCGGCGTCCAAAGTGTGGATACAATGTTTTTAATGTGATTATAGATATAGTGACAATTTTAAACAATTATTGTAAGCTATTGCTACATTATGCTAATTATATTGTTATTTTAATTCGCTATTGCGCCATTGATTTATATTATTAGCTTTAAGTGTATATAGTTTTAAGTACGTTGTAAAATATATAGATTTTAATCTATATATATAAAAGAAAGTCGTGTTTGTTACAACACTTATAACTCGAGAACGGCTGGACCGATTGCCATGGTTTTTGATTTGTTGGATTTGTTTCCGTCCCGAATAGCAGAATAACTCTTAAAAACATTGGAAAATTCTCGAAAAAATAAAATATAAGAAAAAAACATTTTCCCATACAAATGAAAGTGTCAGTTGAAAAAGGGATTACGATATTTATTGGTTGTCAAATATCAAAACGTCAAATCGATTGGTGTCACTTTTATGTCGCGAAAGTTGTCTGTGATTTGTTATGAAAATTTAAAAATGTCAAATCGATAGGGGTGAAAACGCTTTTCCCATGGGGTTCGAGCGCAAGAATCAAATCAGAGTAAACATCAAAAGAAATGACAATTACAAATCACCAAAATGATAAAACCTATTTCAAAACTAAAAAAAATAAAATAAAACGTTTTTTAAAAAAAAAAAATTAATAATAAGGAAATCTTTATTTTTATGAAATCTTCAGTTTTTATGGATACGGGTCTTCCCTTAACCGAAGGGGTTTAGAGCGTACTCCAACACGCTGCTCAACTGCGGGTTGGCGGAGGCCAGTGTTTTCGAACCGCCTAAAGGCCACTGACTTAACGACTGTCATTAAATGATAACAACCGGGACCGACGGCTTAACGTGCCTTCCGAAGCACGGAGGAGCTCAAGATGAGCTAATGATAACAACCGGGACCGACGGCTTAACGTGCCTTCCGAAGCACGGAGGAGCTCAAGATGAGCTAATGATAACAACCGGGACCGACGGCTTAACGTGCCTTCCGAAGCACGGAGGAGCTCAAGATGAGCTAATGATAACAACCGGGACCGACGGCTTAACGTGCCTTCCGAAGCACGGAGGAGCTCAAGATGAGCTAATGATAACAACCGGGACCGATGGCTTAACGTGCCTTCCGAAGCACGGAGGAGCTCAAGATGAGCTAATGATAACAACCGGGACCGACGGCTTAACGTGCCTTCCGAAGCACGGAGGAGCTCAAGATGAGCTAATGATAACAACCGGGACCGACGGCTTAACGTGTCTTTCGAATCACGGAGGAGCTCGAGGTTATATAAACCCATCCGTGTACAGGCTACGGTCGACGTTGCTTAACTTGCGTGTTCAATTAGACTGCAATGACGCCATCGAGCTTCCCTATTATTTTCTACTATTCATTGTTTTAATTCCATAAAATCATAAATTTAGTTCAGCTAATATGTACCACGACATTCATTGATTGTTAGGCGGTACGAAGTTCGCCGGGACAGCTAGTTATATAATAAATAAGAGCCTTGTCCATGACAGGCATGTAAAAAAAAGGGGAATACAATTCAGTTTGCTCTGAATTCTCACGTTTCAGCTACCTGTAAGTAAATAATTATTATTTAAATAGTTGTCTTGGCCAACTTGCCAGATAAATATTTTTTGAACTTTAGTAGCGTAATTACTTAATAGGTTGATGACGTCACACTGTGACTCACACAGTATAGAAATATAAGATGCAAAAATTCGTCAGCAACACAAACCTTCCTGGTAGCTCAGTTGGAAGAGCACTCGACCGGTCATCGAGAGGTCGTGGGTTCAAATCCCACCTAGGGGGGGGCAGGCGAATTTTTCCATTTTTCAAAAAAATATTTACCTGTAAGTAGGTAATCAGAGTGCTTAGTACAAGTTTTATGTTCGTGTTCGATCATATCAATGTAAACTAACCGACCAAATAGAGTAGAACTCTCATGTTGTGAATTTATAAGACGCGTGTTACATATCAAAATCCGGCTAATTTATATATGTAACACGCGTTTGGTAAATTCACAATATGAAACATCTTCTCAATTTGGTCGACTTGTAAACGTTAACACGTTCGAATGTGACCAGAAAACTCTCTAAGCACTCAGGCTATATATATATATATATATATATATATATATATATATATATATATATATATATATAACACGCGTTTGTATATATATATATATATATATATATATATATATATATATATATATATATATATATATATATATATATATATATATATATATATATTTAAGGGTTCTTTCATAAGAACCCTTAGAGAACGTCACAATTTATGTCTGAATCTTTTATACGACGGGACACAGTCGAGTTCTCTTCGGGTTCGGGTTTTCCTTTTATCGGTACATTACAGAATAACTGTTGCTAATAGGCTGTTACTAATAAATATTTCTCAATGAATAATATAGTTCCAAGAATGCGCGAATTCAGTATTGACAAATTAGACGTCGGTATAAGGTATATTGAGAAGCTCGATGGCGTAGTTGCTCGTGTCAGATTAATCGATCACGCAAGTTAAGCAATGTCGACTGTAACCTGTCTATGGATGGGTTTGTTTATGTCGAGTTCCTCCATGCTTCGAAGGGCACGTTAAGCTGTCGGTCCCGGTTGTTTTCAAAAGATAACTATAAAAATAGTAATTACTTTAATTAATATAATATTTGCATACGTCTAAATTTATAATGACTGTGTGTATGGGACTGCAAATTTTCAGTCCCAGCAATACCGAGATTGAAGATAGGCTGCGGGATTGGAAACCTTAATTGCAATTTAATAAAGTTTAAGCAGTGGGTTGGCACGACACGATACAACGTGTCTGGCAATGAAATACGTGAATTGTAATAATTATCCCGAATGAAATAAAAATGATTTTGAACTTTATACCACACTCTGGCCACTCCGTACAAAATACGATAACGGAAAGAAATCGCGTCTGTATACGTGCAAATGTGTGTGCCTTAGGGTTGTTACATAACGAAGTAGGTACCTTGCGCTGTGACGTAAGACGTTATACTTTAGGTAACATTGTAATAATATATATCTTTAAACTTTTATTTTGAATGATTATGATTATGAGACTGCATTAAATCCAGTTACGATACCGTGCTACACTAAATGTTTTACGCGTTTGGCAATTGATTATTATACAATTTATTGTAGTGGTTGTCTATTAAAACTTCTAAAAATTCCAAAAATATCGAACTGTCGAATCATATTATGTAGAATCAACGATTTCGACACAGTATTATACTGTGTTATACTCTTAAGATTTTGGGGAACTATGATTTTTTACACCTTTGGTAGCAGTTATTTAAAAATAATATAAAATTACGATGACCTTAGCATCTTACTCCCGGATCATTCTCATCCGTGATGGAAAACACAGCTTATGGACAGTGAGGTAAAAACAATTATACGTAAATCAACAAGCCACCTGAATGTTTCCAACTACCGGCCCAAATTAATTCAGTTGCCAGTAGTTCTGAACAAACTGAACTGAGTTCCCTGTAAACTTGACTCAGTGGTCACTGTATGGTTCGGACATACGATGAAACTAAAGAAATAACTGAAAGAGAATCCACTGAAGAATAATTTATTTTAGTACACATTTTATAAGTCAACCGCACTTTTTCGTGGGTGTCAAACAAGCGTACGACCCGCCTGTTGTGAAACGGTTGCGGTACACTGGTTGCAGTGATTACGGTGCGGTGGGGGAAGTGTGTGGGTGTGTATTAGGTAAATATGTGTGATGGAATACTTCTATACTTTTCTGACCATATAAACAAGAGATTGTGCTGAATGCTGTTAAATGCGTTTCTGAGTGATATTGAGAACTTTTCTGGGTATACCTCATTGGAGCTCATATTTGGTGGTCACTCAGTTATATATCCTAAACAGTATAAGTTAGAAACAAAGTTTGTGAAGGAAAGTATAAAACGTCTATTAAACTAAACAAATAAATAAAGTTTCTAGTACTATTAGCAAAAATACATATCAAATTCTAACACTAACAAAAAGGAGCCTGTTTTAGCATTCTCATCGTGTCACACTTCCCGTTACTACCCGATACAAACATTACTTAGAACGAGAGGTAGGGAGCGTAATTGTGAGCTACCCGACTGGGGAATGTACCTCCACCTCACAGAATACCGCAGCCAAATAACAATTCCCTTGAGGGTTGTTGTGTTCCTGCGAGTGAGTGAGGTCACCAGAAAGGAAGGAGATGCTGCGTTGGCAGCGGGCGTGGCGGCGCACGAGCGATATTTTGCTAGCGTTAATATGGCTACGGCAACCGCTTCACATCATGCGGGCCGTATGCTTGTCTGCCACACGAAGTAGTATAAAAAAAAAAAAAAAATACTGCTTCCCCAAATCTTGATCCATGATAGGTATTTTGTTTTGAAGTTTGATGATCTCTTATATATATATATATATATATATATATATATATATATATATATATATATATATATATAAAACAAAGTCGGGTTTGTTCGAACACTTATAACTCAAGAACCGCTGGACCGATTTTCATGGTTTTTGATTCGTTGGATTTCTCTCCATCCCGAATTGCAGAATAACTACTAAAAACGTTGGAAAATTGACGAAAGAATTAAATAAAAGGAAAAACATTTTCCCATACAAATGAAAGTGTCAGTTGAAAAAGGATTGCGATATTTATTGGTTGTCAAATATCAAAATGTCAAATCGGTTGGTGTAACTTTTATGTCGCGAAAGTTGTCTGTGATTTGTTTTGAAAATAGAAAAATGTCAAATCGATTGGGGTGAAACCGCTTGGCCCATGGGGTCCGAGCGCAAGAATCAAATCAGAGTAAACATCAAAAGAAATGACAATTACAAATTACCAAAACGATAAAACCGGTTTCAAAACTAAGAAATAAAACAAAACGTTTTTTGTAAGTACGTTTTTACTTATTGTTTAATTTTCTGATTAAACAATAAGTAAATCTTTATTTTTATGAAATCTTCAGTTTTTATGGATACGGGTCTTCCCTCAACCGATGGGGTTTAGAGCGTACTCCCCTGCTCAACTGCGGGTTGGCGGAGGCTAGTGTTTTCGAACCGCCTAAAGGCCACTAACTTAGCTTAACGACTGTCATTTAATGATAACAACTGGGACTGACGGCTTAACGTGTCTTTCGAAACACGGAGGAGCTCAAGGCAATATAAACCCATCCGTGTACAGGCTACGGTCGACTTTGCTTAACTTGCGTGTTCAATTAGACTGACATGCGCAATGATGCCATCGAGTTTCTCTATTATTTTTTATTGTTCATTGTTTTAATTCCATAAAATCATAAATTTAGTTCAGCTAATATGTACAACGACATTCATTGATTGTTAGGCGGTACGAAGTTCGCCGGGGCAGCTAGTATATACATATATATCATATAATGTCTAGGAAGTTATGGAAACAATTTTTGCTGGCGAGAATAAACTCACATTCCTTAACCTTTATAATTTTATTAATAACGTCAGTTTTTATACATTTCAATACAAACGTGTACAAAAGATGGAGGACGAATAAAAGAACACGTAAATCCTTGATCAGACATGTACACAATACATTACAAGGCTCCTTTTCAATTTGGGCCGAAACCTTTGGAAAAATGTAAACCTATTTGAGAGCCTTTCAATAACATCAGATAAGTAGGTACCCATTATTGTAGGAAAATAGACGTAGATGGATTACAACTCGCACTATTTTCAATAGTTGATTTCAGACACTTTTTTATTATACTACATCGGTTGCCAGACAAGCATACGGCCCGCCTTATATGACGCGGTTACCGTAGCCCTATTAACGCTTGCGACATAAAATATCGCTCGCACGCCGCTACCACCGCTGCCAACGCAACATCTTCTTCCTTTCTGGTGACCTCACTCACTCGCATGAACATAACAACTCTCAAGGTAATTGTTATTTGGCTGCGGTATTCTGTGAGGTGGAGGTATATTCCTCAGTCGGGTAGCTTACAATTAACGTTAAAATTTACCGAGAGGTAGGGAGCGTAATTGTAAACTACTTTTCGCCAGAGCCTAGTTTGTCAGTCAGCAGGGTCCACCGCGTGCAGGTGAAATTGGATTTCGTTCAAAGTGTTGATGAACCACTTACACCCCATACTTTCTGGAATGCTATAAATACTTTTAAAATGGAAAAAAATCATCTTCCCCGCCTAGATGTGACTTGAACCCACGACCTTTCGATTACCGATAGAGTGATCTTTCCAACTGGGCTACCAGGAACATTCGTATTGTTGATGCTATTGATTGTTGGCACTTGGTGGAACATTATAAACATTTTGTTATTAATAAATCATTTCACGTAATTAAATTTCCACGTATTTAAATTAATGCCATAAGTCATCAAGGTAAACTGATGGTGTTCAAACACCATCTGTTTACCTTTTGATTATATCTTCCTCTATAATGAGAGAGGAAGATGAATTTGAATGTGGACAAACAAAAGTGGATATAATGATATCCATTCACATTCAAATTCATCTTTCTCTTTTACATGTTTTTTATTCGCATTACCGAAAGGCGACTTTCTCTCATCATTACGTCACAGGTGCTACTTCCAAACCTTTTCCAATATCATCATCATCATCACGTAATTATCAGCCTATATCTACCCACTGCTGAATATAGGCCTTTCCTAATGCTTTCCACCATATGCGATACTTCGCCTTCCACGTCCAACCGCGCTTTTGGGGTGTAAGTGGTTCATCACGATCTTTGAACCAAAGCCAACTTCACCTGCACGCGGTGCACTCTGCTAACTGACAAACGAAGCTCTGGCGAAAAGAGAGGTAGGGAGCATAATTGTAAGCTACCCGACTGGGGAATGTACCTCCATCTCACAGAATACCGCAGCCAAATAACAATTCCCTTGATGGTTGTGGTGTCCTGCGAGTGAGTGAGGTCACCAGAAAGATAGGAGATGCTGCGTTAGCAGCGGGGGTGGCGGCGCGTGAGCGACATTTTATGTTGTGAGCGTTAATATGGCTGCGGTAACCGCTTCACATTAAGCGGGCCGTATGCTTGTCTACCGCCCGACGTAATATAAAAAAAAAATCCAGTCACTTTTTTGAGCTCGTTGGTCCATCTAGAGAGGGGGCGCCCTGCGGTTCCGATATTGATAATTACGATATTGATAAATATTTTTTATAACTTAATATAAACGTAACGAAACTTAACGGAAACATATATATATATATATATATATAACATAACGGAATATTGTCAAGTATCTAGCCTATTATTTTGTTACATATTAAAACGTAGCTAAACTAACATGTACGTGAGATTACTTCTCTTGTGGTTAATTGTGTGAGCATTAGACGTCGGCAAACTGAGTTCAATTAAGAGTCACAGTTTGAGTTCGCGCGTCGCGTTAATTTATACAGCGGTTACGCACGCGAACTTCGCTGTATTGTCTTTAGTTACTCTGTGATTTACAACACAATATTCGTTATGCCGTAACGCTTCTAAATATACGTAGATACATCTAATGTGGGCTCTACATCTGTGCCGCGAAGCTCCGCGAACAGGCGTGAACGTAATGTGGATGGTTTTCTCTAGGTTCACGGGCGTTCATGCCTGTTCCCCGATCGGAGTCGTATTTTGTCCCGCGACAAAGGCGACGCGACCGAAACGCGAACATTCGCGCGGTGTTCACGCGTACACATCCACATTCACCGTTCACGGCGCGGCGCCAGTTTACTCCTGACCTGACTACCGATGCGTACGGACGGGCGCAGCTTCCACGTCCATACCGCGGCAGGTTTCACTACGAATGTGTGACCCGTGAATGTAGAGGACACAAGTTCTACCATGAAATCACAGCGCGAATTCACGGCTTTGATGTAGAGCCCGCATAATAAAAACAAACCGTGTTTCGCGGTCTGCTTATGTTCAAATTATTACAACGATTATTTATCCGAAAATATAAAGTAGATTTCTTTTGAAGGTTGATTTCACCAAAGCGTAAATACTTTAAAAATCGTGTTACATTTTACTACGGCAGTTGGGCTTCTCTTGACTAGCCATCTCATTAGGCTTTTAATACCTTATTTGCCTTATAGCTGTCTCTCAAATTCCCAAGAAAAAAAACTTCCTAGTCCTACTTTTTTTTCTGATTAAATTCGTTGTGAGTTCCAAGGCATCCGTAGTTATATCCCCGGGACTGCAGTCGACTTCATTGTTTATTGCCGTTTTTGGTGGTCGCCGCTGTTAATCCTAGCTACACAGGAGACACAGTGGTGGGAATATGTGGTGGGCCCCCGTCCCGATACGTACATTAGCTTTCATTTGAAAAAGTTTGACGTACGAACGTACGTAGTCTACGTCGTTGTCAAACCAAAATCTGCTATGTATTTTTTTATAATTTTAACATTTTGACAATTGCGACTGGTAAATGAACCAAACTATCGTATGAAAAAACTGCTATGTGCATATAAGTACTATACGACGCACTATGACAACTATTAAGCACATAGCAGTTTTTTCATACGTTAGTTTGTTCAATTACCAGTCGCAATTGTCGAAATGTTAAAATTATAAAAAATGCACATAGCAGATTTTAGTTTGACAACGACGCTATGCTAAAGAAATGTTACCTATGTCGCCATTGTATTTTTAGGTGCCGCTTTCGGTGCTCCAAAATTCAATGTAGAATACATTGAATTTTGAAGCACCGTTTACGGACTACCACTACGGAGCCATAACCACCGGGCGTAACAATACCGTATGATCAATTCACTATCACCGATCCTCCATGCATATGTACGGCATGAGATGCATCAATCTTCGGAAGATCAAGGAGCATATTAAGTGCCAAGGGATGAGTCTGTAGCAAATAATTCGAAGCTTGTAATCAAATCCAATTCAATTGGATCATCAGAAAACTATCATCTGAAAATGTAATGTCATGTTATGGGTACTGAACGACTACTTAGCTCTACCACTTCAGAAAAAGCTACTCGATTAGCACCACCCGGGGTTCACGTAACCCCCGGGTGGGAAACAAGGGTAAAACCTGCGGACGTGAGTAGCATCAAATCCCACGTTTGTCACGTTATGTATGTTTGACACGCTACTGTTAAACTGTATATTAATTTTAAGATCTTGCCAGTTCTTCTCAAGAAGCCCATCGCCGGAACTGGATAGTGTGATGAAAGTGTATCTAAGCTCTGCGGATTTAGAGTAGTAATGATTTATACATGTTCTTATATTTAATTTGTATGACGTTTCTAAGTGCTTTATAAAGTCCAAGGAATAAATATATTTTGACTTGATTTGAAGATGAACATAAAACTTCGATCATAGAATAACGCTATGTCGCTATATACTATGATACACTAGCCTGTGAGTTGATTACATGCAGAAACAGTATTGCGCCCGGCTCGTTCGAACGTGTTTGCTAATATATTTTCAGTATGTGAAGCACTGTTCAATGGTTCACATGCTGAGGCACAAAGACATGTAGTCTGTCTGTCCTATTTTTTTATGTTAGTAACAACAAATTAATTAAAATTAATTAAATTTCAAGATTAAATTTAATTTAATTTGAAGAATTTGGCCGTGTGGTTTCCGGCAGACCAGAATAGAATCACTCCGTCTCTTCCAGTGGATGTCGTACAAGGCGACTAAGGGAAATGCATTATATTATATCGATCAGGCCTCCCCAACCCGTCTGGCCAGCGTGGGGAGTGTAGACCAAATCCTCCTTCTGTCTGGGACAGACAAGAGAGGGTCGTGCTCCTGTAGTGGAGACTAAAATGACCTGATGATGAAATTTCAAGAGCCATTCGACCTTTCGACTGGTCATGACAAGATTGGAACCAAATATATTAAATTGTGAAGCTCAATTAATCGTAAGAAAACTCGTAAGTCGTAACATATTATTTACAGACGTCCAAAAAAATGCATTCCCGATGGATGTTCATTCGCAGACAAGACCTCGATCGAGTTCCCTTAATTCGACAAAAAACTGTCTCTGCGGGGGCATCTCATTCATATATCAATGTCGGCGTCGGTTACGGTTTGATAGAACAGGAGCCACTGGTCGTTTAGTGGAAAAATGTCTTTATTATCTGTAAAAAAAAGTCAAAATTAGTTGAATACGTTACAAGATGTTATTTAGTTTCATCGCGGTATTTGTAATCAAATCTTGTAACTTAAACTTGACCCACTCGTTCGCTTTGCGTGACAATAATATATTCGCTTAAACAAAACTTTGAATAAATTCAAATCTGAGATTGATAAATTCCTTTCTAATAACTTAGAAATGCCCGCCAGTTAAGCACACAATTGTGAAATTATTCTCAATAAATTAATGTAATTTTATTCAATTAACATTTATAATTGTGAATATTATATAAAATTGTAATTATATTATTAACATTTATCAAATTATCAGACATCTACTGAATGTTTATGTTGTGGCTGCATTATGCTATTGTCATAGAGCTCCTCACATATAATAACATAAGAGTAAACGCTTGCAACATAAAACATCGGACGCGCAGCATGAGCACCATAGCGAAATTTATTTATTTATTTATTTTGGCCACTTTCTTCTCATTTTTGATGCTCTACACGAATTCGAAGTCAGAATTTCGAAATTTTGAGTTTCATGGCAACAGACGGACAGACAGAACGACCGGACGATTTTATAAGCTCAATAAATTTCGCTGAATATCACTTTCGCGCTGCCACCCCGGGAGCCAACGCAGCAATAGCTTCCTTGCATCGTACTTACTCGCAGGAACACAACAACCCTGTTATTATATGCTGAGGTATTTATTCTGTGATCTGGTACTGTTTCAATCGGACAGCTTATAAATAACGCTACTAAAATTTGAGGTGTAAGTAGCTCAATACGATCTTTAGAGCCAAAGCAAACCTTACCTGCTCGTGTGCTGCCCTGCCGACTAGCGAAAGAGAGGTAATGTATAGTGTATTTGTATATATCTATATTAACTTTTGGCCGTGTGGTTTCCGGCAGACTAGAATAGAATCACTCCATTTCTTCCCGTGGATGTCGTACAAAGCGACTAAGGGAAATACATTATCAAATATCGATCAGGCCTCCCAAACCCGTTTGGCCAGCGTGGGGAGTGTAGGCCAAATCCTCCTTCCGTCTAGGACGGACTAGAGAGGGTCGTGCTCCTGTAGTGGAGACTAAAATGGACCTGATGATGATAATGATGATATTAACTTTATTCTTTACACGTTCTATGTGAAAAAAATAATAAACTATAGTCAGAGTTCTTAATATCCCCAGCTATAAATTTCCATTTAATACCACCAATTCATCAGAAACTCGTCACTAGCCGATATAAACGTTTGAGATTAGAAAAGTGCGCCTTGCGCCGTAAATCAAACGGGGTTTCTTTTGTGGGCGGGCGGACCGGAAACCGATTACGTCGTCGTAGACTACGCAGTCGATATAACCTGTGCTCCGATTCATAAGATTACGGCGGGATTAAAAAAATAATTGGTAGCCTGTAAAGTCGGTTTACGGACGATAATTTTATGTGACAACGTCATAAGAAAACATCCCCCGATAAAGTGGAAAAGAGATAGATGCGTCACAAGATGCGTGGAGACTCTTCCCCAAATCTGGCAGCATACAAATAAACTTTACCGTACCTCTCATTTGATCGAGCCTCTTTCGCTATTAGGTTTATCTGGGTGCACCATGTGCAGGTGAC
Source organism: Hypsopygia costalis (assembly GCA_937001555.2). NCBI lineage: Eukaryota > Metazoa > Arthropoda > Insecta > Lepidoptera > Pyralidae > Hypsopygia > Hypsopygia costalis. The sequence continues at coordinate 2,276,697 of OW443333.2, read as the reverse complement.
CTTGGCTTTCGCTCTAAAGATCGTGGTGAACCACTTACACCCCGAAAGCCATATATCATAGAGTTGACCCACTTCACTTCTGCTTACCCCTCGTCGCTCGTACTCGTAGCCGATCGTCAAAAGTTTGTTACTTGCACACAAAGCTTCGACAATAGCGCCTTTGTGGGAATATTTTACAAAGAACAAAAAGTTCCACGCAAATGTTTCAAATATTCTTTATTTATTTGGATAATATAAATATTTCATAAACCAATACGAAAATCGGGGTTTCCGAGACGTGAATTCAAGCGCCGCTGCTTCGAAATGATCAAAAGTTTCACGAATTTGATAAAAGAAAATGAACATAAAGCGAAATACAGAGAGATTATTGTTATTTAAATATGGGAAATGTTTCTGTATAAAAATCAAAGAATAACTTTGCAAAGTCGCTAAGGGAGCGGATGAAAGATATGAAACATCTAGCTGTCCCGTCAGACGTTGTCCTGTTTTCTTAACAATGAACATTGAATTCGAATTGGTTTCACGCATTCTGGCAAATGACTGACAGTTCTGTTCAAACGATATAAAGTTACATTAGAAAAGTTAATATGGTCGTTCTTAATTTTCGTTAGGTCTTTAATTTTCCGCGCATCTTTCTTATTTTTTGTTCTTTCATAAGAACCTTCTCCTGACAATAACAAAAACATGAAAATAAATAATGAAATCGGTCGGATAAAACGCGTTACATCTAGATATAACTAGTAAAAACTATAATTCCCTAGTAGTCCCCTTGATTGTCAGATAAAACTAGTTGTCACAACGAGCTTTAGTTAAAACTAGAATTAGAGAACTAATTTGGGACGGAAAACAAGACATGGTTTCAAAAATATTTATTAAAAAGATCTAGAACACAGAGTCATGTAGGTATCTAGTAAAAATAATAAAAAGTAATCTTACACTAAAGGAACGTTTTAGGGAACATCGACATCTCATATACATCATCATCGGTATATACGAGTATATACAAAGATTCTATAGTATATTGTTTTACCATATAAATTATTCGCTATTAAAAAATAGGGATTGATGGTAGTAGGGTGAAAATTCGAAGTTGTATGTTTCAATGCTAAATCGTAATAAAATGAAAATAAAAAAAATTGACAATAAAATAAAAAATAAAATCGTTAATCCTTATCATTTAGGGGTGTGAAAAATATATGTTGGCCGATTCTCAGACCTACCCGATATGCACACAAAATTTCATAAAAATCGGTCCAGCCGTTTCGGAGGAGTTTGGTAACAAACACCGGGACTAGAGTATATTATTATTTGCCGCGACACGAAAATTTTATATATTAAATTGAATTAGTTGATGCTTTAGAACAAAGTTTCCCAAACATAGCATACAAGATAATAGATAGATAAAACTATTTAATAATTACCCGCGACGGAACGGAGACGGTATATGCGTTTGGGGTGCTAGGATGTTTGTGCAAATCAATGTTGCGAAATATCTCCAAAACTACGAGTCCGATTTTGATGCGGTTTTCAGTGAGGGGCCGTTCATTAATCACGTGAGGTTTATTTTTGCATTTTTAACACCCCCCCACCCCCTTGGTGATACTTGGTGAGGTGTAAGGCTAACCCCCCCCCCCCCCCCCCCCAATCACGTGTATTTTTGTAAATATACAAAGAATCTTAAAATTTTCAAAATATTAATAAGGATTTTTGTTACACCACTAAGGTGACAAACAAGCATACGGTCCGCCTGATGGAAAGCACTTAAAAAAATAAATACACGTGATATCTTACTACACCTCCCCCCCCCCCCCCCCCCTTTCGAGCCTCACGTGATTAATGGACGGCCCCTGATGGGTTCGGGTTTGATTGGTGCATATTTTGAAATAGGTGTTACGGTGACAACTCACCAGGGGGCGTTGCAGTAAATATTTGTTTGTGAAACCAATGTTGCCATTTAGCTCCAAAAGTATGAGTCCGATTTAAATGCGGTTTTCAGTGATGGGTTCGGATTTGCTTGGCGCATGTTCTTAGATAGGTGTTACAGTGACAACTCACCAGAGGGCGCTGCAGTAAACATTTGTTTGCGCAAAACCAAAACTACTAGTCTGATTCTGATGCGGTTTTCAATTGTCATACCTATGCTTGCTCTCTAAAAAGTTTGAAATAAAAACAAAATTAAAAATTTTGAAAAGCCCACGACGGTTAAAACGTAGTTGAAAAAGGATAAAATAATTTTGAAACCCCCGACTTCAAGAATTTATGCTATGAACTTAATAAAAAAAACCCAAGAAAATCCGTCGGGGGCTGCATTCAACATAAATATAAATAAGTATACAAGTTCCTATAAAACTGCCAAACTAGTTCATCTAATGGCAGCCCCAACGGATTTTCTTGGGTTATTTTATTAAGTTCATAGCATAAATTCAATAGCAATAAAGTTTTAACCGTCGGGTTTTTTCAAAGTTTTTAAGTTTGTTTTTATAATTAGATCATCATTGTACTTATTTATATTTAAAATCTTGGTGTCTGTTATCTTACAAAACGTTCCACAGATCTGGTTGGCTGGAAGAGATCTCTTAGAGAGATAAGCTCGCCTTTGCAAAACTACAAACTGTTGCATTTGTATTCGTTTTAAGATCTTTTATATCGTGTTGTAGTTTATTTGTAATAGTTAGTACACTTGTAATGTATTTTATTTATGTGCAAAAATAAATTACAACAGTTGGAATGACATACATAAAAAGTACATGAAAGTAAGGATACTATATATGTTTTTTTAAACAGACAAGATCTACAGTCTGTCTAATGTGAAGCGGTTACAGTAGCCATATTAACACTTGCAACATGAAATATCGCCGGCGGAATATAATGTGAGGAAATTGTTGACGTTGCAAAGGGAGGACCTCGGCGGATGTGAGGACGAGTGCCCGGATGTGGCAGATGTCAGCCGGAAATGTTACTTATGTAGTTAAATAATTATTGATTTCTGGCGCTCGTATACCTATCTAGCTGACCCGGCGAACTTCGTACCGCCTAACAGACAATGCATGTCGTGTAAAATAGTAGCTGAACAAAATTTATGATTTTATGGAAGTAATACAATAATTATAAAGTAAATATTAATGTAAATTAAGATAATAACACAAAATATAAAATTACAAAAATCAACTATATCAATCGGTTTAATTCTCTTCATTAAAGCACCTATAAACAAATCAAATACAAAAGAAAAACAGCCAATAAATATGTATCTCAATACACAAAACAATTTTCAAAACAAATCACAGACAACTTTCACGACGTAAAAGTAAGACCAGTCGATTTGACATTTATTTAATCAAGTCTTTTGTTCATTTGTCATTTCTGAACTCACGCATAATCTGACAACCAATACATATCTGTCTTTTTTCAACTGACACTAAGTATGGGAAAATGTTTTTTCTTTTATTTTATTTTTTCGTCAATTTTTTATCTGGACCAAAGAGAATGTAACCACTACGTTTTAAGAGACGGATGTGCCTTACAAATAGCGTAAATTCTAATACGTATGAAATGAAAGCGAAATTCGCTTCTATTTCATAAAAATTCCTTCCGATTCATAGAATCGTTTTTTTACCTTGATTTGCGTCAGGCTGATCTAAGACTGGACTGGACGAAGACAAATCCAAAAACACAAAAGTCATAAAAATCGGCCCAGCCGTTCTTTGACTTTATAGATATAAATATATACGTCATCTTATATGTATTTTTTATACCACATCGAGGGCCAAACAAGATGGCCCGCCTGATATAGGTTACCGTAGCGCACTGAATAGTTAAATGGCCTGGAAATATGTGTATATTTCACAAATATGCACGCATGCTCGCATGTTTGTCCGTACATGCGAACGTGCCGCTTAGTCGCTGGCGGGTTTCATCAACTTTGTGTTTATGAGTAGCCGCGGACCACACACACAATCATGTTGACGAGTCATACACATATAACGACGACATAATATATGTTTTGACGAGCTCGGTGGCGTAGCGGTCAATAACGCGGCTTCCACACTAACGCTCGTGGGTTCGATTCCCACATAGGACAAACATTTTGCATGAACATGTCTGTTTGTCTTAGTCTGGGTGTTTTCTATGTACCATAAGTATGTATTTACAGAAAAAAAATGTATTTACATATGTTTATCAGTTGTCTAGTACTCATAACACAAGCTTCGCTTACTTTGGGGCTAGGTGGCGCTGTGTAATTTGTCTGACAATATTTATTTATTTATATATAATATGTATTTACAAAATAAATGTATTTAAGTATAATAACCGTTATTGGCCGTGTGGTTTCCGGCAGACTAAAATAGAATCACTCCGTCTCTTCCCGTGGATGTCGTACAAGGCGACTAAGGGCAATACATTATCAAACATCGATCAGGCCTCCCCAACCCGTCCGGCCACCGTGGGGTGTGTAGGCCAAATCCTCCTTCTGTCTGGGACGGACGAGAGAGGGTCGTGCTCCTGTAGTGGAAACTAAAATGACCTGATGATGATGACGATGAACCGTTATTTAGTACCCATATTATTACTATCTTCGCTTAGATTGGAACTAGATGGCAGTGTAATTTATACAGGAATATTTATTAACATTATATTATACATCTGCTGCTGATCGCAACAAGTGGAGGCGCATTGCGAGGGCTGCGTTATCCTGAGACGCATCGTCATGAAACCACGACCACTCTGTCAAGAGCGAACGACTGAGGAGGAGGATTATACATCTGCATGTATGAATATAATGAAACTGTGATTCTAAGGATTATAAATAATTACACCATTATGTAACCACTTTTATCGCAAATAAATTCTATTTTATTCTTTTCTTTTTATTCTACAGTTATTTAATTAAATAGGTACCTTTATACTAACCAAAACGTGTAACATCTCAGTGAAAACCACCTCATTTCAATATAGTGAGCGGCTAGACATCTGAATGACGAGGGTTTGGACTTGTCAAGCCATCAGTTATCAGCCTGTCACTGGCAATGTCTTCTAGAACCCTGAACTTAATTTCTCTAACGTCCAAAGCCACTGACTGACCTGCTCGAAATATAATATACCTAGGAGAAACTGTAAGTTAGCTTGATTGATACTATAGAAGATAATTAATAATAAATATCTAAATAAATAAATAAATATAATATAAATATTTCTGGACAATTTACACAGCGCCATCTAGTCCCAAATTAAGCTTGTATTATGGTTACTAGACAACTGATAAATGCACTTAAATACATTTTTTTTTGTAAATCATCATCATCATCAGGTCCATTTTAGTCTCCACTACAGGAGCACGACCCTCTCTCGTCCGTCCAAGACGGAAGGAGGATTTAGCCTACTCTCCCCACGCTGGCCAAACGGGTTGGGGAGGCCTGATCGATATTTGATAATGTATTTCCCTAAGTCGCCTTGTACGACATCCACGGGAAGAAACGGAGTGGTTCTATTCTAGTCTGCCGGAAAAAATACGGCCAATAAATAAATATAATATAAATATTTCTGGACAATTTACACAGCGCCATCTAGTCCCAAATAAAGCGTAAAGCTTGTGTTATGGGTACTAGACAACTGATAAATGCACTTAAATACATTTTTTTTGTAAATACATACTTAGGTACTTATAATACATAGAAAACACCAAGACCAAGACAAACAAACATGTTCATGCACACAAATGTTTGTCTTGTGCGGGAATCGAACCCGCGACCTCGGAGTCAAAGTGGCCATTGCTAACCATTCGACCACCAAGCTCGTCAAACAAGATATGATTAAAATTCCGTTCATTTTTTTATATAAAGTCGGGTGCCAGACTTACAGTAGCTATCACATAATAAACATATTTTCTTTCCTCTTTTTTCCAATTTAACAATCGCAACATGAAATGCTCGCTTGCCACCATCTCTCCGCCACCAACTCCTTTCTTTCTTTCTGGTGACCTCACTCACACGCAGTAACACAACAACCCTCAAGGGAATTGTTATTTGGCTACGGTATTCTGTGAGGTGGAGGTATATCCCCAGCCGGGCGGCTTACAAAATACCCTACCTCTCTTTTCGCTAGAGCCTCGTTTGTCAGTCAACAGGGTGCACTATGTGCAGGTGAGGTTGGCTTTGGTTCAAATATATCGATTAACGGCTTACACCCCACAATCTATATCATCTTCACAGTATTCCCAAATAAATACAACAAGGGAGCTTTCAAGTACAGAGTCAATTTTTCCCTTAAAAGGCTGACAACGAATCGGCTACCCCTTGCTGATTTTTCTGGACGGTGATGATTACTTTCCACCAGGAGACCCAATTACTAGCTTGGCCCTCATATACAACGTGTAACTCCAAGTACGCAAAACCTCAAACACCCAACTGAGTTTTATTATTATAAATTGATATATCTAAGTAATAATTTCGAAAAAAAAGATTTGTCTGAGATATGAACACTTTTTTGTTTTTTTCCTAATAATTCTAATAGTTTCTGAGCTCCGTGGAGCTTTCTTATCAAAAAGAGATATCAAACTGTAACAAAGTGGCTACGATAGGCAAATATTAATATTAAAGAGCGAGCATCGCGTCAATGACGCGTAACCGCCGCTCTCTGCACGGCGCTTAAGACTTTTTGGACGCGGCGGTGTACGTGTCGAAAAGGATAGATAACCTATGAGGCGCGCGCATATATCTTTCTTTATCGGTTTGATTCATTCATTATTATTAGTGAATAGTGTTTTACGTTTGTTTACATTTGTGTACCTGCTTCACATTTTCTCGCTTGATTGTCGAGCGCAATTTAATACTATACACGGCAATAAAAAATAATAATAATTATTTTTCAAAACCAATGAGTATTTACTATCTATGTCATATTACTGATACAGGTACAATACATGTCATTAACAAGTGCATACCATCATTATTTACTTATATGATCAAATTCTCACTCCATGTGATGATAAAATTCCCACTTTCGTTGTGGCTACCTCACATCGAAAGTGGGATCCCACATCGTTGCATCCCATGTGAGGTAGCACATCGAACGTGGATCCCCCACGCGCCCGCTTCACTGTGAAAATGTTTCGCGATTCCATACTACTTGGAAGACTGAAGAGTTTAAGTTGGCCATACCGCTGCATCACCTCCACGCCCTAACTTGCGAATGTTGATTTTTGTGACTTTCAAGCGCCATTAAATTCATTACATTACCACTAATAAATAAATATAAATATTGTCAGACAAATTACACCGCGTCATCTCGTCCCAAAGTAAGCGAAGCTTGTGTTATGGGTACTAGAGAACTGATAAACATACGTAAATACATTTTTTTTTTGATACATAGTTATTTAATACATACTTATGATACATAGAAAACGCTCAGACTAAGACAAACAGACATGTTCATGCACACAAATGTTTGTCCTATGTGGGAATCGAACCCACGAGCGTTGAAGTTGAAGACGCGTCATTGACCGCTACGCCACCGAGCTCGTCCATATATAGTGCAATAAATTCATTCAATAATTCAATCGTTAATTAATTCATTCATTCGTTTGTTCGTTCATTCATTTATTAAATTCGATAAAATAAAAAGTCTCACTGGAAACTGGCCGGGAGTGTATGATCGGCAGATAATGAGATCTTAAAAAGTATCAAACAAAATAAACAGTACATTTGGTGAATCAAATCGGAAATAAAATTTGATTTCCGATTTGATTCACCAAATTTGCTCGCGAGCGAAACCATATTATCTTACAAAACATCTAAAAATATAATTCAATTTGGTTTGTCTTTCAGTAAAAAGTGTCTCTCCTAATCTTTCTTCTTTCGTTTAAGTAAATTACTCGTAAAATTTCCGTGTTAGCGGAGCAAGTTCCAATCAATCAGTTTGCCGGTGTCGTTTGCAAACTTCCTCGGCGCGGCTTCGAGTGTTTATAGGACTCAAATATTGTACATATTGTTTATTTACTCGTTTTGGTAGATTCGTGTTCAAATCGTACTGATTGTTACTTTCTTACCGTGTTATGGGTACTAGACAACTGATTAACATACGTAAATTCCTTTTTTTTTTTATGAAGATGAAGGATTAAATAATTTTTTACGCTAAGTAAGGACTATGGAATATCATGTGCGGGGGACGGGGAAGCGCTGCCATTTTGAAATAAATTTAGTGCATATATCGTATTCACGTACAAAACACTGTGTTCATGACATTTTCAGCGAAATTTATTGAGCTTATAAAATCGTCCGGTCGTTCTGTCTGTCCGTCCGTTGCCATGAAACTCAAAATTTCGAAATTCTGTCTTCGGATTCGTGTAGAGCATCAAAAAGTAGTAATGTAAAGTGACCTTGGTTTTCCGATATCAATTCGGGAAAGTGGCCAAAATAAATAAATAAATAAAATAAATAAATTTCGATATGGTAGCGCATGCAGCGCGTCCGATGTTTTTTGTTGTGCGGTAAAAAGACTTTCTTGGGTGGATCCCACTTTCCGTTTCATCCATGGATATTCAAAGGTGGGGAAAAGTTTTTTTCTAAATATGTCCCACTTCCATCCACTGACAACAAATAATCGATACTGGTAGGATAACTTCCTGTATTGCGATAAGTCGGAATGAAGTGGGACAAACAATCATAGATTATCTATCAATATTATTTATTATGCAACGGATATAGTGGGATCTAGCCGACTTTGTCTTTGACACGTTCGTATGCAATTTCAGAGTAACAAAGACTACACAGATTTGAAAATTATTTCTTTCTACCATAAATATTCACCAAGAAATGACCAGGGGGCCTACCGCCGAAGCTGAAGCCGATTACTATTCGATTTTGAGTCCAAAAAATGGTCTTAGGTCAAAGTTATTAACAAACATATCCAGCTTAGTCGGTAGAGCTATAGAGTTTCTACCAGCTTAGCTTAACATCATCATCAGGTCATTTTAGTCTCCACTACAGGAGCACGACCCTCTCTCGTCCGTCCTAGACGGAAGGAGGATTTGGCCTACACTCCCCACGCTGGCCAGACGGGTTGGGGAGGGCTTAACATAATTATCAACAATGTAAGCAGTAGTTCCATTTTCGCGTTCTAAATTTCCGACGGTAATCGGCTTCAGATTCGACGGTAGGGCCCCGGTTTAACCCCATGAATTTAAAAGACATAATAATATTTAAAAAAAACAAATACTAACTGCTGCGGCGCAACGACCCAAAGTGTATCTTGGCCACCGACACCAGATGACGCCACGCCTTTCGATCCTGGATCAACTCTAGCCAATTGCTAACTCAGTGGCTCCGCAGGTCCTTCAGCACCTCGTCACTCCAGCTGTACCTCTTGCGTCCAAAATAGTAGTTTGAAAATACTTTAGTATGTTTTTTTATACTACGTCGGGTGGCAGACAAGCATACGGTTCGCCTGATGTGAAGCGGTTACCGTAGCCATATTAACGCTCGCAACAAAAAATATCGCTCGCGCGCCGCCACCCTCGCTGCCAACGCAGCATCTCCTTCCTTTCTTTCTGGTGACGCCACTCACTCACAGGAACACAACAACCCTCGAGGGAATTGTTATTTGGCTGCGGTATTCCGTGAGGTGGAGGTACATAATAGTAACATAAAATATCGCTCACAGCGATAACCTCGCTGCTAACGTAACTTTCCTTCCTTACTGGTGACCTCACCGGCACGTGATAACGAAAGAAAGGTAGGCTGCAGCGTTTTTGTAAGCTGCCCGACTGGGGAGGTGCCTCACAGAATACTGCAGCCAAATAACAACTCCCTTGAGGGTTGTTGTATTCCCGCTAGTGAGGTCACCAGAAAGAAAGAAGTTCCTGCATTGGCACGAGCGATAATTTACATTACAATCGTTAATATGGCTGTGGTAACCGGTTTACATCAGGCGTGTTCTGTACTTGTTTGCCAGACGACATAGTATAAAGCATTGTTACACTTGATTTCATCAGGGGGCCTACCACAATCTTTTATAAAACCATCATGTTGCAGGAACGTTTTGTTTCAAGCTTAAAGTAATATTACTTTAATTCGTACCACAAACCTCAGAAAATAATATTGTTTTATACCTGCCGAGAGATGCGAAAGAACGAATGAACAGTTTTATCCCTGCTTCGAAAAAAACGAGACAACATTATATTTTCATATAGCGCTGTCTCTTGCACACTTTACAAACTCCAACTCACGCATGTATGTATACATAGCAAGGTGATTATGAAGATTTTGTCGACGTATTAAAAATCACATTTTTATTCTAAATGTGCTCAATTGAGCAAATACACTTAAAATTTAAATTTTAAACTCACCAAACATAATTTCTTCTAATAATATGACAAATAGTAAATAAAAAGAATAGAAAGAGCTAGTGCTGCGGTTATAATTTTGTGGAGCGGAACGTTTCATTTATGTTGACGTCGATCTTCAAGGGCAAAAGAAGTACCTAGTTCGACGCGGAATTTTAAAATTGTTTCAGTGTTGTTTTTGTTTAGTCTTCTTTCAAATATTATTTTATAATAATATTGCGAAAATGTCGAGCAGCGAGTGAGTACAAACATATTAGTGTATGTAGTGACTTATTTATATACGACAAAGAGATGTATTTTTCTAGTTGTGTACGTTTATCACGCTTCGTGGAATTTCAAGTGGTCAAGTGGATTTTTGTTTACATTTGCAGCGCCAGAGTTCGAAGGGTTTCTGGGCGACAGCTAGAAGTTTTAAGGGAATTTTTAAATTCTCATAGGGATGTTGCTGTCGCCTACAACCGATCTCTCCAGGCGAAGGAATACTCCACGAGGAAATGGAGAGAAGTGGCGGATATCCTCAACTCCCAAGGCGAGGGAGTTCATAAAGACTGGAAAGGCTGGTCTAAGGTAGTACATAATTATTGAATACGTGCATTCATACTTTTAATGTTATTAAGTGCTATTAAGTATACATATACTTTACAGTACTGGGTGGACTATAAGGCAAAATTAAAAAGAAGAGCCATTGCCTTACATTCCGCCCAGATGAGGACTGGAGGAGGCCCTTCCACTGAACAGCCCTTGACCGAAATGGAAAAGAGATTCCTTCAAATACTAGGTGAAGATTTAGGGCAAGGGATGCCGGGTATCCAGGTGGAATCAATTGTACAAGTAAGTGAATAAAAAATATATATATATGAATATCAAATAACAAATATTTTTGTTTTTGCATACTAGACTCACACAGTAATAAACAAAAAATGTCATTACTTGGCAATTATTTGCATAAAAAGAAATCTTACTATCGGTACTAAAAACAAGTGACTTCCTCCCAGTAAGTTACTTGTTTTTAGTACCGATAGCGGAATAAATTTACTGGCTGGTATAATATAAAAAGAACACCTCAACATTTTGAACTCAAACAATTTTTATACTGTAGTATATAAATTGTTGTGGTGTGGTGGCAAACAAGCATACACCGCATCTGATGTCAAGCAATTATCGTACCATATTACCGCTTGTAACATGAAATGTGTCACTCACACGTTATCATTACTACAGCTAACAGACTCCTCGCTCAACTACGCAACTCAATATCTGGTGACCTTACTTACTTGCAAGAGCACTAATTCTATATACTATTCCTCTGGATAATTGCTATTTGGCTGTATTCATGTTTCAGCGAAATAGATAATTTACAAGTCGGTACAAATGTCATCACATGAATGTTCCTCTTATGCTGAGACTGAATCCGAAAACTCATTATGGCAGGAAAGGGGTGTAAGTGGTTCATCAACATCTTTGAACCTCACCTGCACACGGTGCACCCTGCTGACTGACAAACGAAGCTCTGGCGAAGAGAGGTATCCCTAGCTCTCTTTTCGCATAATTGTAAGCTACCCGACTGGGGAATGTACCTCCACCTCACAGAATCACCAAATAACAATTCCCTTGAGGGTTGTGTTCCTGCGAGTGAGTGAGGTCACCAGAAAGGAAGGAGATGCTGAAATTTTATTTTACGAGCGTTAATATGGCTACGGTAACCGATTCACATCAGGCGGGCCGCATGCTTGTCTGCCACCTGACGTAGTATAAAAAAAACCTTTCTAATTGTTAGTTACTAGGCATACTACGACTAGGCATTGTATATTTTTTTTATCCGTGTCACTGACTACCTATAGTGGGTCTATTCTGAAAACAATGGGGTGTAAGAGGTTCATCAACATCTATGAACCAAAGCCAACTTCACCTGCACGCGGTGCAACCTGCTAACTGACAAACGAAGCTCTGGCGAAAAGAGAGGTAGGGAGCGTAATTGCAAGCTACCAGACTGCAAAATGTATTCTGTGAGGTGGAGACCTCACAGAATACAGTAGCTAAATAACAATTCCCTTGAGGGTTGTTGTGTTCCTGCAAATTTTATTGGGAAAAATAAATATTTTCTTTTTGTTAACAGCCTTCAGGAAGTACTGCTGCTGCTGATGTGGGAGAATCTCCAGCCTCCCAATCTATTTTAATCCTTGACCCACCACTTCCTATCCAGGAAATCCCGCTCGAAGAGCATCCTCCCCAAGACATAGCACTCCAACATCCAATTGCAGCATCCCCAAACAGAACCCCTACCATCTCCCCACAACCGCAACCCGCCGCGGCAGCAGCAGGACCAATAAGATCCCCAAGACGCCGGCGTCGGAGGCGAGAGCCTCCAATGACTCAAGAGGCTGCTAGACGTGCCTTCGTTCAGTCTTCTCAACAGCGAGCAGATGCTGCTGTTAGAAGTATGACAGCTTTGGAGGGGATTGAGCGAGGGATAACTAGCATAGTAAACACTTTGCATAGGATAGAAAGGTGATTATTATAAATAATAAATTCAAATTCTTTGTCGATAAATCAATATAGTTCTTTTATAATTCAACAAATAAACATTACATTAAATATTACATAAATGTTAGCATGTAAATACATTACATTGATATGTCCGATGAATATTATATTTAGTTAATTATTCATTAAATAATAAGTCTGGTAGTAAAATTTAATTAAATGTTTATTAAATAAAATTAAAAATATTAACTAAATCATTTACAAACATCTTTGGATGTTACACTTTCATCAACATGTATTTTTTTTATATAAGAGGGTGGAAAACGAGCATGTGGGTCACCTGATGGAAAGCAATCACCACTGCCCATGAAGATTCAAAACACCAAGGGGTCGCCGATCCGTTGCCAGCCTATACTTCTTCTGTCCGGAGTGTGCTATAAGGCTTATAATATATTTTGTTAAAACTTAATTAACATAGAACTAATCTATACCATATTGTAATTACAGATCTATCAATGCCGCCTTTGCCAGAGCTCCTGGACAAGAGCATTCCGAGTAGACGAGCCCTGCTGGAGGGCAATGTTGCTGCTTCGTAATCGTGGATGCTCTACAGCTCCAGCATGCAGCTGAAATTGGGCTTCTTGGTTCACCTCTTCGCTGTTTAATTGTTGGACAGGAGTGTTTGCTCTATTGCAAATGTTATGTAATATCACACAAGCATTTACAATAGAGCCTGCTACTTCTGGTGCGTAATGCAACACCCTGTGTACAAGTAAGCAACGAAAGCGAGCTTTGAGAAGTCCAATTGTACGCTCAATGATGTTCCATGCGCGAACATGTAGATTGGTGTAGTGTGCCTCTGGTGTGTCTGGTGCTGCATCCAGTATTGGTGTCATCATAGTCTTCCTCAATGGATATCCAGAGTCACCTATAAGTTCAAGAATAATAAAATTACAAAGAGGCATCCAAAGACTGGACCAATTTTTACCTTAGAAATTGGAAATTAGTATGATAATGATATTATGTATATGATGGAAAAGTTTCATTGAAGACAATAAGTATTTCTTGATTTGTAAAAATAATTCCTTAATTTAAATTACTTAATTTCTTTATTTGTAATAATTTGGTATTTTGTGTTCATGTTTATAATTTGAACTGTAAATTGTTTTTTAATAAGTTATATGTGACATTAAAATTACTGTTATCATTTGATGTTATTTATCTTTTATGAGCAAAAAACATACCAAGAAACCAGATGTTCTCTGTATTGCTAAGTTCTTCCAAATGAGTTTTCAGTGGATGATTAGTCCAAATTAAAGAATCGTGAGTAGCACCACCATGACTTGCATCTACACTTGTTATCTGCATGTTTGCATCACAAACCTGGAAATCCAAAATAATTTTATTTATAAAAAAAATGTGATGGGATCTTAGGCTCTAACTGCAAACCAACCGTGCAGCCCGATTGCAGTCGGTGTGCAGTGGGCGTGCAGTTCCATCGACTGCATGCTGATTGCAAGCTAGCTGCACAGTCGACGTGCGGTCCTAATGCAGTTGGACCAATTGCTTTAGAGCAATTAGTTTGCAGTCAAGATGCAGTCATTGGAACCACGCGCCCACTGCACACCAACTGCCATCAGGCTGCACGGTTGGTTTCCAGTTTCATTGCAGTCGTACTAACTGCATTCAAACTACAAATTTGCAGTGGAATTGCAGTTGAAATGCAGTCTGACTGTCTAGAGCCTTACTCGTATAGGTATTTCATGTAAACAATTTGATAATTACCAATTTTGTACAACTGCCCTATAACATTGTCATATGCATAATTGAGAATATTTATTATATTTTTAAATTGTTGATATTTGAAATGGGAATAAATAAATACATAATTATGGCAATTACGTACCAATTGAACATTCAACGAATTATAATGCTTGCGGCAATAAAATCTCTCTTCATGGAGTGTAGGCCGTACTATAGCCACATGACTCCCATCTATGCACCCCAACACTCCAGGAATTTTGAATTTATTGTAGAATCTAAAACATATAATTTCATATTCACAGTAAATTGTTTTACCTCATTTTCAATTATTTCTTTCACCGGTCACCTCTGAACAATAAATTATTTTAATGTTACTAATATTAATTTGCTCACTCTGCTTTTATTTTGTTCCGTTCTTGATCATTGGCGGGGAAGTGAATATACTTTTGCCTCATCTGCAGTGAATTTAGACAAGCAGTAACCTGTGCAATCACTGATGAGACAGTCTGCTGAGCCATAAAATGTCCCTCTATATTACCTGTAGGCCGTTGGTATGAGCCACTTGCATAAAAGGACAGAGCAATCAATACCTAAAAGTATGCAAGAAATGTATATGCTTATGTACTTGTTAGTTACATGTATCACATAGTTTATAACAGCATCAATAGAATACCTTCGTGTCTACAGACAAATCTGTAGGTTTAGTAGGCCTCGTCATCATAGGCCGTAATTCATCACATATTATTATAGATTATGAGCGAGTTCCTTCGTCAGCCTATAACGTTTTACAAACTCCGCGTCGTCAACATTGAAGGGGTCACATTCTTCACGTAACCTTCTTCGACGCAGCTTCTTCGTTATGTTTGTTTCAGCGTTATCTGCTTCCAGAAACTCAAAAATTTCATATTCATTGGCCATCTAGAATCACATCACATTTTATTGTAATTATGGATTTCTATGCAAATACACCACACATTTTACAAAGATTTACTAAAATAAATATATTTCACTTACTTTTACACGTAAATAACAATTAATTTGTACAAAAAATGAAAAACAATGTTGTTTCCGCCGTGTTAAAGGAACTTTTTTAAGCCTGCTAAATTTGACATAAAAACAATATTGCTCTGTGTCAAAAGGCACGTCATGGTACGCATAAAGTGAATGATTTGCCCGATGACGTCACAAAACTTCTTGAGAAAACAATATTACAATAAGCTTACTTTTAAGACGTTATGGTACGAAATCTCGGAGTAAGGTTAAAATAATACTGCTATAAGAGATGGTAGTAGGCCCCCTGATGGATATCCAACGCAACAGCGCCGTTGTTTGCCACTCATAAATTAACTACATCAATCATTTCGGCAGGAAAATAATTTGAAATTCAAAAGCAACAAGGCTTTGTTATTGTTATGAATATTTTCTCGTTGGTACCGCTACGGAGCTCATTTGACGGTTCATAATGATGTATTTATACTTATTAAAGTATACGGTGACTTCGACTTTGTGTTTTCTGTTTTATTAACTTACTATTGTCGCGGCTTCTCTCGAGAGTAACCTGTATTTTCCCTCCTTGTATAGATAACACCTTTGTACACTTTTTTATGTCATCATCATTATCATCATCAGGTCCATTTTAGTCTCCACTACAGGAGCACGACCCTCTCTCGTCCGTCCTAGACGGAAGGAGGATTTGGCCTACACTCTCCACGCTGGCCAAACAGGTTGGGGAGGCCTGATCGATATTTGATAATGTATTTCCCTTAGTCTCCTTGTACGACATTCACGGGAAGAAACGGAGTGATTCTATTCTAGTCTGCCGGAAACCACACGGCCACTTTTTTATGTAACTATGGTTTAATAATTTATGTGCAATAAACACTATATACCCCAATGTTAATGAAGACCAAAGTGTTCAATCAGTGCGTCCTCCCCGCTATTACCTACGGTGCAGAAACTTGGACGGTAACCGTTGGGCTGGTTCACAGACTAAAAGTCGCACAGCGAGCGATGGAGAGAGCAATGCTTGGAGTTTCTCTAAGGGATCGAATCCGGAACTAAGAAATTCGACAGAGAACCAAAGTGGTCGACATAGCTCTCAGAGTCAGCGAGTGGAAGTGGCGGTGGGCTGGCCACATCTGCCGAGTCAGCGATGGCCGATGGGGGAGGAAAGTCCTAGAGTGGAGGCCACGTATGGGACGACGAAGCGTAGGGCGCCCCCTCTCTAGATGGACCGACGATCTCAAAAAAGTGGCTGGTAGTGGTTGGATGCGGAAAGCGGAGGATCGCATGTGGTGGAAAGCATTGGGAAAGGCCTATATCCAACAGTGGGTAGATACAGACTGATAATGATGATGAATAAAGGCTATAATAATAACAGTTGTTATTGCGTATTTGAGAATATACTTTCATAGGTCACCCACTGAAATCAAACATCAAAAAGTCACGGCCGCTCAGGAAGTTTTGGTGCACCGCGCACCAAATAGTCCTTAGCGGTCGTGTAAATGACGCTTGGCTGTGTGCGTGCGCCGATTTAGGCGCTAGTATGAAGTTAAAGTACTGGTTGTATTACTATGCTGTGCTATGGTCTCTCCCTACCGTTCTCTCGTATCGGCCTCACCTCCTTTAGAACTGCCCCCTTACCACCAACTCTTATTCCGATTCAATTACTGAATAGAATGCTTATTCGTACCAATGAATAAGCGACTCTATTTCAAATTGAATAGAGTCGCTTATTCATTGGAGTGAATAAACATTCTATAAACTATTTTAAACAATTTTATAGACTGGTAACACGTATTATGGTTTGCCACTGTTAAGTTTGGTATTATATTTGAGACGAGATCTTTCCTTCTTGTGTTTTCTCTCTGCTTTCTTTCCTCGTCCGTCTCATAGTCGTGTATATGTTTAACTAAATGAATCAGCAACACCAGAACGTAAAAACCTGGTACAGTCATAATACCAAGCCTTATAAAATGTTCTCGACATGATTCCTGCTGTCTTATTCGGACAATGGTTCGTATCGCTCTTTTTTGTAATGTGAAAGCCTTCGTAATGTTGTAATTATAACTCCTACTCCAGAATATTATGCTGTAACGAAGTTTGCATTCCACTAATGCATAATATACCATCTTAAGGTGAGCTAAGTCTACTTCGTCTCTTAAACTTGTGAGTGCATAGCATGCCGAGCTTATTTTGTTTTCTACCTCTACAAGTTTATTTTTCCAGTTCAAGTGGCTGTCAATATGTACTCCAAGGAATTTAACAGTTTCAACCAAATGTATTTTCTGTCCATTTAAATTACTATTTATTTTGTCAATATCTCTAGTATTTGTTCGAAATAAGATCACGTTTGTTTTTGATATATTTAACTTTAGTCCATTTACGTCAAACCAATCATAAAACAATTTTAAAGTTTTGTTTACATTCAATTGGAGACTAGCAAGATTATCCGCTGTTATAATTGCATTAGTGTCATCTGCATAAATTACTAATTTTATTGAATCCTGTAAATTAACCCGCATAAAATCTATCAGATTATTAACAAATACAGTGAAAAAAACTGGCCCTAAATTACTTCCTTGTGGAACCCCAGGTTTTACATTAAACAATTTTGATTTATATACGTTCTCTGACATCATCTTATCCAGGCACTTAATCTGAACAAACATTTTTCTGTTTTACCCCGTATGCCATAGTGGTTTAACTTATTTAGCAAAACTTCATGGCTCAATGTTTGATACGTAGAACTTAGGTCTAAAATAATTCCAGCAACTTTTTTCTTATTGTTCATTTCATACAGTTATTGAATCGCAATAAGAGTTGGTGGTAAGGGGGCAGTTTGTAAGGTGCCGCACACTCACACTCATACACGCTCTGTACAGACGTCATTGTTTATGTAATACTTAGCGACGAGGCCTTTGTAATGAAGTGGCTGGGGTGTGCCTGAAACAACAAAAACAGCCATTTGTAATTTTCTCCTCGCTGTATTTTATCAAAATTTCTGTAGCAATTAACAGCAAAAACTTCGTACATACCCGAACTGGACACTTTAACATTAATTATTTTCCACTGTAGCAGCACAAATACAGAGAGTAGTAGCGGCCTGTAATTACGATGTTTGAGTACCTGTCTGGTTATTATTAAAGAAAATAGTTTGCATTACAATAAATAAATAAATATTGTCAGACAAATTACACAGCGCCATCTAGCCCAAAAGTAAGCGAAGGTTGTGTTATGGGTACTAGACAACTGATAAACATATACGTAAATACATTTTGACGTGACAACGTCTTATAAATTGGTTAGCCGGGTGACACTTCAAGAAACGCGCTCACGTTATGCGCTCACAATGAGAGCGAGTGAGAGGCACGCGTCCCTTCCACTCGGGCATGGTTAGCCCGCCTAAGAGCGAGAGAGACAGACATAAAAAGTGAAAGGCATGCGTCCCTTCCACTCGAAAACATTTTACCACTCAAAGTCGTTGTCACGTAAAACTTTCGCCCGTATACCGACTTTACAGGCAACCAATTTTTTTTTTGTAAATATTTACTTATGATACATAGAAAACACCCAGACCTAGACAAACAGACATGTTCATGTACACAAATGCTTATCTGGGAATCGAACCCACGAGCGTTGGTGTCGAAGCCGCGTCATTGACCGCTATGCCACCGAGCTCGTCATATACAATATTCATTAACCACATTTCCACCGGTGAAGTCTTGTAGTAGAAATTGTTACAAGACTTTGTTCTGGATAGAAGGTTGCTTTTAATTAATCGATTTTATTGAGTCTATCGTGACCAGACCTAGGTTATTCTAATAAACGGCACTGCAAAGGTTATTCTAATAAAGGCGCAAAGCAACGCAGTGGAACGTGGAGGAAAATCTATACATATATTAAGCAGTAGAAACCACGTGTCAACACATTTAACAAATTTAGTAAAAAAAAAAAAAACCTGGACATTTCAATCAGGTAATTTATCAGGTTACTAATAACCATTGTACAAACTTTGCTTAATTTGGAGCTAGATGGCGCTGTCTAATATGTCCAGGGATATGTATATATTTATAATAGTAAGTTATTCTTTCTGACAAAGCAGGTGACCCCAATAAAGTGCAGTACAGAACACAACAATCTCTTATTATTTAACTATGGTCAGTAAGTTGGAGGTACTTCCTTAGTTAGCTTCTGGTTAAATATATGCCTATCTATATATTTATCTAACTGGTTAAATAGTTCTATTGTCAGAGCCTCGTCTGCTAATATAATTTATTACTTTACTAGTCATTACCAGCGACTTTATCCGTGTGTACGAACATTCTTTCCATGTGAAATAATGTATTTTTATAGTAAAAAGTATTCTATATGTAGCCCTATAAAGTTCCCTACCTTCCAGAGAAAATCGCATTAAAATCCCATTAACCTTTCTGAATATTACAAATAGAACAGTTTATATATGCATGTGAAGTTTTCCCTCAGCCAATTTAGATGCTTGCAGCTTAAAGAGTCGCTCGTACGTCTCCACCCTAGGTGCCATAACAACTCCTTTCACCCTGGTAGCCGCAATCACTTGCAGGAATCCAATAATTCTTTAGGCTTCTAGAAACTGTTATTTGGCTGTACTGTGAGGTGGACGTACTTGGCCTGTCCAACAGATGATTATTACACTATGCCCTACATCTTTTTTGCCACAGCCAAGTTAGTTGATCAGTAGGGCCCTCAATACTAGGGTTGCCACTCGTACTTTATAATAAATTATTGTACGTTATTTCAGGTAATTGTACTCTATACTTTATGAGAATAGTGAAGTACACGAAAATACTTTATTTCGCATGATTTGATTCCTTTGAGATTTTGAAAAGTTTAAATGAATTACTTACTTACTTTAATATTTTTTTTTTCTTACCTGTAATAACCAATGTACTTAAATTACAAAGAAAAAATTGGGGGTGTAAGTGGTTCATCAACATCTTTGAACCAAAGCCAACTTCACCTGCACGCGGTGCACCCTGCTGACTGACAAACGAAGCTCTGGCGTAAAGAGAGGTAGGGAGCGTAATTGTAAGCTACCCGACTGGGGAATGTACCTCCACCTCACAGAATACCGCAGCCAAATAACGGTTTCCTTGAGGACTGTTGTGTTCCTGCGAGTGAGTGAGGTCACCAAAAAGGAAGGAGATGCTGCGATGGCAGCGGGGGTGGCGGCGCGCGAGCGATGTTTTGTGTTGCGAGCGTTAATATGGCTACGGTGGCTGCTTCACATCAGGCGGTCCGTATGCTTGTCTGCCACCCAACGTAGTATAAAAAAAAAAAAAAAAAAAAAAAAAACCGGGCAAGTGCGAGTCGGACTCGCCCACCGAGGGTTCCGTACGTAGAATCAATATTAAATTTGATATTTTTCATTATAAATAAGAAATAATGCGTTCGAAAACAATAAATTAAATATATTTTGCAATGTGTACATCAAGCCCTTTCATATGATACCCCATTTGAACTAGTAGTTTCAATTTGAAATTTCGACACCCTACAAAAAATATAGACCCCCTATTTTTTAAGATCTATTTACAAATGTATAGTTTTGAGATTTATTCCTGTACTTGTAGTCTATAACGATTTTACTTGCCAAATTTCATAGTTCTAGATCAACGGGAAGTACCCTATAGGTTTTGATTCCCTTGAGAATTCGAAATATGCGTTTTTTGCTGAATAAACGGCCGTAACTTTTTTCTACGTAAACTTAGCAGTTTGATTTTTTTACAACTTCATGGGACCGTAGACCTGATTATACAGTTCAAATTTCAGCTTGATACCTCTACGCATTGTCGACACAGAAATTCTTGACAGATAGACAGACAGACGGACAACAAAGTGATCTTATAAGGGTTCCGTTTTTCCTTTTGAGGTACGGAACCCTAAAAAGGTGGCAACCCTACTCAATAGTGTTGGGATATTTAAAATCTGGTACTTAACAGATGAGC
Source organism: Hypsopygia costalis (assembly GCA_937001555.2). Taxonomy (NCBI): domain Eukaryota; kingdom Metazoa; phylum Arthropoda; class Insecta; order Lepidoptera; family Pyralidae; genus Hypsopygia; species Hypsopygia costalis. The sequence goes on along the minus strand of OW443333.2, from coordinate 2,255,127 downwards.
CTCACTTGACTAGCCATCCCTTTAAGCTTTTAATGCTTTTATGCGTTTGTATTAGTCAGTAACTCACTATTTCATAAACATATTTGTACATTTAGCACATCTCTATATATATTTTAAAAAATTATTATTTATACTTGACATTACTTGGACTGATGCGCACTCGTACCTCTGGGTAATAGCCGAAAATCTGTGTGTTGCTTATGCAACATTCCCACTGAGCTATGGCCCCTTTGTATTGCTGCAACACACACCTACAATGAACAATGTGTATACTGTCATCAATTATAAAAGCTTATAATTGTATGTGTGTAACTGCTGTAATACAAATAAACTATATAACTATCTTTATTTTCAATATTGTTGTCTCTCACATTACCAAGAGATTAAATTCGTTGTGGGTTTCAAGGCTGACGTAGTTTTACCCCCGGGACTACAGCGGACTTCATTGTTCATTGCCTTTTTGATGATCGCGGCTGTTAATCCTGCCTACACAGGCGACACAGTGCTGGGCTTGTCCCTATAATCGTTAGGATGCTTAAAAATTATGATGAGCCATTTTCACCCAAACTGTACACAAAAATGTAAAAATTCGCCACCATCTCAAAACTTCCTGGTAGCTCAGTTGGAAGCGCACTCGACCGGTAATCGAGAGGTCGTGATTTCAAATCCCACTAGGCGGGAGAGGTGATTTTTTTCATTTTTAAAATACTTATAACACATATATATTTTAAATTGTATTAAAAATTTTAATTTGTCATTTTCAGGTAAGCAAATACACTCGTAAGACGGAAGGAAAAGCATTAGTGAGTATATAAGAAAGTTTAATCACAAAAGGGATTCAACGAAGCGACTAATGAGCGAATGTCGTGTCGCTTTCGTTTTCGTATGTTGACAATAATATATATGATACGTACGTTGAAATATATTCGTATGTAATACTACGAAGAATTTAGGTAATTTTGAAATCATATATTAGTATAAAAAACGGATTTTTAGTACATGTATTATGCAGCAGCAGCAGCTGAGCTGCTTTTGCTAAGCTTTGGTACATCCTCACCGCAGATGTACCCCAATGCTTGAAGACAAAATTGTTCAATTAGTGCGTCCTCCCCTCTATGAACTACGGTGCAGACACTTGGGTGCGATGGTTCACAGACTAAAAGTCACAGCGAGCGAGGGAGAGAGCTATGCTTGAAGTTTCTCCAAGGGATCGAATACAGAAAGAAGAAATTCGACGGAGAACCAAAGTGCGTAGCGTAGGGCGCCCCCTCTCTAGATGGACAACAGCGTTGTGTTATTCTCCAATAACTGTTATTGAAAACTGTTATCTGTTATTCCGTCTTATATTTATATTGCTGTCTGACAATACGACAAGAAACCAAATTATAATAACGTGTAAATAGTTTGTTTGTTATGAGTTATTTAGTAACAAGAATCTTTTTAGTCAAGTCGCTTATTTCAAAATATGTACAATATTAAAATTATTATAATAATCGTTTAGTTTACCATAACAAATCACGTGTTTCAACAACTGTACCTACCAACCGCACCACGGCAGGTTGCCTCCATACCATTAACTAATTTACATGATTGTATGAACAAACCCACCACCTTCCGTGGCTCCACCGACCTCGCGGTCGTATCAGCCGAATGGCGAGAGATGCGCGCAGCACCGTTGCTCCAAGGCTCTTTTGTGCCGCGGGCAATTCTTGTTTTTTTTTTTTGACGCCCGACACGCGCGGGGGCATTCCCCGCTGGAGCAGCTGTGCTGGAGGGAGGCGGAAAATCCTCTTCGACACCCTCTCAGCCAGGTTGCTTCCAGACTGACCTTTAAAGGGCGAATCAGGCTTTAACTGACTAAAAACCGCCTGCCTAACTACTTTTACGACTTTTAGTAGTTACCAGCCACGATGGCCTTGCGTTTCGTTTGCGCTTTTAAAGCTAAAAGCTCAAACGAAACGCAAGGCCAATTCTTGACTCTCTACAAATTATTTAATCTCTGCCCTTTTTCCCATTGGTGCCTTCTCCCCCTTCTGGGGCTATGATTGTATGAACATGTGCTATATCTGTGCAGTATCGACTAGCCATCCCAACTATAGTGTAAGCCTTTTAGCACACGGTTCGTCTCGATTATAGCGTACACCCGGTGCCGCTCGTTGCTTTTTTTATACGGCCTACCTGATATGAAGCGGTTACGGCAGCTGCCAACGCAGCAACTGCCACCCCCGCTGCCAACGTTGCCAACGCAGCAACTTCATTTCCTCTGACCTCACTCACTAAGTTGTTGTGTCACTCATACATTAACACAAAATCCCTCAAAATCAATCAATCAAGATTGCGAATTTTTACATTATTATTGATTTATTAAATCACCAATCTGATTTCCATTCACATTATATGTGTTTAATGGTGCCTACATAGTCAAGTCAGGCTTTATTGAGTGTTCGGGTGTATATAGAAACCTTAATTGCCGCCCGGGGAGCCGTTTATTATCCCGTGAATGTCAAATCACAGCCTTCATTGTGTTCCAAGGGTGTGTATATAATAGGTAGGGGAAAAAGTCTTTTCGCATTATAGTATGTATGAACTTGTAATAAAATCTCTTTGGTTATACCATTTGTATCTGGCAGGTTTTCATATCTTTAAAAAGTTTAAATTTTAAAAAAGATAATTCCAAATTCAAATTAGGTAAATGTGTGATTTTCATTTGTTTTTTTTACTGTCAAGATGAGTGAATCTAATGAAGAAATTCGATTCATTTTAAAATTTTACTACAAAAAAGGTAACAATGCAACGCAAGCTGCGAAAAAAATTTGTGACGTTTATGGACCTAGTGCAGTGTCTGTGAGAGTAGCACAAATTTGGTTTAAGTGTTTTCAATCAGGAAATTTTGATGTGAAAGATGCACGTCGCTCTGGTCGCCCTGTTACGGATAAAATGGATGCCATTTTTGAAAAAGTGGAGCAAGATCGGCATATCAGTAGTTATGACGTAGCTGAAGAATTAGGAATTGACCACAAAACAGTTTTGGCGCATTTGAAAAAAGCTGGGTACACTAAAAAGCTCGATATTTGGGTGCCTCACGATCTCACTGAAAGAAACCTAATGAACCGTGTACTCATTTGCGATTCTTTACTAAGACGTAATGAAAGCGAACCGTTTTTGAAGAAGCTTATAACTGGTGATGAAAAGTGAATCACGTACGACAAGAACGTGCGAAAAAGGTCGTGGTCAAAGGCCGGTCAGGCTTCTCAGACTCTGGCAAAACCCGGGTTAACCCGCAACAAGGTGATGCTGTGTGTATGGTGGGATTGGAAGGGCATTATTCATTATGAGCTGTTACCGCCAGGCAGGACTATCGATTCTGAATTCTACTGTGAACAACTGATGAGATTAAAGCAAAAAGTTGAGAGAAAGCGGCCGGAATTAATTAACAGAAGGGGTGTGATTTTTCATCATGATAACGCTAGACCTCACACATCTTTAGCCACTCAGCAAAAATTAAGAGAGTTTGACTGGGAGGTGTTAATGCATCCGCCGTATAGTCCTGACCTTGCACCTTCTGATTTCCACCTGTTTCGGTCTCTTCAGAATTCTTTAGGCAATGTCAGGTTAACATCACGAGAAGACTGCCAAAACCACTTGTCGTGGTTTTTTGAACAGAAGTCCCAAAATTTCTATAGTAATGGGATCATGTCTGTACCTACAAGATGGCAAAAAGTTATCGACCAAAATGGCACCTACATACTTTAGTTAAATGTAAATAAACTTTATTAAAAAATGTTTTGAATTTTCATATAAAATACGAAAAGACTTTTTCCCCAACCTAATATGTGAATGCGTGTGCGAGAGTGAATTAGTTAAATATAGCGTAAATGTAAGCAAGATTTAAGCATATAACATTTTGCTTAGAAGTAGTGTGAACATTATCCATCGTTAGTTCAAATTGTGGACGTCATGTTGCTACACCATTTAAATTCCATGGACTCGAGCTGATCCATGAAACACTTGTGCCAATGTGACGCCCAGGGGACCTACTGCCGAAGCTGAAGCTGAAGATTACCATCGGATTTTTTGATCGCCAAAATACATTTTAGGTTTAAGTTAATGACAAACATCTTTAGCTTAGTCGGTAGAGCTCGATGTTCTTAGAGATTTTTTTATTGCGAAAATCTTTTCTTTAAGTTTCACTTAGATTGGCGGTACGAGTAATTGTGTTTAGCTTAGCTGGTAAAAGCTAAACACAATTACTCGTACCGCCAATCTAAGCTAAACTTTGATTTTCGCAATAAAAAAATCTGACGGTAATCATTGAGATATGAGTAAAGTATAATTAAAATAAGCATGTTTTAAAGATAATATTATATTGACTTACTGGTAAAAGGTCTCTCCTTGACTTTTACTTATGTTTCTCGAGTTGTTAGAACAGTAATCTCAATGCACACGAAGGCATACGTGTCACACTGCGGTAAGCGCTTGCCACGGACTAAATGAGGTGGAGTGCGCGCGCTCCACCTCGTCTTAAACAATCTAGTTGAAGCGTCTCCGCTAGTACGTAGTAGGTACTTATATCCCAATGATGGTAATCGGCTTCAGTTTCGGCGTTAGACCCACTAGAGGATCACAGGTTCTTCTTAATAAGCGACGTACTGTAGTACATGGAACATGTCTCCAGCCAGACAGTCAGGGGAGTCACTCAAGGAATAGGTTCAGAATGGTCGACGAGCCACCGGTGCTTCAGCACTGGACCCACTTTTGAAAAAAATACGTAATGATTATATTTAGTACTGGAAATCAATCCGATCCACAGAGATACAAGCTAGACTTTCTGATTCTAATAAAAGATATAAAATATACTATAATACTAACTTTCATTCGCGGCCCCGCTCGTGTAGAGTGCAGTAAAAGAGCGTAGATATGTCTTTTCTAGAAATCAAGCTACCTATTAGTTTTAAATAACGCAAAATATTTAATGCCAATGCAACCTGATGCTATGATTTAGAAGGCAATAGTTTTAAATTATTTTAAAGTGCAGTAAATTGGAATTGATTGGCAAGCAATATGGACTACATTACTCGTACAATTGCCTGCAGAAGTTATATTAGAGAACATAGCGTATACTCGTTTGTTCGTGAAAGTTACTCTTTGATATATTTTGTTAATTTATGTTATTGGCAGTACGGAACTACGGACGCGATGAGTAACATTTAAAAAATAGATATAACCAATAGACAATAAGTAGCCGCAAAAGTTCAGATACAAGTATTTATTTCTTTTATTTTCTTTATTTGGGAAAACAAACAGTTGTACATTAAAAACTTATATCTAAGTGCTTAATTTAATAATCTATGTAAATGCACAACCAACAACATTCTCCACTGATTAATTTCTTAAATGAGGGCTAAATCTCCACAAAAATATACACAGTGACATGAAGTTTATGAGACTATGAAGATAAAGCTAGGATACAAGTAAAAAAAAAAAACAAAACACAAGACAAAAAAAGAAAGAGTAGTCACCTAATGTTAACGTGTTGTTCACTGTTTTCCAAAAGTTGACTGCGGTATGGATACACCTTAATAGTTAACTACCAGACATTTGCGTGGACTGGCTGGGGTGAGTGTGACGCAGCGTTGCCGGGTTTATTTTAGATCAAATAAAAAAAAGCGGGATTTCAAGAAAAATATTTATTAAATAGAGTTCTTTATAGAATGAATGGATAAAGGTTTTTGTCATGAGTGTACATAATCAATAGATGAAAAATATTTCAATGCAATAATACTTTATATTATATATATATATATATATATATTTATATTCTTTACGTTATACCTAATGTAAAGCAACGTGAGCAATAAAATAAAAAAAAATATTTTTATTATTTTATTGCTCACATTGTTGTTTGCTCATATTTGACTAGCTACTTTGACTCCGAGGTCGCGGGTTCGATACTCGCACAAGATAAACATTTGTGTGCATGAACATGTCAGTTTATCTTGATCTGGGTGTTTTCTATGTATTATAAGTATGTATTTACAAAAAAAAATGTATTTAATTACATTTATCAGTTGTCTAGTACACCATGGTACGAACTTTGCGCTTAATTTGGGACTAGATGGCGCAGTGTAAAATGTCCAGAAATATTTATTTGTTATTATTATATTAGTGGGGGTGGCGACGCGCGAGCGATATTTTTAATGTTGCGAGCGTTAATGTGGCTACGGTAACCGCTGCACATCAGGCTGACCGTATGCTTGTCTGCCAGCCGACGCAGTATAAAAATATATATATATTTGTCCAAAGTAGTCATTCCGTTCATTAATTTCAGTTAACTAAATCATATTTTTTGGCGTCCGACGCTGAAAGCGCCGTGTGGGACATAACACTGCAGCAGTCCAACAACACTGTATTGACGCAGCAACAGCAATGGTTTCATTTTGTTACTAAAATCATAAAATGTTCGGAGTTTCTTATTTTAGAAATATCAACCCCACGCACTTAGAATCTTTTTATAGCATAGTATATTATGCCCTGTAACCAATTCGTAATTTCATAAAGTTTTGTGGGCGTTTCGATGAAGTATTGTGAATGCTCCGCCGATTTATTTTTATAGTCAAGGATATTGATGATTTATTTGTAAGTCATTGTTATTAATAGCTATTTGTTATATTGCCCAACATTTTTTTAATTTGGTTTTGTAAGTTATTGCTTATGTTTTTGACGGGAATTATATTTTAATTTACTTCCGCAGTTCGGTGAAGAGATTATAATCAAAATCGGGGGATATAGTTAAATTTGATATTGCAGCTAATGGATCAAAGACTGATTATGTCATTGAGTGAATACGCGAAAAAGAATATGTCGCAGGAAAATGAGGAAACCAGGGATTTTACGGAATTCCTAGAAATATCACGAAATCATGGTAGATGTCAAATATTCTTATTTATTACGTCTTTTTTCTAAAAATGTTTAGTGATTTTACAATTACCTAACTTTGTTTAGTGAGATGATGAAATCGATCATTTATCGAACCTTGAACTACGTTAACTCCTCCAAATTAAGATAAAAGTACTTACTTCTTGAAAGGAAAAAAATTATGTAAAAAAACTTTTAATTTAAACGGTTTTATTGAAAATAGTGTACTAAAAGCTAAAAAATAATTCGGTAGGTCGGAGGTTTCAGTCATCACACCCCTCTCCCTCATCAGTCTAAGGCAATGATCAGACAAAATAATAAAATCGTTGGGCCCGTGTTTCCATCCAGTCAACTCAGTTTACGCTACGCCCAACGATTTTATTATTTTGTCTGATCATTGCCTTAGACTGATGAGGGAGAGGGGTGTGATGACTGAAACCTCCGACCTACCGAATTATTTTTTAGCTTTTAGTACACTATTTTCAATAAAACCGTTTAAATTAAAAGTTTTTTTACATAATTTTTATTTTCAAGTTTTTAGTTTCTAATTTCATTACATAGTACCTTTCGTTCTATTAAGTTTAGATTTGACTTTTGTCATTATTTTTTTTACTTTTAAATTTGTCTTGTATTCAAATGATTACCCATATTGAAAAAATGGGTATCAAATGATACCCATATTGAAAATTGAGAAGATATGTAACCGCGCCAACCGGCCATTTTGTTGACGGCCATCTTGGATTTTATAATATTCATCGTGAACTGTGTTCTACTAGATAAGCCCTTTCATTTGATACCCATATTGAGGCAGTCGTGACAAAATTTGTAAACCGCCATTTTGTAGAGGCAGCCATCTTGGATTTAAATTTTTTTTCATGTGAACTGTATTCTTCTAGTCAAGCCTTTTCATTTGATACCCATATTGAGGTAGTCGTGACAAAATTTGTATACCGCCATTTTGTAGCGGCGGCCATCTTGGATTTTCATTTTTTTTTCACGTGAACTGTGTTCTACTAGTCAAGCCCTTTCATTTGATACCCATATTGAGGTAGTCGTGACAAAATTTGTAAACCGCCATTTTGTAGCGGCGGCCATCTTGGATTTACAATGAAACAGAATTTATTTAATTGTATTGTCACCAAAATCCAAAGTGTATACAAAATTTCAAATTAATCGGTTGACAGGAAGAGGGTGAAATTTGAATTACTAAATTTGACCCAAGAATAAATAATAAAATAAAACAAACGGGGTGAGCTAAATAAAACCGTTTAATAAAACCGTTTAAAAAACCGTTTAATAAAACCGTTTAATAAAACTGTTACCGAAGTATAGATGTTATAAAAATTACGGTAGGGTTGCTAATCCGACATAGTTGTGTAAGGTTAGGTTAGACTTGGGACTGGTCATAAAACTAAAGATTTAGTAGTAGACGTAATGAACAAGAATATTCAATATTTACCGTGATTTCATGGTATATCCCTAGGAATTTTACGAATTCCCTGATATTTTCATTTCACTGCGACATGTACATTGAGTAAGATAACAGGCCATCGGTCCATCTAGTGTCTAGTTCCGAACACGGGGCTAATTATTCCCACAGGGCTAAAATAGGAACTGTGAGTGTAAAACTGAAAATTAGTTTCGACCTGTTGGTCGAAACTAATTAAGGAGTTCTAACTAAGGAGGGGAATAAAATCTATTTCTATTATTGTTCATAAAGGTAACAACATCGAAAAGGTTAGGAAACGCTGATCTAGTGGAAAGACGTCTTACGTTGATCGTTCATTTTCTAACACCTGAGAAAACGGACTTAAAATATCTGTCCCCGTACCACCAAGTCTTATTGCGATTCAATAACTGAATAGAATGCTTATTCATACCAATGAATAAGCGACTCTATTTCAACTCGAATAGAGTCGCTTATTCATTGGTATGAATAAGCATTCTATTCAGTTATCGAATCGCAATAAGAGTTGGTGGTGAGGGGGCAGGGCACTGCAAATAATCCTACGTCTTCGAGTAGGTACACGAAATATGCCATTTCGTAGCGCATCGACAGAACATTTTTGTGTGTCTAATAAATAAAAAAATAAATAAATACTCTAGGACAAATACACAATGCCGTCTACTACCAAACTAAGCAATGCTGGTAGCATGAGTACTACATAATTGGTATTATACTTAACCCGTCCCGTGCCGCGACTTGTCTATTCTGTATCAAGCGCTGCACCCACCATGGGACCACGGCATGCGAAAGATTAATGAAAACTGAAAACACCCAGAACAGGGCAAACAGACATGTTTACGCACACAAATATTTGTCTTGCGCGGTGATCAAACCCGTGACCTCGGATACAAAGTAGTCATTGCTAGACATTTGATCACCAGACTCGTCGTGTAATAAAACGTCGCCGCGACTCTGGCTACAAAGTGATATATTTCATGTGCTCGATGACGTAGGATAATTTGCCGTACCATTACGGTCTATCAACACACTTTTATTAGGTCGACCTGTATGTAACTAACTATGTAATGGAATCTAAGGTAACTAATTTAACCATATTCCAAGGATCGAAGCGTAATGACCATTGGCAGCTGTATGTAGTTCTGATGACAATACAATAATATGGTACTATCGAACTGATCTGATGATGGAGCCAAAAGATATGAACTGGAACTTTATGATGGAACATCGTATCATAGCTGTTTTTGAATTTCTTAGAAAAGTCTTGTAATGAACTTTGACCACGATTAGGTTTCAAGGTCTAATGATGAAGCGGGAAGATAGGCGCTGGCATTCCATGATGGAATATCGTATCATAGTTGTGTTTGCACTTGTGAGAAAGGTCACGTAATGGACTTTGAACACGATCAGGTGCATTTATAAAAGCGTGTTTTTATAGTGTTTTCTATTAATTTATTATTTACTTTCCTAGACTACTGTTACTAACATAAAGCTCTCATTACTGCCGGTCACGTGTCTTCCACAGAGCTGTGTATCGAAATGGCGAAATTACTTCGGAAACGAAACAATAGAGCCACATCGTTTTGTTTCCTTTGTAAGAAACAAACAGTCTGGACTGGATATATTAGAACCATTAGAACGGAAAGATAAAGTTCCAATCAGCGTCGAAGCTAATAAGAATGGAAGACCAAAAAGAAAAAGTGTTTTCTGCATGGAATAATACATTAAACACGAAAAAAAATATAGGAACGTTTATGATGGATCATAATGATAATTATTCGTTGATACAGCAAACGTCGTCCTGCCATACAAATTTATTTCTAGTTAATTTTTAGTTATCAACGTTTACATACCTGTCGATAATCTTGACAATCTCACCGAGTTTACAAACTGTTTGGCTCGAGTGAGTGCTATTGTTGAGGAAAGTTGTGTACAGGCAGCATTTGTCATTGGAGATTTCAACTCACATCCAGGTATAAGATTTGGACTAGAAATGTTGAGTTTTTGTGACGAACAGAAATGGAAGTGCGCGGATATCGATATGCTTGGTATAAACTCAGGGACATTCACATTTTTAAGCGAAGCTCATGCTCCTCATCGTTGGTTAGACCACTGCGTTACTACACAAGCAGCGTGGAACTCGATACTCGACTCAGTTAGCGTTATTAGTGATGTTTCCTGGTCGGACCACTTTCCGATGCGTATTGTCTGTAATATATGCCTATATTATTATTATATTAGTGGGTATATATGCCTATATTACAGACAATACGCATTGGAAAGTGACGGAGGGTGCTGCAACCTGTAATAGTACTACATCTACTGGTGTACGATGGGGAGTAAGACAGAATTTCGAAATTTTGAGTTTCATGGCACGGACGGACACACAAAACGACCGGATGATTTTATAAGCTCAATAAATTTCGCTGAAAGTTTAATGGATTTTCTCTTATTTATTTTGTTACCTACTCTATTGTACATATCTATTGCACGTTAGTAGGAAACCAAAACCTAGTAAACAAAAGTTGGAAGTAAAAACGATTTAGACCAATAGTCTAGGAAATTGAATTTGCTGATAAAGAAATTGAAACCTTATTTACCTCGATTTAAAATCCAATCCTCGTCTCCAGATCCTGTTCGGAGATTACTTTTCTATTTCCTCCGCTGGTCGGGAAACTTGGGCTTTTTAAAATGTCTACTGGTCTGTGACATGACACTATTCCTAAATATTTTCGCTTCGACCAGTACCTGACATATTTTTTTTTATACTACGACGGAAGACAGACAAGCATATGGCCCGCCTGATGTGAAGCGGTGCGCGTTGCCACCCCCGCTGCCAACGCAGCATCTTCCTATCTGGTGACCTCACTCACTCCCAAGAACACAACTACCCTCAAGGGAATTGTTATTTGGGTGCGGTATTCTGTGAGGTGGAGGTACATTCCCCGGTTGGGTAGCTTACAATTACGCTCCTTACCTCTCTTTTCGCCAGAGCTTCGTTTGTCAGTCAACAGGGTGCACCGTGTGCAGGTCTAGTTCGCTTTGGTTCAATGATGTTGATGAGCAACTTACACCCCAAGCACTCCCACCTCAAACCCAAGGACACTTATATCCCAGCAGTTGGCACTATTAGATGATGTCAGTTTCAAAGATGGTTTCAAACAATCATGTTATAAATACTATAGATATGGCATACCCATACAAAATTGAGTCAGAAATCGATTTATGGCCTGGGAAATCTATGACTATCCTTATCATCTTTTTTCCTCGCTGAGTACGTAATCGGCGCAATGGCGCCTCTTATAGATCACTCACTTCTTTATACCACTAAAGTGCATACAATTTTGTATACCAATAAATTGTAAACAAACAAGCATACGCCTACCTGTTAGAAAGCAGTTACCGTAGCCTATGAACGCCTGTAATACCAGGGGCATCACACTCGCGTTGCTGACCCTGTAAAAACCTCTTCACGCCCTTTTTAAAGAACCCTATTTCCCCATAATATTAATAAACCTAAAACGCGATAACGTCAAATATTATTATATACTTTATTGTGATAAGTGGGCTTTACTTACTTTATCAACATAAATAGTGCATTTTCATAATACTGAACATTGCATTTTTACCTATTTCAATCAATTCTCACAAACGTCAGTTTCATCGGCTTACTTGTGAGAACTAATTGCAAGGTGAGACAATTAACTCACGTTTCGGGTGTAGGTACATTTTTTGAGCTTGTCTCATATCCGTAGTATTTCTAACATCATTGGTTTCGAAGTATATTTTCGAAGGGACTGCGGCGATGTTATGTGTTTGGACTTTTTTAAGTCCAATTTTATTTTTCCTAGTAACTATTGTACGAATGAATTTGTTTATATTAACCGACTCCAAAAAAGGAGGAGGTTCTCAATTCGGCTGTATTTTTTTTTTAATGTTTGTTACTTAATTACTCCGTGATTTATAAACCGATTTCAATTTGATTGATTGCCATGTTATAGCTGTTTTTATGAAATGATTCACTCGAGTGTGTGTGAATAGCCAAACGATTAGGGTATCTCGCGACATTGGGATATGGCACCTTTTTAAATAAATTAATATTGTTCTTTACATATAAGCATATTTCCAGTATGTACATAGAGGCTAGAGTGAGTAGTTTGAGTTTTTTGAATAAAGGCCTACAGCTGTCTAAGGGACCAGCGCCGCATAAAGCTCTTACACATTTCTTCTGTGCAAGAAAGACATCCCTCACGAGCACAGAGTTTCCCCAAATGACTATCCCATACCGTAGGGCAGAGCTCACGTAGCCATGGTAAGCTATCAAGGCTGTCTCTTGGTCACAAGTGTTTTTCAACCGGTATAGAGCGTACACGAACCGGTTAATTTTGTGACAGACCGAGTCTATGTGCTCCTTCCATGACAAGTGTTTATCGACCATTATACCCAACAACTTTGCAGAAGTTGCCTCTGTTATTGGATGGCCATTGTACTCTATGGACAGATTACACGGTCTGCCATTTTTAAAGAGTATACTTCCAGATTGGTCCCATATTTTTTTCATCATCATCATCATCATCAGCCTGTATCTACATACATAAAAGTGGAGTAATATTTGGAGTCGTTTTTTTTTTGTTAAAATTATAAAACTATAAAAAATGTCAATTGGCGCATAACAGGAATCCATCACTCCTAGGTTTTCTCGGGCACGTTAAGCCGTCGGTGCCGGCTATTGTCATTAGATAATAGTCGTTAAGCCAAGACTTTAGGCGGCTTGAAAACACTGCCCAACCCGCACAGCGTGGTGAAGTAATAAAATGTAATAAGTATATATTAATAATAATTATAGGAAATAAACTATAATTATATACTGTAATAAACCCCTTCGGTTGAGGGGAGACCCGTATCCCATCAGTGGAATGAATAAGGGTTGTCGACGATGTTATTGTATGCAATCAAAGACTTGCAAACCAGGAATTTCCTCGCTAGAGTTATGATGAGCCGAACAAAACGTGTACCAAGTGCTCAAGTGCCAGATAGTTGGCGGTGACTGTAGCACCTTATAATGAGATGGGGCTCGAGTGCTTGTTAGGGGCCGAGGCGGACTCCGCTACACACTGAGATGGATGTCGTTATTGTTGAGTTTCTATGGGATTTATGTTATTACGCTATTGCTTTTTGTGGCATACGCTGCTGATCTTATCAAGACGCAACGCGATTGATGCGCACTATTTTGTTACCGTCATAAAAGTCATAGTTATAAATCTATTGTACATTTTCAACAATTTTCAATAATGTCTACATAAAAAATTCCTTCTCTAAAATTTCTTCCTTTTTTGAAGGCGGTTAAAATCTATTATAAATTGTCACTATTTGAAAGTTGAATTTTTTTTTTTTTTTTTTATACTACGTCGGGTGGCAGACAAGCATACGGCCCGCCTGATGTGAAGCGGTTACCGTAGCCATATTAACGCTCGCAACATAAAATATCGCTGGCGCGCCGCCGCCCCCGCTGCCAACGCAGCATCTCCTTCCTTTCTGGTGACCTCACTCACTCGCAGGAACACAACAACCCTCAGGGGAATTGTTATTTAGCTGCAGTATTCTGTGAGGTGGAGGTACATTCCCCAGTCGGATAGCTTACAATTTTATTACGCTCCCTACCTCTCTTTTCGCCAGAACTTCGTTTGTCAATCAGCAGGGTGCACCAGGCGCAGGTGAAGTTGGCTTTTGTTCAAAGATGTTGATGAATCACTTACACCCCAAAATGAAATTTTGCATAACAATTCCTTCAGGGGTTGTAGGCTTTTGTTAAAAGATTTTCGAAAGGACTTTCGAAGATTCCAAGTCATTATAACTTAAATAGTAAAGTTTCGAAAATGTTTACAACATCGATACCTAATCTTGTCAATTTACAGTCCAATTCCAAGTGGAGTGATACCATTGAAATTGTAAAGGTCGTCGGTCACTCACCTTGCACTTCATCTAACTTTATAGAACTTAATATCACTTGAAACATTAATTAAACTGTAATCTCTTGATACATTTCGTAAAAGCTAGTCAGCTCAAGATGAATTAGAAACTATATTGTAACTATTGATACAATTAAAAGTTACATTCCCCCAGATTAAAATGACATATTACTTATCTATATATAATAAATAAATATTGTCAGACCAATTACACAGCGCCATCTAGCCCCAAAGTAAGCGAAGCTTGTGCTAAGGGTACTAGACAACTGATAAACATACGTACTTAAATACATTTTTTTTTGTAAATACATACTTATGATACATAGAAAACACCCAGACCAAGACAAACAGACATGTTCATGCACACAAATGTTTGTCCTATGTGGGAATCGAACCCATGAGCGTTGGTGTCGAAGCCGCGACCGCTACGCCACCGAGCTCGTCAAAAAGAAATATATATATAAAAATTAATCTCAATTTCTCTTGGAAATCGCATCACGCGTGAACGGCTGGACCGAATTCGTTATTTTTTTTGTTGTTGTGTGATTGTCAGGAGAAGGTCCTGATTTTTTGATATCCATCCAATGGATCGCTCACAATATCTTCTTTGGATCCCACGTGGCTGCATATTTAGGAAAATTTGGCCTTAATTTATAGATTATTTTAATAGCCTTTTAATTTGGTCATGACGTCCCAGATCATCGAGTAACTTAAGGCTGAGCGGTGGCTGTTAAGTTCTGTAAGCTGCGCCTTTATGATATTGTACCGTTAGAAAGGGCAGAACTAATGGAAATGAAGATTTAATATATATTTGTATTGTTTATAGTACAGTACTACCACCAACATTTGTATGAAACTCCATATTTATATATTATTTAAAACA
The DNA here is from genome assembly GCA_937001555.2 of Hypsopygia costalis. Taxonomy (NCBI): domain Eukaryota; kingdom Metazoa; phylum Arthropoda; class Insecta; order Lepidoptera; family Pyralidae; genus Hypsopygia; species Hypsopygia costalis. The sequence goes on along the minus strand of OW443333.2, from coordinate 2,239,895 downwards.
AGAGGCCGTGTGGTTTCCGGCAGACTAGAATAGAATCACTCCGTCTCTTCCCGTGAATGTCGTACAAGGCGACTAAGGAAAATACATTATAAAACATCGATCAGGCCTCCCCAACCCGTCTAGCCAGCGTGGGGAGTGTAGGCCAAATCCTCCTTCCGTCTGGGACGGACGAGAGAGGGTCGTGCTCCTGTAGTGGAAACTAAAATGACCTGATGATGATGATGATGATGAAATCTCAGAAAGTGAATCGTTATTCACTTTCTGAAATTCTTCCTTCGCTTCTGTATTGTCAATACTTATAATATAAGAAGCGGATATCGATATATTTCTCTCCTCGCACCATTGCCAAATTTCACGTGTCACGTCGTTCAAATAGGGGTATTGGATTCCATCCATGCGATTCACATAGCTTAATGCTATTGTATTATCCACGCGTAATAATATGGAACAGTGATGTACGTCACGTGCAAAACATTTAAGTCCAAAATACTGCCAACAACTCTAAGTAATTAATATGGAATTTTGACTTTGTAAATTTGGGGAAGGCTTATATCCAGCAATGGGTAGATACAGGCTGATGATGATGATGATATCATTGGTGCTCCGAGGAGCAACCTTCTTCACGATATTTCAGTTAAAATAGGTATAGTTTAAAAAATAAAATATTTTCCACATCAACTCGATTTATAGCACTTGCTCGCTTCGTTAATTCGGTCAAGTCAGGTTTTAAGTACAAATAGTGTCAAACGATAACTTCATGTCGATATAGCCGTTTCCCTACCTCATTTATTGGGAAAGTTTGTATACATACATCTAAGATAGTAGTGAGATCACACTTGAGCTTGAGAGTGTACATCCTTGACTTCCACCCACGCATTCCTCAGATCGACTATTTGTGGAATTCTCCAAGTTAGCTACCTAATTAATACTTGACTCTTGGTACTTGTGTTAGAAGTTATATATAATAATGTATATTCTATTCTATTCCAGGCTATGCCACTCTGAAGGAAAGTACTTTAAACATTAAACGGTTATCGTAGCCAGTGCTCCCACTGCTAATACAGCATCGTCTGGTAACCTTGCTCACTCGCAGAAACACAACAATCCTCAATGATTATATTTGACTGCAGTCTTCTGCGAGGTGAAGATACTTCTGCAGCCGGGCTCGACATGTCCACTGTTCCTATCGCCAGGGTCTTAGCCAGTCAGCAAGGTGCACCATATGTAGGTGAGGTTGGCTTTAGCCTTAAAGATGACGGTGAGTGACTTACAACCCATTGCCGAATGAATTTTTTTGAGTATTGGATGAATTGTATTTTGGTATACAAAGCCGGGTGTGAAACAAGCATACGCCCCTCCTGATGAAATGCGGTTACTAAAACCATATACACGCTTCCAATACAAGTAGTGTTGTTTCCGCGTTTGCACTACCGCTGTCAATACAGCATCTCCTCACTTGAAGCTTCCTTTTAGAGAAAAGAGCTTTTATTTTACTTAAGGCACACTGAAGGTTTGTAGATAAATAAATAAATAAATATTCCTGGACAAATTATACACGGCCATCTAGTCCCAAACTAAGCAAAGCTTGTACTATGGGTACTAGACAACTGATATTATACTTAAATACATTTTTTTGTAAATACTTACATTATAATACATAGAAAACACCCAAATCAAGACAAATAGACATGTTCATGCACACAAATATTTGTCTTGTGCGAACCCGCGACATCGGAATCTAAGTGGCCATTGCTAACCATTCGACCACCGAGCTCGCTAGATCATTTACAATAAAAGAATGAAAAAGCAATTATGGAATTTGAAAATGGATCTCTCTCTTTGGCAACATGTAACTTTTTACTTTGTGAGACTGACGTTTGTTTGGTCATTGTGGCTTCCTTTCGAAAGTCGAGTGTCGGTTTCGAAATGAATTTAACTTTAGAACATTTTAGTTCAATGGTTTTTAGGGTTCCGTACCCAAAGAGTAAAACGGACCCTATTACTGTGACTGTGCTGTCCGTCCGTCCGTCCGTCTGTCACCAGGCTGTATCTCGTGAACCGTGATAGTTAGACAGTTGAAATTTTCACAGATGATGTATTTCTGTTGCCCATATAACAACAAATACTAAAAAAAATAGAATAAAATAAATATTTATGGGGGCTCTTCATACAATAGACATGATTTTTTTGCCGTTTTTATAGATAGTACGGAACCATTCGTGCGTCAGTCCGACTCGCACGTGGCCGGTTTTTTAAGATTCTTGCTTTGGCTTAAGTCAACAAGAGAGTTGCCAGAGACATTAACTGGCATTTGGCGATAAAGCACACTGTCACACACAGCTCTATATATATATTCGTGGTAAAAGTTTTTTAATTATCTTTTTGCACTGGCGTTTTCATCCTCGCTACGATTTTCTAATCGGGAAATGGAGACAAAAGTCTACGACGACGTCCCGTTCACGAGATATCCGTCCTAACAATTATTGTCGCGTTCAGAGGGAATAAGACGAAATAAAAATAAAAATAAACCCGACCTTTTTAGTGGTGTCAAGCCCTTTCATTTGATACCCATATTGAGGTAGTTGTTAAAAATATATATTTAATTCGCCATTTTGTGATGGCGGCAATCTTGGATTTGAAATTTATTATAGTGTAGAGTATTCTACTATTCAAGCCTTTTCATTTGATACCCATATTGAAGGAGTTGTGAAAAAATATGTAATCTTTCATTTTGTGGCGGCGGCCATCTTGGACCGATTTTCATCAAATGTAGCTAAGAATACTCCCGACTATAAATTCACCTAACAAATAAAATAAAAAATCTAAATCGGTTCATTCGTTCGGGAGCTACGACAAACACACACATACACAGGCAGACACACACACGCACACAGTGTGTTTGTGTGACAAGCAAACACACAAGCACATACACTAACGCACACACGCACACATGCACACACGCACACACACACACACATGCACACACGCACACACACACACACACATACTCAGACAGAAAGAGAGAGACACGACAAACTTATAACACCCCATCGTTTTTGCGTCGGGGGTTAAAAATAAACATTCATGTAAGAAGAAGAAATAAACAGTGTCTACCAATCTATATGTTTGTCCGCTAACATAACAAACAGTATCGCAGTTGGAAGCATCCAAAACCCGAGAGCGACCTTCGTGAGAGATACACAGGCAGCCGCAGCCATCCGGACTGTTTATTTTGTTATGATAATAAACTTTATTCGGAGATATTGGAATATTATTGAGAGAAAATATTGAAAATGAAACAATGTATTTTCGCAGATTCTCAGAACATTATTAGGTAACTTCAAGTCAATTTGGGTAATAATGATGGAAATGTCGGAATTTAAATAAACATTTTCGTATTTAATATAAATTCTCTAAGCTTGAAAGCATCATTTCGGTTGTCGGGGTAGAAGTTTTGTGGAATACGGTCTAAACCATTGTGATTGATTGATTGATTGTAGACTATATCCCAACAGTGGGAGAAATCTAGGTTGTGTCAAACTAATCAGCACCATCTAGTCCCAAACTAAGCTATGCTGTTGCCACGGGTTCTAGATAACCTTCGAAACGCCACGGATTGGGATAAATATCAATTAAGCGTCACATTTTCGCAAAAGAGCGGAAGCCAGCCCCCTTACCACCAACTCTTATTGCGATTCAATGAATAAGCATTCTATTCAGTTATTGAATCTCAATAAGAGTTGGTGGTAAGGGGGCAGCTAGCAGTAAACGTCTATCCACAATTTTTCTATTATTTTACTAAAAAAACACATGTAAACCTTTATATTTCTGAATTCTCGTAACTTTTATTCACATATAGATTTTTTTTATATGAGAGGGAGTAAACAAGCATGTGGGTCACCTGATGGAAAGCAGTCACCACCGCCCATGGAGATCAGCAACACCAAGGGCTCGCCGATCTGGTACCAGCATATACTCCTTTCTTTCTTTCACTTTATTACTTACATTAATATTACAACATCGGATACAGTTCAACAGTACAGACAATGCATACAAGAGTGAACTTATCCCCCTTAGAATTAATCAAGTTGGATTGTACTTACATAATATGTATATTTTAAAACTTTTATTTTGTAAATGCATACCCACATGTAAAAACTTGGACCAAGATGAACAGACATATTCATGCACACAAATGTTTGTGATGAGAGGAGGTCTCGGGTATCCCGCGAGCTTTTTGCGATTTAGCGGATATATAAGGGCTTTTATACAGAACACTAGCAACAGTTCACAAAGAGAGTTAACAAAAAAATTTACATTTTTCACTGTAACGGCCCTCGAGAATACAGTAAAATAATTTTAAGTCACTTAGTCTTGGCTTAAAATGTTGTTTAGTTAGATGTTAATTAGTCGGTTACTTATGCACAACGTATTATATTTTTCTTTTTTAATATTTAATTCCACAGATACGGCTTGACTTCAATCTTAATATAGTACTGAACGTAATATTTATTTTATATTAATTGTATTACTTCCATAAAATCATAAATTTAGTTCAGCTATTAAGTTACACGATATTCATTGACTGTTAGGCGGTTCGAAGTTCGGCGGGTCATCTAGTATTGTATAGATTTACTTAAGATATTATTACAGTTATAAACGCTAAGCACTTTAAGTTTTGTCTTTTTAAACTTTCAATACCACTAACTGAACATATCTTAATTTCAACGCTATATTTATACAGTCACTTGAAGGTCACGAAAAAAAAATAGCTTTAAGGGATTTTCTGCCTTAAATATTAGTCCAGGATTATCCCAAAGCGGGCCTACACTGCTATCGTGAATTAATCTGGCATTATCATTCTACCATTTTATTTTTTATTTTTCCCTCACATTGCTTTAAATGCTGAAATAAATGGCCAGCGAGAGTATTCTAATTAACAGAGGTAAATTAAACCTTGTATAGTGGATCTCAATTAGAATTATGGATCTAGTGGCGTCTCTATGGATTAAAATATTTTCCTTAGCAGTTTATATTACTCATGCCTCGAAATGAGCGCCGGAAGGGGAGTGCAAGGGGGTCCACTTGCACCCCCCTTTATTGCCGTAAGCAATAATTCGAAATATGGATCCGTCGACCACAAAGGTATCGATGTACAATGTACATATATAATATAAATCCATCCATGGGCAGGATACGGTCGACCTTGTTTAACTTGCGTGTTCGATTAGACAGACACGCGCAACGATGCTCGAGCTACTCAATTTTCTCGTGCTTCAGTTTAATGTGTAAACACTACTGTGAGAACCCTGAATACGCTTGGCTAAACCAATAAACAGGGCTGCACCCCTACAGTCTTTCATACTTTAAACTTATAGGGTCACTAGTGCTTCTTACGCTTCAAATTCTTAAAATATTTGTATGCATATTTTACGAGCCCGGTGTCCAAATGACTAGAATAGCAATGGCCACATTAACTCCGTGGTCGAGGGTTCGATTTCCGCACAAGACAAATCGACGGTCCCTACGTATAAAGCGACGTGTCAAAAATGTCAATTTTTTTTTATTGCATAAATTGCTATAGATTGCCCTTATAAACATTTTATTTTTTATTTTATTGATTGTATATTTTCTTACTTTTTAATTATAATTAAAAAGTAAGAAATTAACTCATTTGTCCAATAATAATATTCTTTTAATTACCATATCGTAGTATAAGCTTACATGTCTGAAATGACATGTCGCTTTATACGTAGGGACCGTCGAAATATTTGTGTGCATGAACATTACTGGTTGTCTTGGTTTGGGTATTATATGTAAGTATTTGCTTAGTTTGGGACTAGATGGATGTCCAGGAATATATTTATTTATTAGTTGAAATGCCATTAAACGGCGAAGGTAATATTTTCCATTTATAAATTATTTGTAATTATTCTAGGAAGTTGGTCGAAATTAAATTAACTATAAATAGTAATTTCTAATCTATTTATAAAACAATTTGGTCACTCACTCACTAAAAACGAACTCTTTATAAGTCAATATACGTGACTGTCTACAGTCATAAAAGGTGGAAACTTTGGTTCAAATTCACTAAAGCTAGACCAATGTCTGCTAGTAGGTCATATATATATAGCTCCTACCATAGCTGAACGTGTGCATTAAACTATGTATCCATGTATGTAAGTGAAACGGCCCGCGGCAACCTCGAGATAATTGCATTCACTCGAGATGAGATTATGCCGATATGTGTTCGGGAATATTGCATATACTCGTATCTACATATTCTGCACGTATTCTGAGGACTAACCTAATATTTGGACTGAAAAAATCATCGGATGAAAGTCGCAAATTATAATCCGTTAGAATTTTCAAAAATCCTTACTTAGCTCGGTGGTTACTCGGTGACGACTAGCTTGGTGGTCATCATAACCGAGCTCGTCAATCAAATCAATATTTGTCTTTGTCAACCTTGTTTGTATATAAATAACATACGAACTAGTCATCATCATCATCCAAGCGTTAAGTCCCGGTTGCATCCTAAGCTTGCGCTTCGGAGCCCAGGGTCCGCTTTCCTAATCTTTCTCCTCCACTTCGCCCGGTCTTCGGCATCCCTCTGTGTGAGACCATTGGCCCGCATGTCATCCACTACGACATCAAGCCAGCATTTCTTTGGCCTTCCCCTTCTGCCGGGTCCCGGCGGGGGCGGCATAGCTAAACATTTGTTACCCACATAGCCTGTCGGTTTTCGTAAAATGTGGCCATACCAACGTAGGCGACTTTCTTGCAGTTTGTCTGCAATGTCACGGACATGAAGGCTGCCGCGAATGCGTGAGTTCCTGACGCGGTCTTTGCGCGTCACTCCACACATCCAACGCAGCATGTTCATTTCCGTGACACGCAGCTCTTGCTTGTGTCGCTCAAGTACAGGCCACGTTTCACTGCCATATAGAAGGACAGGTCTGATAATAGTTTTATAGATCTGTCCTTTCAGCTTAACCGGCATTTTTGGGTCACAAATGACACCAGTCACCTCCCGCCACTTAGCCCACGCTGCTGAAATGCGTGCCTTGATGTCGCAGTCAATGTCACCAGACGCGTGAAGTACCGACCCCAGGTATCGGAATTGATCCGTGCGCTCGACCACTTCTTCGCCATCGGATACATTAACAACCACGGGGGTTGTTCATGTGCGTCTCTAATGCTGCTTGTTACTTCGTCCAATATGACGTTGAACAGAAACGGACTAAGGACGGAGCCCTGGTGTACGCCGACGGTGATGGGGAATGGCTTTGAGTCGCCAACAGCAGTCCGTACTAGAGAACCGGAGTCGCGGTACATATCTCGGATGATGTCAATATAGATCTCTGGTACCCCTTTGGACCTCAGTGCCCTGCCCACCAAATCACCGCGCGAGGGACACAGTCGAAGGCCTTCTCCATATCCAAGAACCTTTATTTAAGAAGTATTTCTCCACGATGGTTCTTAGGGCAAAAATAGGGTCCATGGTCCCTTGACCAGGGCGAAATCCGTACTGACATTCCGAGACAGTGCACTCCCGCCGGATCCGGGAATCCACTATACGTTCTAGTAGTTTCATGGTGTGAGACATAACCTTAATACCACGATAATTTCCGCACTCCTGCACTGAACCCTTGCTTTTGAAAACTGGAGTAATAATACTCAGCTTCCACTGGCTGGGGATAATGCCAGTGCAGAGGACGCGGTTAAAAAGGTGAGTTAAGATATCCACACCACGAGGACCCATCGCCTTCCAGGCTTCGATAGGGATTCCATCGGATCCAACAGCTTTCCGGTTTCTCATGCAACGAAGAGCTCTATGTACCTCTCCAGCCGTTATCGGTGGTACAAGTGCTTGGTTTGGAGGGAGATCCGGTGGCTGCACCTCTTTATGTTGCTTGTTCAACAAGTCATGGAAGTATGAGCGCCATCTCTCCTTTACCGCGTTTTCTTCGTACAACAGGTTGCCGCAAGAGCCTTTTATACAGCGGCACTTGGAAATATCCTGTGCCGCTTTAACTCTTGACCGTGCTAACTTGTAGATGAGCTTTTGCCCCTCAGACGATTCCAACTTATCGTACAGTGGTTGTAAGTGGTCACGTCTGGCTCTGGCTACGGCTCTCTTAACTACGCGTTTGGCAGTCCTGTATGCTTCGTGGTCTTCAGGAGATCTGGTCGCTTGCCAGTTTTTAAAGAGGGTTTTCTTCACCCTTATCTCCCTCTGCACTGTGTCGTTCCACCACCATGTCTCCTTGTCAAATTTGCGTCTTCCCTTAGACACGCCAAGCACCTCCCTCGCTGAACCAGTTATGGCTGTCTGAATTTTGTCCCAGTGTTCTTGTACTGAGTCCTCCTCAGCGCCAACGCACTTGCCGCTAACAGCCGAGGTGAATTCCTTGGACTTAGTCTTATCAAGCAACCACCACCTGATCTGACGACGGCAGGCCTCAACTGGCTTTTCAGTAGGTTTGACACAGAGGTCCATGACAAGAAGACGGTGTTGGGCAGTGAGACTCTCACCGGGTATGACCTTGCAGTTGGCTACTCTGCTAATGTGATGTCTCCTGGTGATCAGGAAATCGATTTGGGTTGCGAGCCGCCCGCTCTTATAGGTGATCAAGTGTTCGGATTTCTTTTTGAAAAACGTGTTGACGATGGCCAGGTCCGAAGCCGTACACGTCCGGAGAATCTCTTCTCCTTCCGCGTTCCGACATCCGTATCCAAAGCCACCATGAACACGCTCAAACTCGTTACACTCATCACCCACATGACCGTTTAGATCGCCACCCAAAACGATGCCCTGTGACAACGGGATGCCTCTCAGAACTTCACCAAGTTGAACCCAGAAACGCATCATCCCTCGGCTGCCTTTCCACCGAGTCTCCTGCAGGAACGCCACGGCCACTCTCCGCCTAGCAAGTACATCAGCCAGCTCTCTAGCGCGCCCAGTTAGCGTACCAATATTCCATGTGGCGAAGCGGACTTTAGTTTTACGAAATTGGGCTCGCTTCTTTAACCGCGCTCGCCTCTGACGCGGTAGCCCTTGTCCACTTGTCACAGGAGTCGGGCGGAGCTCCTGCGCGTCGTTTTGCGGCGACGCCCTATCCGTAAACAATCTCGTTCTGTGACTTTCCATGGTTGATGTGGCGGGTTTGGCTTTTACAGGAGCGACTGCCGTCTGACCGCCCAACCCCCAGGGGAAAGCCGAACGTGGGATGGTACGTACGCATGTGAGCTCCCTCTGCCGACTTCTAGGACATGCGCGGGAGGCAGCTGGTCTATTATATGTTTTTCTTTCGCTCCCCGACCAGCAAAGGAGGAGGAAATAACATACGAACTAGTCTGAATTGTAAATCTTAAACCGAAGCCTAAGGTCGAATTTACAATTAATATTATGGAGTTATAGTCACTTTTAATGGCAATTTGATCTACACTACTTTGTGTGCTTCCGCCACCAATTAGTTCATGCAAATTACTGCCGGCCGGCACTCACCGTTGTTTACAACAACTTGACGTTAGTAATTCTCCTATCCTTAATATATTTTTCATTACCCCCACTACCCCCTCCACTTCCAACACAATATAAAGGCCGGCAATGCGACGGACTTGTCATTTGTAGGTTGTTGTTCTAACCATCAACATCAACAGATCGCTTGAGGATGCCTCGCGTAGAGGCGAAACACGTGTCGCAGAGACGACCACGGCAGTCGGGGCAGCGGCGGTCGCATGTATCTTCTGTTTCAGATGTTGGAGTTTCGCTGAGACGACCACAGCAGCTGGAGCAAAGACGCCCAAAGCAGTCACGGCAGTCGCATGCAACTACTAACGGTAGTGGGTGGGTGTCGGCCGGCAGTAGTTTGCATGAACTAATTGTTGGCGGAAGCACACAAAGTAGTGTAGATCAAATTTCCTGTAAATTTGACTTCCGCAAAATAACACCTGAATCAATTAACTATCACTTTTAATGGTCGTAAATAAGTCAGATTTATGTCATCTTCTTATGCCTACTGCGGACATTATTTTGTACGTACATATAGTTGGAGTATTAATGATCGAAGTGATTCACATATTTTTAATACATTGTATGCATACAGTTCACATGATAAAGATATTGTAGTGATATTGCTATATACCCTTACGGAGGTTGGTAATTTTTTTTGTTGAAATGCGAGTGAGTGAGGTCACGCTGCGTTGGCAGCGGGGGTGGCGTCGCGCGAGCTGTATTTTATGTCGCGAGCGTTAATATGGCTACGGTAACAGCTTCACATCAGTATGCTTGTCTGCTACCTGACGTAGTATAAAAAAAATATGAATATACTTGCAGTGTAATTAACCACCTCAGCTTAGTGGCTAAAACATCTATAATTTTTTCGCGATTTGAATTGCAAGTACACTCATCCCGTAAGCAGTAATTAAGTGAAGCGAATGCCTTTGAGACTTTTTGAATTTTAATCCTAGTATGCGGTAGTCAGACATATTTTATATAATACCTCTCACGCACAAAAGGTAAATATGTAATATATGGGGGCGCACGTACGCAGAAAACGACGGCAGACGACGCGTGCTTGGTCATAGGTAGAACAATAATCTCGATAAAATATTGTACGTTAGTATATCATAGTAAACATGAAATAATGGAGCTTCATGTAATTAGTCTATATTTCTTTGTACAATGTTAACGTAAACGAAACACCCTACCGCCGAAGCTGTGGCCGATTACCATTGGATTTTTTGATGGCAAAAATCAAACTTATACACTATTCCTTATAATGTGCTTATACCACAGTATAAGTAATAGTACTTTAACTTAGATTCGCGGTAATTGTGTTTAGCTTACCTGGTAGAAACCACAGTGCTCTACCGACTAAACTGCAATGTTTGTCATTAACTTAAACTTAAACCTAAGATCTATTTTCGCGCTCAAAAAATCCGTTTCTAATCTGTATCAGCTTCGGCGGTAGGGTTGTTCACAAATATACATTTGTTTGAACTCGGTGCACTCCTCGAGGCACACGCCCCAAAACAATATTAGAAATTTCATAGGCTTTTTTTTTTATATCAGTGGGGGTCAAGCGAGCATGTGGGTCACTCGATGGAAAGCAATCACCACCGCCCATGGAGATCAGCAACACCAAGGGGTCGCCGATCCGTTGCCAGCCTTTTAAGGGAAATATTGACTCTATTCTTGAAGGCCCCCATGTCGTACTCATTTGGGAATACCGCTGAGGGAAGTTGATTCCACAACTTTACAGTTCGTGGTAGAAAATGTCTTAAAAAGCGTACTGTAGTAGATCGCCAAATATCAAGATGATGAGGATGGAATTTTAATCTTTGGCGAGTTGTACGATAGTGGAACTCAGCGGCAGGTATCAAATCAAATAGCTCATCCGAGCACTCCCCGTGGTATAATTTATATAGAACGCAAAGAGATGCAACATCTCTGCGTCTATCATGCTTCGTTTGTTCTGAAACCATTTTGCTCTCGCTATGTTATTGTTATCAGTAGAAATACAAGTTAATACGTCCAAGTTTATGCATCATACCCGCGCCAATGCACGGCTAATCTGCCTGTCCACGGCTAATCTACGCACATTAGTAGAGAGTATTATGGTGAACGCACATTTATCCGAACTTCAATGAGGCCTCGCACACCTGAAAGAACCGACCCCACCAAAAGTATTGTTTCCATTTCCTTTACACCTGTCGCACTGTAATGGCGTGTTTTGTGATGGACTGCCATGCCAACATTGTAGGATTTTTGAAATATTTTGATGAGATGACTGGTCGTTAAGCCAAGTCTGTGGCCTCCGCCAACCCCTCGTTGAGCAGCGTGATGGAGTATGCTCTAAACCCCTTCGATTGAGGGGATACCCGTATCCCAGCAGTGGGATGAATAAAGGTTGACGAAGATAAAGTTTCTTCTTTATCTCCAAGAGGAGCTTCGATTGACGTTGCTTAAACTTGCGTTTATTACACGCGCATTTTTAATTCCAAATTTTGTGATAGTTAAACGAAAAATAATAATACAATGAACGAATATTTTGCCAGGATATTTTAAACTCACTCGTTAATTTTGAACTTGTACCAAACAATGAAAAGTTTTATAATGTTCACCAGGTCTTTTGTGTTACTTTTCCAATTAATCTTCTAGTTCACTTTTGTGACAAAATTGCCCTCTGGCATTAAGATTTTTATTATTTTAATTTATATTCTTCACGGGTGTTTTATTTTTATAAGAGAGGGGGCAAACGAGCATGTGGGTCACCTGATGTAAGGCATTTACCGTCGGCCATGGAGATCGGCAATACCAAGGTATCACCGATCCGTTGCCAGCCTATACTCCTTCCTTTCTTTCTTGGGTTGGGTGTTTGTTGATTGTTAATTGTTGATTGTGAACACGGTAAATAACTAGAAAGTACCTCTCTTTTTGCCACAGCAACATAAAAATATTATATGCGAGGAACCAAATATTGTGCAAGCTACTTGCTTGCCAGTCACACTCATGCAATGGTGTTATGTATAAACGGATAGGGGATGGTATAACATTGTACAAGATACAAGCATGTATTAATTGCTAAGCTTGCAATTGAAAACTTTTCTTATAACAAAACAAAAATCGAGTATTCAATTAAATTGAAACAATGCATTCAATTACAATAGAATCGATAACACAACCGCTTTAACATCAATTCGGTCGAACAATGAGATGCTTCACAATGTAATGAAGGTACAGGAAGCACTCCCTCGTCTATTTAGATTGTGTCTTGATTTTATTTACTCTCTCGACACAAAAAAGTGGATTTGTAAAACTTTGTATAACAATTGTAACTTACATATTTTTAGTACTGTACAACCCCACCTGGAGAGTCCAAAAATATATTATTCATGAATATTTTAAAATATATTAGTCGCTACATTGTATGTGACATAGTAACCCTATATATTGTTCATTAGACATATAGGTTGAAGACTTTGTATAAGATTTAATGAGGTGACAATAAAAAGAAAAAGGAACATATAATAGAAAATTGAGATCTTTTCCGGAATGTGTGAACCCTATTTCACCCGCTCCATGCTGTAATTGTCATCCATTCCTACCAGGGAACAATTTCCACCGGACTATCTCTCGTATTCACTTTTATTTAATTAAGAGCGATCTACAACGAACCTTTGTCTTTGTCTGTCCATTGTGTCAGTCCCTACGTAACTATCAGGGGAGGTAGTCTTTTCCTAATCTAAGATGATGGTTAGAGTTATTCTCTTAGATACATTTGTGTGTGGATGAGAGGAAAGGTAGAGACAAAGTTTATAAATGAGCCCCTGGAACACACCAACGTTACTCTCGCTTCTATTGTGTCTCGGAGGAAGCTGCCCCCTTATCACCATCACAAGCAATCTATTAAATTATTGAATCGCACTAAGAGATGGTGGTAAGGGGGCTGGTCTCCGCTACCGGGACCCGTAAGCAATATAGTTTATTTTGGAAATTAATATCTAAAGCTTCCATAATTTCACCATACGCAATTGTATCTCTTCCCACTACGTACAGATAATTTTATTACAATAATCCACGAGAGGCATATCTGTCAACTAATATAAAATAAATATATATTCCTGGACAAATCAAACACGGCTATCTAGTCCCAAACTAAGCAAAGCTTATACTATGGGTACTAGATAACTGATATAATATATTATACTTATATACATTTTTGTTTTGTAAATACATACATATAAAACACCCGGACCAAGACAAACAGATATGCTCATGCACACAAATATTTGTCTTGTGCGGGGAGCGAACCCGCGACCCCGGAGTCAAAGTGGACATAGCTAGCAATTCGGCCACCGGGTACCAAAATAAAATATTTTTTTTCATTTGACGTTCCACCATTGTCCCGTCGTTTTCGTCTTTTTCATTGTATTAATAATCTTAAAGTAACCATTTTGAGAAAGAGTTTAAACTATCATAGACCTACACTATCCCGTTATAAAGCTAGGCCCACACTAGCATATTTTATGCAGAGAAAACTTCGTGACAGAGACTTTGGTTCAATACAATACGAAACAGAATTTTTAAGGATCTTTGTCACGTCTGGTCGAACTTGCCAAAGGATTAGTTCTCTCTACTTTGTCCAAAGGATTAGTGCTGGGATCCAACGAGACAACGGAGCCAGTATATTGGGAACATTGCCTACTGATAGCGGTTTAGTATTATTTAGTTAGATTAGTATTATTTATGTTATTTACAGATTATTTTGCATATACTATATGTTATATATCGGTTTTATATAAACAGGATTAGTTACAATATATAATATACTAGCTTTCGCCCGCGGCTTCGCTCGCGTGAAATTCGGGGCAAACACGTGTTTACTACTACGAATACGCAAGATGGTACAAATGGTTTATCGGGTATTTAAAAACAATACCCATGACGATTTTCAGACTTTTTAACCCCAGTTTACCTTTTTAGGGGATAAATTTTGAAAAATCTAATTAATTTTGGATCTTGTTTCACCCTCTTCGGGGTAAAATTTGAAACATCTTTTTAAATTATTTCGTGTCCTCTATGGTATATTTTCAATTCTATGCTATTTTTGTAATTGACGTCTCAGAAAACCATAGAAGCAACACCCATATTGATATTACGACATTTCAACCCTATTTACCCACACAGGGGTGATTTTTTAAAATAGTTGTTTTTTTCGTAACCAGCGACCCGATAAACCATAAAAACAATACCCATAACGATTTTCAGACTTTTTCAGCCCGTTTAGACGTTTCAATCCTATCGCACCCCAATAGGGGATGAAGGTTACGTTAGCCATGTTGAATTTCAAAATCGTTATTGTTTTCGTTATCAGCGACCCGATAAACTATAAAAACAATACCCACGACGATTTTCAGATTTTTTCACCCCGTTTTAGACGTTTCAATCCCATCCAATAGGAGATGAAGGTTACGTTAGCCACGTTAAATTTTAAAATCGTTATTGTTTTCGTAATCATCGACCCGATAAACCATAAAAACAATACCCATGACGATTTTCAGACTTTTTGGCCCCATTTTACCCTTTTAGAGCTTGAATTTTGAAAAATCCTGAAATACGTGTTTACTCATTTATCTCTAAAAGTACTCGTGTAAAGTTTAGGATAAAATTTGTATGGAGAAACGAGATTAGGTGGACCTAATCTCGTTTCTCCATACAAATTTTGGACCTCCGTTTCACCCTCTTAGGAGTAAAATTTGAAAAGTCCTTTTAAGTACCTAATTTTGTGTCCAATATGTTATATTTTCAAATCGATGCCATTTTCGTAATTGACGTCCCAGAAAACCGCTGAAACGACACCCATATTGGTATTATGACATTTCAACCCCATCGCACCCCCACAGTAGTGATTTTATGTCACGTTTCGTGATCAGCGACCCGATAAACTATAAAAACAATACCCATGACGACATTCAGATTTTTTCACCCCACTTTAAACATTTCAACCCTATCGCACCTCAATAGGGGATGATCGTCACGTTAGCCACGTTGAATTTAAAAATCGTTGTTGTTTTCGTATTCAGCGACCCTATAAACCATAAAAACAATACCCATGACGATTTTCAGACTTTTTGGCCCCATTTTACCCTTTTAGGGGTTGAATTTTGAAAAATCTTGAAACACGTATTTACTCATTTATCTATAGAAGTACTCATGTAAAGTTTCGGATAAAATTGTCTAACTAATCATGTTTCCCTATACAAACTTTGAACCCCCGTTTCACCCCCTTAGGGGATGAATTTTGAAAAATCCTTTCTTAGTGTACCCCTAGACGTCATAAGAAACCTACGTGTCAAATTTGGAATCTCTAGACTCAGCGGTTTGGGCTGTGCGTTGATATATCAGTCAGTCAGGACTTTGAATTTTATATATATAGATAAACTGGTTCTCAGTGGAAATTCAAAATTTACTTTATTTTTATGCAATGCCAAGCTTAAAGCTTGGCAAGCGCGTTGTCTAAATGATTATCTCAGTAGTAAAGAGGTTCGCAATATAAGAACCGTTGCTCGTGTGCAGGCTACCACGCTGCCTACGCCCGTGTCCTAGCATTGTTATATTAATGGACAAAGGGTATTCTGTGAAATATAAGAATATCTTTTTTTCCATAATCTATTTTAAATCCAGTACCGACACGTGTTCGTATTACCTACTTAGTAAACATTTCCTGCTTTTGGCAATGTTCTGAAAACTTTTGAGTGGGAGTCGGGAGTTGCAAACCCGTAAACAAAATTGGTAACAAAACACGCTGCGCAGTGAAAACAGTGTTTAAAATAAATTTGTGTCTTTGTTTACGTACGTGGCTTCTATTTCTGGTCATTTATATTGTGTTATTTTGAGACAATCCTGTATTTAATCAATAGTCGTTTAAGTCTCAAAATAATACATTGCGCTTTGTGGCAGTTTCTCATAACTCTATGTTTAATGAAACAAATATATAATTGGAGTGTAAGTGGTTTATCAACATCTTTGAACCAAAGCCAACTTCACCTGCACGTGGTGCACCCTGCTGACTGACAAACGAAGCTCTGGCGAAAAGAGAGGTAGGGAGCGTAATTGTAAGCTACCCGACTGGGGAACGTACCTCCACCTCACAGAATACCGCAGCCAAATAACAATTCCCTTGAGGGTTGTTGTGTTCCTACGAGTGAGTGAGGTCACCAGAAAGGAAGGAGATGCTGTGTTGGAAGTGGGGGTGGCGGCACGCAAGTGATATACTAAGTTACAAGCAATACGGTTACGATAACCGCTTCACATCAGGCGGGCCGTATTCTTGTCTGCCACCCGACGTAGTATAAAAAAAAAAATATCACTAACTTATCTTTGACAGCACGGATTTTTTTATATAAGAGGGGCAAACGAACATGTGGGTCACCTGGTGGGAAGCAATCACCACCGCCCATGGAGATCAGCAACACCAAGGGGTCGCCGATCCGTTGCCAGCCTTATAGGGGAAATATAGACTCTGTTCTTTTTTTTTATTATTTTTTTATTTAATCTTTATTGACCACAAAATTACATAAGGGTACAAAAGGCGGACTTAACGCTAAAAGCATTCTCTACCAGGCAACCTTTGGGAATAGCAGAAATACACGAATGCGGTTCTAAAGCAGATGAAAAAAAAAAGTTCTTGAAGGCTCCCATGTCGTACTTGTTCGGAAATACCGCTGATGGAAGCTTGGAAACTTTGAAACGCGAAGAGATATAACAGAAATGCTATCGGTACTGGCCTTAAATTGACGACAGCAAGGCTACTACACGCAAGGAAGCAGAAGAGGGATCAAATCCCAAGCTAGGTGTCATGTTAATTCGACCGAATTCTGTATGCAGATTAAACTTAACAATATTACATGGAGTAATTCAGGGCTGTCCAAACCATATACAATACTGGGCCATTTCAAATTACTAAAGAGATTTTTGAAGACCAGGCCGCACAAAATATATTAAGAGAGGTAGGGAGCGTAATTGTATGCTATCCGACTGGGGAATATACCTCCACCTCACAGAATACCGTAGCCAAATAACAATTCCCTTGAAGGTTGTTGTGTTCCTGCGAGTGAGTGAGGTCACCAGAAGGGAAGGAGATGCTGCGATGACAGCGGAGGTGGCAGCGCGAGCGATATTTTATGTTGCGAGCGTTAATATGGCTACGGTAACCGCTTCACATCAGGCGGGCCGTATGCTTGTCTGGCACCCGACCTAGTATAAATAGAAAAAAAAAATAACCTACTTGACATATTATTAGTGCCTACTTTCGTTTAAGCTTAGTATAACCAGTTGGTTATAAAACTTTGCTAAATATATTTCATTTTCAGTCAGAGTACAAAAACTGTAGCGATAAATGAAAAACACATCACGGGCCGCACAAATATAAACCGAGGGCCGCATGCGGCCCGCGGGCCGTGCTTTGGACAGCCCTGGACTAATTAACACACCAGACATCAAAGTGTAACTACAACAGAACTGTAGGATTACAGTCAAGCATATGTATAACGAAGGATAACTAAACTTACATATCTCCACAGCGGTTTATAGCGGGTATATGCCCTTTAATACCCAGAACATTAGATCAATACGAGTAGTGAACTAATTAATTCATATTATAAATCCATGGGCTTATACATAATAATTACAGAACTGTACGCTTGATATTAGAATTGTTACATTAAGAAATATCACATTACACTGGAAAGCAATTACGGTGTGTAGCTGAAATTAAAATACAAGTTGCTAATCCTTAAGTCTAAGAAAGAAAGGAAGGAGATGGTGCGTTGGCAGCGGGGGTGGCGGCGCGCGAGCAATATTTTATGTTGCAAGCGTTAATATGGCTACGGTAACCGCTTCACATCAGGCGGGCCGTATGCTTGTCTGCCACCTGACGTAGTATAAAAAAAAAAAAAAAAGTCTATGGTTCTTTTTTATGTGAGAGGGGGGCAAACGAGCATGTGGGTCACCTGGTGGAAAGCAATCACCACCGCTCATGGAGATCAGCAACATCAAGGGGTCGCCGATCCGTTGCCAGCCTTTTAAGGAAAATGAAGACTCTGTTATTGGACCCATGTCGTAATTGTTCGGAAATACCACTGAGGGAAGTTGATTCCACAGTTTCACTGTTCGTTTATACCAATAAAATGTCTTAGGAAACGTACTGTAAATCGCCAAATATCAAGATGATATGAATGGAATTTTAATTTATTGCGAATTACATTTACATTACATTACATTATATTACATTAAATTAAAATTCAGCCTATTGTGTATCCTAGGCATTTAAGGTGACATGGATGTGACTTGAGTGACTTCCACGGGGCCACCACAATTGAATTTAAATGTCACATTTCCCTATAATTTCTTATATATAGACGAAGAACCTAAGTTGTCGACATAGCTCTCAAAATCAGCAAGCTAAAATGGCACTGAGCCGGCCGCATCTGCCGAGTCAACAATGGCAGATGGGGGAGGAAAGTTCTGGAGTAGAGCCCCCGTATGCACAATGAAGCTTTGGGCGCCCTCACCCCTCCCTCCTCTAGATGGACCGATAACCTCATAAAAGCAGCTGAGAGTAGATGCAGAAAGCGGAGGATCGCATATGGAGGAAATTATTAGGGAAGGATATCCAGCCATGGATAGATACAGCCTGATAATGATGATAATGATTTCCTCATATGTTGATGGCGTAAGGCAGTACTTATTAATTCCATGGGTATTTATTCCATGACTATAAGTTACTCTTTTTCTTATGTACAAGAGATGGAACCTATCAAATTATGTATATAGTTTTTTTCTATATACGCACGCTTATCATTTTGGATCCAAACATTTTACACCTGATATTTCAAGTCACTAAAATACATAGATAACGTTTTATAGACTGTCAAGCCTGACAAACATGAGATAGAATATTTTCTACATATTTGTCAGGTTTTATATAGCACTGTCATGCTGTCAAAGCTTAACTAATTAACTGGAATTAGCTAAACAGTTGTGTTCGTTTATACCAATCGTTCGTTTATTCCATTGAAACAACCAGCACGTGATGTGAAACAAAAAATCTTGTAAATGTGTCTCATTTCCTTCCACGATGATGACGTAAATTGCTCTTTTTCTAGTGTGAACGCGATGGCACCTGCCATTATGTCTATAGCTTTCTTTGTCTACGTTAAAAGTTCAAACGGTTACATAATGGAGGTGGAGGACAATTATTCTATTATTTTTGAAGCAATCGAACGAGATGAAGCGGACAGTATCATCTTACAGCGTGACATTGCTAATGTTGTGGCATGGAGTGTTACAAACAAACTAAAGTTTAATGTAGACAAATGTTTTATAATGTCGTTCACTAGATCACAAAATCTATTTCTCAGTAATTATTATGTGGATAACGACGATATACCACGGGTAACATCTGTGACTGACTTGGGCCTACTAATGAACTGTGACTTAACATTTCGTAACCACGTTGAGAAGATCTGTAAGGACGCATACAGAGCATTGGGATTCGTGTTGCGGCAGGCGCGTCACTTAGACTGTGGCATTGCTATAAAAATCCTATATAACACATACGTTAGAAGTAAATTGGAGGTCAATGCAATTATTTGGAATCCATACGAGCAAAAATATATTTCTATGATCGAAAAAATACAAAAGAAATTCATAAGATGGCTATACCATAAACAGTATGGATATCATGTGGGATTCCCTACCATATATCCTAGCGATTTTCTGCTAGGAATGACTGGATACAATACTCTGGAAGTGAGGCGAGCTGTCTCTCTGGCAGAGTTTGTATTCGGTATTCTCAGAGGGTTTAAACACGATCCAGAGGTATTAGAACAGGTTTTATTGTATGTACCTAATAATTATGTTCGTGCACGGTCACATAGCTTATTCGCGCCACCGAATACTAGAACATCTGCAGCGTATTATGCACCGGTTAATCGGTCACTACGTCTGCTCAATATCATCGTTGAAAATGAAAAAACATTGGAACTGTTTTGCTGCTCTAAACAGCAATTTCACAGAGCGGCTATAGACTGCGCTGAAAGCCTAGCTAATTCGTAAGCTTATTTTTAAGGCGATTGTTAAATTTTGTAGTTATTTAATT
Source organism: Hypsopygia costalis (assembly GCA_937001555.2). Taxonomy (NCBI): domain Eukaryota; kingdom Metazoa; phylum Arthropoda; class Insecta; order Lepidoptera; family Pyralidae; genus Hypsopygia; species Hypsopygia costalis. The sequence goes on along the minus strand of OW443333.2, from coordinate 2,219,223 downwards.
CATTTTATAATTATTATTTCCAATTATTCTTATTACTCAAATTTATGGATTCATATTTATTAATCATTTTTAAAATTGACATATTATTAATTAATTTTGTGATTGTTACTAATTATTATTTATAATGGTTTATTTTTGATTTTTTTTCTTTTTAATTGACATTTAATTTTTATGATTACTATGAATTTGTTCCTAATTCTTAATCAATTTATTTGGAATTCAAATTGATTTTTTTGTTTTTAGACATTGTTAATAATTTAATTTTGTTATTGATACTTCATATAATTATCTAATTATCATGTCTTTATTTCATGCATGAATCAAAATTATTTAATTGTTATGCGCATTGGGTGACTGTAATGCATAATAATTGTAATCGTAAATAAATAAATAAATAAATAAATAATAAATAATCAGTAGAACAAAGAATACAATATAATTGATGAGCTCGGGGAGGGGGAAGCGCTGCCATTTTGCGATAAGTTTAGTACATATAACGTATTCACGTACAACATCGCGATCACACTTTTTCAAGTCTGATTTGTCTATAGTTTTCTCTGTCTACGTTAAAAATTCAAACACTTATATAATCAGTAGAACAAAGAAAGATACAATATAATCAATTCTCAACAGAGGCCAATTTAGTGCATGTCAAAAACAAATAAATTTATAAAACATCTGTCAAAACCAAATAATGCGCGCCATTTGTGACACAAACTTTTTAAATGAATACGCTTTATATATCGATGAACACCGGCTGCACGCACGTCATGTTCCGCCTGAGCCGAGCGTGGAAGCGAGAGCGTGGAACAAGCGATAGAGAAGCACTATTGGCCAGCGTTCGGCTTGTATGTAACGCATTTATCTCTCTTCGACTCCATCGGCCGACGTTTTCTATGACATTTCACGTAAAATTATCGTCCGTAAACCGACTTTACACATAAACATTTTTTAAAAACATTAATTTAAGTGTTACGCTACATGCAGCCTCAGAAAGGTGTTTTATAATGTCGCCTCGCAGCGCCCGCAGCGCCCGCAGCGCCCGCAGCTCCCGCTCCTGATATTGGCTCGAGTAATGAAATCAATCGTCGCACCTCGATATTTCCGACCTGATTGCTTTTATTTCCTCTTCGCTCCGTAATCTCAGCAACTCAAGCCTGTCACGCTCGCGTTTGAACGCACCTAATTTTACGTCATCATGCGGAAATACCGTTGGTTTATCTTTTACATTTTCGGTACGAGTTCCATACAAAGTACCTATTATTTTGGTTATAAGCTGTGGCTATAAATATATTGTGTGTTTAGCATATCTGTGTATTTGTCGGTATCGTATTTGCTAAAATGATGAACCGATGTTGTTTTGTTTTTTTTGACGTTTTGGGGTGTAAGTGGTTCATCAACATCTTTGAACCAAAGCCAACTTGACTGACAAACGAAGCTCTGGCGAAAAGAGAGGTGGGGGGCGTAATTGTAAGCTACCCGACTTGGGAATGTACCTCCACCTCACAGAATATCGCAGCCAAATAACGGTTCCCTTGAGGGCTGTTGTGTTCCTGCGAGTGAGTGAGGTCACCAGAAAGGAAGGAGATGCTGCGATGGCAGCGGGGGTGGCGGCGCGTGAGCTATATTTTATGTTGCGAGCGTTAATATGGCTACGGTAACCGCTTAACATCAAGCTGGCCGTATGCTTGTCTGCCACCCGAAGTAGTATAAAAAAAAATAATTATAAAATCCACAGCCCTTAATACAAAATTATAATTCATTTTTGCTAAACTTATAGCCAATTACGGATTTACAAACTTTTATTCAGCTTCATCCCGGTGTCTGTAATTGAATCTTGCAAGGTAATTTGACCATCTTTCCAATGTGACTGAGCTGAAATTTGACACACACCAAATGCTGATTTCACTTTTACACTTATTTGGTTCGTGTGACAAGGCACGCTTACTTAGTTATCCCTATATGCTTGTCTGCCACGCGAAGTAGTCTAGAAAAAAATTGGTTGCCTGTAAAGTCGGTATACGGGCGAAAGTTTTACGTGACAACGACTTTGAGTGGTAAAATGTTTTCGAGTGGAAGGGACGCATGCCTTTCACTTTTTATGTCTGTCTCTCTCGCTCTTAGAAGGTGTCCCTTCTAAGAGCGAGAGAGACAGACATCTCGCTCTTAGAAGGGACACGCGTCCACGACACGCCTACAATGAGAGCGAGTGAAAGGCACGCGCCTTTCACTCGCTCTCATTGTAAGCGCATAACGTGACCCAGTTTCTTGAAGTGTCACCCGGCTAACCAATTTATAAGACGTTGTCACGTCAAAAAATCGTGTTAACCTTTCCATATTCTTATTATTATTACGTGTTATACATATATTTATTAAATACCTTTCCATATTCTTAGATAGTCGAATATTTTCTTAATATTACAATAGATTCAGATAATCCACGTCGAAGCTGCTTAACGTACAAACTGAAACCCGCAAATTGAAAGTAATTCGCAATTCCGAGAAACTTGGGAACCAATTATGATTAAACCGGTCCCTCTTGTTTTTTTTCTCGTTCCTTGCGAGATTGGTTTTTGTTTTAGGAAACTCGTTTAGTTTGAGGCGAGTCAATTTCTGCTCACTTGAATATTTTATCTACGAAAGTTTCTTTTGGCAGTTTAATCTGTACATGATCCTACTATAGATATAGTTGAATAAATAATAAGTATTCCTGGACAAATTATACACGGCCTTCTAGTCCCAAACTAAGCAAAGCTTGTACTATGAGTGCTAGATAACTGAAGGCCCTCGTAATTTTTCTACGAACGCAGATTGTAAGTGTATCGAATCGAGATTGAATTGTGAATTGACTAAAATTATATACTTGATTTCATTAATTAATTATTATCAATTCTTGTTGTTGGCAAAGTAACATTCTTATGTGTGTTTAATTTTCACTCATATTTCGCTTAAATTTAATTTTGAAGTTACATATTCTGTTTCTAGAATACCAAATGTGACATTTCTGAGATCGAGACTGGATCGAAACTGAATTTTGACTATATTTTAATTACGAGAATTGCCCCTCTGATATTATACTTAATTTTTTTTTTTGAATAATATATATTTTTCTGTAAAAACACTCAGACCAAGTCAAACAGATATGTTCATGCACACAAATATTTGTCTTGAACGGGAATCGAACCCACAACTTCGGAGTCAAAGTGGTCATTGCTAACCATTCGACCACTGAGCTCGTCATTAATGAATATTTAAAAGACGGGTTCGCACTAACTATTAATAACCAAGAGTAAAGATATAGGGTTTAAATGATTAATGAAACTAATTTGTTCATTGATTCTACAGAGATTATTGTATTGTATTGTATCGTATGGTATTGTATTGTATCGTAAATCTTTATTGTACAATAAATATAAATAAATATTGTCAAACAAATTACACAGCGCCATCTAGCCCCAAAGTAAGCGAAGCTTGTGTTATGAGTACTAGACAACTGATAAACATACGTAAATACATTCTTTTTTTTATAAATACATACTTATGATACATAGAAAACACCCAGACCAAGACAAACAGACTTGTTCATGCACACAAATGTTTGTCCTGTGTGGGAATCGAACCCACGAGCGTTGGTGTCGAAGACGCGTCATTGACCGCTACGCCACCGAGCTCGTCAAATAATGTAAAAATAAAGAAATAAAGAAATATACAATTTAAAACCAACTTTATCGTACTAAGGGGGGCTTATATCGTTAAGTATTTCGTTTAAAAATTATTGAAGTATATTCATTAGAATATACTTACATTAACGTTGCTTACATTACTTAAATTACGTTAAGTACATTGTTTTTAAATACATACATATAATACATAGAAAATACCCAGACCAAGACAAACAGACGTGTTTATGCATACAAATGTTTGTCTTGTGCGGGGATCGAACCTGCTAATAAGTCAAAGTAGCCGCTTCTAGCCACACCTGGCTCGTCAAATATGTTCAAATGGGCAGCACGCGGTCGTTTATATTCAACTACTGGGTTAAAGGTATTACGGGCCATTGCCGCGCTCTCTCCGGGGTTAAACTGCCAATTTGTCTTCTGGAGCCTATGTCTAAAATGGGCTACTTAGTGTCAGCAAGGGTTAATAATTCGGTTTAGATACATTTATTTTCTCGATAGGAACAATAATGGTTGTCTAATGGGGATGTTTGATATTTTTTCTGACACCAGATGTCGCTAGGTAGGCGTCGGGTCCAGATTGTCAAATTGTACTGAATTTTTTGACAGTGAAACTTCAAGACGACAAGACAACACAATACATTTGACAAGATGCTATGATTTTACAGATGATTGGACCCTACGCTACAGTGATGCCAAAAGACCCTCATTGAATATGAATCAATATGTAGCGGTGAGCTAGTGTGATGCTGTTTGATAATGAAATAAAAAAAAGGATTTAATGATTAAGGGCTTTATTCGACGAGCCCGGTGTGATCGAAAGGCTAGCAATAGCTGTTTTGACTCCGAGGTTACATAGGCTACGGGAACTGCTTTCGATCAGGCGGGCCGTATGCTTGTTTGCCACTCTAGTGGTATAAAAAAAACAAAAAAAAAAGAAGTCGCAAAACAGACTTTTGTGTGCATCAATATGTCTGTTGGTATTAATCGGGTGTTTTCTATATATTTTCGTGAACGCGGGCAAAGCCTCGGGCGGCAGTACTTGTAAGTACTGCCGCCCGAGGCTTTGCCACAGAATAATATGCTTTGCCCGCGTTCACGAAAAAGTTTTTAATTTTTCTTGTTAATATATAGCCTATGATACTCACAAATAGCATGTCTTTCTATTGGTAGAAGTATTTTCAAATTCAGTTCAGTAGATCCAGAGAATACCCCTTGTCTCGTTGTGGACATTAAGGAATTCGGTGAGAACTCAAAACACTTGAAAACTGCTTGAAATCTATTTAATTTTGGAAATAATATGCGCAGAGATACAACTTGTATGAATGCCGAATAAGAATGGGTAATTTTATGATGGTTGTTGGCGGTATGTAGATAATTAGAAGCGCCTTCTATTTTGTACTGCCGATTAGTATTGCAACATGACACTTTTTTCTGTAATGGTCATTGCGTTTCCATCAGGCGCGAACATAACTCCCCCCCGTTGAAGACTGCAGCTCTTCAACAGCTCAAATCTTCATCAGTGAGCAAAGGACACAAAGAACTAGGGGTCGTCGATAGCAACGCGGGAAATTCCGTCTGGTCCTGGATATAGTTTGGCTACTCGTCCAGCACGCCAACATAGAGGGGGCAGAGAGTCTTCTCGCAGTAAAACTAGGTCTCCAACCTTTAGTCTGGTCGTGTTGAGCCTCCATTTTGATCGTACTTGAAGTTCGGAGATGTATTCCTTTTGCCATCTACGCCAAAAATGTTGTCGGATTTGTTCGAGCCGAGCATAACGATTAAGGCGCCCTTCTGGCTGATTTTCGAGAGCTGGTGACGGTAACGCATTCAGCGGTCTTCCTATCAGAAAGTGCCCAGGGGATAGATAGAGGAAATCGTCAGGTGAAGAGGATAAAGGACACAGGGGCCGGCTAATAAGTATACACTCCACCTGAGCAAACAGAGTTGAAATTTCCTCGAATGTTAAGTGAGAATTGCCCATCACGCGTTTGATATGATATTTTGCCGACTTAACTCCGGCTTCCCAAATGCCGCCGAAATGAGGTGCGTAAGAGGGAATAAAGTTAAATTTAATGCCTTCCTGAACTCCAAACCCAGAAAGAACATTGTGGTGTTCCTTAATGAAAGCACCAATTTCTTTAGCTGCTCCTACAAAGTTGCGACCATTATCGCAGAAAATTTCCGTTGGTTTTCCGCGACGAGATATAAATCTACGCATAGTCATAATAAAGACTTCTGACGATAGATCGCTAACGGCCTCTAGGTGTATGCACTTGTAACGTAGACAAATGAACAGACAGAGGTAGGATTTAGTTACTTTAGCGCCGCGTCCCTTACGATTTAGAGTATAGAATGGACCTGCCATATCAATACCAACGGAACTGAATGGATAGTCAGTAGAAGTGCGTTGCGACGGTAAATCGCCCATTTTTGGAAATAGAATCTTCCCTTGTACACGTCTACAACGCATGCAATTACGAACTGTATTTCGAGCAATAAGTCTGCCTTTAATTGGCCAAATTCTCTGCCTGACTGTCGCTAAAAGCAGTTGTGGACCCGCGTGCATATTACGAATATGTTCCATTTTGAATATTAATTTGCATAGATGATGAGATGAAGACAAAAGAATCGGGTGTTTATGATCGTAGGGGTAACTAGACCCATCGATACGACCACCCACACGAATCAAATTGTCACCATCCATGAATGGTGAAAGTGATAAAATTTTGGACTTTGGACTCAACTGTTTTTTGTCAGACAGTGTTTTGTATTCACTAGACAGAGATTGTTTTTGAGCGATAACGCATAATAATTTAAAAGAAGAATTTAATTCGTCTAGTGTAAAATCACCAGACACTTTATTTTTTGGATTTCTTATGTTGTGTGTAAATCTTTTGACATAAGCTATCGTTCTTTGTAGTCTATTTAAATTTGAAAAACGTTCAAATTCAACAAGAGGTTCACTAATAATACTAGTTGCAACAGTTTTTTTAGTTTCAGGTAAATCATTAGAATTATTGCATTTTAGAACAGGCCAATCGCCTTCATCTTTTAGTAAGAAGGTTGGCCCATGCCACCAAAGTGAAGAGCCTTGTAGTTGGCTGGCGCTAGCACCACGGGATATGAGATCGGCAGGATTATCTGCAGTAGGAACATAACGCCATGAAGATGGTTGACTAATTTCTTGCACTTCAGTGACTCTGTTTGCCACAAAAGTTTTTAGCTTGGAAGGGTCACCTCTTAACCATCCCAAAACAACAGTGGAGTCACACCAGTAAATTATGCAATCAGGATTATAACGAATGGACTCTGTGACAGTCTTGCTCAATCTGGCTGCAAGCAGAGCTGCACAAAGTTCTAAGCGTGGAATAGAAGTGGGTTTCAACGGTGCCACCTTTGATTTTGAGCACAAGAGATTAATTGTGATGTCACCGTTAGAATTTATAGTTCTGATATAGATACAGGTACCGAAACCCGCTTGAGACGCATCACTGAAAACATGGATCTGAGTGAAACTTGGTGAATCACAAAGTAAAAATCTGGGAATTTGGAAAGTGGAAAGAATGTGCAAGCCTTCGGAGAATGCATTCCAAGCCAAACGAATTTTGTCAGGTACGGGTTGATCCCAGTCAATTTTGAGTTGCCATAATTCTTGTAACATAAGTTTTGGTTGCATAATGTATGGGCTTAAAAGACCGAGAGGATCGAAGATCTTAAAAGCATTAGACATGATTGATCTTTTTGTAATTGCAACATTATTTTGTAGGGAACTGTATATAGGAAAATTTTATGTGTCGCTATTTGGATTCCAGCCTAAGCCGAGAGTACTAGAAGATTCACTTATAGTCAAATTTTCTTGTGTTATATTTGGAGAATTTTCGAAAATAGAAGGTAAATTTGTTTTGTACTTGCGTAGTTTGAAACAACCTTTATTTAGTTCAGTAGCTACCGAATTTTGAATATATTGTAATTGTTCTTTATCATTTGAGCCGGTAATCATATCGTCTATATAAAAATCCTTCTGTATAATGGTCTTAATTAAAGTGTCATCGCACTCCTCTCCTATCTGCCAAAGACAACGACTACTTAAATAACTGGCACTTGCAGTACCGTAAGAGACAGTATTTAGCTGCATCGTTTTGATAGGTAAAGACTCATCTTCTCTCCACAAGATTAGCTGTAGGTTCCTGTCTTCCGGACTGACTTGAACCTGGCGGTACATTTTTTCAATATCCCCGGTGAGAAGATACTTATATTGTCGTGCACGAACCAAAATGGAGAAAAGAGAATCCTGTATATTTGGACCAATCAGCTGTAAGTCATTGACAGAAAAGCCTGAAGAGGAGGGTGCTGAGCCATCGAAAACTACCCTGATCTGAGTGGATTCACTGTCTTTAAAAACTGCATGGTGACACAGGAAGTACGATGGTATTGGAAAAGCAGCAGGTGCTTCCGAAAGATGACCTAAAGCTTCATACTCTTTTAAGAATTGTACATATTGTGATTTTAAAGAAGAATTTTTTCTGAAACGTTTTTCGAGTCCCTTGAGACGTTTTTTAGCAAGCGTGTAAGAATCACCCAAGCAGTCGGGTGAGTCCCTTAGTGGTAGTTTTACGCAGAATCTACCTGAAGCGAGACGAAATGTGTTAGCAATAAAATGACTTTCACAGGCCTTTTCGTCTTCACTTAATATTGTATTTTGAGGAAGCTCTTCCAACTCCCAGAATTTAGTTAACATCTTATCAATTTGAGATTCTTTAGATAAATCTTCGTCATTGACTAAAGTGTTACATTTAGTTTCATGTAATATGTATGAATTTATGGATCCACCTACCAACCAACCAAAAGCCGAATTTTGCAATTTGAGTTTGGTTGTACCTAACGATTGCCGTGCCGGTCGAAGTACATCCCAAAAGAGGTCTGCCCCTATCAATAGGTCAATAGAAGCTGGCTGGTCAAAACTAGGATCAGCAAGTTTTATATGAGTTGGTAGATTTAACTCGCGTAAACATACGGGAACTGTTGGAAGTTTTCCGGTTAATTCATCTAGAATTAGGCAATTTAGTTTGACCTTGAACTTATTAGTTATGGATTGCAGTTGGACCACACAACTTTCGTTAACTATGTTTGTTGCGTTGTGCCCAATGCCAATGACATTCATAGTAATCGAACTTGTATTTAGTGATAATTTTTGTTGTAAGGATTTTGTGATAAAAGATGACTGACTGCCTGAATCCAATAAGGCACGTACTCTAGTAACCTTTTTAGTTATCGGATTCGAAATATCTATTAGGGCAGTAGACAAAATAACTTGCTTGGAAACTTCTTTAGAAAAGTTCGCAATAGACTGTTGTGATTCAAAAGTTTGGTCATTGTTGACTTTAGCCGTATCAACTGAATGCAATAACGTATTGTGTCGTTTTTTGCACTGTTTGCATGGACCCATTCGGCATTCAGTAACTGGGTGGCCTTGCCTTAAACAGTTAGAACATAACTTATATTTTGACACGTCGGCTAATTTTTCTTTAACGGATTTAGACTTGAAATGTTGACAATCGTATATTTTATGATTTTGATCACAAATTACGCATAAATATGAGTTACTGTTTCTATTATTTTGATGAGTTGAAGTAAATTACGTAGGCGGATTAAAACTACACTACATAAATAGAAATGTAAAGTAAGGAAATAGTTGCATTAAATACTCTGATATAAATCTGGAAATAGTTACATAATATAGCACTCTTTTTAGGGTGCTATATTATGTAATTATGTGATATTTGCCGCGCTCGAAGAGCGAATTCTTGCCTAATTAAACCTAAAACGGTTTTTAAGGTAAGTAACTAGATATTAGAAAAAATGTAATTTTATGTATATTAAACAATAATAAAAAAAAAAAAAAAAAAAAAAATGATTTTGTATTAAAGTTTTGTTTATTATTATTATTTGAAAATTGTGTATTTTGTGAAAATTTAAAGTTATCATTTTTGTTACGATGCGCAGACTCAAGAACAAAAGCTCTGTCAATTAAAAACTTATTAAATTGTTCTAAAGTAGGTATATCATCGAAATTATTCCGCTGTTCCTCCCACTTCATAAGTGTGTGGTTATCAAGTTTATTTAATACCATAAAAATTATTATAGTATCCCAGTACTCAGTAGGTTGACCTAGACTGGCTAAGGCACGAAGATTTTTTATGATATGGTCTACTAAAAATCGTAAGGAACTTTCGGATTCGCGATTTAAATTTTGTATATTGAATAAAGCTTTTAAATGATGATTTATTAGTAATCGCTTATTGTCATATCGGCTGCAAAGTAATTGCCACGCAATAGTATAATTCAAAGTTGATACCTCAATATTAGAGATAACACGAGCTGCATCTCCTTCAAGGTAAGAACGTAAATAATGAAATTTTTGTATAGACGGAATGCGCTCATTGTTGTGAATTAAGTTTGTGAACGTATCACGGAACTCAAGCCAAGAAAAAAATGAACCCTGAAATTTACCTATTGTAATTTGAGGCAACTTCACACAAAAATCATTTTGAACGGATTCGAGACTGCATTGAGCTTCTTGAAATAATGATTCGCGGCGTTTTTTATCTTGTTCAAGTAATTTTAATTGATTTTGTTCCTCAATTGTACTTTTCGCCATGGCGGTACACAATATGAAATCTTGCTCAATGCTTTCTCTTTCGTCAATTTCGGAATCTAAATTTTCTGAATTTATCAATTCTATCTGGGTTTGCAGCTCGTCATATTTAGCAGACAAGCTTTCGAATTTGCTGGTCTTTAAAGACAGCTCAGCTAATTCGATAGTCGTCAAGTTAGGTTGCCTTGTAATTTTATCCAAATAATTTTTAAATTTTGTAATTTGACCCTTAATGGAACTACGTTTTGTAAATAAATCTTTCAGTGTATTTTTAAACATTGTTGCTTGTGTAGGCAACACAGGCTCACTCATTTTGTATTTAAATGTAAATATATTTAAAATGTACTAAAAAGAAAATTATATTATTTTTAGATGTGTAGGTATGTAAGAAAATACAGTATATAAACTACAAGGCAATTTTAAAATAAAAAAGGCGTTAAATTTATATAGAAATAAAATGGAATATTCTCACGCTCTCAGTCCGACGGCACTCAGGAACCCAGCTACACTGCGAATATGCACGTCTGCAACCCGCCGTATGGTGAGCAATACAGCAACCGTCAGGAAAGCTGGAATGTTCGGCAAAATCGTCTAAATATTATGTAAATACTGGCGCAGAAGTGTGAACACAGTATTTATTATTTAGTTTATGTATTTAGTTATGTAATTATTGATATATTAAACACAAATTATGCCAATTTATTTTTTTTGTAAATGTAGGTGGGTGACCCACTTATTATAAATTGTACTCTGCACAAGTGGATGTAATTTTGAAAATAAATGTATTTAGATTGAATTTGGATGAGGTTTAGGTAATTTGGATAGAAAACTGGGCACTTAACTGGTGGACTATGCTGCAAGGTGATGATTTAGCTTCGTCACTGGCTCGGCGGTGTCCTTAAGTAACCTTGGTTTTGCCTTTCCAATTACTCCAAAAATCTGCTTGATTTCGCTGATCCAAAGCGCTGTTCAGGTGGGGCTGATGTTGTTGAAGGTGTATTGCGTGATGATGCCCTCCAAATCTGTTTCACTTTGACTTTGTGATCGACGAAGTCGTACACTTTTGTTTCGGGCCGTACACTTATTATGCCTTCGGTCCTGTCACGGTCGCCAATTTATGTCTCGTTGTGGACATTAAGGAATTCGGTGAGAACTCAAAACACTTGAAAACTGCTTGAAATCTATTTAATTTTGGAAATAATATGCGCAGAGATACAACTTGTATGAATGCCGAATAAGAATGGGTAATTTTATGATGGTTGTTGGCGGTATGTAGATAATTAGAAGCGCCTTCTATTTTGTACTGCCGATTAGTATTGCAACATGACACTTTTTTCTGTAATGGTCATTGCGTTTCCATCAGGCGCGAACACCCCTAAAACCTCACAAACACACAAACTTTGTGTGGATGGTCAGCGTCGTAGATCGAGGTAGATCTCCAACAAGGTGGACAGATTCCATCAAGTCCGCGACGGGCATCTCGCTCATCCAGTGTTCTCATTATTAACAGAGATAGATGAAGACGTATCGCGGCAGATGCTGCTGGTAGTGACGCACAATCCAATACCGTAATAGGGTGTAAGTGGTTCATCAAGATCTGTGAACCAAAGCCAACTTCACCTGCACGTGGTGCACCCTGCTGACTGACAAACGAAGCTCTGGCGAAAAGAGAGGTAGGTAGCGAATTTGTAAGCTACCCGACTGGGGAATGTACCTCCACCTCACAGAATACCGCAGCGAAATAACAATTCCCTTGAGGATTGTTGTGTTCCTGCGAGTGAGTGAGGTCACCAGAAAGGAAGGAGATGCTGCATTGGCAGTGGGGGTGGAGGCGCGCGAGCGATATTATTAATGTTGCGAGCGTTAATATTGCTGCGGTAACCGCTTCACATCAGGCGGGCCGTATGCTTGTCTGGCACCCGACGCAGTATAAAAAAAAACCACGACCGCTCTGTCAAGAGCGAACGACAGAAGAAGTTTTTTTCCGTAGTCGGGTTATAGTATTTAAAACTTTTTCTAGTAGTTAATTTAGTTCTGTTTGTATTCTGAAATAACAAAAAGAATATTTAATGATCTTTAAAAAAATATATTATTATCTGACGTAAACACTGCTTTGCTTTTACATCATATAACAATTGCGGTCCGGATAAACCATTGAAAACCGGGTCATACACCGTTTTATGTTAAAATCTTTATGCCAAAGTTAAGATGTCGCGTCCCACGTGCCCCGAACACGACACCACTCTCAGCATATGTATAAATCGATAAACCGGATAACCGGCTTTGAGAGTGTTGGGATATACATAAATTATCGTTTTCGGATATGTGTTGTCGGCGGGGATGGTAGCTTTTCGGATTTTATAAGATGTTCATATTTTATCCGATGAAAGAAGGACAGTAGGGAGATTTAGTAGTGTTTGGAAGGGGTGCTGGACGGAAAGTTGTTGTTAAATCATTATTGCACAATACAAATAATATATAGGTACATGAAGGCATTTAAGTGATTTTGAAATCTATATTACTGGAATCGATATGTTAGTTTACATCTCACAAGATTTACAAAATTTTAGGCTCCACTACAGGAGCATGACCCTCTCTCGTCCGTCCCAGACAGACGGAGGATTTGACCTACACTCCCCACGCTGGCCAGACGGGTTGGGGAGGCCTGATCGATGTATTTATTATATGGATGACTTATTGTGTTTACATTGCAATTGTCTGGAACAAAAGATTATTATTATTATAATCCTAAAAGATGGGTTGGTCCCACTATTACCTTTTAATAATTCTAGGATTACACTTATTTCCGAAGACAGTCCAGCTGTGACCAGTATTCTAAGAATTGAGAACGGGACGGGGGCCCACCGCTGTGTGTTTTGCGAATAGATGAACTTTACCATTAGCATTCCATATTTAGAAAATAAATATTGCAAACATCTTCACAATCTTACACAACATATTAATAGGATATTGTGTGACATACGAGCGTTTCGAGGAATGAATAAAACAGACATCAGTCGTTGACCGCGTAATGGACGCTCGATTCCAAATTGGTTTACGAACACAACTGCTCTTTTGTTTACTTTTTATCGATACTACTGTCTTCCCCCGCAGCTTTGCCTTGTTGAAATATTGTTTTTTTGATATGAAATGTCTTTAAAATCAATCCAATACATACGGGTATGCCGTATGGCCGTGTGGTTTCCGGCAGACTAGAATAGAATCACTCCGTCTCTTCCCGTGGATGTCGTACAAGGCGACTAAGGGAAATCCCTTAGTCGCCTTATACGACATCCACGGGAAGAGACGAAACATCGATCAGGCCTCCCCAACCCGTTTGGCCAGCGTGGGGAGTGTAGGCCAAATCCTCCGTCTGTCTGGGACGGACGAGAGAGGGTCGTGCTCCTGTAGTGGAGACTAAAATGGACCTGATGATGATGACATACGGGTATTAGGGGTCCTACCGCCGAAGCTGAAGCCGATTACAATTGGATTTTTTGATCTCGAAAACAAACTATAGCTTAGATTTATGGTACTTGTGTTTAGATTGTCTGGTAAAAACCCTGGAGCTCTACCGACTAAGCTAAAGATGTTTGCCAATAACTAAAACGTAATACCTAGTTTTTCGAATCAAAATTTTCTACGGCAATCGGCAGCTTAGGCGGTAGGGTCAGAAAACTGGGGCCCTACCGCTGATGCTGAAGCCGATTACCATGGCAATTTTTGAATGCGAAAATGAAACTACTGCTTGGATTGTTGGTATTTATGTTTAGCTTATATTTATAGACCGTGTAGTTTTCCGGCAGACTAAAATAGGATCACTCCGTTTCTTCCCGTGGATGTCGTACTAGGCGACTAAGGGAAATACATTATCAGATATCGATTAGGCCTCCCCAACTCATTTGGCCAGCGCGTGAAGTGTAGGCCAAAACCTCCTTCCATCTAGGACGGACGAGAGAGGGTCGTGCTCCTGTAGTGGAGACTAACATGGACCTGATGATGTTGTTTAGCTCAGCTAGTAGAAACCCTAGATCTCTGTCAACTAAGCTGAAGATGTTTGTCAATAACATTAACCTAAGTTGTAGAAACTTATTTTTTTTCTTAAAAGCAAAGACTGATAAACTGTTGCCAATTTGCAAGTTCAATTTATTCCATAATTTAGCAGCGCAGTAGGTGAATGAATTGTAAAAAAAATTGTACTTTTTACTTATACTGTGCTTTGGGACTAAGTAACGGTGTTTGCGTAGAAACAAAGTATTGATACAAGTCGTAGCACATTCGTAGCAAAGTCGTAGTAACATCGTAGCACTATCGTAGCATACTCGTAGCCTCATAATAGTACACACGTAGTAGGTAGAATCAGTTATCAAGGGGAATATCTTGACTTTTCTTTAATGGTACTAGAGATACAAAGTTGTGTCACTTGTACCATCAATGGTACTAGTCAATGGTACTACTGATTCTGAGGGAAAATTCGTAGCTATTCTCACTCTCGGTTCCGTTCCTTGCAAAACTTTACTTTTTATTAACTCCAACTCCAATCTGGATCGGAGATAGCAGAAACTTCGTGTTTTTATAGTTCACAGTAAGAACACTTGTATAAACTTTTTCAATTGTACAGAATGAATACTTTATTTTGTTCGGAAAGAAATAAAGTATAAGTCTACATTTGTCGAGCAAAAGAGCAGAGAAGTCCTCAAGGAAATCACCCTTTATTGTGCAAACATTTTCTTCGCCCACTTAAGCAATAATGACTTGAACAGCTGCGAGAAAAAAATAAAATATAAACCTTTCGGGACTTGAGTGAACAATTAAAATGCTAAGTGTTTTGTACAATCGGAAATACGAAAAGAAATTATTGCTGTTTTTTAACCGCTTTCAGAAAATGAGGTTCTCTGTTTCCTTCGTCCTTATGTATGCTATATTTTTTCTCAAAAACCCACTGTCTTTATACCACTAAAGTTGCAAACAACCATCTGCCTGGTTCTAAACAGTTAAAGCAGCCTATATACATAAGTTTTTTTTAAATGACAATTTACACAGCGCCATTAAATTAGATAAAGGTACTTAATATTTTTTTTTTGTGAATACATACTTATAATACATAGAAAGCACCCAGACCAACATGCACAAACAGACATGTTCATGCACACAAATATTTGTTTTGTGCGGGAATCGAACCCGCGACCTCGGTGTCAAAGTGGCCCTTGCTAACCATTCGACCAACGAGCTCGTTATAAGTACAAGGTTAATAAGTAATTGTTAGTCATCCTATAAGGAACTATGACCTTTTAACAACGAATTTTTCTCTTTGTCACCCCCCTACTTTACCCAAGTGATAAGTGAATGAACCAAGGCTAAAAGCCAATCTATTCTGTGTGGTGACCTTGCATTTTCTTTGCAAAAGATGTGTCCTAAAGTCTTTGAAATGGGAGAAGTTTTAAAGAATTTACAAATTATTTTTTATAAAGCCAGTTCAACGTCTTGACTGAAAGAATGTTGTATGTCAAATTATATCTAATTGAAATAGAATAGAATACAATAGAATACACTATCAATATCACAATACATACAAGAAAATTACTTAAATATATTTTGTTAAAGGTGTGTAATGTATCTATTAGTATAGTTACGTTAGTACTATTACTTATACTGTGGTATAGTGTTACGGAGCCGTCGGCGTGTGAAGTTTATGTACTCGTATTTAGCTTGTTTTCGACTTCGTAAATTTTTTTTTGACAATTTTACACAGCGCCATCTAGTCCCAAACTAAGCATAAAGCTTGTACTCTGGGTACTAGACAACTGATAAATGTACTTAAATACATTTTTTTTTGTAAATACATATTTATAATACATAGAAAATACCCAGACCAAGACAAACAGACATATTCATGCACACAAATGTTTGTCATGTGCGGGGATCGAACCCGCGACCTCGGAGTCAAAGTGGCCATTGCTAACCATTAGACCACCGAGCTCGTCAATATAAAATATATAATGTCATAATAAATAAATAATGTAAATTCCAAGTCAAATTACACACCACCATATAGTGCCACCATGTAGGCAAAGGTACAGTCGTCATACCTTATTCATCCTACTGCTGGGATACGGGTCTCCCCTTAATCAAAGGGGTTTAGAGCATACTCGACCACGCTGCTCAATTGCGGGTTGGCGGAGGTCAGTAGTCTTGAGTAGTACATGTACTATGTACTAATAGGTGACGGTACTTGACACTGTACTAAAAGAAACGTTACCAAACGCGAACTCTTATTCGGACCTAATCGGACTATTCGTACAGTGTACTAGGTTATCCAAGCCTGAAATACTTGTCTGTGGTCTGTCCGAGAGACAAAGAATAAAGCGTCTTGCATATAATGTTATCGTAAGAGTAAGCGAGATAGGAGGTACGCGCACTGCACTGGTATAAATCGCTTTCAGCGCCGTGTGTTTTATTCATAGAAAATCTTATACAGTGCTTGTAATTACCAAATTTACATTGTTAAATGATTATATTATCGGCTACATTTCTGAGTACTAATAGGTACTAATAGTACTATTAAGGTGTACTAGTACATTAATCGGACTGTACTATTACAGTGCGCACTTAAGAGTGTCCGATTAAGCACAAGACTAGAGGTCAGTGTTTTCAAACCGCCTAAAGGCCACTTGGCTTAACGACTGTCATCTAACGACAACAGCCGGAACTTAATATTCCTCCACAAGACAAGATAATGAATACCGCACAAGGGATCTAATGATACTCCTTTTTGCTGATATTGTAAGAATATTTAATAAGTGACTTTTCACCCGCTTCTATCTCGATCTCCTATCGATTAGGCAATAAATTTTGATGACGATATAATATAGGTTCAAGCTGATATGATAATGAAGGTGAAAGGCAATTGAGGCTCGTTTATACCTTCGTAACACTGGTAGGAAATTTAATAAAATTACATTTCACTCACTCGTAATATAAGCAGTATCGATTTGAAACTTTGTAACGTTATGAATTTCTGTTAAGAGCTATAATAACAATAACAAGCCATCGAGCGGTATCGCCGGGGAATAAAGGTATTTGTAATTTGGGTTAGTGTTGTTTATATTTTAACGTATAACGTATTTTATTAGTTTTACTAAACACTTTTTCCAACTACTAGAAAAGAAACTAAATTGTAGAGAATAGTAGAGTAGAAAATAGTAATAATAGAAGAAATTGAGAAAACTTATCCAAATATTGTTTTTTTTTTATATGAACGTGCTATAAAATAACCCACCATTTGTAAAACGGTTATCTTAGCCTAGACGCCTGCAATACAATGCGTACTGCTTACGCGCTGATACCCTCGCTGTTAACACGGCATTTCTTTACGTGTGGTGACCTCAATCACACGCGATATTACAACAATTTTTTTCTGAAAATTGTTGTAATATCGCGGTCGTGGTCTTCTGACCATGTACAGGTGATGTTGGCTTTCACTCTGAAGGTACTGGTGAACTACATTCATCCCCATGTTACATTGTTAACTTTGTTTAATAGCTATGATTGTTGTGTATTGCATCTTTGGACAAACAAGTTCGTATCGCAGCATGGAAGATAAATATTATTAACCCTTTTGCTCAATTTGTTACTAAGCGTTTTAGCACTCTTCGGTGCTACTTTTAACATGAAACCTTTTGAGTACTGGCACAGTATAAGTAATAGTACTAACGTACAGTATGGACACTCTCTGCCGCTCTCACTAGTCGACCTCACCTCCCTATGGAACCGATTTGGAACCGTTCGCAATGGATGCAACGTCCTACAAATTGACGTCGCTCGTATTTTATTCTCCATTCAGCTTAAAAGATGGGAGTTACTTGTGCAGTGGATGGATGTCTCAACACATGGAAAGTCAAAAAAATAAATTTATTCGATCCCTTTGAATGAAATAAAGTACTTATTTTTTTATAAATTACCTAAAAAGCATGCGACAGCCATAGTTTCATCATAAGTAGTTCATGTCTGTCAAAGTAGGATACAAGATACAATTAATACGAGATGAGAAACGGATAGCATTATAGTAGATTTATGTCTCAAAGAGCATGTGAGTGCGCAGACGCGGAATTGACATTGCTGTCACTTGAGTTATGGTGGTTTATTGTTAATGTTTACAATTTTCTTATTTCCATTTCAATGTTTATTGTGCGTGATGTCATGTGTGGTATTAGTTTTAAATTACGTTTGTTCCATGTGAATATGAAAATGGATCAAATCATTGCGCATGCATTTATATGAATAGTAAAAAGCTACAATTAATGGGAATGAAATGGTTTGATCATTACAATGAACCGGTGTTCGGAAGGCGAACGTTTGACATAATGGTGATTAGAAAATATAAAATTTTGGGTAAGTTAGCAATGGCAATTATACAAGGCGTTTTGTAAATATTGGCTGAAGTCAGTGTAGTGTATTTACTATGTTTTTTTTTTCTTCACTACGCCCACCTGATGTGAAGCGGTTACCGTAACCATATTAACGGTCGCAACATTAAATATCGATCGCGCGCTGCCAACGCAGCAACTCCATCCTCTCTGTGACCTCACTCACTCGCAGGAACACAACAACCCTCAAGGAAATTGTTATTTGACTGCGGTATTCTGTGAGGTGGTGGTACTTCGTCAGTCGGGCTGCTTAAAAAATACGCTATGTCCTACCTCTCTTTTCGTCAGAGCCTCGTCTGTCAGTCAGCAGGGTGTACCCAGTGCAGGTGAGATTGACTTTGGTTCAAAGATGTTGATGAACCACTTACACCCCCTTACATGTCCGACTAATAATTGTATAATGTCAGCCCTAGAGAACGTCACTCAAACATAGGCACGTGTACAGACGTCATTTGGTTACTACATGCAAAAGCGCCATTTTTGTATGGAGTGGCCGGGGTTTGGTACTGGTGTAATGTCTTAAAACACTTTATTGTCATGGTAATGAAATAAGCATAGGTGTTTGATATTTATCTTCAAAGAAGCGCCAGTTTTGCAGCACCAGCCCCCTTACCACCATCTCTTATTGCGATTCAATAACTATTCAGTTATTGAATCGCAATAAGGGATGGCAATCTATTCAGATTGCTTATTCAAACCAATGAATAAGAGACTCTATTCTATTTGAAATAGAGTCGCTTATTCATAATAAATAAAAAAAGCATTCTATTCAGTTATTGAATCACAATAAGAGATAGTGGTAAGGGGGCTGTCTTCTAAACTAAATTTATGTATACTTATGGTCGCCCAGTGCTCGAAATTCGACCATAATTAATTTAAATTTAGACTTTAACAATAAACATAAGAAACAGTATATATGCGCGTCTGTGTCAAATACAAGGTAGTGTTATTAATGTATTTTTATTTATTTATTTAATTTATTTTATACATCATCATCAGGTCATTTTAGTCTCCACTACAGGAGCACGACCCTCTCTCGTCCGTCCTAGACGGAAGGAGGATTTGGCCTACACTCCCCACGCAGGCCAGACGGGTTGGGGAGATTTTATACATAATTAAATAAAATAAAATATTAGCATTCTGCTCTCCGCTATATAAACTACTGGCTGGCCCGGCGATCTTCGTATTGCCTTTAAATATTTTTACTTTAATTTTTTCGTTGAGTTATAAACAATGGGCTTGTTGCCCATGTTACAAAATTATAAAAACTCTCTATCAGTAACGTAAAATACATAAAACTAGAACGATCTGCGATCTTAAAATTTTAATAACTTATGTCCGACGTGTTTTATGTGCGGTAAAAGTTTGGTGGGAAAGTCCATTTTAAAGGTATGAAATTATAAAAAATAAATATTACCATTGTAGAAACAATAAAAAATACTTACTAGAAACAATAAATATAACTTTTGTTACGGCACTGGCTACATAAACGCAATATTTAACATAGCTGTCGTACAAATTTCTGATTTAATGCATATAAAATAGCACAGTGTGACGTCATAACGTGGTGGCCTTTTGTATGGAGCGTTTTCGGGATAGTCCAAAATTGTGATCTTCAAGTTATCATATCTCGAGAAGTTTTTATGCAATCGAAGTAATTATTTCACCTATATTTATATTATTGTGACGTCTATAAATAACAAATCGAAAAAAAAAATGGGATACAAGCCTATTCTCATGTTGGATCAAACTGCACACACTGTACAACATTTTTTTAAAATCGGTTCAGTAGTTTAGGATTCCATCGCGGACAAACAACGTGACACGAAATTTTTATATATTAAGATAGATAAGTGTGCGAAATTTCAAACTCCTCCGTGTCCGCGCAAAATTCGCAAAAATGCGTACAAAGTTTTTACATAATATCCTATATTTATTTTCCACGTTAAAATACTCAAACACGACGACGTGAAATTTAATTGAACCCGTTATTTCGTAACAGGAAATAATTAAATTTACTGTTTTTCTTCCTCCTTTACAGCTCGTCAATTTGCGCAGTAGATATAACACGGTTCAATTTGCTCCCTTGCTTAAATAATGTTTTTAATTGAAGAGAATTAACTGCTTATGTGAGTTATAAACTGAATTTCGGGTAGTAAGTGGTTCATTTACATCTTTGAAGCAAAGCCAATTTCACCTGCACGCGGTGCACCCCGCTGACTGACAAACAAAGCTCTGGCGAAAAGAGAGGTAGGGAGCGTAATTGTAAGCTACCCGACTGGGGAATGTACCTCCACAGAATACCGCAGCCAAATAACAATTCCCTTGAGGGGTTGTTATGTTCCTGCGAGTGTGTGAGTTCACCAGAAAGGAAGGAGGAGATGCTGCGTTGGCAGCGGCGGTGGCGGCGCGCGAGTGATATTTTATGTTGCGAGCGTTAATATGACTATGCGGTAACCGCTTCATATTAGGCGGGCCGTATGCTTGTCTGCCACCCAACGTAGTGTAAAAAAATAATATTTTGACTCTACTGCGGAGACGTGTAAAGGTAGAGTTATGTATTTGACCTGTATATGATCTTTACATTTGTTACAAAAAATATATTCAAATAACTAGTTACAAGATCTAGACTTGAATTAGAACAAACCCCACTGCTACCTACGCAATTCTAATTTACTTGGGAAGGTTTTGTTAAATAGTTACAAATTTCTGTTCATGAATAAAGTAATTACTTTTTGTATTTAAATAATTATCTCCTGGGGAGACAAACAAAACATATATATTATGATTAATTTTAATATTTTACAGGGCACTTGATATTAATTTCAACTTGATACCTCGACGGTATCTCACTCTTTATTTCCCTTAAACGGTATTTTTACCCTTTATTTCACTTAGTAACGGATCGGCGACCCCTTGGTGTTGCTGATCTCCATGGGCGGTGGTGATTGCTTTCCATCAGGTGACCCACATGCTCGTTTGCCTCCTCTCATATAAAAAGAAATCTTGACAGATGTGCTATATAATGATCCTGTAAGGTTGCCTTTATTCCTTTTGAGGCATGGATCTCTAATAAAATGAGGTCATTTAAAAAAGTACACTACACTTTGTAAACTAGTTTTCAAGACATCTACGAGTAAAAGTCTGTATTCTAGCAACTTTAGAAAGTCGTCTTATCATTGCGCAGTTAAGTTGACGGCCGAATAATAGAGTTTCAAAGTAATTTTATTGTAAAATAAATTACGTCTATCTCCTTGTGCGATATAGAGATCCATACTCAAAGTAATATACGTAGTATTACCTGTACTGTGGTAATAGCTATAAACTCTAGCTATTCGATTTTTTTGTTACATAACCAAATATCACAAGTAATCTCTGAAAATCTCTTCCAGTTTTTTTTTTTTTGCAGGTTTACAGGTTTCAAATATTAATTTAACTACTCAAGTAAAGTGCTGCTTTTACCACTGCCATGTAATGACAACCGCCGGGACCGGCGGCATAAAGTGCCCTTCGAAGCATTATGATTAATAAACCCATCCATGAATAGGCTACGGCCGACGTTGCTTAACTTGCGTGATCGATTAGAGTGACACGCGCAACGACACCATCCAGTAATATAACATTATGTAAATGGTTGGTCACTACAATCATGTTTTGAGTAGCCTAACCTAACCTACGTAGCCAGGGTTCCTAACGTCGAAGCTGAAGCCGATTAGTATGGATTTTTTTTGATTCCAAAAATAAGTCATAGGTTAAAGTTATTAACAAACATCTTCAGCTTAGTATGTAGAGCTGTAGTGTTTCTATCACCATATCAGCTAAGCTAAACATATTAGCAACAATCTAGTTTCATTTTAAAAAAATCTGATGATTTCAGCTTCGGCGCTAGGGCCCCAGGTTAGCGATGTGATGTGACAACAGCCTTAGGATTTCGTATTCAGCTTGATCGAACATTTAAAGAGGGATGATAAAGATGAACCATTTCAATTTCCGACGTAGCATCCACGTCTCGCGGCGACTGTGAATATAATGAGATCATAAGATTACCCTTTGGCGAATACCTTGCAAATGAAATCTTGGTACCTGGACTGAAATTGGATTCGTTTTTGAAGTCGATCGGACAGGGTTTGTGATCGGATACCTTCGTTCCTAGCAAATTACACACGGCCATCTAGTCCCAAACTAAGCAAAGCTTGTATGGGTACTAGACAACTGATAAATTTACTTAAATACATTTTTTTTTGTAAATACTGTCGCGGTCCTGTCTCGAACGATCTAGAATAGAACCTTTTAGAATAGTCGCCGCATACTTCGATGCAAGCAATAATGACCCGTATGTCTACTGCCATAAGGTTCATAACACTATGACATGAAAATGTTCGAGATGTGTCTCGAGACATTACGATGAATTACCGATGGGTAGTACATGCATGTACATACCGGAACATTCGAGAACCCTTGCCGGCGGATATAAATAGCGACCGCCGCGGCGCATAGGCAGTTCAGTTTGGACTTCGGGAGAGTAAACTTCGAGCGAATCTACCTGCGAGACAAGTGATAACCTACGACCTCAGCGATACTATTGGACTTCGATTTGACCTGCGATTTGGAATCTTCGTGTGGACTTCGTGTTGTGAAGACCTGCAGACCAGACCCTGCGTGAATAAATATTTGCAAGTTGTCATTGGCGTTTTACATCCAAATCTAGAACCCTAGCTCGTAACATTTGGTGTCAGAATTGGGGATTTGGAGATGCCACTGACTCCGAGGGAGGATACTCCTGGTGTGAGGACTAGGGCACAATGTGCTGCGGAGGCCACGCCTACTGCCCC
The DNA here is from genome assembly GCA_937001555.2 of Hypsopygia costalis. Classification (NCBI taxonomy): domain Eukaryota; kingdom Metazoa; phylum Arthropoda; class Insecta; order Lepidoptera; family Pyralidae; genus Hypsopygia; species Hypsopygia costalis. The sequence goes on along the minus strand of OW443333.2, from coordinate 2,195,630 downwards.
TGAGGCCACGCCCACCGGCCATAGGGGCACGCCCACTGGCCCCGCCCACCAGGCCACGCCCACCGGTCAGGCCCCGCCCACCGGCCAAGCCACGCCCCCTGGCCCCGCCCACCAGGACACGCCCACCGACCAGGCCCCGCCCACCAGCCAAGCCACGCCCCCTGGCCCCGCCCTTCAGACCCCGCCCACCGGGCAGGCCACGCCCACCGGCCAACAAGCTCCGCCTCCTAGCCACGCCCATCTGGCCACGCCCACCGGAGACATTAAACCTCCGAAACTTTCAACGGAGGTTTTGGATATGTCGTGCCTGATGGCAATGATGAAGGGCATGATGGATGAGCAAGCGAGGATAAGAGAAGAACAAAGCAAGCAGATGAGGTGCCTGCAAGAAGAACAAAGCAAGCAGATGAGGTGCCTGCAAGAAGAACAAAGCAAGCAGATGAGGTGCCTGCAAGAAGAACAGAGGGGCCTGCGAGAAGAACAGAGGGGCCTGCGAGAAGAACAGAAGGCAGATCAAGAAAGGATTCTTTCTGCCGTTACCAAGTTTAGCGATACGGTAGCTAAGCTACATGAAGATGTAGAGATAGTGAATGGACGGGTTTCCGAATTAGAGGACGACTTGAAAAATGTGAAACCTGGCCTCACTGGACTGGAGATGAAAGTTCGGCGTATAGAAGCTGCTGGAGTTACGTCGAGCGGAGCTGTCGGCATAATCCAGGGACCTAAGGTGAAGGTGCCTCCTTACGACGGTACTACGTCTTGGGCCGCCTACCGCCAGCAGTTTCAGACTGTCGCTGCTTCGAATGGGTGGACGGACGAACAGAGCTTGACAGCCCTCACCGTCGCGCTCAGAGGTTCGGCCTTGTCTGTGCTGGAGGCACTACCTACCTCAGGCAGCGACTTTAAAGACCTGCTGGAGGCACTTGAGGCTAGATATGGGGAACGACACTTGGAGCACGTTTTTCGTGCCCAGCTACGGGACCGGACCCAGCGCCCAGGTGAAGGACTTCAACAATGGGCGCTGGAGATCGAAAAGCTGGTTCGAAAGGCGTACCCTTCTGCTGATAGTAGGATGGTGGACACCAACATTCTTCAAGCCTTCGTTGACGGAATCAAGGATCTTGAAATTAGGGCTGCAGTGAAGCTTCGCCACAATGCCTCATTAAAAGAAGCACTCGCACACGCCCTGGAAGTTGAAGCTGTGCGACAAGATATCCGGCAAGGGTACAAACTTCGTGAAGTTACGGAGGATGTTAAGGAGATCAAGACGCCGCCCAAAAGGAACTCCGGGCCCATGTGCTACAAATGTGGGGAAAGAGGACATCTGCAGTTCACGTGCCCTAAGAAGGAAAGACAACCGACCAAAACTGATGACAGGCTGGATGCACTTCTAAACAAAATGGAGCAGCGTTTTGAAGAGTTGGTAAAGAAGCATGATGCTGCGCCCTCTACCGTGAATCAGGGAAACGAGTAAAAGCCAGGACTGCGGGGCGGGTACTGGCTGGAGCGGAGGAAGCCCCAGCAACCGTAATCTCACAAGCATGGAATGGGAACAGTCTACTAATACGCGGTAGAGTGAACGAAATAGACTGCAAAATCACCTTAGATACAGGAGCCTCTAGAACAATAGTGAGACCAGATCTAGTGAAAGCTGTAGGGAGACGCAAAGACACCAGTTTATGCAGACTTCTCTCCGCTTCTGGCCAACAGATACCCGTCCTAGGGGAAAGGTTGGTTACGATACGTGTTGGAGAGTCGTCATACACTCATAACGTAATCGTAGCCGAAATTATGGATGATTGCATTCTGGGCCTAGACTTCATGAGGAAACACAACTGTTACATCGATGTCACTAACGGTGTCTTTAAATGTGGTGATGAGGAAAACTTCATACTTGGCGGTCCCAATGGAAAAGTAACGTGCCTGAAGAAAATCATAATACCTGGACGAGCACAAGCTCAAGTAAAGGTGAAACTGCCTTTGAGTCAGAAGAATCAGCCGGATAGATGTGTGCTGATTGAAGATAGGCCCGGCAGTGCAGCCTGTAAGAAAGTGCTGACAGCAAGAACTCTCGTCCGTGGAGGTAAGACCGCTGTAGTAAGGGTTGTGAATTTGTGCGACCGAGAGATTAGCCTAAGCAAAGGTGAAGTTATTGGAAGATGTGAAGAAGCTGTTTGGATGAGAAACTGCCAATCACCTTCAAGCTCAACTACGACGAACACCAGGAGCGAAATTATAGTCTCTAAACTGCTTGAAGATTGTAAAAGTAATCTGAGCTATTCGCAGAGCATGAAGGCCAAGATGTTGCTACTGCGTTTTGGGGAAATCTTCTCTTCGGACGAAGGAAATCCTGGAAGAACATCTTTAGTTCAGCACAAAATTGACACCGGACACGAGCGACCTATCCGTCAGCGAGCAAGGCGCATACCAATTGCTAAAGAAAAGGAAGTTCAAGACATGTTGGAAGACATGCAAAGAAACAAAATTATAGAACCTTCTGCTAGTCCATGGTGTTCTCCAGTTGTGTTGGTCAAGAAGAAAGATGGTAGCACAAGGTTCTGTGTGGACTATAGACGACTTAATAATGTGACAAAGAAGGACAGTTATCCACTACCACGAATCGATGATACACTGGACACATTGAGTGGTATGAGATGGTTCTCGACGTTAGATCTGAAATCCGGCTACTGGCAAGTAGAAATTGATCCGAAGGATAAAGAAAAGACAGCCTTTTCAACTGGTAAAGGTTTATGGCAATTTAACGTCATGCCTTTTGGATTATGCAACGCGCCGGCTACTTTCGAAAGACTTATGGAGTGTGTACTGGCAGGATTAGTTGGAGACGCTTGCCTAGTCTATTTGGATGATGTCATAATCATGGGCAGAGATTTTGAAGACCACTTACGGAACCTAGAGCAGGTCTTGAAAAAGATAAAGGGAGCCAACCTGAAGTTAAATCCGAAAAAATGCAGTTTGTTTAAGAAGAAAGTAAACTATCTCGGCCATGTGATTACCAGCGAAGGCATACAGACTGATCCAGACAAAATCGAAGCAGTACAAAAGTGGCCTACTCCCAAAGATAAGACAGAAGTGCGGGCATTTTTAGGGCTATGCTCGTATTACAGACGCTTTGTTAAGGGATTCTCCGAAATTGCCAAGCCTTTACACCGATTAACTGAAGACAAGCAGCCATTTCATTGGGATGAGACCTGCGAGGGTTCTTTTCAGAAACTAAGAAAATGTCTTTGCGAGACTCCAATCTTGGGATTTCCACAACCTATTGGCCAATTCATTGTAGACACAGACGCCAGCAACACAGCGATCGGAGGTGTGTTATCGCAGAAACAAGGCGAGAGAGAAGTGGTGATGGCTTATTTTAGTAAATCGCTGTCGAAATCTGAAAGGAACTACTGTGTGACAAGAAGGGAGCTCTTGGCTGTGGTAAAGACATTACAGCACTTCAGCAAATATCTCATTGGCATGCGGTTTACACTTCGCACTGACCACGCCGCCCTGAAGTGGCTGTTACAATTTAAAAATCCAGAAGGTCAAGTTGCTCGATGGATCGAACAACTGCAAGAGTACGACTTTGCGATTGAACACCGCAGCGGAAAGGCGCATGGAAATGCTGATGCACTGTCAAGAAGGCCATGTCCTGAAGACTGCAAGCACTGTGCCAAACAAGAGACAAAGGAACTGCCTTTGAGATTGACAAGAATGGGCCCATCGAGATCCTGGGAAGATGAGGCGATGAAAGAAGCACAGGAAGATGACGAAGATGTGCGACTCATTGTCGCATGGAAGAAACGAGGCGAGGACAAGCCAAGATGGTGCGAAGTCGCCCCTACTAGTGTTATCACCAAGGCATACTGGGCTCAATGGGACAGTTTTATTCTTCAGAACGGAATACTTTACCGTAAATGGGAGAAACCTAATGGCAGAGAGTTCCATCTTCAGATAGTTGTCCCAAGAGACAAGGTACAAGATGTCCTTCGTGAAGTACATGATGGCGTGTCAGGTGGACACTTGGGCGTGAAACGGACGTTAACAAAGATTCGGGAAAGGTTTTACTGGCTTCATTGTCGAGAGGATGTGCAAGATTGGTGCCGCAAGTGTGCTACTTGCGCTGCAGTGAAAGGTCCATCAACTAGAAGCCGAGGAAACCTGCAACTTTATAATGTTGGTGCGCCATGGGAACGCATTGCAGTTGATGTGGCTGGACCATTCCCTGTAACGGAATCAGGAAATAAGTACTTCATGGTAGTTATGGATTACTTCTCTAAGTGGCCAGAAGTATTCGCCATACCTAATCAAGAAGCCACAACTGTTGCATCCAAGTTGTTTGAAGAAGTAGTTTGCCGATTTGGTGTGCCTTTGGAAATACACTCCGACCAAGGTAGGAACTTTGAGTCACAGATATTTCAAGAACTCTGCAAAATATTGGGTATGCATAAGACTAGGACCACCCCATATCATCCTCAATCTGACGGCATGGTAGAGAGATTTAATCAGACACTTGAGAGACATTTGGCGAAACTCGTTGACAACCACCAGAGAGATTGGGACAAATATATACCGCCGTTTCTCCTGGCCTACCGAACTGCTGAACATGAAAGCACAAAGGTAACCCCAGCACGTGTCAATTTTGGGCGAGAACTGAGAATACCAGTAGATCTGCTAACTGGAGGACCTCCTGACGACCCACGTACTCTACACGACTACATTTCCGAGTTACGTGAGAAAATGCGAGAAATTCATACCATAGTTCGGGAAAATGGGTTGCAGTCGAGTGAAAAGATGAAAACTAGGTACGACCGTCGAGCAAATACAAACGGCTTCGAAGAAGGAGCACTAGTATGGCTTCACAACGTAACTCGACGAAAAGGAAAGTCTCCGAAATTACAGACAAGATGGGAAGGGCCATACAAAGTGGTCACTCGGTTGAATGACGTGACATATCGAATTCAACGGCAGCCGAGAGGTGCACAAAAAGTGGTTCACATTGACCGCTTAGCTTCTTATCACGGCAGTAATGAAGATGCTCGGGACGAGCATTTCTAAGAGGGGAGCAGTGTCGCGGTCCTGTCTCGAACGATCTAGAATAGAACCTTTTAGAATAGTCGCCGCATACTTCGATGCAAGCAATAATGACCCGTATGTCTACTGCCATAAGGTTCATAACACTATGACATGAAAATGTTCGAGATGTGTCTCGAGACATTACGATGAATTACCGATGGGTAGTACATGCATGTACATACCGGAACATTCGAGAACCCTTGCCGGCGGATATAAATAGCGACCGCCGCGGCGCATAGGCAGTTCAGTTTGGACTTCGGGAGAGTAAACTTCGAGCGAATCTACCTGCGAGACAAGTGATAACCTACGACCTCAGCGATACTATTGGACTTCGATTTGACCTGCGATTTGGAATCTTCGTGTGGACTTCGTGTTGTGAAGACCTGCAGACCAGACCCTGCGTGAATAAATATTTGCAAGTTGTCATTGGCGTTTTACATCCAAATCTAGAACCCTAGCTCGTAACAATACGTACTAATAGTACATAGAAAACACCCAGGCTAAGACAAACAGACAGCTCATACACACAAATATTTGTCTCGTGCGGGGATCGAACCGCGACCTCGGAGTCAAAGTAGACATTACTATAGCCACTCGACCACCAGCCTCGTCTTGTTATGGTTAAAAAGTTTTTGCTCGCGACTTCGTATGTTGTTAGCGGGTAGCTACGTTATAATAGCTACATGTACGGTTATAATACAATAATAATAATACATCTCGTGACCAAAATGCCGGCGAGCGATCCAACGAGTCAACGGGGCCAGCATATTGGGAACTTTGCCTACGGGCAGCGGTTTATTACATTAGCTTTGTTTTTAGTTTATTTTAATTAGTTTTAATTTAGATGTATTTATTTAATTTTATCTATTTTAAGTTTACAATAACTTTAATTTAATTTAATTAAATATAATATAATATATATAGTAATTTACAATATATATATATAGTAATATTGGCTACGGTAACCGCTTCACATCAGGCGGGCCGACGTCGGGACAAGCATACGCTTGTCTGCCACCCGACGTAGATTTAAAAAAAAAATAAAAAAAAAGATAACCTCTGCCTTTCATAATAAATCACTTTTCATGTATGGTAATTTTCAGCCCCATCCGTCCAGTTTGAGCTGTGCGTTGATCGATCAGTCAGTCATCTTTTCGTTTATATGGTTATTTTAGACATAGACAGTTGTTTCATTAATGCTTATATGTAACCAACTTAGTTATTAACTCCCGACGCAAAAACGACGGGGTGTTGTAAGTTTGACGTGTCTGTATGTGGGTGTGTGCGTGTGTGTGTGTGTATGTGTGTGCGTGTGTGTGTACGTGTGCGTGTGTGAATATGTGTGTGTGTGTGTGTGTTTGTATGTGTGTTTGAATGTGTGTCTGTCTGTGCCATCATATCTCTCGAACTGATGAACCGATTTTGATTTTTTTTTTTATTTGAAAGGTGATTTAGTTGGGAGTGTTTTTAGCTATGTTTGATGAAAGTCGGTCCAAGATGGCCGCCGCCACAAAATGCCGTATTACATATTTTTCCACAACCCTTTCAATATATATAGGTTTCAAATGAAAGGGACTGACTAGACTAGACGGTCGACGGTTTTTTTCAATTGTTAAATTTAATTGTCTTGTTATTTAATTTATACAACCCGAATGAGAAGCAAACATACGTTGTACAAAAAGCATAAAAAGCATGATCGTATATTTCCTACACCCGTTGTCGACATAGCAGTTCCAAGAAATAATGCAACGAAATACTTTATCCTTTAAGAATAATTTGTCCTTTGACATGAAGAATTTTCTCCGATTAGTTTGCTATAATGGTGACTTTAATTGAAACTTGTATAAAATGTTATTTTTTTGGTTCGCTAGAACCGCGTTTTCTAATTGACATAGCGTGTGCCTTATTTCGGCACTGCCCAGGTCTCAGATCTTGATTTTAACTAGACAAAAAATTAGTCGTTAATTTGTCGAAATTTGTCGCCCAAAGCAAAAAATTTGTCGGGGTCCCGTTAAAGAGTTATAAGGTTTTTTTTGTGGCAGTGCCGAAATAAGCTTATTTCGGCACTGCCCACTCGGGATCTATTAAACTACAAAACATAGCGAACATATGATTTTCCCCAGAATTAGTCGTCAATTTGTCGAATTCAGACACCAAGTATCAGAATTAGTCGACCTCGCGTTAAAAAGTTATAAGTATTTCTTTGTGGCAGTGCCGAAATAAGCCTTATTTCGGCACTGCCCAAAAAAACTACACCACCTAGCGAAAATCTGATTTCACCCAGATGTTGCCTTGAATTTGTCGAAATTTGTCGGATATAAAACACAACTGGACGACGCGTAATTAAAAAGTTACACGCATTCTCTATGTTTTGTAGTTTAATAGATCCCGAGTGGGCAGTGCCGAAATAAGCTTATTTCGGCACTGCCACAAAAAAAAACCTTATAACTCTTTAACGGGACCCCGACAAATTTTTTGCTTTGGGCGACAAATTTCGACAAATTAACGACTAATTTTTTGTCTAGTTAAAATCAAGATCTGAGACCTGGGCAGTGCCGAAATAAGGCACACTGACATAGCGTATTTTTTTATACTTACTACGTCGGGTGGCAGGCAAGCACACGGCCCGCCTGATGTAAAGCAGTTACCGTAGCCATATTAACGCTCGCAACATAAAATAACACTCACGCGCCGCCACCCCCGCTGTCAATGCAGCATCTCCTTCCTTTCTGGTGACCTCACTCACTCGCAGGAACACAACAACCCTCAAGGAAATTATAATTTGGCTGCGGTATTCTGTGAGGTACATTCCCCAGTCGGGTAGCTTACAATTTTATTACGCTCCCTAACTCTCTTTTTACCAGAGCTTCGTTTGCCAGGCAGCAGGGTGCACCGTGTGCAGGTGAAGTTGGGTTAGGTTCAAAGATGTTGATGATCCACTTACACCCCAAAATTTCTGTATATAAGAAAATGTCCTCAATTCGGACTCCCTTAGAGAAACCCCGTGCTATAATATATAAATATAGCTATCGTGCATCGATTTATTGTCTTGTCAGTAAATAATATATTTATGAAATAATGTTTGTGCTTAATGTAATAAACTTTCCATTCATTCACACAGGAACCCCTTTACAACAGCCCAGAGGGGCAATTCTCGTAATTAAAATATAGTCTAAATTCAGTTTCGATCCAGTCTGGATCTCACAAATGTCAGATTTGGTATTCTCGTAACACAATATGTAACTTCAGAATTAAATTTAAGCGGGATTGTATCGAAATATGAGTGAAAATTAAACAAACTAAGAATGTTACTTTGCCAAAAACAAGAATTGATAATAATTAATTAATGAAATCAAGTATATAATTTTAGTCAATTTACAATTCAATCTCGATTTGATCAACTTTCAATCTGCGTTCGTAGCAAAATTACGAGAATTGGCCTTCAGTGCTCGTTTGGCACCCGACGTGGAATAAAATAAAAGATGTAGTTACTCAGTTTTCAAACGAAGTAACCAACAGTTTATGTAGGTTATACTAATGAAAATGCTAATAGCTCGTGTTCAATTTTATCAAAATTGGGACGTCACTGGTGGAATGACTTTCTGCTCATGTATATTTATGCAAACCATCTCAAAGTTTGTATCATTTTTCGAACAATATCTTTAATTTTACATATTTTGTCTCGAATTAGAAGAAAAAAGTAGGTATTTAATGGCGTTCATTATTATGTATAGCCAACAAAAACCATGTTATCAAAATAAAAATAGGTAACATAATATATGTAATCATTTATTTTTGTATGTCTACGAGGGGCCCTACCGCCAAAGCTGAAGCCGATTACCATCCAATATTTTGACTTGAAAAATAGGTCTTACGTTTTAGTTAATGACAAACATCTTCAATTTAGTCGGTAGAGCTTCACAGCCTCTACCTGCTAAATTAAACACAAATACTATAAATCTAAAATCTGAAGTTTAACTTCCGCTATCAAAAATTCCGATGGGCATCGGCTTCGCCTTACACGGTACCCCCTGATCGCGTAGTGCGTGGTATTGCATATATACTTATAACATAAATTATCATTATCTAAATAGTTGGTCGCTGCGACTGATTGTTGCGGTCGCGTTCTCCTAAAACTAAAAAAAATAACTTAAAAAAAAAAAAAAAACAACTGGAAAATCCAGACACGAAATGGCCAAAAATAACTACTACCTACCTCCTGAGATATATCCTCCTCCTGATGTATGTGAGTCGGTTGTGAAGAGGCGCATTCGGTCGACTAATAGGCCAAGATGATCACAGTTTCGGGGGTATTTGACCATTTCCGTGACATTTCGTTTGCGGCTGATTCGCGCGTGTTAGATTAGGTACATAATCCCTACTTCACTACATAGTATAAAACAAAGTCGCTTTCTCTGTCCCTATGTCCCTTTGTATGCTTAAATCTTTGAAACTACGCAACGGATTATGATGCGGTTTTTTTTAATAGATAGAGTGATTCAACTGGAAAGTTTATATGTACAATATATGCATAACATAGTAGAAAAACACTGATAATTTAGAGGTTTCTAATGTGATGTCGTAAATAAACACATTTTTTTTGCTCTTTCATTGCAAACGCTGGCTGAACCCAACGAGATAGATCAAAATAATGTAGTACAGTATTGTTCACCTTAAAATGTTCTACAAAAAAGTTCGCGATGGTATATGTCTATCTCTTAGTGGTAACACACAATAACCGTTATTTTATCCTTTGCTTTTTACAAGAAATAATGCCTTATTTACGAAGCGATTTTAAGCAATACAGAATTAATCCTTATCCAATTAAGTACCTTAAATACATTGCGCATTTAATATAGATCAATATGGCCCTTCACAGCATGTAATTTAAATGAATAGTTTAGAAGATATTACACATTTAAAATGCAGGGACATAACGGCTGTGGCGGTACCGGCCGCGGAGCCGGCGGCGTGTGCCTATAACTGGGGAAGGACTGGATAGGACAAAGCGCAAAGACCTTCTGTAGTACATTTAGTAAGCATTGCACCCGTGCGAAGCCGGGGCGGGTCGCTAGTAATGTTATAAACGTGAATGTGACTTTGTTTGTTACGCTTTCACGCCAAAACTGCTCAACCGATCATCATGAAATTTTGTACACATATTCTCAAAGGTATTACGAAGGACATATGAAGAAAGACGCGGGCGAAGCCGCGGGTGAAATCTAATATGTAAATTATAAAATAATATTTGATGAACATTTTATTTCACTATCTTCACGATTCAGAAAAAAATATTATCATAAAAACACAAAGCTAGGATCAACTGTAAAAAAAAAATATTTGTTGACGAGCTCGGTGGCGTAGCGGTCAATGACGCGGCTTCGACACCAACGCTCGTGGGTTCGATTCCCACACAGGACACAAACATTTGTGTGCATGAACATGTCTGTTTGTCTTGGTCTGGGTGTTTTCTATGTATCATAAGTATGTGTTTACAAAAAAAAATGTATTTACGTATGTTTATCAGTTGTCTAGTACCCATAACACAAGCTTCGCTTACTTTGGGGCTAGATGGCGCTGTGTAATTTGTCTGACAATATTTATTTATTATTATTGTTGATGCTGTTGATTGGTGGAATATTATTAACATTTTGTTTTTAATGAAGTACTGTTCAACGTAAACAAGTTTAATTTTACCGACCGGCTTCGCCTTAAGGCATTACCAAAGTACATCTGTTTACCTGGGTAATGCCTTAAGGCAAAACCGGTCGGTAAAAAAAAAATATGTGGAACAAATGCTTTATTAAAACAGAAATACTTGTTAGTGTTTATTTTACTCATATCTTTGTAAATTTGAAACGAAATAACTTACTTACTCACTGCAAATACCTATGCTAAGAGAATATACTTTCTCAAATATTTCAAAGCTGCATTGTGATTTTCCACGAAATAATTTAAAATTATTCGCCCGTTCGCCCTCTGTACAAATGAAAAAATAAAAAATAAGTTACGTAAACAAACTCGTCTCGTCCAATTTTCTTTTTGGTTACTTGTACCCCAGCCATGTTGTTAATTAAGGCATTTTCGGATTCCAAGAACATCTTAATTCTGACAAGAGATTGCTTCTCTAATCCATTTGAAGTCATTACAAAATCATAATATGTAATTAATATAATAGACTTTTTTTATAAGTACCGACATACTTATTAAAAAAAATCTATTAAAATGACTTTGTAAAGACTTCAAACAATCATGCGGCCCGCTTGATGTGAAGCGGTTATCTCGCAGGAACACAACAACCCAAAAGAGAATTGTTATTTGGCTGCGATTTTCAGTAAGGTGGAAGTACTTCCTCTGTAAGTATAAGTTATATTATTATTTATTGACAGCGAAATTATAATGAAAGCTATCCAGCTTTTTGTATGTGACCCCAGCTCCCCGACGTGTGCTTCTTTAAATGGTCGTCGAAGCTCTTGGCGATACAGCCATTGACCGTCACAACTATCGGGACAATCATTGCTGATTCGTTTTTATTATTTTTTTGAGAATCTATATAGATCTCTACAAGTCTCACCTACAAGTGATGCACCTTGCTGATTAACTAAATATTTTTTATCAGAAGAGAAGTAGGGCACAGCGTAATGTTAAACTACCTGACTGTGGGTACTTCCACAGTCTGGAGCCATCCTCCATCTCACAGAAGTCTAGTAAATACTCTTTGTTTTGCCAATGTCTATATAGTTGCGATAACTGCTTCACATCAGGCGGGTCGTATCCTTGTGTTGAATCTACTTTGAAAAAAAACCTGAAAAGCAGCTTGAGCAGACACACCCCTGATCTTTTTTTTTTTTTAACGGGGCTGGGGCCCACCACACTATCCCACCACTGTGTCTCCTGTGTAGCCAGGATTAACATCGGCTACTACCAAAAAAGGAAACGAACAGTGAAGTCCATTGCAGTCCCGGGGGTAAGACTACAGCTGCCTTGAAATTCACAACAAATTTAATCAGGAGAAATCACTAGGAGCAAAACGTTTTTGGAATTTGACTTTCCCTCTTAGCAATGTGATCTATTTTCTTACGTTTTTTTATTGTGTCAAAAAATTGTTTTGATGACCCGATTAACTTCAGCTGTAAACAATAACAATATACAATAGACCTAACGGTTCCAAAGGCCGTAGTCACGAGCCCGGTGGTCGAATGGTTAGCAATGGCCACTTTGATTCCGAGCTCGCGGGTTCGATCAACGCACAAGGCAAACATTTGTGTGCATGAACATGTCTGTTTGTCTTGTTCTGGGTGTTTTCTATGTATTATAAGTATGTATTTACAAAAAAATATATATTTAAGTAAATATATCAGTTGTCTAGTACTCATAACACAAGCTTTGCGCTTAATTTGGAAATATATGGCGCTGTGTATTATAGTCCAGAAATATTTATATTTATTTATTTAGTGTCCTTGTTTGTTACTCTGCCTTGTAAAAAAAAAATGGAAAGCAGCATGAGCAGACAAACCCCTGATCTATCTGCTTTCGTTTTTATTTGTATCAAAAACGTTTTGATGTTCCGATTAACTTCAGTTGTAAACAATAACAGTAGACAATAGACCGGACGGTTCCAAAGGCACCTAAATTGAATTGCCACTAGATGGCAGTAAAACAAAGTGGCGTGGGAAAACGCCCAGTGCGTTTTACGACTACGCATTCCCACCTTCCGGTCGACGCATTCTCTGATTGTATTTTTATGGTCACATCACACGAGCACGGAAACCATATTATTTATGTCCGTGACGACGCTTAATTCACTGCTTTTTATCCGATTTTGAAACAAGTGGAGTTCAATAGAGAAGCTCAAAGGCATCGTTGTTCGTGGCAGTCAAATTGAACACGCAAGTTAAGCAACGTTGATTGTAGCCTGTCTATAGATGGGTTTTTTATATCGAGCTCCTCCGTGCTACGGAAGGCATGTTAAGCCATCGGTCCCGGCTGATGACATTAGGTAACAGTCGTTAAGCCAAGTCAGTGGCCTTAGAGCGGCTTGAAAACACTGGCCTCCGCCGTTGAACAGCGTGGTGTAGTATGCTCTAAACCCCTTCAATTGAGGAGAGACCCGTATCCCAGCAGGGGGATGAATAAGAGTTGATTACGATGAATGGATAACTAATTGATTGGTTGTGAAAAAAAATTTAGCATTAAGTTCACATATTTCACTAATATGTTAATATAAGTAACTAGCTGTCCCGGCGAACTTCGTACCGCCTAACAATCAATGAATGTCGTGGTACATATTAGCTGAACTAAATTTATGATTTTATGGAATTAAAACAATGAATAGTAGAAAATAATAGAGAAGCTCGATGGCGTCATTGCGCGTGTCAGTCTAATTGAACACGCAAGTTAAGCAACGTCGACCGTAGCCTGTACACGGATGGGTTTATATTACCTCGAGCTCCTCCGTGATTCGAAAGACACGTTAAGCCGTCGGTCCCGGTTGTTATCATTAGCTCATCTTGAGCTCCTCCGTGCTTCGGAAGGCACGTTAAGCCGTCGGTCCCGGTTGTTATCATTAGCTCATCTTGAGCTCCTCCGTGCTTCGGAAGGCACGTTAAGCCGTCGGTCCCGTTTGTTATCATTAGCTCACCTTGAGCTCCTCCGTGCTTCGGAAGGCACGTTAAGCCGTCGGTCCCGGTTGTTATCATTAGCTCATCTTGAGCTCCTCCGTGCTTCGGAAGGCACGTTAAGCCGTCGGTCCCGGTTGTTATCATTAGCTCATCTTGAGCTCCTCCGTGCCTTCCGCACGTTAAGCTGTCGGTCCCGGTTGTTATCATTTAATGACAGTCGTTAAGTTAAGTCAGTGGCCTTTAGGCGGTTCGAAAACACTGGCCTCCGCCAACCCGCAGTTGAGCAGCATGTTGGAGTACGCTCTAAACCCCTTCGGTTGAGGGAAGACCCGTATCCATAAAAACTGAAGATTTCATAAAAATAAAGATTTCCTTATTGTTAATTTTTTTTTAAAAAAACGTTTTGTTTTATTTTTTTTAGTTTTGAAATATGTAGGTTTTATCATTTTGGTGATTTGTAATTGTCATTTCTTTTGATGTTTACTCTGATTTGATTCTTGCGCTCGAACCCCATGGGAAAAGCGTTTTCACCCCAATCGATTTGATTTTTTTAAATTTTCATAACAAATCACAGACAACTTTCGCGACATAAAAGTGACACCAATCGATTTGACGTTTTGATATTTGACAACCAATAAATATCGTAATCCCTTTTTCAACTGACACTTTCATTTGTATGGGAAAATGTTTTTTCTTTTATTTTATTTTTTCGAGAATTTTCCAATGTTTTTAAGAGTTATTCTGCTATTCGGGACGGAAACAAATCCAACAAATCAAAAACCATGGCAATCGGTCCAGCCGTTCTCGAGTTATAAGTGTTGTAACAAACACGACTTTCTTTTATATATATAGATAATACATATAAGGTGCTTACATAATACTCTCTTGTGGGTTCAACTCAAATTTCAAAAGCTTCCTACTTCTACTAATTTATTTTTCTGATCGAATTCGTTGTGAGTTCCAATGTAGCTGTAGTTTTATTCCCGAGACTGCAGTGGACTTCATTGTTCATTTCCTTTTTTTGTGACCACCGCTGTTGATCTTGGCGACACAGTGGTGGGAATGTGTGGTGGGACTCCCCGTTCCTTGACGTCAGTCAGTGGGAAAGTCAGTTGACTGGTATGGTTTTAATTATGGTTATCTAAGCAATACTCGGCACGACGAGGGGAGAGCAGCTACATGAAGAATGAAGATTTGTATGAAAACATAGTTATGTTTTCATTATCGACGAAAATACGTGTAAAATTAATTTAATATCCGTCTTGAAACTGCTTATTAAATCTCATTTTTATACCAAAATTGCAAATTTCGTTCGTTAATAGAAGTACATAAAAATCTTGTTCATTTGTACGATAAAACAAACATATTACCCATCAAGAATAATTCCATCGCTGATTACTACACCGCAACCAATTCACTCTGACCTCATCTATGTCGTAAAACGATCTCAGGGCAGTCCCATTAAGGCGAGCTATGAAGGTCGAAACGGCTCTTAGTAAAATGGACCGAGCTTCGAGCGGTAATGAAGTCTTCTTCTAATAAGTAACTGACGAGCAATTTGCTGCTTTATTTCCAGAGCGATTAGTTTGATATTTATTTGAACGTTGTAATGGAAAAGGCTTAATTAGAACAAAACCTCTCACTACGTCCTAGTCTCTTTCAGGGTTGTACAATCAAAGAAGTGCATTACTTTTGCAATACATCAATTTATGGAAAAAATTGATACCAAAGTGCACTTTTGCTAAGCTCACTCTAAGAATGCATTTATATAAATCAATGCAGTGCAGCAAGCATATTGACCGAGCATGGCAATAAGGCACATTTTCCTTTGCACGCCTCTAGTCCGACCTCTTTATACCACTATCTAACCTAGGATTTTTCACTGCTTGCAAGCAGCTGTAAATTTCGAAAGTAACCCATTCGAAAGCAATTCAATTAATTTGTACTCAAAAGGACACCTTAAAATTGTCCCCTAATATAGTCCTTATAATTACGTTTACAGACAGCCAACGAACGATTTATGTTATATAGCTAGAGAAAGTAAAATTGAGTCTTAAAATAGGCACTATACGAGTACAAATGTGTGACTAAACACCAATGTGTATGTGTGCGTTGGAAAAGTGGCGGGGCCCGCCGCTACTTTTCCCGTCACGTGTCTCTATGAACAACTTCTTATATTGCCGTATGTTGTGTTTGCTGCGCGTGCAATGACGCGGCCCGCTGCACGCACCGCGAGCGTTTTCAGATTATCCGATCCGATATCGGTGTAGGACGACGACAGCCGATATGCGACAGCCGACACCAGGTGCTGTTTTCACGTATTTCCGACAAAATCGTTCCGATACGGCCATTTGCTCGATAGCTTAGTGCGGGCAGGTCATAACGGCAGACTATAATAGAAAACTTTATTTGCTGTATCTATTATATTTGAGACGCAAAAAAGGAACTATCCACAGACAGTACTGGATACATCCCATTGTGGAAGCTAGGTATTCAGAGGGAGCATTATATACTCTTTTTAGCAAGCTACAAAACGCATCTAGAAAGTTTTTTAAATACTTTAAACTATTTAACTACACACAGAGACAATATAGATACACGTATAGTACACATACAAACATTATCGTTCGACAGCCCACGGGCGTCCGATGGTGCCGCCAACATATTGGTGTCGGCTCCGATATCCGATATTGGGCCGGACAATATGAAAGACAGATACATATTTCATACATTTTAAATGCCCCGATAATTTATCGGCGCCCGAAACCGATATCGGATCGGATAATCTGAAAACGCTCTACTATGAACGGAAAAATCGTCCCACGCGCCGCGAGACGCCACGCCGTACGCGACGCGCGACGCCCCGCATCCCCATAAATGAGCCCTAAGCGTTCGGCTTATGACGCGTCTATCTCTCTTCCACTCCATCGGCCGATGTTTTCTTATGACGTTATCACGTAAAATTATAGTCCATAAACCGACTTTACAGACAGCCAATTTTTTTTATTTTAAATATTTTTAAGTTCATTCACATAATTTTGTTAACAAACCGTCGTTTCAGATTCAGCACCTCAAAAACATATATAAAATAGGAGAAATTACCACCAACATTCCCCGTAAAAGAAGAAATGAAACACAATATTTCGCGGAATAACAACAATGCGACTGGAGTCATGTCAAATAGTTCATGTCAAAAGTATTTAAACGAAAAATTCAAATTACATTATAATTTAGTTATTGTTGAGTGCCTTTCCGCAGATAAACTTTGCCCTTTACCTGTCTGTGTTCGATGTTACAATATTATTATTGCATTGTTACTAGAAGCGCATAAATTTACAGAGTTTCAAAGCAATACATTAGAGTGAGATCTTTGGAGTGGATCAAAAGTTATTTATTACATTTTGTTACAATGTACCGAAGTTACAGGCGATGCTAACAAAGTCGTGTCAAAATAATTAGCTAATGTAATCACTGTGTTGCCTGAACTCTTCAACAGCTGAATATTAATAAATACTGTAAATTGTATTATTATAACATTGAATATGCCGTGTGGTTTACGGCAGACTAGAATAGAATCACTCCGGCTCTTCCCGTGGATGTCGTACAAGGCGACTAAGGGAAATAAATTATCAAATATCGATCAGGCCTCCCCAACTCTGGCCAGCGTGGGGAGTGTAAGCTAAATCCTCGTTCCGTCTAGAACGGACGAGAGAGGGTCGTGCTCCTGTCGTGGAGACTAAAATGGACCTGATGATGATAACATTGAAGTTGGTTTAATTTGGAGTAGGTATATATATTCGGCATCAACCCATAATCATCCCACTGTTGGGGTCTCCCCTCAATCTTTTTAAGGTTTAGACCTTCTCCACGCTGCTCAACTGCGAGTTGGCGGAGACCAGTGTTTTCAAGCCACCCAAAGGCCACTGGCTTAACGACTGTCATCTAATGACAACAGCCGGGACCGACGGCTTAACGTGCCCTACGAATCACAGAGGAAGTCAAGATAAATAAACCCATCCATAGACAGGCTGCGGTCGACATTGCTTAACTTGCGTGATCGATTGGACCGACACCACCACCCTCACTTTGACAGCTTGCGAGAAAACCAATCCAAATTCAATATTCATATTCATAGGACAACGTCTGTCCGGTCAGTTAGTAAAAAAAAAAATTATATACTACGTCGAGTGGCAGACAAGCATACGGCCCGCCTGATATGAAGCGGTTACCGTAGCCATATGAACGCTCGCAACTTAAAATATCACTCGCGCACCGCCACCCCTCTGCCTTCGCAGCATCTCCTCCGTTTCTGGTGACCTCACTCAATCGCAGGAACACAACAACCCTCAAGGGAATTGTTATTTGGCTGCAGTTTGTATTCTGTGAGGTGGAGGTACATTCCCCAGACGGGTAGCTTACAATTACGCTCCCTACCTCTCTTCGCCAGAGCTTCGCTTGTCAGTCAATAGGGTGTACCGCGTGCAGGTGAAGTTGGCTTTGGTTCAAAGATGTTGATGAACCACTTACACCCCAAAATAAAGTAATGAGACGATATGTTTTCTTACGATAAATATAACTTGTGTGACGCGCTTCTAGCATTTTATGACATCAATGGCATTTGTAGCAAATAATATATTCGAAATCTACATGAAACTCGTCACGTCCTTTCACGCGAGTGTGAAAACGGGCTTTTAGTATTAACGGCTGTTCACTCGGGTGCGACGTGCGTGAAATAGGCTTTGAGTAACATATGCCTGGTCACGGCATTCATCATACGAGACATGTACATCCTCTGAAGGGCCTATGTTTGATTGAAGACAAAGGAATCGGTACGGTATCCGCTCTTGGCGGAAACGACCTAATTGACAGCTTAGGCGATTGACCTCTTAACCAAGTTTAAAAGAGGGTTTTTTTTAATTCGTTTAATTTCATTCAACCCTATTTAAGTTATTTAATACTCGATGTCATCGGTGCGCGTGACTGTCTATTCGACCATGCAAGTCAAGCAACGTCAACCGTAGCCTGGCCATGGATGGGTTTATTTATCTCGAGCTTCTCCGTGCTTCTGAGGGTACGTTAAGCCGTCGATCCCGGCTATTGTCGTGAGATGATAGTCGTTAAGCCAAGTCAGTGGTCTATAGGCGGTTTGAAAACACTGACCTCCGCCAACCCGCAGTTGAGCAGCGTGGTGGAGTATGCTCTAAACTCTTTCGATTGAGGGGAGACCCGTTACCTAGCAGTGTTATGTATAAGGGTTGACGATGGGCTAAAACACCTGCCACTGAAGCAGTTACCTCAACGTCAATATAAACACAAACATCATTAAACATTTTGGGGTGTAAGTGGTCCATCAACATCTTTGAACCAAAGTCAACTTTACCTGCACGCGGTGCACCCTGCTGACTGACAAACGAAGCTCTGGCGAAAAGAGAGGTAGGGAGCGTAATTGTAAGCTACCCGACTGGGGAATGTACCTCCACTTCACAGAATACCGCAGCCAAATAACAATTCCCTTGAAGGTTGTTGTGTTCCTGCGAGTGAGTGAGGTCACCAGAAAGGAAGGAGATGCTGCGTTGGCAGCGGGGGTGGCGGCGCGCGAGCGATATTTTATGTTGCGAGCGTTAATATGGCTACGGTAACCGCTTCACATCAGGCGGGCCGTATGCTTGTCTGCCACCCGACGTAGTATAAAAAAAAAAAAACAACACTTGCACGCGCCAGCCCCACTACCAACGCAGCAACTTCTTCCTTACTGGTGACTCATTCACTCGCCGGAATACAACAACCTTCAAGGGAAATGTTATTTGTGTTCAGGAAGGTACAGATATGGAATGTAATTCACCTGTCGGATAGCTTAAAATTACGTAGCATCCTTCCTCTCTTTCGTCAGAGCTTCGTAAGTCTATCAGCAGGGCGCGTGCAGGTGAGGTTGGTTTTGGCTTAAAGATGGTAACCGTTAAGACGCTCACCGTTAAGACTCAGCTGTTGCCATTAGATGACAATTCTTAAGCAAACTCAGTGCCCTTCTAGAGACCTTCACCAGATTAATTCATTCCTTTTCATCTAATTTTGAAACAAGTATATTTTAATTGAGAATCTCGATGGCGATGTTACGCGTGGCAGTCTAATCGAACACGCAAGTTAAGCAACGTCGACTGTAGCCTGTCTATAGATGGCTTTATTTATCCCGAGCTCCTCCGTGTTTCGACGACAAATTAGCCGTCGGCCTTGGCTGTTGACATTAGATGAGAGTCGTTAAGCTAAATCAGTGCCTAAGGGCGGCTTAAAAACACTGCCCTCTACCAATCCGCAGTTGTGCAGCGTTGTCGAGTACACACTAACCCCCCCT
This sequence comes from Hypsopygia costalis, assembly GCA_937001555.2. Lineage (NCBI taxonomy): Eukaryota > Metazoa > Arthropoda > Insecta > Lepidoptera > Pyralidae > Hypsopygia > Hypsopygia costalis. The sequence goes on along the minus strand of OW443333.2, from coordinate 2,175,581 downwards.
TCGATTGAGGGAGACCTTGTATCCCAACAGTAAGATGAATATGTGTCGATACGGTATACGGTAATAAATGAACCTAGCAACAAACAAATTCACATTAAATAAAAAAACTCATTAGCGAAATTGCGTTCCGTTTTACATAAACAATCCGAAGATAAAATTTTAATTAAATCTCAAATTACAAAAACGGACGAAAAAATTTCTTGGTTAAAAATGGATTAAGTTCCCAGCGGGATAAATTTAATAAAATGATAATGAAATACCATTTTATTGAAGATTAATCGTATGTTTTCTTGCTGAGGCGTTAAAATAAAGAGGAATACTAGGCCAGATTCTAGCCCTCGGGGCTGAAATAGAGGTTGAGTGGAGCGAGTGAATTCGCTGAGTGTATGTTTTCCATTGATTTCAATGGAAAATGTATTTGATGATAATTCCTCAAGGACATGATCGATCTCAATTTTTTCAGACACAAACTTCAAGCATGTCGAGGTCTTTAATTGTGACAAGTTTTATTAAAATCTGTTCAGGGGTTTTGGAGCCTATTCATTGCCAAGAGTGACTTTTCGGCGTATATAAGCGCTCCTCTTGCTCCACTGAATAAGTTACACCACTATTTTGGACCACTCAGATGGAATATATGGTGAAAGTTAGTCGTTATACACGTTCGTTTTCTGAAACGGTATAGGATTTTATTGCCAATTACTAACAAAATTACCCTCGTTCAATCTCTCATTTTCCCCCTTATCGATGACGGTGATGTGTGTTACGCAAACCTTAATGAAGATATACTTAACAAGTTGGAACGGGTAATTAACAACGCCATCAGATTTATTTTCTGTCTTCGAAAACTCGACCATATTTCAGCTTACCGGTCTTAGCTTGGATGGCTAACTATTCAACGTCGACTTTTGCGGTTGCTCTGTACTCTTTATTCTATTCTCTCTAACACTCACTCTCCAGTTAAAATGTAACTTTCAGAATCTCTTTGAGTTTCATAATCCGTAACTTCGTTCCAGTTTCCCTTGTTCTCTCAATTCCATTTTTCCATTCAGGTTTCATCTCTGATTCCTTTACTTTAAGAAGTAAACAATGAAATGAGAGAGAAATAGAAATATATTTATTTCAACATCACGCATAAACAAAGTACACATAAACAACACTAATACAACATTACATTATAATAGAAAGTGTTTTTTTTTTTATATGAGAGGGGGGCAAGCGAGCATGTGGGTCACCTGATGGAAAGCAATCACCACCGCCCATGGAAATCAGCAACACCAAAGGGTCACCGATCCGTTGTGATGTTGAAATTTTGGCCTGCCCTCAGGTATCATTGCCGGGATCACAGAGTGATCTCAGCCCTGTTTTTCAGTGCAGATACCGGAATCTATTAGGAAATCCCCCAGCAAATTTGTATTTAAAAAGAAAGGGTATCCCATCAGTAGGATGAATAACGGTAGATGCAAAATCGTGGCCCTGAATAATTAGCCCTTATAATGCGAAAGACATAGCGTGAGCGATAGCAGTATTGTTAGGCGGTAACCCTGTACTGTTATATATTTCCATGTTACACATGTCTTATGTCGATTTATTCTTACAACGGTCTGAAGGGCAAAGATCAGGGAAAGGATAAATCCCTTACCCTTGTTACCGCCAGTACACGGGTCGACTCCTGATTTACTGATGAAACATAATGTACTTTTATACGAGCTCGGTGGTAGAATGGATAGCATTTCAACCTTCGAGTCAAAGTGGTCACACTTTGACTCGAAGGTTGCGGTTTCGATCCCCGCATAAGGCAAATATTTGTGCGCATGAAGATGCCTAAATGTAATAATTATGTATGTATTAACAAAAAAAAATAACAATAGCTAAAGCTGATTCAGATCAAATATTTTGATTCCAAAAATTGCTTCAGACAATCTTCTGCTTGATCTATAGAGCTTCATGGGTACTACCAGCTAACTTAATGGCAATTTACCATTAATATAAGTTGAAGGTGTAAGTTGATTTTGCATTCTAAAAATCGGCTTCATCTTAGTCGGTATGTCCCCCGATCGGACAAAATAAATAAATAAATAATGCTGTTGGGATACGGATCTCCCCTCAATCGATAACGTTTAAAGCATATTCCTGCACGCTGCTAAACTGCGGCTTGGTGTAGTTCAGTGTTTTCAAGTCGCCAAGGCCATGGACTTGACTTAACGACTGTCATCTAATGACAAAAGCAGGGACCGACGGTTTAACGTGCCCCCCGAAGCACGGAGGATCTCCTCTGGATAGTAATACGACAACACATTTATTTGTATTGCTTACTTGCTCTGCAGATAAAATAATTCTGACTATAATTTGTGTAATATTATTATATAGGAACGGGGACGCCCCCCTAACCACTACACGTTCCTATATTGGCTGCCCCCGGGCGCCACACAGTCCCACCATTATGTCTCCTGTGTAGCTCCTGTGTAAACAATCAACAATGAAGTCCACTGCAGTCCCAGGAGGTAAAACTACGGCTGCCTTGGAACTCACAACGAATTTAATCAGAAGAAATTAGTAGGAGTCGGAAGATTTTCGATTTGCTATATTATTATATAGGAAGTAAGAAAATTATAAAGCCAATGCCAGACACCAGTAGGGCTATATACACTCAGCGGCACGGAAAGTGGCCCAAGCGCTTTTTAGAGATTTTACTCACAATAACAATAAAAATGCATGAAGTTATTGATTAAATGTGTGTAATTATTAATTTGACAAATGGCTAATCAGTTTAATGTACAGAATACTGAGATTTTTATCGAGTTTTAACAATTTATGAACTAAAGACATTGTACACAAAAAACAACATTGAACATAAAATTTTATTAAAAAAAAGAAACGACACCAGACTTAAAATTAATGTCGGGTATTTCTACCTCTGCCTCTGATGACCGCCTGCATGCGATCAGGCATGCTGTGGATTAGGTTTTTAACCTCTACTTGAGGCATTTCTTCCCAGGCAGCCAGCAGTTCGATTTTTAACTCATGAAGAGTCGGTGGAGGGTTATGACTTGTACGGATGTTCCTTTTTAGCATGTCCAAGACATGCTCTATTGGGTTCATGTCTGAGCTCCTTGCTGGCTACTGGAGTTTTTGTATTCCGACGTCCAAAAGATAATCATTTACGCAACGCGCTGTGTGAGGTCGAGCATTGTCTTGGATTAGAAGAAGTTCTTCGCGACCGATGAACCCGTAGTATGGTAAAACATGATCTTGAAGAATTTCTTCAATGTATCGTGTCGCTGTTAAACGATCTTCAAGCGCTACTAACTCAGTACGTGCTTCAGAACTGATTCCTCCCCAAACCATGATTTACCATCCATGAAAACTGACTGTTTCAGTGGTAGTAATTGGTTTATATCGCTCTCCAAGCCATCTCCACACACGCTCCCGACCGTCTGGGGTCCTTAAGGGCACTCTGCATTCGTCTCGAGTTGGTCTGCGAGCACGCAGGTCCCGTTCCTCTATCCTCCGTCTGATTGTACGCTCGCTAACGTTGACCCCCCTGGCCGCTTGTAGGCGTTGTCGCATTTCGACCGCGGCGAGGAACCGATTTCTTAAAATTGCAAGGGCAATAAAACGGTCATCGCCCGCTGAAGTACACCTTATTCCACCACTTCCTGGTCTTTTCGTATAGAGTCCAGTCTGGTGGTACCTCGTCAAGGTATACCTTAGAGTTTTACGGGATACATTTAAAGTTTCAGAGATTTCTCGCCGAGTTCGGCCTTGTTCTCTCAACAATACAGCTTGTGCAACCTGAGCTGGAGTCATGTGCAATTTTTTCCAATTCTGGAAACAAGAATAACCTATAGATTAATAAAAAAAAAGAAAAAGCAAGATTAAACCCACTAAGATTTTAATATTCAATTTTAACTTACCTTTGTTCTTTGCGTTGTAACACAGAAATGCGGTTTAAATGTCATAAAATTTAAATGAACGATCATGTTCTTGTAAAAACCCTCTAAAACGAATAATAACAAACTTACTGATGAATTGTAGCATAAAGCTTTGATATACGACATCTATTTGACTTCTTATCGCTTTGTTTATGTTTGGGCCACATTCCGTGCCGCTCAGTGTATAAATCAAATGCATCATTGCGGTATATACCCTCCCGAGCCCGGATCCAATATTCAAAGTGCATCCCCAATGGCGGTCGGGCGGACTAGGAAGCTGAGTGAATCGCGTGTTGCAGATTTTTGCATTCCTTGTAAAATAAATGCAGCGGGGAATATCTGTATTTTTAATATTCTAAGAAATATGCCGCAAAGTTTGAAAACTTCATGCTGACACAAAATTCAGTGTGCTAGATTATTGCGTCATAGTTACTCTTACCAATATTATAACAGCAAAAGTGATTTTGTTTGTTTCTATTTTAAAACTTGACTTAATCTTGAACTTGAACTAATCCGATTGCTATAATATTTTGCATTGGAAGTCTATTATTAAGTATATTTTTTTATACTACGTCGGGTGGCAGATAAGCATACGGCTTGCCTGATGCGAAGTGGTTACCGTAGTCATATTAACTCTCGCAAAATATACCGCTCGCGCGCCGCCACCCCCGTTACCAATGCAGCATCGCCTTTTTTCTGGTGACCTCACTCACTCGCAGGAACACAACAGCCCACAAGGGAATTGTTATTTGGCTGCGGTATTCTGTGAGCTACCGCCGATTACGATTACCATCGAAAATCTTGATTCTAAAAATAGGTCTTACGTTTTAGTTATTGAAAAACTTTTTAGATTAGTCGGTAGAGCTTCAGGATTTATACCAGGTAAGCTAAAACAAGTACCATAAATTAATGCTGAAGTTTAATTTTCGCAATCAAATACCCGGGTTTAATTCTTTTTAGGGTTCCGTACCCAAAGGGTACTAAGGCTCCGCTGTCCGTCCGTCCGTATCTCATGAACCGTTATAGTTAGACAGTTGAAATTTTCACAGATGATGTATATCTATTGCCGCTATAACAACAAATACTAAAAAACAGAATAAAATAAATATTTAAGGGGGCTCCCATACAACAAACGTGATATTTTTGCTCGTTTTTGCTCGCAATTGATAACGGTAATAGGTAGACGCTTAAAATACTCACATAATATTTAGTTATATATTCGCTTTGAAATAAGTAAATTAAATAAAAATAAAACCAATATTTAAGGGGGGACTTCATACAACAAACGTGATTCTTTTTGCCGTTTTTATAGATAATAGTACGGAACCCTTCGTGAGTGAGTCCGTATCTCTTCGACGGACGCGGGCAGCCATCTTAAAATTTTCCACCTGACCTCACGTCACGCACGCACCCCTGTCCCTCATAACTCGATCTCACATTTGTCACACTCACGTACATCACGATTCATTATCAAGACTTATCCAAAGAGAGCCAACCGATGGACTGATAGAAAATTTCGAGACCAAATATAGAATGACTAGCTTTCGCCCGCGGCTTCGCTCGCGTGACATTCGAGGCAAACACGTGTTTACTCATTAATCAATTGTGTAAGAAGTACTGGTGTAAAATTTAGGATAAAATAGTTAAACTAATCACGTTTTCCCATACAAACCAACTAATCTCGTTTTCCCATACAAACTTTGGACCTCCGTTTCACCCTCTTAGAGGTAAAATTTGAAAAAAAAATTTATGTAATTCGTGTCCACTACGTTATATATTCAAATCGATGGCATTGTCGTAATTAACGTCCCAGAAAACCATAGAATCAACACCCATATTGATATTATGACATTTCAGCCCCATTGCACCCCTACAGAGTTGTCACGTCGGCTATGTTGGATTACTAAGTAATCGTTTTTTTCGTAATCAGCGATCCGATATACCATAAAAACAATACCTATGATGATTTTCAGACTTTTTCATCACATTTTAGACATTTCAATGCCATCGCACCCCAATAGGGGATGATGGTCACGTTACCGCCCTACGGGTACAATAAATAACAATAATAGGTAATTTCTGGGATAAAAACTATCTTAGGTATGTCCTTTTCCAGGACTCAAGGTATCTCTCAACTAAATTTCATCTAAATCGGTCCAGCGATTTAAGCGTGAAGAGGTAACAGACATTCTGTCGCATTTATAATATTAGTATGGATTGGCGTTCCGAAAACCCGTAAAAACGACACATATATTGACATTTCAACCTCGTCGCACCTCAATAGAGGATGATGGTCACGTTAGCCACGTTGAATTTTAAAATCGTTGTTGTTTTCGTAATCAGCGACCCGATAAACCATAAAAACAATTCCCATGACGATTTGCAGACTTTTTGACCCCATTTTACCCTTGATATTTATTGGGTTGATATTTTCAAATCGATGCAAATTTTGTAATTGACGTCCCAGAAAACCATAGAATCAACACCCATATTGATATTATGACATTTTAACCCCACCGCACCCCCACAAGGATGATTTTATGTCATGACGGCTATGCTGGATTATAAAATAGTTGTTGTTTACGTAATCAGCGACCCGATAAACCATAAAAACAATACCCATGACGATTTTTAGACTTTATCATCCCGTTTTACCGCTTTAGGGGTTGAACTTTGAAAAATCCTGAAACAGGTATTTACTCATTTCTCTATAGAAGTACACATGTAAAGTTTCGGATAAAATAGTGCAACTAATCTTGTTTCCCCATACAAACTTTGGACGCCCGTTTTACCCCTTAGGGGATGAATTTTGAAAAATCCTTTCTTAGTGCACCCCTAGACGTCATAAGGAACCTACGTGCCAAATTTGGAATCTCTAGACCCAGCGGTTTGGACTGTGCGTTGATATATGAAAAAAAAATGTATTCGTACCATATGTGGAGCAGATCGACGCGACACATGTGTGCCTTTGTTCAAAGAACTCCGTCTTCTGACCGTTCCATCTCTGTACATATATGAAACGGCTCTTTTTGTTAAACGTAACCTAGACTTATTTGAAAAACTTGACGATGTAATGAAAAGATCGAACAGACGTAAATACAATTTAATTTACCCTAATACTAAATTAAAATATAGGAGCAACAGCTCATACTGTATGTGCATTAAAATATATAATAAACTACCAGACTCATTGAAATGTTTGACATTATATAAGTTTAAAAAATGTTTATTTGATTTCCTGGTCACAAATTGTTTTTATTCCATAAATGACTTTTTCAATAATAAATTCTAAAATCATGACATGTTTATAAGTATGTACTTAATATTTAATTTGCAATGTAAAATGTTAATTTAAATATATAACTTTGTTTTCTTATTTTTATATAAATATTCACATGCCATTTTGGTGGAATATGCTAAGGACCATACAATTTATAACGCCTTATTGTTAACCATATTCTGTGAATAAAGTATCATTCATTCATTCATTCATTCATTCATATCAGTCAGTCAGTCAGGACTTTGAATTTTATATATATAGATTTATAAAAATTGCCTTTTAAACGTATAGAAGTCACCCTAATTGTGTACAATGTAGGATTATTTGATGATAATAACTTCAGACAATAGAGTTTCATTATACTGTTTATTTAAATATTCATTACATTATCAATAATAAGATGACAAATTGGAATTCATCATCATCATCATCATCAGCCTGTATCTACTCACTGCTGGATGCCTTCCCCAATGCTTTCCACCAGATATGATCCTCCGCCTTCCGCATCCAGCCGCTCCCAGCCGCTCTCTTTAGGTCATCGGACCATCTAGAGGGAGGGCGCCCAACACTTCGTCGTCCTACGCGCGGCCTCCACTCTTACCTTCCTCCCCCATCACTTACTCGGCAGATGTGACCCGCCCATTGCCACTTCAGCTTGCAAACTCTGAAGGCTATGTCGACAACTTTGGTTCTCCGTCGAATTTCTTCGTTCCGGATTCGATCCCGCAGAGAAACCCCGAGCATAGCCCTCTCCATCGCTCGCTGCGCGACCTTTAGCCTGTGGACCAGTCCGATGATCAGTGTCCAAGTCTCTGCACCATATGTCATTGTAGGGAGGACGCACTGGTTGAAGACTATAGTCTTCAAGCATTGGGGTATCTAAATTGCAATTGTTATTTTTTAAAAGCTACTGTTTTTTGGATTTTCAGGAAACTACAGTATGGGCACAGTATAACTAATATGGTATGGGGTTCTTCAAAAATGGCAATGTGTTTCGGCAATGTGTGAGTGATGTCTCTGGTGTCAGGATAACAGGCTTGTTTGCCACCTTAGTGGTGTAAAAGGACTTACTTCTTAATGTCTTGGACAGCATTTTATCAGTTGCATACTTATGTTGTAAGTTATTTTTTTTAAATAAGTTATAGTTTTTTAATTTTTTTTTTATTTTACTTTTTCGATTTAACTTTTGTTATTTTATTATAATGTTAATATGTACATATATAAACTGCTATCTAATAATATATAATTATCCCTAATAATATAAAAATTTAAAGATCGTATCGTTCACTGAAATTAAATTAAATAATAACCAACTTGTCGGAATGTATTTTTACAAATATTTTTAAAACGGATTTTTTTTAAGTTTTTTGGAAAATTTGCAAAGATCACTAAACCAGTAAAAGTCTTAAAATATTAATCTTCCTTTTGGCTATGTCGTAAGCGGGTAAATATAAAAAATAAAGTACAGTTTCGTACTTAACTCAAGGCTCAAAAGCAAACCAAATAGCCTTCAATTATATCCATAGCAACGCGACGAATGTTACCAACATTAAAAATGTATATACCAGCTACAAGCGTTCAATTTGTCTCCGTCGTCTCATTGCCCTCATATTGCCGCCTGCCCGTCAGTCTAGTTAGCTCTCAGACCTTGAACTCTAGGATATTGACAGGGCTTCAATCAAGTTGACATACTGAAGCACAGTTAGTACTACGAACAGCAAGGACACTCCCTTCTGCTCTCTCGTATCGACGTTACCTCCCCACTGAGAAAAATCTGGTATAGTTTGTTACGAAAATATTTGGTCTGAGGTTTGTATAACGCCGCATGCACACACGCTCGTTCATGCTCTACACAGACGTCATTGTATATGTAGTTTAGTTAACGGCATTTGTATAAAGTGACCGTGGTGTTGCTGAATGCAAGAGTACATTTAGATGAGTGCCTTTAATATTGCGTCTATAATTTATTAACACTTTCACAGCGAAACAGGCCCACATCGGCTTGCCAATTCCTACCCTTTGGAACAAAAAAAGAATTTTGAAAATTGGTTAATAATTGGCGGAGATATCGTTGAACAGATATAAAAAAAATATACAGTTGAACACAGAACTGTTTAGTGTCATTGATTTGAATATTTTACCTATTAAATACCATTTTTTGAGAATATTCACATAACCATCACAATTACTATTGGACAAAATATTCCACGATTTCACTTTAGATTGACATTTTTTTCATAAGCTCTAGCTTTGATCGTGTCGATAAGTGCCGACAAGCTATCAGCAGGGTGACTTTTGACGCAATCGAAATAGAATCGAATCGAAATCAGATCGAATAGATGTCAAATGGTACTCTTGACATTGAAATCACCATCAAATCGAAATGAAATCGACTTGAACTCAAATGTCACTTTTGAATGGTACTTTTGAAGTTTGAGATCGCGCCAAAATCGAGAATGAGATCGAATTCATCTGTCAAAATTTTCGATTCCGCGCTTGGTATCGTGTTGTGTGGTTTTCTCATAGTTTTCTCAAAGTTTATTAAGTTTTCGCTTGTTTATTGAGTAAAGTGTATTTATATAGCGTTAAAAATTAAAATGGCAAGATTTGCTAGTATGTATCTTGATTGAAGAAGCTTGTCGTCTCGACAAACGACATCGCAGGAAGGCTATGATTAAAGCTCAATAAGTGAGCGTGTTGGACTGGATGGATGACTGTGAATTTGTGAAGAATTACAGATTAAACAAAAGCCTCTTTTGGACTCTAGTGAGATACTTGACACCTTATTTACAATGACCGAAAATATCAAGTGATCTATCAATTATGTACAAAGTAAGTTAAGTTTTAGCATTTTTGCTATAGGATACGTATTAAAATAGTATCTGTACTTGCATGCTTTTAAGCAAGGAATAGAATAGCTAAATCTCTGTTTTTGTAACTTTCTAGTAATTTACATTATAGTCTCATTTTTGAGCTTCATGTAATCTAGCAGCATTTAGTCAAAACCTCTCATGATATTTCTTGTTTATTTACAGGTATCATTTTAGCCACAGGCAGGCAGCAATGGCACTACAATGTCTCTGCAATCTGTCTCAAAATGCACAAGAGAAGTTACGGTTGCACTAAATCATTCTGATATATTAAAATTATTAAGGTTCCTGGCACTTGAGAAAACAATGCAATTAAATTGAAGTAAGAACATTTTCTTATTATTATTTTATATAGTTGTTTCGGCCAACTGGCCAGGATATTATAAATATTTTTTTAAATGGAAAAATCCCACCTAGACGGGGGAGGTGAATTTTTCTATTTTTTTTTTAATTTATAAGAATATTTTTTTCTACACCTTTTGATTTATTACATATTAGATTTCAGTCTACTAAGTAATTATGTATAATGTTTTCTAAAGAAGTTGGCAAAATTACACTTTATATTAAGTAATTATATTTATTTTTTTCTTATTTTGCTTTATGCCTCAGGTTCTATGAAAAATACCAATTGCCAGAAACTATTATGTGTATTGATGGAACCCAAGTAGCTTTGGTTCGGCCATCAGAAAATGATGAGTGGTATTTCAATAAACAACATTACCAGTCTCGAAATGTTCAAATTGTAAGTAATTATTTTTGTATTGCAACTCCCTTAATGGGCTATAAAATTTATCTTGTGAACTAACAGTCACTAAATTTTATTAAACAAATCTAACTGCATCTGTTATTTGATTGTATATTTTTTCTGTGTGGCTAATAAGATATGTGAAACAGTTTACATGGACAAAGTTAAGCCTTAAACTTAATTCAATAAATTTATATTGCAGCACGAAGAAAAATATCTTACAAACCTATTAAGAGTTTTAAATGGCAATCGCATAGTTGTCTTTGAATTTACTTTTGGATTAGAATTTGTTAAACATCAGTTTTAATTTTTTTTTATTAATAACTTGTTTCTTGTTACAGATGTGATTTTGATTTAAATATAATCAGCATAGGTACATATCATGCTGGTGTCACGCATGATTCATAGTTACCATCAACCATGAAGTGGAAAGTTTATTGCAGTCACAGACAAGACAAAGAGGAAATGGTGTGTTTATTTGGTGAGTTTATGTGTTATATGTATATACTTTTTATCAGTCAATTCTTATTAAATGTGTATTTTGTTTAATAATCTTCATTATAAAATTTTATTTTATTCCTACAACTGAAACTAGAAAGTTTACAATGAATATTTAACTTGACTAACAAAAATAATTTCGTCATTTCAGGTGATTCTGGTTATGCACAAAGAGAGTTTATGATGATCCCGAAAGCATCACACAAAAGCATTACTTGTCTGCTTGTAATAGAGTGAAGGGGACCATCGATCTTCTTAATGCTCGGTGATGTCTATTGAAACAACCGTAATGCATTATAAGCCAGACCGAGTGGAAAAAATTATTAATGCTTGCACTGTGTTGCATAAAAAGAGGTACATAGGCAAGAATTACAGGAGTCGCACACAATATGTCATGCAAGCGGTTTGCGTCAGCAGCAGAGATAAACTGATGAGTTAAGAAGTGGCAATCTTGCTAGAGCACATACATGGACCCGTTATGGCAGACCAAACGGTTTAATACATAAATAAATATTCAAACTACTGTTATGTTTTTATTATTAACTCATTTAATATACCCTTTAACAGAATCAATATTTTTTGTAATAGCATTATTTATTTTCATATTAACAATCATACATCTTAGTTGTTGATAGAATCAATACTATTTAACAAAATTACTATGCTAAAAACAAATTACTATTTCTTATCCTTGTAGTTGCACTATATCATATATGCACTCAAAAGTGCATAACACACTAAGCACATGCGATTATTGTTTTCGCCTCAATATCTACTAGGCGATCCCACTCATCTTGCAGATGTGAGCGGCCACTGATGTACAATGTCTACCAGTCTCACACCCTTGTCTGGCCCTTTCTCTTGACTATGTAGCAGGTCTCTGTGCTCTGTTGGGCTGCTGAAGACGTCGAGTAATATTTGTAGGATGGGATGGTGTCGATGTGTTGCTGAGTAATGGAAGAATTGGTGAACCCAAAGGTCTTGGTAGACAGGTCGACAGTTCATTGTGAACTACCGGGCTGAGAATCTGTTAACAAAATAAATATCAATTAATAGTACCACTATTACTATAAAGTTGTAAGTATGCTAGTTTACATGTAACATAATCATGCTACCTCCTCCAGGAAGGCTTCCTGGTAACTCACACACTGGGGGAAACGACTATCATTAAAAGAACAGCCGGGATTGACAGCTTAATGTGCCCTACGAAGCACGAAGGAGTTCGCTATCAATATACCCATCCATGGACAGGCTACATTGCTTATTTTTATTTCCACTGTATTAAATAAAAAAAAACTGCCTTCCAAGAGTTCCATCACTTTGTTATCCTCAAAAGGAACTACAGGTGAATAATATCTTCTGTATCTGGGTGCTCTAATAAATAGAAACTTAAATGTATCAAAAGATAAAGAAAGAAGAGAAAAGCATAAAAAAATATTATACCTGAAAAAGTATGAGTTACTTACAACAAGAGGGACAGAAAATCCCATATCACGTAGTGGCAAAGCAACTGCCACACAACAAAGCTAACATCCGCTCCTCGATTGGGCTTATAGTGGGAAGAAAGTCCTTTCCTCGGCCAGTTTACAGCATAATTTTTGTCTGTCCAAAAACTGCAAAGGAAAGCGGTCTTTAACTTAGGATTATGTTCAATAAAAATGAATATATATTAACTATCTTTTGACACTACTGGGATAAAAAGGATCCTTCATGTTAATCCAGAGTATATTCATTCTATGCGCCAAGTTTCATTCAATTATTTTAGTGGATTCATCCATCCTCGCACACTTTTAAAGCTTTTAATAGATTTCATTAAACTTGCAGATTATTTTAACCGAAGTCAGTTAATACAGTTGGTTCCCTAAGACAACGGACCACTTCACCATCCTAGTCACTTATCTTAGGGAACCAACTGTACGATAGACGAAGATATGGTAATTGCATTCTGTATTAGTCTACCATTTGGAATGGAGAGAAATATGATAGTCTACTAAATGAACTTACTTTAGCTCACCTCGCCCCATTTTTCACTGCACATCCTAATGAATTCAAGACCTTGGAGAACTCCTGCCATTCCCTCTTTGCCTCTTACTTTCCCATCGCGGTGCGCAAATGCCCTTTAGAAATTCCAGGATTTGTTTCCAAGCATTCCAGCAAAGATTGCATTTGTATCTGGGTGGGTTGCATTTTCTACAAAAAAACATATGTTTTATTGAAATATTAACATTGAAGATATCCCAATTTAAAAGTTTAATGGAGATCATAACTACAATAACTAAATAATTACCTTTTTACAAAAGCTCACTATACACTTGTACCAAACATTAAACAAACAAGAAATTAAAATTTCGCGGGAAAGAAACTTTATTTTGACATTTCGTAACATGACATTTGTTTGTTTTTAATTCACATTTTCCGTGTGTTGTACATTTTTTTTTCGAATATAAAAGGCTTTTACGTGACTTATGCACTATAAGTGAACTTATTTTCTTCGAGTCTAGAGAAATACGTATTAATACAATTTAATTATTATTAATTTCGGTAAATCGATAAAATTATTTTACAAGAAATTGTCAACGAAAACAGTCTAACTTTTGCCCATATGCCGGAAGTTACGTCAGCGTTTGATGCTAATACGATCCTAAATTCGATTTCGATTTGATTTCGATTCCGTTCAAAAGTACAAAACTTGAATCGAATTGAAATCAGATCGAACTCAAATCAAAATCGAAATCAGACTCAAATCAAATTCAAAAGTCAGCCCCCAGATCATTTTCAAAATCGGTTGTGTGGGAATGTGTCGTGTATCCCTTTCTACCATACAGTGAGACTGCTAGTGACATCTCGCTCGCTCAGCCGTTTGTTCCTCTATTCCGCTAGGTATATTAACCAGCAAAGCGACTTTATCTGGAAATGAGAAAAAATTATCACGCTACATATTCTCCCTCCATCGTTATTCCCGCCAAAAACTATCATGTTTTTTCGAAAGAGAATATAAATCACCTTACTCGTACATCTATTTCGACGATCGAGCCGTTCGATGTGTGGAATAAAAATGAGATATAACGCACCTCATTCATTTCCCATATATTTAATCGAAGTAGAAAGTTTTATTTTTTACGGACATTTATTCATTATTGGCTTAATCTTTCCGTTCCCGTTGTCATTTCTGTGGATTTATATAATCATTGCCCAGACAATTTTAAACCCAACAAAAACAAGTTAAGTGAAATGATTCGCGAAAAAAAATATTTTCTTCATATTTTTGGTAAAATTTTCTAATGATTTAATAGTTATTCTGCTATTCCGGATGGAGACAAATCCAACAAATCAAAGGTCATAGGAATAGGTTCTACCGTTCTTGAGTCTTTCTTGAGACTCTGAGAGCGAAAGGTGTAACTTTTTTTTTATACCACCTAGGTAACAAACAGGCATACGGTCCGCCTGATGGAAAGCAGTTACCGTATACTATAGACGCCTGTAACGTTGCCATAACTAACACGACTTTATTTTATATATACTCGTATGAATAAGTATAAGAGGCGATGGCGTCGTTGCGCGTGTCCGTTTAATCGAAAACGCATGTTAAGCACCGTCTACCGTTGCCTATCCATGGTTTAGATTTATTTCGAGTGTACATATGTAAATAAGTGTACGGCCCTTAATGCCTATAAACACTTACAATAAATACTAAGAATTGTTTAAAGATCTACAGTCGCACCACTCCCCATAGACATCGAATTCATCCTCATCATTATCATCATCATCAGATCCATTTTAGTCTCCACTACAGGCGCACGACCCTCTCTCGTCCGTCCTAGACGGAAGGAGGATTTGGCCTGCACTCCCCACGCTGGCCAAACGGGTTGGGGAGACCTGCTCGATATTTGATAATGTATTTCCCTTAGTCGCCTTGTACGACATCCACGGGAAGAAACGGAGTGATTCTATTCTAGTCTGCCGGAAACCACACGGCCACTTCCTCACACATTGAAATTTAAATGAGCGTACTGTGTGCTTCCAGAGAAGTTTTCTATCTCGAGCTCTCAGATTGTCAAATTAACTTCTTAACTAGATTTTCCCTACTGTCAAGTAGAACATTATGAAAAAGGCGAGAAAGAAAAGTTTCAAGAAAGAAGGGTCGGCAACGCAGGATCGATGCCTGTGGTATCGCAAGCGTCTGGCTTTGATAACTCCTTGCCATCAGGCAGACCGTAAACTTGTTTCCATTTTAGTGATAATAAAAAAACGAGTGTGCATTAGACCCCCGACTGAAGTAAAACTTCTTTAGTTCTACTAACTTATCTCCCTTCCCTTTACTTCAAAAATAGGCTACCTTTTAATTTGTTTTACCCACACTAAAGTCTCACAAACAAACAAAAACATGTTAGAGCCAGGGGCGGCGGTGCATTCAGGAGTATTTCTCCGACAAATGAAAACCTTACATACATAGGCGGTCACTACAAATTGCAGCGTTTCCCGTTGGGTTAATATTTGCACGGCGCCCGCAGAGCTCGTACCTACTCGTTTAAATTGCACTCGTCGCTCTTAATGCAACTGCACTTAATGGGCGGTTCGCGCAATTACTCGGCAAGCGCTGTAACCCTTTTGTTTAAAGTTTATTTTTACACCGCTATGATGATTGTGAAGTAGGCTTGTTTTTGTAAAAGGAAGGTAAATTAACATGGGTGACCTGAAAGCTAGTACTTAAATAACTACGATCTACGGCTACGATAACCGCTTCACATCAGGCGGGTCGTATGCTTGTCTGCCACCCGACGTAGTATAAAAAAAAGGATGGTAATCGGCTTCGGCTTCGGCAGTAGGGCCCCAGGGGCTCTACCGCCGGAGCTGAAGCCGATTACCATGTTTGAAATGTTTGAATGCGAAAATGGAACTACTGCTTCGATTTTTGCTAATTATAAACCTTCTGCTGGTAGAAACCTTCGAGCTCTACCGACTAACCTGAACATGTTTGCCAATAACTTTAAACTAAGACCAATTTTTGGAATAAAAAAAAGACGTGTGGCACTCGGGGACTGCCGCGGTAAAGCTATTGCATAGCATTTTGTATCAACTTATGCAATTATAATTTTATTTATTTATTTTATTCATGCAGTATTGCTTTTTCTTTGATATTAATTCAAGTTACACTTTTTGAGCGTGGTGACCGATAAGAAAACAAATTTTTCTATTATTAAATAAATAAAACGAGTTTCGTAGAGTCGTACAATACGTCTAATCGCACGCACACAACGCCGTGTCGAAGACTGCCGAACTGAAACGACGTTAGACGATGCACGGCCTTCAAGCCACACCTCCTTGCCCGTCGGAGTGGGGAGCGTGAGGTTTTTTCGTTACGGAATTTCTGGATTCGGTCCCCGCGCTCAAGGCCCGCGATAGAAGCTATGCAATAGCTTAAAAATCCGATAGAAATCGGCTACAGCTTCAGCGGTACGACCCCGGTTGTCAGAGAGGCTTCTTTCGGGTATTTGCGAAAGGCATTGTCTTCCTTGCTTTGTATTCTCCTGTAATGTAACTTAATAATAATGTTTTTTTTTTAATACTGACCAGCAATTAATTACTTTGCATGCTTATTCTAATATAAGCGGAACATGATGTTCTTAACTACTATTAACTACATTGTCCCCTATACTACCATGTTTCATGCAAATAAATGATTGATTGAATTTAATAAATACTGCAATGTCTCAATACCTTTGAACTAAAAATTTTTATTGACATGCAATATACATTTTTTTTTAATTGAGTCAGAAGTTGCTTGGGTGTAGTTACTCTATTTTTATGTCTTGTTCTAGAAGTAAATAATAACACTTAAAAATTAAATAAAACTATAAGAAAAAAAGAAATACTAAACAACATGTTGTAACCATTTCTAACCACATCTAGAGAAGACTTTTTATATCTATGTTAACATTATGTTGATCTGCGCCTGCGCCCGTCGTGCGTCAGTAACAATTGTGACAAATTAATGTAAACAATATTTTTATTTTTCTACCGCGATATTTATACGTAACATGTAATTAGGTAGGTATTATTAATATGTATTAAGTTCTCATAATAAGTGAATGTATAATAAAATTATTCTATGAGAATAAATGAATAAAACCTAAGTTTTAATTTCTACATCTTTAGTAAAATGACTTAGATTTTTTTTAACAAACACATAATTCATTAGGCATAATTAATTAGATAGGCGACTATAATTAATTAATGAATATACTCAGGCATAATACTCAGGCCTAGCCTCGCTACTGATAGTGTTTTCAACTTGAACAAGAGCTATCTCAGACAAAAACATTGGCTTAAACTGCCGTTTTTTGCCTAGCTATTAAGCTTTACGTTTTGAAACCTTAAGTAGGCACTTAAAAACAGTTCATTGTCTCTGTGATAAATAGTTTTCCTTCGAGTTTTTGTACTGCGTCACATTATTTATTCGTTTTCCACTACCCTAAGGTGGCCAGGTACTTACGCTTCGTGATAATACCACCATTGTACTATTACTGTAATTTTTCATTAATTTTGTATTCTTTTTAGGGTTTCGTACCCAAAGGGTAAAAAGGAACCCTATTACTAAGGCTCCGCTGTTCGTCCGTCCGTCCGTCTGTCTGTCACCAGGCTGTATCTCATGAACTGTGATAGTTAGACAGTTGAAATTTTCACGTATGATGTATTTCTATTGCCGCTATAACAGTAAATACTAAAAAACAGAATAAAAGTAATATTTAAGGGGGCTCCCATACAACAAACGTGATTTTTTTGCTCGTTTTTGCTCGCAATTGATAACGGTAATAGGTAGACGCTTGATACTTACATAATATTTAGTTTTATATATAATTACTCACATAATATTTAGTTTTATATTCACTTTATAAATAAATAATTAAATAAAACAAATATTTAAGGGGAGCTCCCATACAACAAACGTGATTTTTTTTTTGCCGTTTTTATAGATAATGATACGGAACCCTTCATGCGCGAGTCCGACTCGCACTTGGCCGGTTTTATTTTTATTTTTGTATACGGTGCAGAAAAGAGCTTATTGTCTCTACTAATATTATGAATGAATGAGTATTTTAATAATAATAGTCTTCTTTCTTTCTGGTGACCTCACTCACTCGCAAGAACACAACAACTCTCAAGAGAATTGTTATTTGGCTGCGGTATTCTGTGAGGTGTAGGTACGTTCCCTAGTCGGATACTCGTAGCTTACAATTACGATCCCTACCTCTCTTTTCGCCAGAGCTTCGTTTGTCAGTCAGCAGGGTGCACCGCGTGCAGGTGAAGTTGGCTTTGATTCAAAGATGTTGATGAACCACTTACACCCCAAAACTTGCTTGGTTTTGCTAACAAAACAGTATCAGTGCTAACAAAACTAAACACCCGACATTTAGAAAGTGTCGGAACATCGGCGTGGACTTCAATTGTATTGGTCAGAGAAATACGCAAGAATTTAGCCAATTAACTAATATTTTGTGATACAATATTTTCTTGTCTCTACAAGTATACTAATAAACTAAAACATCACCCAGTTATGAGGCAGGCATGTCGCTTCGGTCGTATTCGAGGCACGTGCCTCGGATAAGCCTCTGAACCTATTATGTCATATTTGGTGTCACTAGATAAGCGTAAATACATTCTATAAATTTATGGCAGCGTTATTTTTGGACGTTATTCTATTTTTCAATTATTATCTGATTATTTTTTAATATAATACAATATATTAATTTTGACTATAGACATTGATTATGATATCTTAGATTTATTAGTGACTAACTTACGCCTGCGACTTAGTGTAACCCAGTATCTTATGGGAGTTTCAGAAATCGAGTCTTGGTCTTGGAGATGTCTACGTCATAATAGCCACCTGTATGCAAAATTTCAACCAGGGGCCCTGCCGCCGGAACTGAAGCCGATTTCCTCCGATTCCTCCGTCCCGAAACAATCCTTATCATATCCCAAAACCATCCTTAACACATCCCAAAACCATCCTTAACACATCCCAAAACCATCCTTAACACATCCCAAAACCATTCTTAACACATCCCAAAACAATCCTTATCATATCCCAAAACAATCCTTATCATATCCCAAAACAATCCTTAACACATCCCAAAACCATCCTTAATACATTCCAAAACAATCCTTAACACATCCCAAAACCATCCTTAATACATCTCAAAACAATCCTTAACACATCCCAAAACAATCCTTAACACATCCCAAAACCATCCTGATCACGGGGAATATCTTTAGTTTTCTTTAATGGTACTAGAGATACAAAATTGTATCATTAGTTCCATCAGTTACCACGGGGAATATCTTGACTTTTCTTTAATGGTACTAGAGATACAAAGTTGTGTCACTTGTACCATCAATGGTACTAGCCAATGGTACTACTGATCCGGAGGGGATTTGATAGCGAAAATCAAACTTTAGCGTAAATTTATGATATTTGTGTTTAACTTAGCTGGTAGAGACTCTGGAGGTGCACCAACTAAGCTGACGATGTTTATCAATAACAATAACATAAGAACATTTTTTGGAATAAAAAAACCGATGCTAATTGGTTTCAGCTTCGGCGGTAAACCAAACCCTGTCCAGTGGTTTGAGCTGTGCCCAAAGAGGGACTTTACCGCCGAAGCTAGAGCCGATTACCATCGAATAATTTGATTCGAAAAATATGTTATACTAAATGGATTTAAAAACATCTTCAGCTTAGCCCGTACAGCTCCAGGGTGACGACCAGCTGAACTAAATACAAGTACCATAAATCTAAGTTAGTGCTAATTGTAATAAGTTTAGCGAGTAGGGATGGAGGCGCTGTACCGCTTAAACTGGAGATGTTTATCACAAATTTAAACATAAACCCGGTTTTCTTGGCGGTTGTCCCCCAAACCAGTCAGTAACAGACGCCTTTAATAGTTATAAAAGTAGAAGAGTTACTAACGCCGTTGGCCATGTGGTTTCCGGCAGATTAGAATAGAATCACTCCGTCTCTTGCCGTAGATGTCGTACAAGGCGACTAAGGGAAATATATTATAAAACATCGATCAGGCCGCCACAACCCGTCTGGCCAGCGTGGGGAGTGTAGGCCAAGTTAAATAGTTATTTACTAACATCCGCAGCATACCGCAGCCAAATAACAATTCCCTTGAGGGTTGTTGCGTTAATGCGAGTGAGTGAGGTCACCAGAAAGGAAGGAGATGCTGCGTTGGCAGCGGGGGTGGTGGCGCGCGAGCGACATTTTATGTTGCGAGCGATAATATGGCTACGGTAACCGCTTCACATCAGGCGGGCCGTATGCTTGTCTGCCACCCAACGTAGTATTAAAAAAAAAAACATCTCAAAGTAATTTATTAATAGTTATTAATTTTAAAATGCATTGAAGTTGGTGGCTTTTAATTTCGTAGAATATAAGACATACAATTTTATAATCTGTTTACCCTGCCAGGTATAAATTAATAGCTAATTATGTAATCTGTGTTGAGACTGCTTAATTTCACGAGAAACAAAGACTTCATTGTTCGACGCTAGAAATTCTTTAAGCTACCGGTTACCAGGTATCCAGAAATAAGTAGATTTTTCTTTTTTCTGTTAATTATAAACCACTTGTACTGAGGCGTTTGTCAAACGCCATCTATTTACTTTGATAATGCCGTAAAGATGAAACCGGTCGGTAAAAATAAATCGAGTTACGTGGAAACAGTACAAGTGCTTTATTAATAACAGAATGTCAATAATTATGTAATCTGTGTTGAGACTGCTTAATTTCACGAGAAACAAAGACTTCATTGTTCGACGCTAGAAATTCTTTAAGCTACCGGTTACCAGGTATCCAGAAATAAGTAGATTTTTCTTTTTTCTGTTAATTATAAACCACTTGTACTGAGGCGTTTGTCAAACGCCATCTATTTACTTTGATAATGCCGTAAAGATGAAACCGGTCGGTAAAAATAAATCGAGTTACGTGGAAACAGTACAAGTGCTTTATTAATAACAGAATGTCAATAATGTTCTACCAAGTGCCAACAATCAACAGTATCAACATTATTTCTTACGTAACTTAATAAAATTCTTCTTGTTTCTTGTTTTTAAATACTCACCTTGGTCGTTTGGTCGACTCTTCTGCTCACGAGCCAGCCTATTTCTCGTCCATCGAATAAACATTGTCATCCTTCATGGCAATGGCTGGCAACGGATCGGCGACCCCTTGGTATTGCTGGTCTTCATGGACGGTGATGATTGCTTTCCAGCAGGCTACTTGCTCGTTTGCCCCCTGCCATATAAAAAAAATGTTGTTAGCCTTCTGGTTACGACGACATTTTGTTTCATCATCATCAGGGTCATTTTAGTCTCCACTACAGGAGCACGACCCTCTCTCGTCCGTCCTAGATGGGAGGAGGAATTGGCCTACACTCCCCGCGCTGGCCAATCGGGTTGGGGAGGCCTGATCGATATTTGATAAAGTATTTCCCTTAGTCGCCTTGGACGACATCCACGGGAAGAAACGGAGTGATTCTATTCTAGTCTGCCGGAAACCACACGGCCAACGATATTTTGTTTATCATATTTTATTATATGTTATATCATTTTATTATATCGTTGATTTATTGCTATATAAAGGAATTGTTGATATATATATATATATATATATATATATATATATATATATATATATATATATATATATAGGTATCCCTTTGGGCATTTTGTGGCTCAGACGTGCCGTATAGGTAGTAATTTGTTGATCAATTTTCACTTGTTGATCCGGACCTCTTTTGTTGATCCAATGCCAGCTGAACATAAATATGTAGCTCCCTTCGGAGCCACAAGTGTCACGATGAGAAATAATAATAATTAAGGGATTTTTATACAAATCTACCTTTTTGGCGTATGAGCAGTTGTTGATCCAATTCAAATGGACCAATCAGGGCGCAGCATTTGCCAAGGGCTTCCTCATTGGCACGTTTGGGCTACTATATTACTGTCTACAGTAACTATAATTTATAGTTAGTATTTCAAATTCCCTCAAAGTAGTAGAGAATCTTGTCTTAAAAAAAACGTGTGGCATGAGTTGAGTGTTGAGTTGAGTTGAGTGTTGAGTTGATTTGAGTGTAGTTGAGTGTTGAGTTGAGTTCAGTTTTGAGTTGAGTTTTGAGTTGAGTTTTAAGTTGTGTTTTGAGTTGAGTTTTGGGTTGAGTTTTGAGTTGAGTTTTGAGTTGATTCGAGTTTTGAGTTGAGTTTTGAGTTCTATTTTGAACTGAGTTTTGAGTGGGGTTATGAGCAGAGTTTAGTTTTGAGTTGAGTTTCGAAGTGAGTTGAGTTTTTAGCTGAGTTTAGAGTTGTTTTGAGTAGAGTTTTGATTTGAGTTTTGAGTTGAGATTTGAGTAGAGTTTTGCGTTGAGTTTTGAGTTGATTCAAGTTTTGAGTTGAGTATTGAGTAGAGTTTTGAGTTGATTCGAGTTTTGAGTTGATTCGAGTTTTGAGTTGAGTTTTGAGTTCAGTTTTGAGCTGAGTTTAGAGTTGAGTTTTGAGTTGAGTTTTGAGGTGAGTTGGGTTTTGAGTTGAGTTTTGAGTTGAGTTTTGAGTTGAGTTTTGAGTTGATTCAAGTTTTGAGTTTAGTTTTGAGTTCAGTTTTGAGCTAAGTTTTGAGCTGAGTTTAGAGTTGAGTTTTGAGGTGAGTTTTGCGTTGAGTTTTTAGTTGATTCGAGTTTTCAGTTGAGTTACGAGTTGACTCGCGTTTTGAGTTGAGTATTGAGTTCAGTTTTAAGCTGAGTTTTGAGCTGAGTTTTGTTGTGAGTTTTGAGGTGAGTTTTGAGGTGAGTTTTGGGGTGATTTTTGAGCTGAGTATTGAGCTGAGTTTTGAGTTCAGTTATGAGTTGAGTTTTGAGGTGAGTTGAGTTTTAAGTTGAGTTGAGTGTTGAGTAGAGTTGAGTGTTAAGTTGTGTGTTGAGTTGAGTGTTGAGTGAAGTTGAGTGTTGATTGAGTTTTGAGTTCAGTTTTGAGTCGAGTTTTGAGTTCAGTTTTCAGTTGTTTTGAGTTGAGTTTTGAGTTTTGTGTTGAGTTGAGATTTGAGTTCAGTTTTGAGTCGAGTTTTGAGTTCAGTTTTCAGTTGTTTTGAGTTGATTTTTGAATTTAGTTTTGAGTTGAATTTTGAGTTGATTCGAGTTTTGAGTTGATTTTTGAGTTGTTTTGAGTTGAGTTTTGTGTTCAGATTTGAGTTGAGTTTTGAGTTGAGTTTTACACTATTTATACCTAATTATTTATACCTATTATTTATACCTAGCTCTTTACGTTTTCTAAATAAGAAAAACTTAAAGAGCTAAAAAGAAAAAGAAATTATGAACGTCAGGGCATATTATCAACGTCAGAAAGATTTAAAGAAAAATTAAAAAATAAGTTGATAAAAAATGCTATGCAATAGCTATACCGCGGCAGTCCTCGAGTGCCACACGTTTCTTTATTTAACTCGTTTGCTCGTCCATGCTCGTCCGTGCTCGCTCGTGCTGGTCCGTGCTCGTCCGTGCTTATTAACTCAACTCAACTCAACCCCCAACTCAACTGAACTCAACCCCCAACTCGACCCTCAACTCGATCCCCAACTCGACTCAAAACTCGACATCCAACACGACCCCCCCCAACTCGACTCCTACCTCGACATCCAACTCGAACCCCAATTCGACCCCCAACTCGATCCCCAACTCGACCCCCAGCTCGACCCCCAACACGACCCCCAACTCAAAGCCCAACTCGACCCCCAACTCGACCCCCAACTTGACTCACAACTCGACACCCAACACGACTCCCAACTCGACCCCAACTCGACCCCCACCTCGATATCCAACTCGAACACCCATTCGACCCCCAACTCGCCTCCCAACTCGCCTCCCAACTCGATCCCCAACTCGACCACCAACTCGACCCCCAACACGACCCCCAACTCGACCCCCAACTCGACCCCCAACTCGACTCAGAACTCGACATCCAACACGACCCCCAACGCGACCCTCTACTCGACCTCGACATCCAACTCGATCCCCAATTTGACCCCCAACTCGATCCCCTACACGACCCCCAACTCGACCCCCAACTCGACCCTCAACTCGGTCCCCAACTCGATCCCCAACTCGACCCCCAACTCGACTCACAATTCGACCCTCAACTCGATCCCCAACACGACCCCCAACTCGACCCCCAACTCGACATCCAACTCGAACCCCAATTCGACCCCCAAATCGATCCCCAACTCGACCCCCAGCTCGACCCCCAACACGACCCCCAACTCGAAGCCCAACTCGACCCCCAACTCGACCCCCAACTTGACTCACAACTCGACACCCAACACGACTCCCAACTCGACCCCAACTCGACCCCCACCTCGATATCCAACTCGAACACCCATTCGACCCCCAACTCGCCTCCCAACTCGATCCCCAACTCGACCACCAACTCGACCCCCAACACGACCCCCAACTCGACCCCCAACTCGACCCCCAACTCGACTCAGAACTCGACCACCAACTCGACACCCAACTCGACCCCCAACTCGACGCCCAACTCGACCCCCAGTTCGACCCTCAACTCGACCCCCAACTCGACCCCCAACTCAACCCCGCTATTTGGAAAATATGTTAAACTCGCATCAGGACACGTGAATTGATGGAAAATTCGTAAGGCGGAGGGAGAGAAGACCACCGGCGCGGCGTAGGAAAGGAAGTAACATTTCTTTCTGCCGCGCGGCAAAAATGTATGCAGTCATCGCAGCCTATGAACTCAACGACAACAGAGGCATCACTCATACGTTGCAACTGTAAAAACTCCTTCACGCCTTTCTTGAAAAACCCCATACTCAATGTCCTGGGAAAACCAAAGGGCGCGAGGTGCGGTGTAAGGTGCTGTCACCGCGCCTCCACCGTTACACCCGAGGCGGATCTTTTTTTTTTATACTGCGTCGGGTGGCAGACAAGCATACGGCCCGCCTGATGTGAAGCGGTTACGTAGCCATATTTCTGGTGACCTTACTCACTCGCAGGAACACAACAGCCTTCAAGGGAACCGTTATTTGGCTGCGGTATTCTGTGAGGTGGAGGTACATTAACCAGTCGGGTAGCTTACAATTACGCTCCCTACCTCTCTTTTCGCCAGAGCTTCGTTTGTCAGTCAGCAGGGTGCACCGCGTGCAGGTGAAGTTGGCTTTGGTTCAAAGATGTTGATGAACCACTTACACCCCTAAACTTACAATGTATGGAGCATTGCGAATATTAAATATCTAGATTAGGTATAATATATTCATAATTGATCGACCGTTACGGTATCGGTACCTATTCGGATCAAAACAAGTATTACTGGAAGTACGAGTATATAAGCCTCCCCAACCCGTCTGGCCAGCGTGGGGAGTGCAGGCCAAATCCTCCTTGCGTTTAGGACGGACGAGAGAGGGTCGTGCTCCTGTAGTGGAGACTAAAATGGACCTGATGATGATGATGACGAGTATATATATTGATCAACACAAGTAATTGATTTTTGAAATATATACAGAGCCAAAAAGTCTTCGTGCATTTAAAAAATTTAGTCGTTACGGATCGACTATTGCATGAAATTGTTGAAAAAATATGTATGGAGTATAATGTACTATCGACGAATGGCAACAGCGCATAATAGAATGCGACGTTGCCATTTCGCCCGAGAAATACGCAACTGGATTCAAGTTATTCGGTGCAAAAGGTGGAGTCGGCAATGTACGGGGTCGTGGCGGGATCAACTTAGTGTGCAAAGAGGTGTTTATATATATATATACATATATATATATATATATATATATAGTCAGCTATATTTAGTACTTATATTAACTGTGTATATATAAGAAATTGTTGTGCAAAAACATGCTCAATTATTTTATGAACTTATCCCAATAATTTTCTTTGACAGGTACGGAAGTTTGTCCAGATCCCAAAGGTATGTGTAGTTTCTAAGGAAACTTATTACGGGTCGCCATTCTTGGTATGTCCACTGAACTGACTTGCGAAAAACATGAATTACTGAAACATTTCTTTTCGACACGATGCTGAAAATACCATTCGGCTTTTATTCATTAATTTTCTTTGCGTATTTTTCTTGTAAATTCATAAACTTTCAAAAAGCCTTTGGCTGGGAACGCGCATTAATGAACGTGGTTTGTAAGCGTTTGTGAGCCAACGCTGGCTGGGAATTGCTGTAGCTTAAAAATGGAGCGTTAATCACACCTTTTTATGCCTTTTCATTTAACTTTAGCCTTTGAACTGCAAATAACAGCTAACTATGTTATAACGCTGGCATATTACGTAGATAAATTGTTTTAGTACATCACACGCTATGCAGATAAGGGCGTATTAAACGACGAGATATTCAAACTATCTATTATAGTTTCATCATTTTTCTGAAAATATCATAACATAATAGCCACTTAACGATATATTTAAAGCGAAACACTGCTATAAGTGTATAATGAGGTGCTCCTTGGTGTCGTTGCGCGTATCAATCTAATCGACTAAGCAAGTTAAGTTATCGTAGGCGTATAGATGCTCGTAATACGAAGAGTATTGCCGCAAGCTAGATTCCTCTGCTAACACAGCATCTCCTCACATCTGGTGACATCTGGTGACCTGTCTCACTCGCAGGAACACATTAACTAAATAAATTTACAATTGTTTCTCGACTAACACCTGACCTCGAGCATGGGTTATACTGAAAATCAGCCCTGTGCATACATCTGTCTACGCAGTACAGTGCTGAGTACAATTCAATAGTCAAGAATGTCCTTTTATGTTGAGACGATGTAAATGTTGTTATTGTATGTTCTTTTTTTTCTGACAATAAATGCTTATTTTTTTTTATTAATCTTTAAGGACGTTGTTATTTAGCTGCGGTATTATATGGAGTATTACTACCCCAGATATGTCTTACCTCTCTATTACCTGAGCTTCGTTTGCTTAACGACAGTGTGAGCAGGTAAGGTTAGATTTGGATCTAAAGATAGTGGTCAGCCTGTTATACCCTATTTATATTTGATAATGTTTAATTTAAAATCAAACTACACGCCTCCGTCAGGGCCTTCAATTCCTCTTCACTTTACTATTTCGTTTCAATATGGCCACTCCGCAGTCCCGAGGGCACGCTTACGCCTTACCTTTTCTTTTTATTCCCGTTCCCCAGAAACCTATGAATTCTTATAGTTCGGTGGGATTTTATTTTCGTAGCAATTTAGATATGTAAACGATTCATTCAGTTTGATTTAAAATTAGTTAAACCTGATGCTAACATCGTCGTTGCGCGTGGCAGTCTAATCGATCACGCAAGTCAAGCAACGTCGATCGCAGACTGTCCATGGAGGGGTTTATTTATGTGTAGCTCCTCTTTGCTTCGGAGAGCACGGTAAGCCGGTCTCGGCTATTATCGTTAAGCCAAATCAGTTTCAAGCCTTTAGGCGGCTAGAAAACACTGACCTCCACCAAGCCGCAGTTAAGCAGCGTGGTGAACTAAATCCCTTCGATTGAGAGGAGACCCAGCAGTGGAATGAATAAGGGTTGATGACAATGCTAGCATAGACTTACAATATAATAATTTTATAGACGATGGTTTGGCGCGGCAAACTTGAAATAGAGAATTCGAAATTTTATATAACCTACGTGGGTTATATAAAATTAAAAAAAAAAAACAGTGTGACACATTGTTGCGAAAAACTGGCAAGCGGCATGATACTCATAATCGTATTAATATTTCTCA
Source organism: Hypsopygia costalis (assembly GCA_937001555.2). NCBI lineage: Eukaryota > Metazoa > Arthropoda > Insecta > Lepidoptera > Pyralidae > Hypsopygia > Hypsopygia costalis. The sequence continues at coordinate 2,147,471 of OW443333.2, read as the reverse complement.
TTATCACTATGTATTATATGTATAGAAAAAGAAAACGTATTTAAGTATTTTATCAGTTATCTAGTACCCATAGTACAATCTTTGCTTAGTTTGGGACTAGATGGCCGAGCGTAATTTGTCCAGGAATATTTATTTATTACAACAAAATACAAGTGCTTTATTATTATGATATTTATTTATTATTCATTTCCTTACATGATGATGGAGTAAGTTATTATTTTTTCTTGTATAAATACGATGGATACTATTAATTTGTCTATAATTTTTCTCTGTCTACGGATGCGGTATTTTTAACTTAGTCGGATAATAATTTCTCAGGGGACTACAGCATGGGGTTCTTCAAAAAAGGCGTGAAGAGATTTTTACAGGGTCGGCAACGCGCGGTTGATGCCTCTGGTGTTACAGGCGTTCATAGGCTACGGTAACTGCTTTCCATCAGGCGGGCCGTATGCTTGTTTGTCACACTGGTGGTATAAAAAAAAAAAAAATTACTACGATAAAAGCGGGAAATGTGATGCGTCGAGCGAAGCATCGGGATGTTCCGCAAAAAGTGGGACATCTGTTAATGTTGTTGTGTAAAGGTTTGGCAGATTTCAACATGTGGGGTAAGGGTGCCATTAGTTTCGACTTAGTTGTGGAAGTGACCTAAGATTCATTATTTCAATACGGTGCTCTCGTAATAGAGCAGTAATTTAAAATAGTTTTAACTTTTTACCCGACTGCCGAAGGAGGGTTACGTTTTTCGAGCGTATGTATGTATGTCTTATTATTTGACACTCTACAGCCTAAACCGTTTGACAGATTTCGACATAAGAGGTGTCGTTAGATTCGTCTTAATCACGCGAGTGACATAGGCTATGAGGCTATGTCAAATATAAAAAAAAAAAATATGGCGGCTGTGAGCCGCGAAATAAAGTTGTCGTTGGAGTAATTTTTTTTTCTTCTAAATATGTCGATATGGGTATCAAAATGAAGGTCTTGATGACCTGATTTCAAATATGTATTTATTTTTTTAATTAACTTAATTAGTATGTCCTAACGCAACCTGATTTGTTTTTCCAATGAATAACATCTTTAAATATTAATACTTTGAATATTTTTTTGACGTGCTAATGATACGTGATGATAACGCACGGAAAAACATGACTCATTGTCACGTTCCGTCTGAGCCGAGCGTGCAGGCGAGAGCGCCGAACCAGCGATGATGTGACGCATCTATGTCTCTTACATTCCATCGGCCGACGTTTTCTTATTCATTATCACGTAAAATTAATTTCCGTAAACCGACCTTACAGACAATCAATTTGTTTTTTTAATATTTCTCGACACAGCGCCATCTAGTCCCAAATTAAGCACTAAGCTATGAGTACCAGACAACTGATAAATGAACTTAAATATACTTTTTTTAGTTTTAAATATATTTATGTTGGCTTGACATGCTTCTGAATTCACCTGTAACTCCTTTCAAAATGTAAATGGCTGAACAGATTTCAATGAAATTTGGTATACATACAGAAAAAAACCCGTGTTGATATTTAGGATACTTTTTATCCAGAGACTCTCTTCATGTGGGGTAAAGTCTAAGGTACCTAGTAGAAACTAATTCAGATAAATATTTTTTCAAACGTAACTGCAAATATGTTTATACAAATTTTCCATAATTACAATATTTCTCACTACGATAACGTTTCATCTCAGGCCCAGTTACATATCAAATGTTGGCATAGAAATGGTGGCTGAATTTCAAATAGCTCCTGAAAGTTCATTGCGTATCCATTGCGACGTACTCGCCAGGTATAAGAGTTCATTGGGATTGAGACCTGTTCAATTTTATTGTACCCCAGGGGGAGGCCTAGATCGTAGAGAAAATTAAAGCTGTTGGGCTGACGTTCTTTAAATAAAAATTGGGCAAGGCCGATAAAAACTATTCTGAAAGCGTCGGAATTAAGTTTAGCGTAGTAATATAAAATATAATAAATATTCTCTGACAAATTACATTTTTTTTATACCACTAAAGTGTCAAACAAGCATACGGTCCGCCTGATGGAAAGCAGTTACCGTAGCCTATGAACGCCTGTAACACCAGGGGTATCACACGCGTGTTGCCGACCCTATAAAAACCTCTTCACTCCCTTTTTGAAGAACCCCATGCAGTCTCCTGAGAAAACCTCGACAGGCAGTTCATTCCTCAGTTTGAGGTTTGACAGTACGCGGGAGAAAACTTCTCTGGAACCGCACTGTACGCGACCACTTAGGCTCCAATGTGTGAGGATGAATTCCCTGTCGATGGTGAGCGGTGCGACTGTAGAAGGAGGCCGAGAGCATCATGTCAAACAATTCCTCTGAACACACCCCATTATACAACAGGAGTAGAACTTAAAGGTTCTAAACCGTCTGTCAGTTTGGGATCGTCAACAATCCCCACAGCACGCCTTTGAATCGAGTCACAAGGTGCATGTCTATCTAGTCCCAAACTAAGCAGGCTTGTACTAAGAACACTAGATCTCGTATACGTATACATAATTTCTTTGTAAATACGTACATTTACAAAAAAAATATCCCCGCACAAGAGAAACAACACCATATCTGTCTTATACTAAGTCTTTTCTATGTACATATTTAATCTATAATAATAAATTAATAATAAAATAATAAATATTGTCAGACAAATTACACAGCGCCATCTAGCCCCAAAGTAAGCGTATCTTGTGTTATGGGTACTAGACAACAGAACTGATAAACATACGTAAATACATTTTTTTTTTTGTAAATACATACTTATGATACATAGAAAACACCCAGACCAAGACAAACAGACATGTTCATGCACACAAATGTTTGTCCTGTGTGGGAATCGAACCCACGAGCGTTGGTGTCGAAGCCGCGTCATTGACCGCTACGCCACCGAGCTCGTCAAATATTTGTACAAAATATGCTTATTTGTTTGTTTGTTTGTAATATCTTTATTGCACTAGATAAAACAATCATATAAAAGTTACATAAAATAAAAGCCGTACAAAGGCGGACTTATCCCTTTAAGGGATCTCTTCCAGTCAACCTTTAAATATTTGAGAGGATTCAGTAAATGTGTATATCCCGAGGGTGGAATAAGAGTACAAACGCAAAATAAATTAAAATAACATATTAGGTACATTAAGTAATATATAAATACAATATAATTGGTACTAGCAATTCAAGGATTTTTCATAGGATCTTTTTAAAGCCGATTTGAAAGAATCCACAGAAGAGGACATCTTTACATCAGAAGGTAAGGAGTTCCAAAGCTTAGCCGCAAGGATAGAAAAGGATTTGCCATAAAAATGATTATTATAAAAAGGTATGTCCAAGAAAAGTCGTCCACATGAACGCAAGCGGTTATCCACGTCCCGAAAATGAAATCTCTCTTTCAAGTAACCTGGTGCAGAAGGATTGAAAAGAACATTATACAAAAATGTAACTATGTGGAAATTTCTTCGAATTCTAATTGGATACCATCCAAGTTGGTCGCGGAACATGGAGATATGGTCGAATTTTTTCAGGCCAAACACATAGCGTATGCATTGATTTTGTGTCCGGTCCAACTTATCCAGCAACTCTTCAGTACAGTCCAAGAAAGCTACATCACCGTAATCAATCAAAGGAAGCAAAAGAGAACGAGCAAGCATCGCTTTAGTGGTAACCGGGAGGAAATTTTGCAACCGCTTTAATGAATGCAGAGACGCAAACACTTTCCGACTGATCTCACCAATCTGAGGACCCCAGGACAATGTTTGATCCATGACTATTCCCAGGTTAGTTACCGTAGAGGAGAATGGTATAAAAGTATTATTGAAAACCACCCTGGGAACAACCATGGACCCCAGCCTGGCGATAAAATGTGGACTCCCAATAATAATACTTTGTGATTTCGAGCCATTAATCTGGAGACCAAAACGCTCAGACCAATCAGCAATAGTTGCCAAGTCAGTATTTATAACCCTAATTGCATTAGAAATATCAGAAAGCGGGGTAGCTGTATAAATTTGGAGATCGTCTGCGTATAAATGAAAGGAAGATTGGAGAGAAGATGTAATGCCATTAATAAACATTGAAAAAAGAAGGGGAGACAGAACACCTCCCTGTGGAACACCAGCATTCAACTCACACCAGTCCGAACTGCACTCGTCGATCTTAACTATTTGGCGTCGACCTTTAAGATACGAGCTAAACCAAGAAAGGGTAGTTGGAGAGAAATTTAACGTTCGAAGAATTCCAAGAAGTAAATCAAAGTCCACCGAGTTAAATGCGCTAGAAAAATCGAGCAGAGTAAGGACTGTCACTAATTTCTGATCTATATTATCACGTATATCTTCTGTAATTTTGACTAAGGCTGAAACGGTGCTATGGCCACTACGAAAGCCTGACTGGTGCTCACTCAGCAGATCGAAACGCTGAAGGTGATTCGAGAGATGTTGGTGAACAAAGTGCTCTAAGATTTTGGAGAGCATTGGAAGAATAGAGATCGGTCGAAATTGAGAGAAAGAAGAAGGATTGGGTTTTTTAGGAAGTGGTATAACCTGAGTCAGTTTCCACAAAGAAGGAAAATCACCGGAAGAGATAGAAGAATTTAAAATGTGAGCAAGTATATGAGCAATTTCTTCCTTAATCAATTCGATCATACTGAGGGAGATACCATCCAGCCCTATTGCCTTGGACTTTATTTTGCCGATTATCTTCACAACTTCCGCAGTTGTAATATTAGGAAGTTCAAATGGAGGACAGTCGGCTAGTGGAGCATCAGCAAGACGTGTTAATGTGTCCAGTTTGGTTTTTTGATCAATAGTAACCGGAGGTGTACTAAAATATTTATTAATAGCATTGACATCCAAGTGATCAGTCATATTATTACGACACTTACCTACACCCAAACTCTTAAGAAATTTCCACAATTTATTCGATGGGCAATTTTCGATCGAGGAATGAATATACCTGCGTCTCGCAGTTCTACACAATCTACTGCACCGGTTCCGTAACTCTACATACTTGGCCCGGTTATCGTCCGAAGGATTATGCCGTAATTTGATTTTGGCCCTGTCCCTTTTAGCCATTAAATTTTTCAATTCAGAGGTAAGCCAGGGAGCAGGGTAGTGCTTCACTCTGATCGCCCTAAGAGGTGCATGTAAGTCAAAAATATCCACCAAGATCTTATTAAAAGCTACAATCTTGGAGTCAACATCTGTCGTCGAGGTAACTGAACTCCAATCTGTACGATTAAAATCATTCCGTAGCTCGTTAACATTTATCGCTCCAAGATTGCGTAGGAAAAGCGTCTTATGCTTTCGTTTAGGTGGTCGTAATTTAAAAGAGGCGAAAATTAGATCATGGGCCGAGAAGCCAGGCGCATTAAATTGTCCGTGGGTGGCAACTAAATCAGGAGAGGAAGTAATGATAAGGTCTAGTAGAGAAGGAGAACTGTTATGGGGAAAATGAGTAGGATCAAGAGAGAGATTGTGCAGATTCGAAGAGTAAAGGAGAGATAGGAGTTTTTTGGATCGAAAATCATTTTTTAGTAGACAAGTGTTAAAATCACCCATTACGATGATATGATCGAACTTCGGTCGCAAATCGGCCAAGAGTGAATCCAATGAATTGAAGTAATTAATATGGAGTGAAGGACAGTAGTATACACCAAGAAGGATACGACTATGATGAAGAGATACTTCCAGGAATAAATGTTCAGGAGCCTGGTATTCTGGAGCAGAAAAAGAAAATATGTCACAAGGAATATCACTTCTAAGGTATATCGCTACGCCGCCATAGCCCACCATTCTGCTACAGCCATCTAGTGTTCTAACGCAAGTCCTATCATTCCTTATCAGACGAAAACCAGGCAAAGGATAGAGATTTGATGAGAGTGTAGGTTTCAAAAAAGTCTCGGAGATAAGTATCGCATGTATATCTTTAGATGAGAAGGTCTCTAAAAGTTCTGCATAATGAGAAGCTATGCTCTGCGCATTAATATGAACGACATTAAAGTTTTAAAAGTTGCTTAATTTCGGACTACATCGTCGTCTATGCTTAATTTCGGACTACATCGTCGTCTATGCTTAATTTAGGACTACATCGTCGTCTATGCTTAATTTAGGACTACATCGTCGTCTATGCTTAATTTCGGACTACATCGTCATCTATGCTTAATTTAGGACTACATCGTCGTCTATGCTTAATTTAGGACTACATCGTCGTCTATGCTTAATTTAGGACTACATCGTCATCTATGCTTAATTTAGGACTACATCGTCATCTATGCTTAATTTAGGACTACATCGTCATCTATGCTTAATTTAGGACTACATCGTCGTCTATGCTTAATTTAGAACTACATCGTCGTCTATGCTTAATTTCGGACTACATCGTCATCTATGCTTAATTTAGGACAACATCGTCATCTATGCTTAATTTAGGACTACATCGTCATCTATGCTTGATTTAGGACTACATCGTCGTCTATGCTTAATTTAGGACTACATCGTCGTCTATGCTTAATTTAGGACTACATCGTCGTCTATGCTTAATTTCGGACTACATCGTCATATATGCTTAATTTCGGACTACATCGTCATATATGCTTAATTTAGGACTACATCGTCATCTATGCTTAATTTAGGACTACATCGTCATCTATGCTTAATTTAGGACTACATCGTCATCTATGCTTAATTTAGGACTACATCGTCGTCTATGCTTAATTTAGGACTACATCGTCGTCTATGCTTAATTTCGGACTACATCGTCTATGCTTAATTTAGGACTACATCGTCATCTATGCTTAATTTAGGACTACATCGTCATCTATGCTTAATTTAGGACTACATCGTCGTCTATGCTTAATTTCGGACTACATCGTCATCTATGCTTAATTTCATCGTCAACCCTTATTTATCCCACTGCTGGGATATGGGTCTCCCCTCTATTGAAAGGGATTTAGTGCTTACTCCACCACGCTGCTCAACTGCGGGTTGGCGGAGGCATTGGCCTCCACTGGTTTTTAGCCGCCTAAAGGCCACTGACTGTCAATTCCCTTGAGAGTTGTTGTGTTCCTGCGAGTGAGTGAGGTCACCAGAAAGAAAGGAAGGAGATGCTGCGTTGGCAGCGGGGGTGGCGGCGCGCTAGCAATATTTTATGTTGCGAGCGTTAATATGGCTACGGTAACCGCTTCACATCAGGCGGGCCGTATGCTTGTCTGCCACCCGTAGTAGTATAAAAAAAAAAAAAAAACTGACTTGGCTTAACGCAGTCGTTAAGCCAAGTCAGCGGCCTTTAGATGACGGTTCATCTACTATTTGACGAATTCGGTGGCGTAGCGGTCAATGACGCGGCTTCGACACCAACGCTCGTGGGTTCGATTCCCACATAGGACAAACATTTGTGTGCATGAACATGTCTGTTTGTCTTAGTCTGGGTATTTTCTATGTATCATAAGTATGTATTTACATAAAAAAAATGTATTTACGTATGTTTATCAGTTGTCTAGTACCCATTACACAAGCTTCGCTTACTTTGGGGCTAGATGGCGCTGTGTAATTTGTCTCACAATATTTATTTATTATTTATTTATCTACTGACAACAGCCAGGATCGACGGCTTAACGTGCACTTCGAAGCACGGAGGAGCTCGAGATAAATAAACCCATTCATGCACAGACTGTGGTCGACGTTGCTGAACTTGCGTGTTGGATTAGACCAACACGCACGTCGAGACCATCAAGCTTCTCTGACACGCGCACCGACGTCATCAATTATTTTTTTTTATTTGCATATTAGGACTCCAGAGTACTGTATGATTTGTCCAGGAATAATATTTATTGTTTATTATTTGAACTAGTTCAGTCACAGAGGTAATTGACACCGCAATGTGGTCTACCACTGATTGCAGCCTCCGTGTATGACATAATTGATATCTATTTGCATAGTTCAGATAGTAACCGTAAACATAGAGCCACAAAATCAATTTGCCATGAAATTGTTTGCAGTGGTTTGCAGTTAACGACTAATTAAATTTGTACTGTTATTTACTAACATTTTCTCATGCCTTTAACTACAGGTTTCACAGCTTTTGAATGTACGGGGTAAAGGTTAAAGCCATACCCCGGCCACTCCATACAAATGTTGTGTAGTTAACTATTACTTACAATCACGTCTGTGCGAAACTTGAATGGGTGTCTGTGTAGTGCGGCGCCATACAAACTATTTCAGATTCGCCTCAGAGAGGTCGGTATGAGGTGACCGGCAGGGAATGTCCATACTACCCATATTGACGAGCTCGGTGGTCGAATGGTTAGCAATGGCCACTTTGACTCCGATGACGCGGGTTCGATTCCCGCATAAGACAAATATTTGTGTGTATTTACATGTCCGTTTGTCTTCGTCTGGGTGTTTTCTATGTAATATATGTTTTTTTTTTTTTTTGCAAAAAACCAATTCAATATAATATCAGTTACCTTGTACCCATAGTACAAGTTTTTCTTAGTTTGGGACCAGATGGCAGTGTGTAATTTATCCAAGAATATTTATTTATTATTATATATTTACCCGTTCTTACCTACGCGTGATGCATCCTACGTCGTAACCAAAACAAAGTTCTGGTGAAAAAGAGATGGCCACGTTGTGCCCAATTGAAGAAATACCTCCGAAGACCGCAGCCAAATAAGTATTTATACCTTTTAAGATTGTTGTGTTCCTCCGAGTGAACGAGTTTACTAGATGTAGAGATGCCACTTTAGGGATGCCAGTGCGCGAGCAAAACTCTTCTTTGCAAATGTCTGTGGGCTACTATAAGCACTTTACATTACATGAGGCGACACGTGGCCACCAGCAATTTGAAGTCACCGGTTTGAGAAGCGCGGGGCCACGTTTACATATCTGTCGTTCTGAATATAATCTTGTGATATAGAACAGATATACAATACAAGTAAACGTGTATATCTATGTATGTATATGTATGTGTATGCTTAGAAGTATGTTTATACAAATTACAGTACAGTGTTCAAATTTGTATGCTCAAAAATTTCATTGTACTTCACTTGTCTAGGTGATGAAAACCTGACGCACGTTATATGTTTGTCATGCTGTGTGTACTTCAATTTTGGTATTACAACTAGACCTTACACTACTTAAATTAACATTGTTATATTTGTTGTAAGACTGTTTGTACACCTATAAATAAATAAATAAGCACTTCTACATATACAACGTGTAATTCCAAGTACGCAAAACCTCAAACACCCCAACTGAGTTTGGTTGTTATAAATTGATATATCTAAGTAATAATTTCGAAAAAAAAATATTCTCGGAGATATGAACACTTTTTTGTTTTCCTAATAATTGTAATAGTTTCTGAGCTCTGTGGCGCTTTCTTATGAAAAAGACGCGCCAATGGCTACGATAGGCAAACATTAATATTAAAGAGCAAGCATCGCGTCATTGACGCGTAAGCGCCGCTCTCTGCACGGCGCTTAAGCCTTTTTGGACGCGGCGGTATTACGTTTGTTTAACCTAATTCACATTTTCTCGCTTGATTGTCGAGCGCAATTTAATAATAGACACGGCAACTAAAAATAATAATAATAATTTTTCAAAACCAGTTTAAAAATGGATGAAAATTATGGAATTGATTCTACTAATGATTCTCAACAAACTATGTTTAGGTTTTGCGTACTTGAAGTTACACGTTGTAGGTATTACAATACAAATTTATTTATTTCCAAAGTGGAGTGTAAGTGGTTCATCAAGATCTTAGGAACAAAGCCAACTTCACCAGCACGCGGTGCAACCTGCTGACTGACAAACGAAGCTCTGGCGAAAAGAGAGGTAGGGAGCGTAATTGTAAGCTACCCGATCTGGGGAATGTACGTCCACCTCACAGGATACCGCAGCCAAATAACAATTCCCATGAGGGTTGTTGTGTTCCTGCGAGTGAGTGAGGTCACGAGAAAGGAAGGAGATGCTGCTTAGGCAGCGGGGGTGGCGGCGCGAGAACAATATTTTATGTTGCGCACGTTAATATGGCTACGGTGACTGCTTCACTTCAGGCGGACCGTATGCTTGTCTGCCGCCGTCGTAGTGTAAAAAAAAAACAGTTTTAAGTTGGTGTCTTATTAATCATGTATGCATAAGTATTGGAGAGAACAGGTGCCTCAGCTAGGTAGATGTTCCCATCTGTATTACAGGCAAGGAAGATTAGTTATTAATATTTGATGACCTTTCGCAGACATGATATTTAAGTAAGAAACTAGCTTTAGTAAAATAATATAAATGTTAGCAAAATGTTCATCGTAGAAAGTAAAGTATAACCACAGTATAAGTAATAGTACTACGTACAGTAGGGCCACTCCCCGCCGCTCTCTCGTGTCGACCTCAACTCCCCTCTGAGACAAATCTGGAACAGTTTGTATGACGGCGCAAGCACTCACGCTCGTTCGCGCTCTGCACAGACGTCATTGTTTATGTGTCCGGGGTGTGGTATAATATATAAAAACAGGGAATCCTACGGCGTTGCTAGCTGGTAGGGTGGTATTTTTTTTACGGGACGGGGGCCCACCACACAATCCCACCACTGTCTCCTGTGTCTCCTATGCCAGGATTAACAGCGGTGACTACCAAAAAAGACAATGAACAGTGAAGTCCAGTGCAGTCCTGGGGGTAAAACTACGAATGCCTTGGAATGCACAACGAATTTAATCAGAAGAAATTAGTAGGAGTTAGAACCTTTTGGAATTTGACTTCCCCTCTTAAGCAATATGAGAGACAGCTATATGCCAAATAAGGCTCTAAAATCCTAAAGAGAAACAAGTGAAGCTCAACTGCCGTGCACCACGGATTTTATATATCTATCACCATGACCTAAAACGATGAATTTGTTACCTAACACATCGATTCCAATAATATGAATTCAACAATAACAAAATCGTCTAAACGCTTGGTAATTCGCCCTTGTTGCTACCAAAATCAGAATAGTGATTTGGTAGCAACAAAGGTAGCCCCAGATGCAACAGGCAAGAAAATCAATATGTCGTTACTCTCCGTTTACCAAAGATCACACTCCCAGAGAACATGTTCTTGGGAGTGTGATCTTTGGTAAACTGCAACTCATGAATTCAATCAAATAGCACACCATGGTGTGCTATTTGATTGAATTCATGAGTTGCAGTTGAACATTCGCATAAGAGCGACGGCACAAATTTAAACGAAAAAAGCCTTAAAATTGCCATGCCCAGTTAAAAATTGCGTAACTAAGTGATCGACTTCTAACCACTTTTTTTTTAATCTTTCACTTTTTATTTAATTACTTTGGGGAAGTATTGTAATGCTTCCTCACAAATTAGTTTACAAACTAGGTAGGATTCTAGCCCACGGGGTCGAAATCGAGATTCAGTGGAGCGGGTAGATTCGCTGAGTTTATGTTTACCATTGATTACAATGGAAAATGTATTTGATAATTATTCCTCAAGGATGTCCTTAAGGAATGATTATCAAACACATTTACGTACAATCGATCATGTGATCGATCTCAATTTTTATTTCGACTCAAACCTCAAACATGTCGCGTTCTTGAATAGTGACAAGTTCATCAAAATCGGTTCAGTGGTTTTGGAACCTATACATTTCCAATAGTGACTTTTCGGCGTATATAAACGGACCGCTCGAACCACTCAATACATATAGATAGGAAACATTACTGAAAGAAAACTTCACTATTATTCTAAATTTCATTAAAAAATTGGACGAATTCATTAAAAAAATTGTAGAATTTTTGGATAAATCCATTTTATTTTATAAACTATTATTAATATTGCTAAATAGAGTTTCAGGAACTGTGAATTTTTCAATATCTTGTACCTACTTACGAAAGTAGGTAGGTAGGTTGAAAGTAATCTCTCATTTTTTAAACTAAACAAGATATTGAAAAAGTCTCCACCCTGTATATCTCCCTCCTTTGTATCCCTGTGTATGTCGTCAGATTGTGACATTGTTAATGTACCCGTATCTCGGCATATCTCGACGAAATAATTTCCCCGAAATTGCTTATCAGCCACAGAGACTACAGGTATTGTGGGATTAAGTTCTATCTCACGGCCATTGTTCGACCCAAATTTGTACGATATTGTCGGCAATCCCCTTGCTTTATGTCGAATGTAGCTTCTATTTGTTGTAAAATATTATCTATGGTAGAGTATATATTCTACAAAATATAACATTCGTATTTATGAAGGCGGGCCTCCTGGAAATGTGCTTCGCGTTCAAGTTCAGTATTTTGATTTTGAGAGTAATTTAATATTAAAGGATAAGTTAGACCTATGTTCACTTCTTTTTACCCGACTGCACCAGAAGGCGAGTTACATTTTTCCCATGCTTCTATGTGGATTTTGGTTTGAAAAGTGTCGTTAGATTCGGCTTTATTCTGGAAGTGATAATGATTATAATAAAATAAAAAAGCGGCCAAGTGCGAGTCGGACTCGCCCATGAAGGGTTCCGTAGCAGCAAGTAACATAATATAAAAGTTATAGTAGTTCGTTGTAATTTATTTTTATATTTGAGTTGTAGTAAACTGCGGTTTACGATTTATGACGTATTCAAAAAAACTACTTACTAGATCTCGTTCATACTAATTTTCGGTGGAAGTTTGCATGGTAATGTATGTACATCATATATTTTTTTTAGTTTTATCATTTTCTTATTTAAGAAGTTATATGGGGGTATATAATCTTAATGCGGTTCACTGAATACATCTACTTACCAAGTTTCAACAGTATAGTTCTTATAGTTTCGGAAACAAGTGGCGGACGACAGACAGACATGACGAATCTATAAAGGTTCTGTTTTTTGCCATTTGGCTACGGAACCATAATAAGTACTTACTAGATCTCGTTCAAACCAATTTCTTTTTAATGTATATGTCGCAGCCAATTGGTAGAACCACCACATTACAAAACGGCTAACTTTAGGCAGATTGTATTTAAATTATCTTTTGGTTAGGTTTGGATAGGTTTGTGTTCTGATTAGAAATAGCCAAGCTATTTGATTTTATTATTATAGTATCCTTGGTGATACACCATCAGGTAAAAAATCGTGTAATCATATGATAAATAGGCGGGTTGAAATAATGGCTCTGCCATTTTTTAGAACAGCTAGACGTTATGTAATGCGGCGGATTTTACGAATTGGCTGCGACATATATAAATAATACAATTTCGTTCAGGCTTTATGTCCAACTCTTTTACCTTATAAGCTTCACGAAGTTGGAATGCGCTACCTGAACATATTAGAAAATGTGAATTTTTCCATTTTTCAAAAATATTTATAATAAATATTAAACGATTTACATTGTATTGTAACTTTGAGTCAACTATAGAATCAATCTCTGTTCAAGGAGAAATGTCTCAAATCTGAACGTTTATAATAATAGATGTGCTTTATGTACATACCATATTTGTTGAGGCTTTACCCTTATAAAGGCTGGAAGGTTCACAATCCATTGTTCGGTGAAATCCTGCGTGTTATTGTCTGAATCCCTTATATCTGGAGCTTATATTTGCTCGGAGTCTTGGATTTAGTAGTAGTAGGTCCGGACTACATAAAAAAATGTTAATTTAGAAAACATACAAGATGTAATCAGTCTGTTAATATTAATATTTTGGGGTATAAGTGGTTCATGAACATCTTTGAACGAAAGCCAATCTTACCTGCACTTGATGCACCCTGCTGACTGATAAACGAGGCTCTGGTGAAAAGAGAGGTAGGGAACGTAATTGTAAGCTACCCGAATGGGGAATGTACCTCCACCTCACAGAATACCGCAGCCAAATAAGAATTCCCTTGAGGGTTGTTGAGTTCCTGCGAGTGAGTGAGGTTACCTAGAAAGGAAGGAGATGCTGCGTTGGCAGCGGGGGTTGCGGCGCGCGAGCGATATTTTATGTTGTGAACATTAATATGGCTACGGTAACCGCTTCACATCAGGCGGGCCGTATGCTTGTCTGTCATCCGACGTTGTATAAAAAAAATTGGTGTAAATAAAAAAAAGATTTATTGTCTCTACCACAGACCTAATATTGCCCCAACTGCGAGGTTTCTCCAGAGTGACATTCGAAACGTCGTCGGAGGCGCGATGAAACCTCCCGCCATTAGCACTCTCACTGATCGATAGTTATTAGTGAACTGTCCGTAAACTTTTTTTCTTCTGGCACAGAATAAGTACTGGTCCGCACGACATTACCTACTTCTTCTTTGTACAATTTTGATAAACTACCATAGTATAATAGAAAAGGCTAGATGACATTTTTTTTTTCGATTTGCTATTTACGGCATTATAATTTGTACGGCATTATAATATAACTATAGATAAAAGAATTACTTCGATAGCATAAAAACTTCTCGAGATATGATAACTTGAAAATTACTATTTTGGACTTTCCCGAAAACGCTCCATACAAAAGGCTACTTAGTTATGACGTCACTCCTAGGTATTTTGTATTAATACATTAAAACAGAAATTGTACGACAGCTATGTCAATAAATATAGTGCAACAAAAGTCATAGTATTTATTATTGTTTTTTCCATGGTTTTGTTTTAAATAATTACACCTTTTTAAGTTGGACTTTTCCACCAAACTTTGATCGACCATAAAACAAGTCGAGCATATGTTATAAAAATTTCAATATCGCAGTTCGTTCTAGTTTTGTATATTTTACGATACTGAATAAATATTTTTTATAATTTCAGATCATTGTCATCTAGCCTAATGTTACCAAATCTTGTACATAACTTTATCAAACGTATGCAAATAAGTGTATTATCGAATCTACTATGGTGAGCCATAATGACCCACATTCCCCCTTCCGCCCCAGAACCACACCTGCAGGGTTGTGATGTCATTATTGTCGGATGACGTCATAGATGTCTACATTTGTTGAGGCATCTCTACGCGTAAGTAAATACCGCATCCAAAAACAATTCTCTTGAGGGTTGTTGTGTCCTGCGAGGGAGTGAGGTTACCAGAATCTTATAGATCATGAAGCACTTGATGTGTCAATGTGATGCCCTTGCTGGAAAACGATTGGTAATCCTAACAAAGGCGTACCCAGTCTTGGAGGACTACAGGCTCCTCCCAATTAAAGGTACGCTGAAGTACATGGAACATGTCTCTAGACAGTCAGAGGAGAGTTACTAAAGAATAGGGAGTACACAAAAGAACTGCACCCATTTCAAGATAATATAGTCTTTTGTCAGTTGCCGCTGCAATTTAGGCTTCTCTTTTCGCTTACCTCATGCTGACCCACTACGCTGAACTAATATAAAAAAGTATATAAAAACGGATTGCACTCCGGGAGTGCCGGCAGAAGTGAAAACTTGAACATTAACGTTATGAATATTTTAATATTTTGGAATGGTTAGGGAATAATTTTGCACGAATTGTTCTTCATTGATTATTATTCAACATAAAAGTACTATCATTTATGTGGTAAAATACAATATTCATCTATTGCGCTATCGTACACAAATATGTCAATTTACATTACATTAAATAAATAAATAAATATTTCTGGACAATTTACACAGCGCCATCTAGTCCCAAATTAAGCGGAAAGCTTGTGTTATGGGTACTAGACAACTGATAAATGTACTTAAATACATTTTTTTGTAAATACATACTTATAATACATTGAAAACACCCAGACCAAGACAAACAGACATGTTCATGCACACAAATGTTTGTCTTGTGCGAGAATCGAACCCGCGATCTCGGAGTCAAAGTGCCCATTGCTAACCATTCGACCACCGAGCTCGTCATTAAAAATAAACAGCAGGAACAGGCATATATTTTCGCCGCGCGGTAGAAAGAGAGGGGGATATTACTTCCTCTTCTAAGCCGCGCCGGCGGCGGTCTACTCTCCCTCCGTCTTACGAATTTTCGATCAGGTCACGTGTCCTGACGCGAGTTTAATATTTTTTACCCATCCCACACGTGCACAACGCCGCTAAAGAAGTTTTCACTTCAAAAATTGTAACCAAGTTCTATATGTACTACATAACATAATAGCTATGTTCATTATGAAGAACGCTTCAATTTTTCTTAGAAACTTTGTAACATTTTTTGTCTGCGAGAATCAATTTATTGGGAGCCCAGACGACTTACTTTAACTTAGCTCAACAACACACGATGAAATTAATTTAGAGATATTTTTCTTCTTCAAAAGTTTTATTTAACTTTCTAGATCTTTTGCTTATGTTCAAAAAGGAACTACAAATGTCAAGAAAATATAAGAATAAGAATTATGTATTAAGTGGATTATTTAAATTTCTGATTTAAGTGGTTTTATCGTCTACTATCTGACACGACAGACGTTGTCCTGTCTTTTTTTTATATTAGCTCAGCATATTGGCTCCACTTCGCCTGATGGTAAGCGAAAAGAAGAGCCCCAATCGCAACGGCAACGGACAAGAGACCTTGAGGTCTTGTCAGTTGACGCTGCCATGCTGGCCTACAAGATGCTTCTTCACGCTTCGCTTGAAGAATCTCATATTGTATGATTGAGGAAATACATATGCCGGCAACGCGTTCCTCTTTTTAATAGTGCGACATAGATAGGAGTTGCCAAACTTTTCTTTTTTTTGTCTTCTTAGTAATGAATATTGAATTCGAATTGGTTTCGCGCAATCTGACAAATGACTGACACTTCACCCCCAACACAAACACCCCCCTTAACCTTTCAGCAACTATTTAAAAGACACACACGCACACACCACAAAACTACACAACATTAACAGTAAATATCTTTCATTTGCACATACAACTATAAATTAAATAACTTCTGTGGAAGGTGAAACCTTCGATTTGTTAAATTTTGTTTGATTAAAAAATTTTGGTTTTATGAGGTTATTTTTCCTAGGCACCAACCAATGACCAGTGCGCCGCGACACACACTTTGCGGAACACTGCTCTAAACTCCTTAGATTTATGCCGTTTTCGAAATAATCTCTGTACATTTGAAATTTCAATATATCAGAAGCGCCTATGCCATTAACCAAGTAATTATATAGTATATGTGAAAAATGGAAAAATCACCTCCATCGATCCAGAATATCAAGTTAGTACCTACTTGGCGGAACAGTCTCTGAGACGAATACCCCCTCACCCTGTTCAGAATTTTTTAGAAGCTGTTGCAATGGCGCTCTTACAGTAGGCATTGGAATTCAGGTCGCTCCTGATATTCATACCCAAAATATTGAAGTTTCTACACCAGAAGAGGGGTAAGGAAAGGAAGGAGATGCTGCGTTGGCAGCGGGGGTGACGGCGCGCGAGCAATATTTTATGTTGCAAGCGTTAATATGGCTACGGTAACCGCTTCACATCAGGTGGGCCGTATGCTTGTATGCCACCAGAAGTAGTATAAAAACAAAAAAAAGGAGGAGCAAGATAAAGGAATGAAGAAGAAACCTTAGCTGTACACATCTTTTTTGACCACACAACAATTCAGAATTTGACGATCCTGAAGCCCATTAAGTACTATAACTAAATTTGATAAATAAAAAAAGCCAATACCCACAACAGCTATAAGAAAATCACGTTAAAGAGATAAAATCACGAACCATAAACACGTAATTTCCTTCGTCAAACAATCTTCAAAGGTTATTGTATTCAATATCCTCAATAGGTTTGCAAAGAAATCTATTGAGACGGAACAGATAAAAATAAATATTGTTTACTTACCTAACCGATTACAAGCGAAAGCTCTAAATTTGCATCGTTTTTTCGAATGGGGGCACCGGCATCATTAATCATCATCATTATTGAGGAGTTATAAATCGATGAACGCCGGCGCTCCACGAACCCGTAGTTGAACGTGGTGGAGTACGCACTAAAGCCCCTTCGATTGAGGGGAGACACGTATCCCAGTAGTAGGATGATTATGGGTCGATGACGACATACTCTCCAGGAATGTTACCCTTACTTAAGTAGAAGTAAATAAATAAATAAATAGGTAAATATTTCTGGACAATTTACACAGCGCTATCTAGTCCCAAATTAAGCGCAAAGCTTATACTATGGGTACTAGATAACTGATATTATACTTGAATACATTTTTTTTGTACATACATACATATAATATACAGAAAACGCCCAGACCAAGACATGTTCATGCACGCAAATATTTGTCTTGAGCGGGAATAGAACCCGCGACCTCGGAGTCAAAGTGGTCATTGCTAACCATTCGATCGATAGTCGAATGGTCGCAAAGCCCGTCAAGTTGAAGTGGGATAAAAAGGTTACGAACATTTCATCATCATCATCATCAGGTAATTTTAGTCTCCACTACAGGAGCACGGCCCTCTCTCGTCCGTCCCAGACAGAAGGAGGATTTGGCCTACACTCCCCACGCTAGCCAGACGGGTTGGGGAAGCCTGATCGATACGAACATTTAAATCATTTAAATTATATCAGAGAACATAAAAATCATCAAAACATACAAACAAGGATAAAACAAAACGTCTACAAAGACCCATCTAGAATACATTAGTAGGGTTTTCAAAGCATTTGTAACAGCACTGTTACATAAATTAAAGAAAATGAATCGAAATAAATCCATAAAAGAATTTCAGCAAACAAAATATATTTTAACAAAAGATATTCTGAGCACATTACGACAAACCTTTTTGCGACGTTTCATAAATGATACCCTGTTGAGTGGCTTTCAAAGCCGCAGATATACGAGCGGCTTTTTTATATCGTGACGTCACAGATCACGTACTCAATAGATCAATTTGTAATAGAATCCAAGGTGCTATCAAAATTAAAAAATAAAATAATTTATTCAGGTAAAGCATGTTACACTTAATATACAAGTGTTGGAGCCCACTTTTAAGTTATAAAATACTTGTACCTGTAGGCTCCGCTCTTCCATATCTATTCAAATGAATCTACCTTGTTGAACAACCCTCAGATTCACTCAGATAAGATCACTCCAGACCAACGGTACACCTGCCCGTACCTCTGGTGGTACGGTGGGTCTTTTAATATTAAACCATACCACTGAATAAATGACCGTAGTGCCGTGCTGACGTACTAGGTAGACAGACAGAAATGTGTAAAGAATGTTATCTATCGTAGTGTAAATGCTTTCGTAGTGTAGTGTTAATAACCTAATTTATTAGTTTATAGTTATAGTTGACGAGCTCGGTGGCGTAGCGGTCAATGACGGCTTCGACAGCAACGCTCGTGGGTTCGATTCCCACATAGGACAAACAGTTGTGTGCATGAATATGTCTATTTGTCTTGGTCTGGGTGTTTTCTATGTATCATAAGTATGTATTTACAAATAAAAATGTATTTACGTATGTTTATCAGTTGTCTAGTACCCATAACACAAGCTTCGCTTACTTTGGGGCTAGATGGCGCTGTGTAATTTGTCTGACAATATTTATTTATATAGTACGTGTTTCCTCCAGCTCCTACACTCTCCTACTGGTGGCTCACAACATGAAATATCATTCAACTCCTACCTTTCTGGTGACCTCACTCACTCCTAGAAATACAACAATACTCAAGAGAATTGTATGGTTACAGTATTGGACTTACATCTTCTGCACTTCTCAGTATCTTCATTTCGTTGGGCGACTTTGATCGGCCGCCCTGTGGTTTGTCTTTGCCAAGCAACGTTGATACCATGGGTGAAATTAGCTTCAATTATTTCACCTAGAATCGAGATGAGAAATCCATTCATGTCACATTTATTCAACATAACCATTAATCACGTTTTATTTTGAAATGATATTGTGGAATATGTTACTAATTATATTACGTATTAATTAACAATCTCTGTCGGATGCCAAGTCATACTGTGAATCTTAATTAAACGCGTGAATGCTGTTGGCACATTTAACCGCGAGATACGTAATCTCGCTCAATGTTAAATTTAGGTTTATGTACAAAATACATACAACTAAGCAGAGATTAACTAGGGTATAAGTGGCCCAGTACCATCTCTACACCTGCACATCGTGCACCCTGCCGATCAGCAGACGAGGCTCTGGCGACTGTCGCCAACCCGCCTGCCTAGGGTTGCGATTTATAGGCATTATTCTCCAATGTGTACAAACCAAAGTATATGGGCCCCCAGTACCCGGCAGCCCTGCTATCCCGGGTCAAGGTATTGGTTCCGGCAGGGCGGGGGGTGCTAACAATCTCCGGTTGGCAGTCCACCACCAACAACTGACTTCAAGATGGCCCGATGCTCTCAATAAAGCGTCTGTATGCGAAAGACGAAAGATCGTATTTGTTGTAAAGCATTGGGGAATGCCTATGTCCAGCAATGGATAGATACAGGCAGATGAAGCACAGATTTCATAATGATCGTAAAATCTGGAAATAGGAGATTCTGGAGATAGGCTTCATCTCTGGAAATAGTGTAAAGGTCATTCAGGTGCACCTGAATGACCTTTACACTATTTCCAGAGATGAAGCCGACATCGCCCACACTTGGCTATACGCCCAACACACGCCACCCTACTATCTAATTAGCAATGGAGATGTTCTTTAAAGACTCTTGCATATAAAGTACACTTATAGGTACCTGTTACCTCTGGGAAGAGACACGCAAATAACAGCATGCACCTTGTAACTTAATTCAGAGACCAGTTGCGAGGATTGTTGACGATCTTAAGCTCACAGGTATAGAAACTCACAGAAATGGAGTTGACGGCCTATCGTCAACTAAGTTAGCAAAGCCTAACTTTGCGTATAAGTATACAACTAGAAAACATACACATAGCTTGAGCCGATCTACTAGCGCTTGTAGGAAGTCATGAGAGTAGGTTTTAATCAGCGCAGGTATCTGGTAAGAGTCAAGCGCTTACCCCAGCGAGTCGGAACTTACCGGTGACGTTCGTTACTTACTACTGTACTGGTTTGTCATATTGTAAAGAAACTGTCATCATCTGCACAGACCGGTTCCGATTACTTCAGATATGCATATGGTAGATCGGCGCAACCTATCTGCTTTCTTTCTGTATACGGCCTAATATGAATGAATTGCGCAGTAGAATAAGAAGAGCCGACCTCAACTGAAGTGGAAACATGGCTAGGTAGGCTGCTGACGTAACTGTACTTTATCTCTAAAATTTTTTGAATAGGGCAATTTAAAAAAAAAAAAGTCCATCAAAACATTCATATCTTCTTTTTAATATACTACAAAAAAACTAGGAACTCGATAGCGTGAGGAGCTCGATGAACGTGTCAGTTTAATCGATCACGCAAGTTAAACAACGTCGACCGTAATCTGTTTATGGATGGGTTTATGTGCTAGGACATGTGAAGCCTTCAGTCCAGGCTTTTGTCAATAGGTGACAATCGTTAAGCCAAATAATTTGAGCGGCTTGAAGACGCTGACCTCCGCAAACCCGCAGTTGAACGGCGTTGTGAAGTACTTTATAAACCCTTCCAAATGAGGATAGATCCATATTCCAGCAACAGGATAAATATAAGTTGATACAGGCAAAAATGTAGATGTATGTCTGTAAGTAAATTAAATTCCCTGCAATAAATAGAAAGTCTCATTCGATACTAACAAAGATTAAATAGCCGGAAAATCTAACAATTAACTGCGACGAACGGTCTGACAAGAACTAAGTGGTCGGAGAGGCGCAACAGAATTCAGATGAACACCTCCCTAGGAGAATTAAAAACGTTAGAGAGGTGACGCTAGCGACTGCTGGGACTTGTAATTTTTTAACCGACGAAAAAACGGAGGAGCTTCTCAAGTCGACGCGTATATTTTTTTTATGTATGATCACGCACTACTTTTTGTACTAAAATTTAATTTTATTATCAAATCCCTGCGTAATTTTAACGTTTAAAAGGAATATAACATCAAAGGTGATATTTTTCAAATTATGATTAAGAAACATTACTATATACAGATGCTCTGAAAATACCATCTAAGTCCCTAATGTATCAGACAGAAAAATACTCAGTACACTAGCAGATAATAAAAATATTTACTACTGTTGTAAAATATGTATGTGTTATTATAAATTTATAAATATAATAACATTGTGTGTTTTCATTTTAATAGAATTATTTTGGAAATTATCAAGAGAAATCAGAAAGAAAAAGTACAAATTAAAAAAGAAATAAAGCAAGGAGTTCCGATCTTGCATACCAAAGACAGTCGAATTGAGAACCTCCTCCTTTTTTGAAGTCGGTTAATAAGTATTTTTGGATTCGATAATTAATATAGAATTTTAGGTAAATAACATAATCATTAGAATGCTTCCTTAGAATGTGACTTACCAAATAAAATATAATAAAAAAACAAAATCAAAATGTATTTATTGTGGAACAGGGGTATTAAGGTACAATTGTAACAAGTTGTGTATTACTATGCCCTGTTCGTGGACATAGAATAATTTAATAAATGTTTACATAAATAATAATAATAAAAATGACTTTGAATGTTAATAAAATTCCGTCAAATTATCGTCTGAATATTCTTTTACGTTATAATAGCCATAAATGTCATTATTCATTCCCGCTCCGCAACTCAATATCTTACAATTTAGTCTATGTACTTTGAATATTCCATCATAATTATCTACACCAAGAGTTTCCAAACTATGCGTAGTTACGGCTTGGCATCGCATCGCATATCTGTGGCGATCGCGAGATGTTCCATACATGCAAAGATTTCAGAAATTTTGCTCAGAAAAGCAAGCTAAACCTTGTATGTAAGTTCATTCATCGATATATTTATAATAACATTTAAGATTATAATAACTAACTCTTCTATTTAAAATAATGAAAAATCCAAATGCTCCTTCGTTTCCGTGTTTGACTATTACCACCTACCTCACAAAATCAACGAAAACTAACCTTTACAAATGTCGATTACACACATCCATTCCAGTCGACCACGTGTCCCACGCTTTAATTTACGAACGTAATGTAATGGAACCCTAAAGTTACGCATCGAACGAATTGAACGAAAACGAATTTTAGAATTCTTTTAATGAAATCTTATGAAACCTCGCACACATATCCACGTCCGAATCTGGAAGGCTGGTAAATGTGCGAGGCTTCATAAGATTCAAACAGACAAGCATATGGCCCGCCTGATGTGAGGCGGTTACCATAGCCAAACAAAATAAAATACAAAATAAAAACTATACCATATACCATATTTCCGTACACTCAGGTTTTCCCAGGAGACTATAGTATGGGGTTCTGCAAGAAAAGCGCAAAGGAGTTTTAAAAGGGTCGGCAACTGCACGTGGGTTATACCTCTGGTGTAGCAAGCGTCCATGGACGCTGCGATGACTGCTTAGGGAACGTCCATTAATCACGTGAGGTTTTTTTTCTTTGCATTATTAACACCCTCCCCCTTCTTTTGAGCCTCACGTGATTAATGAACGGCTCCTTACCGCGAGACTGTTCAACGGTTGTTTGTCACCTTAGTCATAAAAAAAATATCTATAATATCGAAAGCTGAGACCTGGGGTCCTACCGCCGAAGCTGAACCCGATTACCATCCAATATTTTGGTAACAAAAATCAAACTTCAACTAAGATTTATGGTACATACAAAAATACAAAATAATTTATTTAGTAACTTGAGATACAAAAACAATAGTAGATGCTGGAGTCTCCTTTTAAGCAAAAGTATGCTTGTGCCAGGAGGCTCCGCTCTTTCTTAGCACTAAGATCTTTAAGATTAGGTACTAAAACAAATTTTTGAAACTATGTATAGCAAAACAATGAAAACTTTAAACAATACTAATACAACAAAAACATAATGATACGACTAACTATATACATACATACTTGTGTTTAACTCAACTGGTAGTCTATAGACTAAGCTGAAGACGTTCGTCAATAACTTAAAAGTAAGACTTATTTTTAGAATCAAATTATTATATCGATGCCTTACAGCCGAAAAGGGATAAGCGACATATTTCAAACTTTACAGGAGAGTGATTTAAAGTTAAAATTTTATGAAAAAAATTCATAAAAACTATAGTTTAGTTCCCGAGAGGCTGGAAATTTGTTTATGTTGTATTTAACATACTATCTATTGAATTACAGTCTTATTTTTTTATAATTCAACTTGCAACCCCTATTTACTGTCGGTAATCCTCAAATGATCTCATTTCACAAACAGCCAAAATGTCGTAAATGAAAATACAAGAATTATTCGCTTCCAGCAAAAATGATATAACTACACCTCATCTTTCATTATAATTGAACTAAAATAGCACAAGTGTGTGATTATTGGAAATAAAATTGAGGAAATATGGTTTAACCAGCTATCAAATGAAAATTTACTGAATGCGAAATTGTATTAAGTAGATTTTTTTAATAGGAATAATTTGCATATTAGAATACTCTTTCGATGTGTTTCTTCTTAAAAAATATTTTTTCGTGTAGAAAAGATTTCAGGTTCGCCCTAGGGGTACTAAAATGAAACAAAAAATGAATCAAATCAGTCTTTAATTGACACAGAAATTAATGCCACATACTAAAATGTAATAGGTAATACTTAATAACAATTGTTTGTAATAAACGCTCTTATTACGGTCATAAGTACCCGAGATCAAATCAACTTAGAATTATCACAATTGAAATATATAGTCGAAATCAATTTTCATTTATCTATCTAAATCTATAAAAGAAGCAACTGACTGACTGACTTATATATCAACGCACAGCCCAAGCCGCTGGGTCTAGAGATTCCAAATTTGGCAAGTAGGTTCCTTATGACGTCTATGGGTGCACTAAGAAAGGATTTTTCAAAATTCTACCCCTAAGGGGGTGAAACGAGGTTCCAAAGCTTGTATGGGGAAACAAGATTAGTTGGACTATTTTATCCGAAACTTTACATGAGTACTTCTATTGAGAAATGAGTAAATACGTGTTTCAGGATTTTTCAAAATTCAACCCCTAAAAGGGTAAAAAGGGTTGTATGAGTCTGAAAATCATCATGGGTATTGTATTAATCATATGGGTTTATCGGGTAAACAACAATTATTTTATGATGTAACATAGCCGACGTGACATAAATCACTCCTGTGGGGATGCGATGGGGTTGAAATATGTAAAAGAAGAAACTGAGTGACTGATGATATATATCAACGCACAGCCCAAACTGCTGGGTCTAGAGCTTCAAAATTTGGCACGTAGGTTCGTTATGATGTCTAGGGGTGTACTAAAAAAAGATTTTTCAAAATTCATCCCCTAAGGGGGTGAAACGGGGGTCCAAAGTTTGTATGGGGAAACAAGATTAGTTGGACTATTTTATCCGAAACTTTGCACGAGTACTTCTATAGACAAATTAGTAAACACATGTTTCAGGATTTTTCAAAATTCAACCCATAAAGCGGTAAAACAGGGTGAAAAAGTCTGAAAATCGTCATGGGTATTGTTTTTATGGTTTATCGGGTCGCTGATTACGAAAACAACAACTATTTTATAATACAACATAGCCGACATGACTTAAAATCACCCCTGTGGGGTACGTTGGGGTTAAAATGTCATAATTATATTGATATACCCATATTGATGGGTATTGATTCTATGGTTTTCTGGGAAGTCAATTACAAAAATGGCATCGATTTGAAAATATCAACTCCTAAAAGGGTAAAATGGGGGTCAAAAAGTCTGAAAATTGTCATGGGTATTGTATGGTTCTATTGATTAATGAGTAAACATGTGTTTGCCCCGAATGTCACGCGAGCGAAGTGGCGGGCGAAAGCTAGTTAATTATGAAATTGAAGTTTACAACGTTAATTTAAGTATATACAAGTATTCTTAAGATTAGTACACTGTTAATATCACAATTGTTTGTCTTTGTTTTATTCATAAAATATTTTAAAGTATCAACTATAGGAGTGTAACAAAAATATAACTTGATCTTTATAGAATTATCATAATTGAAGGTTCGTCTTGTTGTCGCTTGGACCCGTAGTTTCAATAAAACGATACCGACAACTGACATTTGAAAATTATTATTGAACAGGTAAACGACAAAGACGTTGAGAATGGACTGGTATAAGGATAACTTTTAGTTCTACCTTTTTATTTAACCGCCGGAATCGTTTAATTATTGTGAGGGAAAAAAAAGTATAAGCGACAAACTAATTCTAAATATTTACAGGGGCTATATGTAATAACCTCCTTTTTGCTTTCTATTTATGAAACGGGAAAAATATACTAAACGCCAAATAAAGTCTCAAAAATGTGGCCTAATTACAATAAACGACCAATATATTTTATAAAGGAACAGGCATAAAATACTAACCCGAATTTAACAAATAATTATTTATAAGCAAAATATCATAAACGTATGTTTCTGAATATTTGATTCCAGCAAAAATAGGTTAAGGTTCTAGTGATTGAATATTACAGAGAGCCCAAAAAGCATAAGTTATTTTGTTTTCAAATATTCTTTGATCAACAACCAAAAAAAAAAAACTTCAAAATTTCTGTCGTTTACAGCGAATAAATTTAGCTCATGACCCTATTATTACTACCGCCTAAGCGACACAAAGTGTCACTTAGAAACATGTAACCCAGACCAAACGACGCAGAAAAAAAAGACGATTCTGGCCATATATATAAGTCCATTCTCCAAAAAATGGCGCTTATCCCTTTTCGGCTGTAAGGCATCGATATGGTAATTCGGCTTCAGCTTCGGCGGTTGGGCCTTAGCTTAGCCTAAAGGTCAATTCCATAATTATTTTACAGATCGCTCAATGGAAATGATTATCTCTATATCAAATAAACTATATTTCTGTAGATATGGCTCAGGAAAACGGTTGCTGCTATTGCATGGATAGTTATAAATAGTTACACAGGCCATCGCCAACTTTATCATATCAGCGATTTAGTTAGTTGGTTATCTCTTTTCCTCGCCGAGAGCAAAATGGCGCCAACTCTTCTTGCAAAAATATGAAATTTATTCAATACGTGTTATCAATTATTAT
The DNA here is from genome assembly GCA_937001555.2 of Hypsopygia costalis. NCBI lineage: Eukaryota > Metazoa > Arthropoda > Insecta > Lepidoptera > Pyralidae > Hypsopygia > Hypsopygia costalis. The sequence goes on along the minus strand of OW443333.2, from coordinate 2,120,463 downwards.
TGTGTACTTTCGTATGATATGTGATCTCTGGGGCTTTAGTTACTATATCAACATAAATTATGCATGGTCGAAGTACTGACGATGGCATTTTTACCTATTAAGTACAATAAATTGTAACAAACGTCAAATTCATCGGTTTGTTGGTGCGAACTAATTGCAAGGTGAACAATTAGTTCGCACCAACAAACCGATACTTGGCTTACTTTTCAGATGTTCGTTTTTTACATATGCTTAGTGACATGTCTATAGAAATAAAACATCATTGATAATTATAATAATATCCTATTAATATCATATTATTATTTCCGTATATGGCCGTGTGGTTTCCGGCAGACTAGAATAGAATCACTCTGTCTCTTCCCGTGGATGTCGTACAAGGCGACTAAGGGAAATACTAATAATTATAAAACATCGATCAGGCCTCCTCCAATCCAACCCGTCTGGTCAGCGTGGGGAGTGTAGGCCAAATCCTCCTTCTGTCTGGGACGGACGAGAAAGGGTTGTGCTCCTGTAGTGGAGACTAAAATGGACCTGATGATGATGATGATGAATATTATTATAATAGGTATAGGATACTATCAGACCTATAAGTACAAGCTTGGTTTAGTTTGCATCTAGAAAGCGGTTTGTAATTTGTCCAGGAATATGAATTTGTGAGAAGGCAACGAGATCGGAACTATATTTAAATTATAACAATTAACTCTCTGTGCTTTTATGTCAGCTCTCCATTTAGCGTTTAACCAACTAAAATTTATATTGAAATTCCATTCACTAATTTCCTACTTTCATATTGAAATATCCTCAAACTTTCTTCTGTCAATCTATTCGTTTTTGAACGATTTATTAAATTAATATATTATGAATACAATTCGAAATGAAAACCGTGGCTAAATGTGGAGCTATTGTGGAATCCCATTAGCCGAAATCAACTTTTGAAGTTAAGTACACAGTGTTGCCAGGATTGTTACATGTTTACCGTAAAATTACTTCGGGGAGTTCATTTCAAAGTCCATTGTCGAAGTTTTATAAAGATGAATGCTATTGGAGCTTTGAGCCAATATTAACATAATTTATATTTACTCCACGCTTTTTTCATAATGTATAAGAATTGAATAAATTTTCTGTTTTTATTAGATCAACTAAACTAAACAAAAGCGAGCAAGCAAGAGCTCGTGTCGTCGTTGCGTGTGGCAGTTGATTAGACTGCCCAGTCTAATCGATCACGCAAGTCAAGCATCGTTGACCGTAACCTGTCCATAGATGGGATTATTTATCTCGAGCTTTTCCATGCTTCGGAGAGCATGTAAAGCCGTCGGCCTCGGCTGTTGTCTTTAGATAACATTCGTTAAGCCAAGTCACATAAGCCTTTACACTGACCTCCGCCAACACAAAACATTGTGACGTGTTAGCCACACCGACTTCACATTTCTTTGATTTGTTATTTCATTGACGAGCTCGGTGGCCGAATGGCTAGCAATGGCACTTTGACTCCGAGGTCGCGGTTTCGATTCCCGCACAAGACAAATATTTGTGTGCATGAACATGTCTGTTTGTCTTGGTCTGGGTGTAAAAAAATGTATTTAAGTATAATATCAGTTATCTAGTACCAGTAGTAGCTTTGCTTAGTTTGGGACTAGATGGCAGTGTGGAATTCGTCTGAGAATATTTATTTATTATTTATTTATTTCTATCTCTATTCTGTGTTCAGCGGTTAATACAATACTTAATTATATCCATTGTATGCGTATTTTCCAGAAAAGGGACATGTTGTTTGGAATTCATTTATCATTCACATTTTATGTCTAAATTTCATAATGTCCTTGACATACAAACTTCTATTCACAGTGCGGAAACATCACCTTTAGGGTTGCCAAGCGTACTGTTTTCCCAGGACAGGTACTGGTTTCTGGAATGTCTTCGAGTGTCTTATTGAAAAGAGTTGACACTTTACATGTTAAATTATTAATGAGAATCAAAAGGCAAAATGGACAACAAATTATATCCAAAGTCTGTTTTAGCCTCTGAGACTTTGAAGGTAATCTATTTGATTAATTAATTTTGATTGAAACTAAATTTAATTGCTATCTATTACTGCGTCCTGTTTTTAACTGAATAATCCTGGTTTTCCAACTTCAAATCATTGTTTTTGAAATTTGGTGATGGCAACCCTACCATTAACCAGCAGAGACTTTGAGGTATGAATAAGATGTCTTCACAATGGCTCCGTCGGGAATCTTCCGCGTTTTGTGAGGCAATGCCGGTAGATGTCTTGTAAGACTTGGAAACAACATCCTGGGGGACGGCAATTTCTTTCCCATAAATTGTTTCAGACATCGTTTGGGATATTATTAATGGTCTCGAGAAGTTATTCTCAACAGCATATCAGTTGTTATCTCGGCTAACATTTTATTAATGAGTAGGCATCTACATGATTGATATACGTCAACATCGATTTGAAACGTTTAGTCGTAACCAATTTTTCAAATCAAATCAAATCAAAATATCTTTATTCCGTGGACTATATAAAGCACTTAGAAACGTCATACAAATTAAATATAAGAACATGTATCTAAATCATTACTACTCTAAATTCGCAGAGCTTAGATTCACTTTCATCACACTATCTTGAAAGTGAAAGTGAATTTAAGTGCCAGTTCCGGTGACGTGGCTTTTTGAGAAGAACTGGCAAGAAACTCAAGGCCGACTTTCTTCAAAATCATCAAAATAGTAATAAAAGCATTTGACTAATCAAAACTATTATCGGGAATATGTCGAGGTAGGGAGCGTAATTGTAAGCTACCCGACTGGGGAATGTACCTCCGCCTTACAAAATGCCGCAGCCAAATAGCATTTCCCTTGAGGGTTGTTGTGTTCCTGCGAGTGAGTGAGGTCACCAGAAAGGAAGGAGTTGCTGCGTTGGCAGCGGGGGTGGCGGTGCGCGAGCGATATTTTATGTTGCGAGCGTTAATATGGCTACGGCAACCGCTTCACATCAGGCGGGCCGTATGCTTGTCTGCCACCCGACATAGTATAAAAAAAAAAGTATTAAAAAAAATACATTTAGACCCGTGACTTCGTCATTGTGCACTTTGTGGATACTGATGCGCGACTGAGTGCCTGATACAATGCAATGCCTGGTTTATATAGGACCCTGCGAGCGTTAATTATGATTTTGTTACGCGAGGAATATTTATGTAATTTTTGAATTGATTGAAATTGATCGACTACATTTTTTATTTATTTATTTATTTGAAAATAACTTTATTTCAAATAATTTGTTTTACATAACACATGGTCCTTTTAAGTAAAAAATATACTTGTGATACTTCCTACTCCCAACTTAACACAGGAACATCCTAAAATTGTGCACAAGGCTGACAAGCAAAATCATGAAACGTTCCACATGTTTATCGAGATGTCGTCCTGGGTACAAATCCCACCTAGGCAGGGATGTGATTTTTCCATTTTTTTTTAATATTTATAATTATACCTCGTACAGGCAATGGCAATTATTTTCATATATTTTTCATTGAATAAAAGTAAATACAGAAACGAGAAATCGTTTTGAAATCGATTGTTCGCGATTTTTTTCCTGTCGAGCAAAGTAAAGCTAATTCTGTAATGATTCGAGGAACAAGAGGACATACGTCAGAAACTCAATAGGCTATTTGACAATGTTCAAAAATTGTATAAATTGCAATGCAATTGCAATCTGCAAACTTACATTCTAATATCTTCCGTCCGACTTATTTTAGGGTCGGTCGACCAAAGTTTGGCGAGAAAGTTCATTTTAAAAGTATGAAATTATTTAAAAATAATATTTCCATTGAAGAAGATTTTTATTAGGATACTAAATACATAAACGTAATATTTAACATAGCTGTCATACAATTTTTTGATTTGATGCATACAAAATACAAACCTGTGAAGTCATAACTCTTTTTTGTATGGAGCGTTTTCGGGAAAGTCCTAAATTGTTATTTTCAAATTAACATATCTCGAGAGATTTTTATGCTATCAAAGTAATTCTTTCACCTATGGTTATATTATTGAAACGTCTCTATATATCAAACCGAAAAAAAAATTAGTCAAATAGCCTATTATTGTAATATACGAGAAGGTATATATTTTTCAATGCTTCAGGATCTAAAATCGTTGTCCTTTAACGTCAAAATAGACAGACGAATTAGCGTGAGTTTTTTGCGGTGTGATAGTTGCCAGGCCTGAGAGTGACATAGATATATTCTGTTTTTGTTATGTGTCCTAAAACCCGACTGCGAGTTAAGTACTACACACATAAAATAGGTAAAAAACACGTTTTCGTTAAACAATACGTACATTTGTTTTATGTAGCTTTATGCAGTTTAGTCAAAACATTATTTTAATAATACAAATAAATTATTCAATCAGCCATTTATTCGTTGAACACAATCCATTATTTGCTACACTCTGTCCGATCTGTAAGCGGTTTGCGGGGATCTCCACTAAGCCGGGGCCCGGGGCCCCAACAGGGCCCTTTCTAATATTTATTGAACTCCTGAACGTTAATGGATCTAAGAGAAACATGGTTTAGTTTTATGTGTCTATAAATATTATGTTACCTATACTAAATTACTAGTAACAGCAATAAAAGGTCAATTGTTTCAATATAGTTTTGCATTATTTTGGTGTGAGTGGCTTACCACCATATTTAAAGCATAAAACAAACTTACGTACACGAGGTACTTCCTGCTATAATTAGTGTCCACTATTAACGGACTGCGGTATTCTGTGAGGTGGAGGTACTTCGCCAGTCAGGGCTGGGACGCCAGGGTTTCACATGCCCAACCTCTCTTTCGCCATAGTCTTGTTAGCATTAGCTACTTTTATTAAATGAATGTGCCCTCCGAAGCACAACGCAGTATCTCTTAAGTCTGCTGGCTTCACTCGTACATAGGAAGACGACAATGTTCAAGAGCACTGTTAATGAACTGCGGTTCTTCTTGAGGTGGAGGTACTTCGCCAGTCGGGTTTCACATGCCCAAGCTCTCTTTCGCCATAGTCTTGTTAGCATTAGGTACTTTTATTAAATTAAAAATTACCATTAGACCTCTTCCCCAGCGGTTGCCGCTTCAGCTTGCTTGTCCTTTAAGTTATATTGGTTACTTTGGGTATACTACGGATATCTTCATTTCCGATGCTATCACGCAGAGAGATCCCGAGCAAAGCTGCCTCCATCAGTTGTGCTTTCCCATACGGCCCACAGTGAAAGACCCCGTCTCAGTTCCGTATGTCATCACTGGAAACATATGTACACTGCACTAGGATTGCATTAATCTTTATGTTTTGAGACATTTTGGACGAGCAGATGTGTCATATGTAAATGAAAATGCCTTAACATAACGACGCGTCTAACTACAACATAACATAAGTCTATACATAATAATGATTCCTATAATATTATTACTATACCTACTACTATACCTACTTCTAATTTTCATTAATTTCTTTTGATTTGCGAATCCTGCCCACGTCATGCACAAATTCATTACCCTTGTATTTTTGTAATGGTTGCCTTGAAAAGTTTGTTCTCAGTTGCATATATATGCAAGATAGATGCAACAAGGCGAGATAGCATTATACATAGATAGATTAGCAAGGCAAGATATATGTATATATATATATATATATATATAATATGCAAGAGTCTGTAATAATTTGATTCACTGTACCACAAATTTATATTATGCAAATAAAGTACGTTATGTTTATGTTACCTATACATTTACAATATCAGATATTCGATCGAACGTTACGAAAGCAAAACAACTATTTGTCTAGGGGTCGCTACGTCGCTAATTTTTATTTTTCGTTTTTCCAGATATTTCTCGGTTTGATTCATAGTATTGACAGTATAACATGAACCGAACATAGTTCAAATTGTGTAATAAGGTCTTATTCATTTGTTATATAAGAGAAAGCAACGCGAAAGTCAAGTTTTCTGACGTAGGAGGCGAGCGAAACTTATTTAAATTATGAAAATGTTAACATTATCTTTCATTATAATAGAGTGTATATAATAAATAGAGTGGACATATATTTTTATTTATTTCATCATCATTATCAGCCCATATAGCCAGTATTGCTGGATATAGTTCTCTCCCAATTCTTTCCACCATATGCGATCCTCCGCTTTCCGCATCCAACCGCTACCAGCCACTTTTTAGGGTTACGTACCCTAAGGCTAAAAAGGAACCCTATTACTAAGGCTCCACTGTCCGTCCGTCCGTCCGTCCATCCGTCTGTCTGTCACCAGGCTGTATCTCATGAACCGTGATAGTTAGACGGTTGAAATTTTCACAGATGATGTATTTCTGTTGCCGCTATAACAACAAATACAGAATAAATACAGAATAAAATAAATATTTAAGGGGGCTCCCATACAACAAACGTATTTTTTTTGCTCTTTTTGCCCGCAATTGATAACGGCAATAGGTAGACGCTTGAAATACTCACATAATATTCAGTTATTTATTCACTTTAAAAATAAATAATTAAACAAAAATAATACAAATATTTAAGGGGGGCTCCCATACAACAAACGTGATTTTTTTGCCGTTTTTATAGATATTTATTCACTTTAAAAATAAATAATTAAACAAAAATAATACAAATATTTAAGGGGGGCTCCCATACAACAAACGTGTTTTTTTTGCCGTTTTTATAGACAATGGTACGGAACCCTTCGTGTGCGAGTCCGACTCGCACTTGGCCGGTTTATTTGAATATATTAATCCCACCTACACGGGGAGGTAAATTATTCCATTTTTTTTAATATTTATAATACTCTGGAAAGTTGGCCGAACTATAACTACTACTATATAAATAATAATATGTGTATATGTGTCTCACCGCCATATTTCAAGCCAAAGCCAAAAGCCAACGTCACTTGCACTGGGTGCACCCTGCCATTATACAAACGAAGCTGTGATAAAAGGCTATGGCCACGGTAACTGCTTTCATCAGACGGTGATTACACCGTAGTTGTGTTTGATGGCCTCAACACGAAAGCTCCAACATACGAATGAATATTATTACTTGTTTGATCTTTTTTCCATTTTTTCCTTTTATATATGAAACTTCATATTTCATAAGAAGAAGTATTACATAAGAGTATTTCTCGTACCTAACCGGAAACTTCCCGACTGAAATGTTTGCGCTCGTAAGCTCGCGGCACTCAATTTATTAATTGTTTATTTCTGTACACAATGTTGTTGTGTACAGAAATAAACAATTAATAAATTTACTTAACAAGACCACAGTATAAGCAAGAGTTCCCCATTTATAATTATTAATTATCCAAAAATTATTATTAACTGTCTGTTTCTGTACACAAGAAGAGCTCTGAAAGATTTACTTAAAGGGACTACAGTATAAGCACAGTATTACTATTTTTCATACAGTAGGGAATCGCCTTTGACGTGGCACGATGCCGCCGCCCGCGTAGGTATCCACGCGGTCGTTCGCCGATATGCAAGGGTTGTCACAAAATTCGAAATCAAATAATCTTTAATATTTTTATAATCATTTATCAACAAGAATATAATATACATATTTACAAATGTTGCACTGCTAAATATTTACGTGAAGGTTTATTTTTAGATTTCAATTTTCTATCATTGAATTTAACAATATAATGAATTCGCATTCGGATAAACAATTTGATCATGAAAATATGGGGGAAACATAAGCATGGCTGTGATATAAACTGTACTTGTTTTAATAATACCTACCTATAATTTATCTAAAAATATTGTTTCCTACAGCACCTGGTTGGTGTTGGTATGTTAACTTATTATGGCGAAGACAAAAGTCCCTATGTTCATTCGTTACCCTATAAACGGCTGAACCAATTTTGATTAGTTGTAAAATTTTTCTTTATTGCGCCAGTGTCACGGAGTATATCAAAATTTAAAAAAAAATAGCGGATTTCTGGTGCCAGCCAAGTTGATGTAGGTACCAAACAATTAACGATTTAAATTTGATTACGACTTTACTCACTTCATTTTCGCAAGATACTTAATAACAGAAACTAGGAATATCAATACCCAAAATGCAATGACTGGATAGCAAAATTTACTGTATATATATATAACTAAAATGTGTAAAATAAAAAAGTAAATAAAAATTATCAAAAAACGTGATTGCTTAAAAAAAATTAAAAAAAAGAAACTAGCCCTGAAACAAAGATCTTAACTACTAGGTATGGATAGGCCATTCTAAGGAGATAATTTGTCACGAACCGATGAGTCATTTGGCTTTTCGACAGCGAAAATAATAAATATGAGAGTGTAAGTTAAAAATTGGTGTCCCATTTGTTTATAAAGTTTATAGTGTACATTTACGTAACATAAACATACACATAGGTTCGTCCCACACACAGCACGTGCATATAGTCGCAGAGACAAATTTTATGTTAGAAATGGCACAGCCATACGTAGTAATTAATATCTTTGGCCAGAAATCTTGAATATAGGTGAATATAGAACCTTGTCTTTTTCTGTCGGTTTAAATAAAATCATAACAGTTGGATATTAGACAAATACCTACTCCTTCTGTGTCCGACTTCCCAACTATTAAGAAGGTGTAAACATAATAATTACACTTTGGGCAAGAGCATGCGCCGTAAAGAATATATATACCTACATATTTACACTTGAAAACCCCGCTAGGTTGGAGTTCGAGTTACGAAGTACTTAACTATTTAGTCATCTGTCGTTGGAGCACAAGAATTCGGTTATTTGTTGTATACTTATAGTTGGAGTACCTTGCACTTCACCAACAATATAGCTACATACATTTCAACAAAGACAAAGTAGGTAGGTTTTTTCTATAATATAAAATTTTATAGATTTCCCCGTGGGGAAATCTATAAATTTTTAAATTCTTGATGTGTTCCGACATCGAGTTACAACCGTATACAGAACAATTTGTATTCACCATCATAATAAATAGGAATCACTGAACGTAAATTTAAAAAAACGTTTAAAACACTCAGTACGCGCACGTGACTGCCTTTCACGGTGGCTCCCACAAACTACGCTTGTCTGTGGGACGCTGACCGCACCGCCCGCTTCTCCGCGGGTTTCCCTCCCTTGCTCTGCGCAAGTACCTTCGCTTCCCAACTGTATGCTTTTAAAACTGTGGTATAAGTAAGGATTCACCAATTTTCTTCATCGCTATCCAGCTTATCAATGAATGAAAAATTTGTTATATTAATCTATACTAAATATAATATATAACAGATTAATATAAAAAAGTAGCTAACGTTGTTGAGCCATCTAAATATATAAAAGAAGAAACTGACTGACTGACTGATTGACTGACTGATATATATATATATATATCAACAGCCCAAATCACTGGGTCTAGAGATTCCAAATTTGGCACGTAGGTTCCTTATGACGTCTAGGGGTACACGAAAGGATTTTTCAAAATTCATCCCCTAAGCGGGTTAAACGGGGGTCCAATGTTTGTATGGGGAAACAAGATTAGTTGGACTATTTTATCCGAAACTTTACATGAGTACTTCTATAGGGAAATGAGTAAACACGTGTTTCAGGATTAAAAAGTCAGGATTAAAAGGCAAAATAGGGTCAAAAAGTCTAAAAATCGTCATGGGTATTGTTTTTATGGTTTATCGGGTCTTTAAACTAAAGCTTAGTTTAAATTAATAATGATAATTATTTATTTATTTATTTCTCCCACATAATAACACTAAAGTATGCTTACATAATGAAGACGTTTAATATTTTATTATTTATTAATATTTTATTGTTATAAGACACTAAAATGTTATGCATAGCTTGCTTGACTCCCAGCCATGGAAAATTTCTGTATGTACCAGTCGGGTTGGCTGAATGAAATCTCTTGAAGAGATAACTTGTCTGTTCACTAATGTTTGTATTTGTTTTTATTCAGTAAAGAATATCAAACAAACTTGTAAAAGTTGAACAAAATTGTTTACATTTGTCCAAATTGTTCAACCGGTTGAACAGAAAGTTGAACATGTTGTATGAGAGGGTTGGATAGCCCATTTATCAAGGCTAGCTTAGACAGGAGCGGAGCATCAATGAAAAATGTTGCAAAAATTGGGGAAATTTATTCTCTCTTATGTGACGCAGACTAAGTTGCGCGGGTCAGCTAGTATTCATCATCATCATCAGGTCCATTTTAGTCTCCACTACAGGAGCACGGCCCTCTCTCGTCCGTCCTAGACGGAAGGAGGATTTGGCCTACACTCCCCACGCTGGCCAAACGGGTTGGGGAGGATCGATATTTGATAATGTATTTCCCTTAGTCGCCTTGTACGACATCCACGGGAAGAAACGGAGTGATTCTATTCTAGTCTGCCGGAAACCACACGGCCAAGCTACCATTAACCTGCTAGTATTGTAATAATGTAACTATAAATAATGCTGCAGCCAATAAAAATAAGTAAAAGTACTAAACTTATTACTTAAACGACAGACGTCACAAACGTGGAGGCGGGACAATATCTTTTTTTTATACGACTAGGGTAACCAGCGTACGACCTGCCTGATGGTGAGCAGTCATCACGGCCTATGGACGCTTGTGACACCAGAGACATCATTCACGTGACATCGACCCTATTACTGCTAACATACGGAAAATACATTACTTTAATAACTCCGTTGACGTTGAAAACTATGGATATGTCTGTGATGTCGCAACTGGGACCCTACCGGCTAAGCTGAATGAAGCCGATTCAAATTGGATTGAAGCAAGTTGAAATGGAGAATGAGAAAAGTATGAATTGTAGGTAAAGTCGAGGGCTCATGAAGCTTTTCACTTGTAGTATGAGCCTTACATCCACAGTGATTGTAATAATAACGGTACAGAGTCCAACTGTACAATAAATAAAACTTATAAATAAATAGAGTCTTAAGGGGGGGGGGGGGGGGGGGGCAGCTGCGAAATGAAGTCTCGATCGATCAGTAGATCGAAAGACGACAAGCTTCAAAAAGACTCCGGTGACAATCGGAAAATCCTGTAGTGAAGTAAAACGCAAAGCGGTCTGGCAAAGTACTATGAACCTCGTCTGCTCCAGCCATGGGGTAAGGAACTTTAAGTCAAGAGTTGCGAACTCCGTCTGCCCCAGTTTAAAGGGCCTTAAGTCAAGACATGTCATGAGGCAACCTCGTCGACATAGATCAAATGCTTAGAAAGCGTCTCTTCCTTCGCAAGGTTCTATAGCGACAGTGCGAGGTTATTTTCTTCCAATGACACTGATCTCTACATCTCCCTGTGGTCTCTGATTTAAGTCTAATGGGATTCGATTGTACATTTGCGTATTGAAAGAGGCCAATATTAACGCGCTACTCGCATGACAAGTAACCCATCTAAACCCTTATGGATAACGTTGCTCGTCTCGCGTATTTGCTTAATCTAGCACAAAGACGCTATCCTGTTTGAAGTGGGCATTTGCAAGCCTTTATTTCGTAAAAGCAAATCCTCTGAGAAATATTGTCTAGGCACTTAAGTCGACTTATCTGTGTTAAGCCAGTCCTGCCTTATCGTTTGAGCCGCCGTCAGGATTCACTGAACTGTTCCTAGCCTAACTTCTTACAAATGTTACATCTACTAAGGGTCTCTAAGGCTCGTTAAAAGTTAAAAGTTACATGATGGATTTCTGCCCTATTTTTTTGGAAAACTGTTGAAGACTCTTTGGTACGAAGAAATTATGCGAATCTCGATGGGTATTGAACAATTAATGTGGAAACACATGTTTGTTTATGCCACGCCGATGCCAAACAGCGTATGGCCCGCCTGATGTAAAGCGGTAACCGTAGATCATAGGCGCTTGTAATACAAGGAGCACTCACGCTCAACGGGTCAATAAATATAAATATAAATAATTGTCAGACCCATAACAAAAACCATATGTGTTCCTGGGAGTGAGTGAGTTTATCCATATGGGTTTTGTTATTTAGTTGAGATTTCCTATGAGACACTAGTATAAGTACAGATAGTATAAGGCAGGTTTATTTCATATAGCTATTATACATACATACATCAGGGTGCACCACGTGCAGGTGAAATAGATTTTGACTCTAAAGATGTTGGGGAGCCACTTAAGACTTAGACTAGACGGTCAAGAACGGTACAAAGGTGTAAAAATGTGCAAAGGTAAAGAAGTGTCATGTTAGGTTGACGTGTTCTTAACTGGACACTCTTATGTCCTCCGTATTCTTAGCTGTACCACACGCCGGCCACTCCATACAAATTGCGCATCATTGACTACTACATAAACAATCTTCTATGCGTTTGTGCAGAGCGTGAATGAGAGTGTGTGCGTGCGGCGTCATACAAACTCCCAGATTCGTCTCAGTGGGGAGATGAGGTCGACACGAGAGAGCGGTAAGGAGTGGGCATACTTAGTACGAGTACTATTATTTATACTGTAGCTGTACTTCTTATTTCCTCCGTGTTATTTATTTTCTTTTCTCTTTGTATTTTGTTCTTGAAATAAATATAATTCTACTTCGAAAGATTTCGAAATAATCATAGCTCTCTATTACTCTACTTACTAACTATTATCTAAACAATAAATAAAGAAATAAATATTGTCAGACAAATTACACAGCGCCATCTAGCCCCAAAGTAAGCGAAGCTTGTGTTATGTGTACTAGACAACTGATAAACATACGTAAAATATATATATATTTTTTTTATTTGTAAATACATATTTATGATACATAGAAAACACCCAGACTAAGACAAACAGACATGTTCATGCACACAAATGTTTGTCCTATGTGGGAATCGAACCCACGAGCGTTGGTGTCGAAGTCTCGTCATTGACCGCTACGCCACCGAGCTCGTCAAATGAATGGTGAAATTTCTTAAAAACAGTAAAGTGCGAAGAACATTATTTACCTCTTCCTAATAACCCAGGGTCGTTTAGACGAAGCGTGAAGAAATATTTACATGGGTCGTCAAGGGGTGGACCGCCAGCGCTGTGCTAATCGCAGTGATGGCGGTCCTCACATTTAGTCTCCACTTGCGCTTTCCATCAGGCAAGGTGGAGACATTTTGACAGACCACATTAAAAAAAAATGTACGTAAGTAGTAACGTAAGTATTACCATATTATAGATACAACCTTACTTCTAATACGTATTAAGTATTTTTTTTTATTATGTCTGTTCTTATTACGCATAATACACGTAAAATTTCCTTTAAATTTCAATTCCTGCGTTACACGTTATAACATAAACCTTTCTCGCAATGGTCAACATTTTTAACCCCCAACCCAAAACTATATTATAGAAATCTCATGTCATAGTGTGTGGGGTCTCACGCCTCTGAAACGGCTGGACCGATTATTATGAAAGTTTTTATGTATATTTGTTAGGTATTGGTCGTAGAGTTTCACAACGGTAGGTGATAATAGGCTAGACGACAATGATCTAAAATTATAAAAAAAATGTATCACTATCGTAAAATATCCTTGACTTGTAGACTTGTTTTATGATCGTTCAAAGTTTGGTGGGAAAGTCCAATTTAAAAGGCTGAAATTATTTATAAAAATATTAACTTTGGAAAAACAATAAAAAATACTGTAACTTTTGTTACGGCACTAGCTACATAAAGGCAGTATTTAACATAGCTGTCGTACAAATTTCTATTTTAATGTATACATAATACCTAATTTTAACGTCATGAGTCAGTAGCCTTTGAGTACTGACTTACCTCACTTACTTACCTACGACGTACCGACTACTTGAGACCTTTTGTATGGAGCGTTTTCGAGAAAGTCCAAAATTGTGATTTTCAAGTTATCATATTTCGAGAAGTTTTTATGCTATCGAAGTAATCAGTCTAATTCACCTCAGTATAATTTCACCTATAGTTATATTATACTGACGTTCTTACTGTTATGTAATCGAAAAAAAAATGTCGTCTAGCCTATTCAAATGGCAAAACAGCGGTTACCGGGCCAGGTAGTACTAATAAAAGTTTAATGTGTGTACAAGTTATAGGAGTACTAGCTGACCCGGCAAACGTTGTTTTGCCATATACATTAATCGTTTAGGGGTATAAAATAAATAGATGTTGGCCGATTCTCAGACCTACCCGATATGCACACAAAATTTCATAAAAATCGGTCCAGCCGTTTCGGAGGAGTATGGCAACGAAAACTGTGACACGAGAATTTTATATATAAGATAAACATTACTTAATGCATCCATGCTCACAAACTTTCACATTTACCACGTTATTCACATAAGGAGCCCATCAAGTTGTAGTTGTAATGTGCCTACGAGGAACACGGGCCCCGACCGGCAGCCAAAAGGGAGATAATCTCACTTTAATATCTCTACTTCGGGCCGCGGCACGTTTTAGCATAATTTTAACCCACATTTGTTACCGTGTTTGTTTTATGTTTCATATACCTATGGATAAGTACTGTAAAATACGACGTATAGACGAATATATATGAATAATATATTTTGGGGTGTAAGTGGTTGCTCAACATCTTTGAACCAAAGCCAACTTCACCTGCACGCGGTGCACCCTGCTGACTGACAAACGAAGCTCTGGCGAAAAGAGAGGTAGGGAACGTAATTGTAAGCTACCCGACTGGGGAATGTACCTCCACCTCACAGAATACCGCAGCCAAATAACGGCTCCCTTGAGGGCTGTTGTGTTCCTGCGAGTGAGTGAGGTCACCAGAAAGGAAGGAGATGCTGCGATGGCAGCGGGGGTGGCGGCGCGCGAGCGATATTTTATGTTGCTAGCGTTAATATGGCTACGGTAACCGCTTCACTCAGGCGGGCCGTATGCTTGTCTGCCAACTGACGTAGTATAAAAAAAAAAAAAAAAAGTAAATACGACGAGCCCGGTGGTCGAGTTGCTAGCAATGGCTACTGTGACTCCGAGGACGCGGGTTCGATCCCCACACAAGACAAACATTTGTGTGCATGACCATGTCTGTTTGTCTTGGTCTGGGTATTTTCTATATATTATAAGTAGGTATGTATATTTACATAAAAAATGTATTATTTATCAATTGTATAGTATTCATAGTAAGTACAAGCTTTGCGCTTAATTTGGGACTAGATGGCGCTGTGGAAATATGGAGTTAGTTTTCGTTTCCCACTTCATACGCCCTTTTAACCTATGAGAATTTTCATATATCCTTAACTTATAACGGGTGCGAGGACTCCAAAAGCGTTGATAATACGTCGAACCTTATAGATCTTTTGTTCTCTCCTTTGTCATTTATTCACTCATTCCATCCTATCCAGAATCATGAGTAATGTACTAGAACACTTTTATTTTTTTATACCACTAAAGTGGTAAACAAGCATACGGCCCGTCTGATGGAACGCAGTTACCGTAGCCTATGAACGCCTGTAACACCGGGGGCATCACACGCGCGTTGCCGACCCTATAAAAACCTCTTCACGCCCTTTTTGAAGAACCTCCTGCTGTAGTCTCCTGAGAAAACCTCGACAGGCAGTTCATTTCACAGCTTTACCGTACGCGGGAGAAAACTTTTCTGGAACCGCGACCACTTAGGCTCCAATGTGTGAGGATGAACTCCCTGTCGATGGCGAGCGGTGCCATTGTAGATGGAGGCCGTGGGCATCATGTCAAACAACTCCTCTGAACACACCCCATTGTACAATCGGTAGAACACACAAAGGGACGCAAAATCTCTCCTCAGAAAAAACACTGCTCGGCGAGAGAGCCTGTAGTCTACCAGGATAGGATATGCCTTTCGTTTGTTTATCTTTATCCTCATTCGGTTTCCAATGTCATTTAGTCGGGGTACATTGACACAATAATATCATAATACCTCATTTAGTTCTTCACTGACGTTACAGTTATCAACATATTTCATCACGTAATTCCAAAATGCTAAGCGTATGCCTTTTTGTACTACCGAGTTACAAATAAACATATGGCCTGCCGGTTGTGTAGCTGTGACCGTAGCTTGCAATCTGACCATAACAGCTGCCATCGCTGCAACTCCTTACTTCCTGACTCCCCTCCCTGGCAGAAACAACCCATTTTGCGACTTAATACTCTTCTTCAATACTTCTTTAATTCTTTTTAATATATTATCTGTTTGTTGTCTTGTTTATACATAATTTGCTGTGTAATGAGCAAATAAATGTTTTTCTTTCTTTCTTTCTCTTTCCTTAGGGTCCGTTTAAACAAACCGGCTCGGAGAGCGGAGCCGATTTTGAATACGTTTAAAATAGAGCTTTGTGTCATTGGCATAAGGTTTACTTTAAAATCCACATCGGCTCTCGTGCATTCTCATAACGTGAATTTAAATAACAAACCTTATACCAATGATCCAAAACTCTATTTTAAACGCCACCAAAATCTGCTCCCTTCTCCGAGCCGGTCTGTGCGAACGGACCCTTAGGCTTCTAGGAATCCACGCCCAACTGTATGTCAAATTGATTGATTACTTAATTAGATGCAGAGAAGTTTGAGTAGCACAAAGGCATTGACTCGGATGTATGTTGACCAGCGTCTAACAGGCTGCCGACACTATAATAACCAACGCTGGTTTTCAGTCAGCCTTAAACAAACAAAGTAACCTATATTCACTATGTTGCGGGTATTTTTATAATTATAATACATAAACAATACATTTTATAATTATTATATTTATTCTTATTATTGTTTTATATGTATCATAAGTATGTATTTACAAAAAAAAATGTATTTACGTATGTTTATCAGTTGTCTAGTACCCATCACACAAGCTTCGCTTACTTTGGGGCTAGGTGGCGCTGTGTAATTTGCCTGACAATATTTATTTATTATATTTACTAGCGAACGCCTGCGGTTTCACCCGCGCAATCCCGTTGTTTCCGTCCCCGGTGTGATTTCCTTGATAAAAACTATCCTTTGTGTTATTACAGATTATATTTTACCCGTGTACCAAATTTCATCACAATCCCTTCAGTAGTCAGTGATTTACACGTTCAGTCCCATTATTTCCATTCCTGTGAGAATTCCAAGATAAAAAGTACCTTATGTGTTATTCCAGATTATATTCTACCCGTGTACTAAATTTCATCACAATCCCTTCAGTACTTAGTGATTTACACGTTCAGTCCCATTATTCCCGTTCCCGTGGGAATGTCGAGATAAAAAGTACCCTATGTGTTATTCCAGATTATATTCTACCCGTGTACTAAATTTCATCAAAATGCCTTCAGTGGTTTTTGTGTGAAAGAGTAACAAACATCCATCCATCCACACATACACAAACTTTCGCATTTATAATATTAGTAGGATAGGATTCCAATTAATCCCTTATTTCATTACATTTACTGTATGCCAAATTTCAGTCCAATCCGTCCAATCGTCTGAAACGTCCATTTATAACTCAGTCACTTTCCTTTTAAATATTTAGGTAGGTAATAAAATGTGAAAGACTGGTCACAAACGCCAGCCGTCAAATTGAGATCTAAATTTGTCTTCACGTCTTAAAATGTTTAATGCTTAGAAAAAGAACCCTTTTCGCTTCAGTATTTACGGGACTGAATAAATAAACGTCGTAAACCAAGACATTCAAGTTTAAACGCTAACGAGCCGGGAGACCATCGTCTCAGGATTCTACCTAAAAGACATTGAAGGGACCGTGAGTTTATTCTTGAAATAAAATGTTGAAGACTTGAAATATTAGTTTATTTTTGACGAGCTCGGTGATCGAATGGCCATTTGATACGCTGACGTCGAGAGTCCCGGGATCGATCTCCGCATAAGACATCTGCGTACATGAACGTGTCTGTTTGTCTTGGTTTTGATGTTTTCTATATATTGTAAGTATGAAAATAGATTTACGTATGTTTATCTTTTATCTAGTACTTACACTACATACACTAGCTTTGCTTAGTTTGGTTTAGGACTAGATAATGTATAATTTGTCCAGGAATATTTCTTCGTCAACCCTTACTCACCCCACTGCTGGGATACGGGTCGCTCCTCAACTGAAGGGATTTAGAGCATACTCCACCACGCTGCTCAACTGCGGGTTGGTGGAGACCAGTGTTTTCAAGCCGCCTAAACTTGACCTGGCTTAACGACTGTCATCTAACGGCAAAAGCCGGGACCGACGGTTTAACGTGCTCTCCGAAGCACGGAGAAGCTCGAGATAAAATAAACCCATCCATGGACAGGCTACGGTCGACGTTGCTTCACTTGCGTGTTCGATTACACTGACTCGCACAACGCCGCCATCGAGCTTCTCATCCAGAAATATTTGTTTAGTATTATTTTTTTAATAAGCTCAGTGATAGAGTGATTAACAATCATCATCAGGGCATGTGAGTCTCCATTACAGGAGCACGACCCTCTCTCGTCCGTCCCAGACAGACGGAGGGTTTGGCCTACACTCCCCACGCTGGCCAGACGGGTTGGGGAGGCTAAATTGAAAAAAAAATGAAAATATTTTATTATTGCCAAATACTGTCCTTACAAATGTTTGGGTATTCCTTTTAAGCAGAACAAGTGTTTGTGTTATGAGTGACCGCTCTTCCAGAGTTACCATAAGAAAGTGACAATATTAAAAATAAAATTATAAATATACAATAAATTAAAGGAGGAAAAAAGAAGCATTTAAACTAAAGAAATAGAAGCTTCAGTACGTGTGTGTGTGTGTGCGCGCGCGTGTGTGTGTGTGCGTGTGTGTGTGTGTGTGTGCGCGCGTGCGTGTGTGCGCGCGTGTAGTGCGTGTGTTTCTTAAGTGCGCGCGTGTAGTGCGTGTGTCTATGTATGTGTAAATGAAATAAAATAAATTTATTGCCAAACACACACGTAATATCATAACAATAAAGAACATCACTTAAATAGATGCAGAGAAGTTTGTGTTGCAAAAAGGCTTTGACACAGCTGTATGTTGACCGGTGTCTGACAGGCTGCCGACACTGACCAACGCTGGTTTTCAGTCAGCTAAATAAGCCAAATAAAGTAGCCTGTATTGCATACATAATATTTTGTTTTATACTAAGACTCAACTTTTGGGGTGTAAGTGGTTCATCAACACCTTTGAACCAAAGCCAACTTCACCTGCATGTGGTGCACCCTGCTGAATGACAAACGAAGCTCTGGTGAAAAGAGAGGTAGGGAGCGTAATTGTAAGCTACCCGACTGGGGAATGTACCTCCACCTTACAGAATACCGCAGCCAAATAACAATTCCCTTGAGGGTTGTTGTGTTCCTGCGAGTGAGTGATGTCACCAGAAAGGAAGGAGCTGCTGCGTTGGCAGCGGGGGTGGTGGCACGCGAGCGATATTTTATGTTGCGAGCGTTAATATGGCTACGGCAACCGCTTCACATCAGGCGGGCCGTATGAATGTCTGCCACCCGACGTAGTATAAAAAAAAACTAATTCGGCTTATATGTTAACTCAACATTTATTGAATCTGTGATGACACTAAGTACTGGTCAGATATTTGTTGTGATTTTCAAATTTTTCTATGAGTTCAGAAATTGACATTATTAACTAGCAACTATATGTATATTAATGCACTAAATTAAACTTATGTTGGGATGTAAATGGTTCATCAACATCTTTGAACCATAGCCAAATGAACTTGCACGCGGTGCACCCTGCTGACTGACAAACGACGCTCTGGCGAAAAGAGACTTAGGGAGCGTAATTGTACGCTACCCGATTGGGAAATGTACCTCCACCTCAAAGAATACCGCAGCCAAATAACAATTCCCTTGAGGGTTGTTGTGTTTCTGCGAGTGAGTCAGGTCACTAGAAAGAAAGCGAAGGAGATGCTGCGTTGGCAGCGGGGGTGGCGGCGCGCGAGCGTTATTTTATGTTGCAAGCGTTAATATGGCTACGGTAGCCGCTTCATATCAGGCGGGCCGTTTGTTTGTCTGCCACCCGACGTAGTATAAAAAAACCTAAAGATTCACGCATGAAATATATATACAAGCATAGTATATGCCTTTTGTCTACAATGCGTATTAATTTCTCGACTTAACGCCGACACGAGAGGAGACGGCGAATGTCGATACATCAAGTAGAGCCAAGGTCGAGTTTCCGATCCATCAGCAATATCAATTTCGTTGTCGAGCCTGGAGCCATCTAAGATTACCAATTTCAATCCGTATGTGTTCCGGTAGCTAGCAAAATTTAAAGAACCATTCGTTTTTGGCCTCTGGGATATTCCATCAGTACCGGAAACTGAAATAAATCAAAACAGACTCTACCAATAGTGGGAATTATTACTAAATTATAATATATATAACTAGCTTACTCCCGCGGTTTCGTCCGCGTTTATGTTTTTCTTAATTAAAAGTATCATATGTCCTTGCTAATAATACCTTTGAGAATATGTGTACAAAGTTTCATTATGATCGGTAACAAACAAACTCACATACATTAACATTTATAATATTAATAGGGATAGGGATAGTAGCGATATGATAGATTGACGAGCTTGGTGGCGTAGCGGTAAATGACGCGGCTTCGACACCAACGCTCGTGGGTTCGATTCCCATACAGGACAAACATTTGTGTGCATGAACATGTCTGTTTGTCTTGGTCTGGGTGTTTTCTATGTATCATAAGTATGTATTTAATAAAAATGTATTTACGTATGTTTATTAGTTGTTTAGTACCCATAACACAAGCTTCGCTTACTTTGGGGCTAGATGGCGCTGTGTAATTTGTCTGACAATATTTATTATATTATTTATTTTCGCGATCATAGAATCAGATGGTAATCTTCTTCAGCTTCGGCGGTGGAGTCCCAGGCTCCATTAAAATTAATGTACCTAAACAATGTTCTATAAATTCGAATATCCTTCAGTCCTCCCGAGAGCGATGAAATAAACATACCAGGAATTCACTGCAAAATAGAAGCATTTCCATATACGTTCAACTACAAATGCGACATCTGGAGTCCTCAACGGTACTATCGTTGAGTAAATGTTTATATTGCGTCAATATGTATGCGTAGGGTACACACTGCGTTTGTTAGTTACGATTTGCATGTGGATTGACGAATGTAGGCGCTGTTTACTATTCCATAACAGAATATATTAAATAAATAATTTCGTTTTTTTTTACCCGATTGCTAAAGGATGGTGAGTAACCTTTATAGGTGTATTTATATTATGTCAATTTGTGTATTATTTATTAGGGTATATACCGGTTATTCTAGTTATTTTTTATACGAGAGGGGGGCAAACGAGCATATGGGTCACCTAATGGAAGGCAATCACCACCGCTCATGGAGATTAGCAACACCAAGGACAACATTTGAGTTTTACTTGACTATCCATCTCTTTAGGCTTTTAATGCCTTATTTGCCATATTGCTGTCTCTCATATTGTCAACAGGAGAAGTCAAATTCCAAAAGTTTTTACTAAGTAAGCCGTATTTTATCTCCGGGGCTACAGTGGACTTCATTTTTCATTGCCTTTTATTGGCTGTTAATCCTGGCCACACAGGAGACATAGTGGTCGGAATGTGTAGCGGGCCCCCGTCGCGATTAGTTCCGTGTAGTAACTGCGATGCGACTTAGTATCGCTTATGTATACCAAGTGTCTCAACCGTATTTCATTCATTACTTTAAACAGAACACTATTGATATATCTCTAAAGATGTTTCATCCTACATAACGGCAGTAAATTAATTATTCACCAACATTTTAGCAACGACTCGTGTTCTAAAATAATGACTATGGCTTTGAATATTTAACCGCGTTATTTTATCCTCATAAGCACTTCTCATGTAACCTGTAACTTTAGGAGTAATCAGGGTTCAGTGAGATGAACCAACAGCACTACAGTCATCAGATTTAACAATTTATAGGTTGTATAACTATCCACTGATAACTTTTGAAAACATATCTGAAAGAGAGAGGATTAAATGATCAATCAATCAATCATTTTATTTGCGCAAAATGTAGGTACTCGTACATAACAAATAAATAATAAATAAATAAATATTGTCGGACAAATTACACAGCGCCATCTAGCCCCAAAGTAAGCGAAGCTTGTGTTATGGGTACTAGACAACTGATAAACATACGTAAATACTTCTTTTTTTTTTGTAAATATATACTTATGATACATAGAAAACACCCAGACTAAGACAAACAGACATGTTCATGCACACAAATGTTTGTCCTATGTGGCAATCGAACCCACGAGCGTTGGTGTCGAAGCCGCGTCATTGACCGCTACGCCACCGAGCTCGTCGACATAAGATGACATATATTATTTTCCCATAAACATTTTGTCTTCTCTGAGACATACAAATTATATTAACATAAAATAAAACTTAGAATCTAGTTACACATGATGAAGGTATTCATATATTATATGTATCTCTCTTAAATCACGGGTCTAGCCCGGTCATTTGATAGGCGTGCGTCTATATCGGGGATATAGATCCAACGCGTAGGGGCCCCTTTGAGAAGTTTGATGTAATGTTGTGTACTAATAATAGTAATAAATAGTATTATTACGTATCTCTTTTTAATCACACACAAGCTGCCCTGCGGACGTATTATTACTATTATTAGTCATGCTTCAGAGCCAAAGCCAACCTCATCTGCACGTTGTGCAATATGACGACTAGTGAGGCTTTGGCAAAAGAGAGATAGAGGTACAGTAAATTTGTAATTTGCTACCCGACTGGGGAAGTACCTCCACCTCACAGAATACCGCAACCAAGTAACAATTCCCTTGAGGGTTGTTGTTTTCCTCGGAGTGACTGAAGTCACCTGAAAGGAAAAAGTAGCTGCGAAGGCCGCGGTGTTGGCAGCGTGCGAGTGATATTTCATGTTCCGAGCGTTTATATGGCTCCGGTAACCTCTTCACATCAGACGGGCCGCATGCCTGTCTGCCACTAAACATAGTATGAAATAATTTTAACAAAAAAACGAATCCAATCATTACTCTACATTTATGTATGAGGCATTACTGGCTGATGATGATGATGATATTGAAAAAAGTATGGGACCAATCTGAAAGTATACTCTTTCAAATAAAAAAAGTTTTTTTCAAATCGGTTTATAAATCACGAAGTAATTAAGTAATAAACATTAAAAAGTTATTGTCATTTAATAATTGAAATTCCAGGGAATTTCAATTATTACTTTTTTTTTTGTTTATTGTTTATATACAAAAAAATACATCTTTCATATTATCTAGTTACTTACCGTAAAAACTTTTTAGGTTTAATTAGGCAAGAATTCGTTCTTCTATACTTAAATGAAAATATTATTATATAAAAAATGGAAATAAATTATTGAAATATATATTATAAATATTTCAATAATATATTTTCATTTTTATCTGCAAGTATTCCATCAATAAGCTTTTTATAAAGCTAATAAATGTCTACAGATAAAATCGTAATTCAAAACGCTAAAGAAGCCAAAGCAATTTGAACCGAGCGCGAATCCATCTCATAAATACTTAAGGATGTATAAAATACGTCGTTAGAACTCCTTAAGTGCGTACGGAGATTTGCTCCGACGAAAATATTCATTTCGAATATTAAGTCGAGTCGGTTTTGAATCGCAAATAATTTCCCAACGAGGCCCTTCTAATGACAGCTGTGTTCGTTTATATTAGAGTTATAAACGTGAGCACATACTGCCGCTGGTTAATTTGGAACTTCATACTTCGTTTGTACTGAAGCCTGTGTCGCTGTGTTGTCGTCCCAGAATGTTACTAAAGAAACTGTCACATACGCGGCAACAAAACAAAATCCTTTGTCCACTAAGATATATTTATTTAATTCAACATTGCATTACATACGGGCCTTAATTAAATTAAATTAATTAAATCAGATACATATGCACCTTGTCAGGCATCGCAATGGTCGAGAGAGAGGTTAACACTACGAATTAAGGTATTCAGCGACCGAGTAGAAGGGTTTCCCTAATAAATGTTTTTTTAAGAGAATTATAGAAAATCCTATAATTTGTTTCGTCTTTCATATATTTGGGCAGTTTGTTATTGACCCGCACAAACATGGGGTAAAGCCCAGAACTATTTATTTTTAGCTTAGATGTTGTTTGCATCAAATTGTTAGGTCTCCGTGATTGGTATCCATTGAAAAGATACCTTGTTTATTTGTTTATAAAACTTTATTGTATTAAGATACATATAATATATAATATTATGCACGCATTCGCAGCGAGAATTACGCTCAGAGCCAAAATTTGTGGCCTGTGACTTGAGACTGTTGTTAATAATGCAATGCTTGTTGCAAATGCAAAACACTGGTATCCGCCAACCCGATATTTCATATTACGAGCGTTAATATGACTACGGTAACCACTTCACATCACGCGGGCTGTACGCTTGTCTACTATCCGTCGTAGTTTAAAAAAAACTATAGTTGAGCTTGAAGAACTTTGCTCTAGACCAGTGTTCCGCAAAGTGTGTGCCGCGGCTCACTGGTGTACCGTGATCATTAGTTGGTGTGCCTCGGAAAAATAAGTTTATCTCATGAAGCTAAATAGACGAACAGAAGAAAAATACTTACACAAATAAAAAATGATTTTTCATTTAAGATGTACCTCCGAAAAATTTCATTTTCCTAGATGTACCTTAGACACAACATGTTTGCGGAACACCACTCTAGACTCCAGCGATTGAGGGGCGACCAGTAAGCCAGCAGAGAGATAATTAAGGATTGAGAATGAGTACTTGTCTCGTAGGGTAACTGCCTCAGTATTGTATAGTGTCTATTTCTGTATTGTTAATACACCTGGGAAAATGCATTTGCCTAGAATTTAAATCCAGCTAGATCGATGTGTCTCAGCGGTAAATTCCTGTACTGTAGAGCCGTTTGTGAGATCGTCTTGCATTGAATACCTTATATATATTGTGGTCTAAGATATCCTATGTAATACAAGATTTCTTCATATAACAGGATAGGATACGAGAATATATTTGCTGGATTGCTGAATAGTTTTATTTTTTGTTTATTTATATACAAGTATTAAATTACATTTTTTTATAATAATTATTTTTTATACTACGTCAAAGCCTGATAAATAAAACGGTTACCGTAGCCATATTAACGCTTGCCCGCCGCCACTCCCGCTGCCAACGCAGCAACTCTTTCCTTTCTGGTGATCTCACCCACTCTGATGCAAACAGCAATCCTCAAAGGAATTGCTATTTGGCTGCGGGATTCTGTGAGGTGGAGGTACTTCCCCAGTCGGGTAACTTAAAAATACGCTACTCTCTACCCCCAGAGCATCACACCAGGGCCTTGTTTGTAGACAATATACTAAATGATTACTATAAAATTGAATAGCATATAAGATAGATAGATAGATAGATAGATAATATTTTTATTGGTTTGCTGTTACACTTTTTACTTAAGCTAGAGAAAATACACATAATTAAACAAATACAAACAAATATTGACAAATATGGAAAAGTCTAAAGATGCGCATGTGCACCAGCAACACCAATTGGTTGGAGGCTCAGTGACAATTATTGCCCCTAGAGGCAAACCACTGCTTTTCAGCTTCCACCTTTAGGAAAATCACTGAATCACCGAGAGGGCATAAAACAGCGCCAGACAAAGAGTGAGACGAAGAGTACCAAAGTTGAAAGTGTAATTATGTATATGTGTAAGAGTGCATTATGATGAGACGATGAGTGTGTTGTGGGTATGTGTGTCGATTGAGTGTGATTATGTGATATATGTATATATATTAAGTAGTATATATATATTAAGTAGGACTATATTTCATATATAAAATTTATGTACCGACAGCTGCCGTGCCACAGTATGCTGAAATCGTTTCTTGCTGACTCATAAGTATCATCTTATATTTAGTTATGAAAGTTTTCTTTGAGTTCAGTTGTCTGAGCGGTGGGGGAATATTGTTCCAGCACTTGGTGGCTTGATGGCGGAAGCTGCCTGTAAATGCAACTGTTCTATGTATCTGTCCTACTAACAGTAATCGTTTGTTGGGACGCATGCAGTATTTATTTGGAAAATTAGAAAATTGTAATTTTGATGACAAATATGTGGGCTTCTTAAATTTTATAATGTCAAACACTAATCCTGCCATATGCAACTGTCTACGAAAGGACATATTTAGCAAAGAGAATTTATTTAAATAAGGGTATATATGACTCCTGGGTGGAATTACAAAACAAAAACGGCAGCAGGCATTTTGTACTCGCTGAATTAGACGCTGTGTCTTAGACAGTAGTCGGGGTCCATATACCAGGTCACCGTAGTTTAATTTAGATAGGATGAGTGATTCGCAGAGTGTTATGCGGACCTGTTCACTAAGTAAATTTCGTATATAATAGGTACACTAAAACGTCGCCATTTGAAAGAAGCATTCTGCCATAAAACGGTATTGGTGCGTAACAAATAGGCATTCCCGTTTATCGTTACGGCGCTCGTCCGCGAGAGGGGTACACCTGCGCCCGACAATTTAGTCGACGCCGGCGACACCTGCCCGTCTTCACTAAATTTATACACAGCACTACCTTTAATGTGAACATTTTACACGTCTAAAATACAAAAATAACATTTTCACCTCACTAGCTCGTAAAAGCTCTGTTTATCATTCGAAATCTGCGTGGAAAATCGCACTTTATCCGTTAGCGTGGAAAGTGTTTTTAAAATTCGAATATTTTTATTCAATAAAGGTTTCGTACAATAAATTACATATATATAGAACCTCATTGGTTTCGTAATAGTTTATATTCTCTGCAGCCAGTCCATTGATGATTGAAATGCAAATACTTATTTCATGTCATGCGCCAGCCTCATTTAAAGAATCGCACTGGCCGGCAAGAAAATTTAAAACTGTTTTTCTTGCACCTAACATTTTCCTCGCTTTAGTGAGGTGAAAAGTTGTGTGTTGCGCTCGGCAGCAAAGTTATTTAGCGTCTCGTACCTTTGAAACCCTCGCTACGCTCAGGATTCTATATTTGAACCACTCGCTTCGCTCGTGGCTCAATCCTATCCTTCGCTTGCTCAGGTTTCAATACAAGGTACTCGCGCCAAAAATTAACTTTGCAGCCTTGCATAACAAATAACTATTATTAAAAACTAGCTGACCCAGCGAACTTCGTACCGCCTACGATACTCAATTGTTTTGCCTTCCCGGAACCTCTCCACTAACACTTGAGCTTTATGGTATGGTTTTAAAGTTCAAATTTACTTTTAAGTATTATTACGAATCGTTTGTATGGGAGTATATATATATATATATATATATATATATATATATATACTAGCTTTCGCCCGCGGCTTCGCTCGCGTGACATTCGGAGCCAACAAGTGTTTACTCATTAATCAATAGAAGTACTCGTGTAAAGTTTCGGATAAAATAGTCCAACTAATCTTGTTTCCCCATACAAACTTTGGACCCCCGTTTCACCCCCTTAGGGGATGAATTTTGAAAAATCCTTTCTTAGTGCACCCCTAGACATCATAAGGAACCTACGTGCCAAATTTGGAATCTCTAGACCCAGCAGTTTGGGCTGTGCTTGATATATATCAGTCAGTCACTCAGTTTCTTCTTTTATATATTCTAACCCCATCGCATCCCCACAGGGGTGATTTTATGTCACGTTGGCTATGTTAGATAATAAAATAGTTGTTATTTTCGTAATCAGTGACCCGATAAACCATAAAAACAATACCCATGACGATTTTCAGACTTTTTCACTCCATTTTACCCCTTTAGGGATTGAATTTTGAAAAATCCTGAAGTACGTGTTTACTCATTTATCCATAGAAGTACTCGTGTAAAGTTTTGGATAAAATAGTCCAACTAATCTTGTTTCCCCATACAAACTTTGGACCCCCATTTCACCCTCTTAGGGGATGAATATTGAAAAAATATTTCTTAATGCACCCCTAGTCGTCATAAGGAACCTACGTGCCAAATTTGGAATCTCTAGACCCAACGGTTTGGGCTGTGCGTTGATATATCAGTCACTCAGTCAGTCAGGACTTTGAATTTTATATATATATAGATTTATTTAGTTAGAGCTTCCTTTTAGGCATTATCAAACATAGGTATTATAAAGGTGTGTTTTGATTTTTCTTTTAGTAAAACATTTTAGTATTTCCTAAACCATTAATTACACCATGACCCGTATCTGTCACATTCGACATTATCAAGTCTGAAAATAAGTTTTACTTATTTGTCACTGCCCGAGGGGCATTAATCAACAGCGGGGGACGTTTGCCCGCGAAGTGCCCATTTATACAGCTCTCCTTTCCAGAGTTGTTTTGTAGAACGGTTAGGTAATGCACTGTTAGCTGTTGTTATTGTTAGCGAATGTTTCTTAGTTTGATTTATTCGAATTTATTATAGTCAATTTGCAACGATTATACCACATTCCCTATGATTGCAGCGAAATGGCATTGCTACTAGTCGTAGCGTTTTACTACGCGGGTTACGAGCTACGGGCTACGACTGCTACGAGAATACGTAACTTATTCAGGCAATAACATTACTTAGAATTAGAGGTTGTAGACCACACATACACACTCATACATAACAATGCTTATTATCATTTCTATTAGTATCGTGCCTAGTTACTAAAACTAGATGCACGGTATTGTACAAAAACTAAGCAAAATAATGTCCGCAATAGGGAGAAGATGACATAAATCTTACTTATATATGACCCATATTAAAAGAAACTTTAACTCCTTTATGCATTGTAAAATCGCCCTTACAATTCAGACTAGTTCTTATGTCATTTATATAAAAACAAAGTTAAGAGTTAAGAAAAAAAGACAATCATTTTGGAAATTAATGTCAAATATGGAAGTGTTCGAATATGGATACTTAAGCATATTCGAAATGACGATCTGGGAGCTCTTTCAAGTGAAATTGGGACGTTTTTTTGGGTTGATCTTTCATAATGAGCATCGAGTTCTAGTATCAATGATCGAAGGTATTGTGCTAGCTATTGCGAGCAGTTTCGCTTGTATGTTTGATTTTGGTGTCAGAAGAGAACCAAAAACATTAATCATTAAAGCACTGAGAAATCGCAAGTGACTTTACATTTATATATGTGCATTTATTTTTATTTATTAATTTAAACTGTTAATTTGACGCGATTATAGACTTTGCGATTATTGTAATAGTCTTGTTTGCAACTTCACACCAGTAAAATATAAAAATGCAAAAATTCGCCACGCTCACAAACCTTCCTGGTAGATCAGTTGGAAGAGCACTCGACCGGCTATCGAGAGGTCGTGGGTTCAAATCCCAACAAGGCGAGGTATGTGTATTTTTCAATTTTAAAATATTTATAATAAATAGTCTTGTTTGTTTGTACATAAAATAACAAAATAAATTTAACGACTTTAAAAATGTAATTTCTGCAAAAGTGAGCTTATTTCTGTTACAGATCTCTACCAGCTAACCTTTGAATCATTAAATAAAGTAACTTGTTAGTACTAGCTTGTAAGTAAACCGATTTAGAGACGCAATCCACTTGCATCGGACGTACTTAACAAGTTACATATAAATCGGGACATCAATTGGAAAATTATCCTGCTAAAACATACAACGCAAACATACAAACCAGATTTACTCCAAGTTCTCATTACCTCCCGAAGCACGAAGAAGTAGTCTAAACAGAACTTGACTCTATAGTAATGCTCAATTAATACCATAATCATAAAGGTTTTAAACAACGTCGAATGACAAACGAGCATACGGACCACCTGATGTAAAACGTCGATGGTTGCCATAAATGTTTAATGAGTTTTGTTCTTCCCATTTTGTTGTACTAGTTATCATACATTTTAAAGACCACTCTTCTATCTGTCATGTAATACAATAAAATAAATCGTAACTGTCAAATTGTTTGTGCATGCGTTACTCAGAAACTACGGATTAAATTGAAATAAAAAATATCAAATGTATTAAAAAAAATATATTTCACTCACTCGCAAGAACACAACAACCCTCAAGGGAATTGTAATTAGACTGTAGTATTCTGTGAGGTATTTCCTTTGGAAGTATTTCCCCAGACAGACAGACAGCTTACAAATAGGTTGTACACTACCTCTCTTTTTCCAGAGCCTCTTTCGCTACTCGGCAGGTTACACCACGTGCAGGTGAGGTTGGCTTTGCTTCTAATGATCGTGGTGAGCCATTTACAACTCACATACCACTTATAATGATATATTAAAGCACTTGTACTGTTCCACGTAATTATATTAAATTTTACCGACCGGTTTCGCCGCTAAGGCATTATCAAGGTAAACAGATGGCGTTTGTACACCATAATATGTTTACCGTGGTAGTACAAATGCTTTATTATAACATTAGGATAGTAATTTTCTACCAAGTGCCAACAATCAACAGTATCAACACATATCACTTACATTCACACATACATTCTCACAAAATGCCATAGGATTTAGTTAAAACAAGGGAACCGCTTGATATATAATGGAATCCCATACAAAGAGAGTATTCTCGACGACGAGCAAGTGGCCATTGCTAACCATTCTGTGGTAGAATGGTTAGCAATGGCCACTTTGACTCTGAGATCGCGGGTTCGATTCCCGCACAAGTCAAATATTTGTGTGCATGAACATATCTGTTTGTATTAGTCTGATTGTTTTCTGTGTATTATAAGTATGTATTTACAAAAAAAAAATGTATTTAAGTATATTTATCAGTTGTCTAGTACCCATAACACAAGCTTTGGGCTTAATTTGGGACTAGATGGCGCTGTGTAAATTGTCCAGAAATATTTATTTATTTATTTATTCTGCTATCTTGGTTTATACGAACTACTACGCGAATGAGGTTGCCGGAAAGCTCTAGTTTACTACGCTTTTGCACTTGATAGATAATAGAAGCTTAGAAAGCTTATATTTTGAAGCTGTTTGTGAGTCCTTTGTGGTGAGCCAGCCAAGTAATTTGCATCGTAGTTTCATCTACTAGACGGTGCAGTTTCCTAAATTTGTATTTAAATTGCGAAAGCTCCTTTAGTAACCGTGTAGATAAAGCTCTTAATATTAAGCTTGGTTCGACGAGCATCGTTTTAACGTAATTCAAACTAATTTAGTTAACTTGAAAAAATGTGGCTCACTGCTTTTTTTAGAGCCAAAGCTAATATCATTAGTACTCGCCGTTTGGATGCCGATATTTTGATAGAAAGATAGGGTATATTATGGTTCTGGAGCAGCCAGACTAGGGAAGGACTTTCACCGGAACACCCGAAGGATAGAAAACGTCTAACTAAAAGTACGAGATTATCAGGTTACAGTAATATCTGTGGTAATACTTTATATTGATTATTATATTAATTTCGCAATGATCGTTTTACAGGCAATTTGATCACACTACTTTGCGTGCTTCCGCCACTAATTAGTTCATGCAAATAACTGCCGGCCGGCACCCACCCTACCGTTGGTAGATCCATGCGTCTACCGTGGCTGCTTGGTCGTTTCTGCTCGTAGTAGTAAATATTAAATGGTTTCTATACAAAAATTGCCCTGTAAATTTTCAGCAAGTCAAATTAACCTTTCTATAATTATGTTCCCAATCGTAACGTAATCGTTCGCAACGTAAACAACATTCGTAATTAACATCGTTCACATCAAACAACAGGTAGCCGAGGGTTAATATAGCGAGTTAAGTGTTCTCGCGCGTTAAATGATCAAAATATATATATACTAGATACAGATACTAGAGGTGCGTAGTACTCAGATCAGGGGCTTACCGCCGAAGCTGAAGCCACTTGAATATTACCATTGAATATTTCGATCCCCAAAAACATGTGTTAGGTTTGAGTTATTGACAAATATTTTTAGCTTTGTAAAAGGAGCTTCATGGTTTCTACCAGCTAAGCTAAGCACAATTGCCACTAATGTAAGGTGAAGTTTGATTTTTGTGATAAAAAAAATCCGGGGGTAATCGGCTTCAGCTTCGGCGGTAGGGCCCCCGGGGTTCTACCGCCGATGCTAAAGCCGATTATCATCAAATATTTTGATTAGAAAAATAGGTCGTATGGTTTAGTTATTTTATAGCAGTATATGAAACTGTTGCTTATTAAGGGTTTTTAAAATATATTTAACACCTTTATTTCTTACTTATAAATCCATTTTCAGATCAAGCATGCGTGGTGCGCATGGCGATTGACAGATTATTTAGAAAATTTTTCGATCGATCGAAAATAACTATAACTTTTTAAACGGAGTAAAATAATAATACTCCTCTTTTTCAATTTGCTCTTAATAAATGTTAAAACAATGTAAATTATATTGTTGTTACAGGTATACCGTTGCAGGCAGTCCAAACGCGATGAAAATAATATAAACTGAACAATACTCTTCTAAGTCAAAGCGGCTTAAAACATCCGGTGAACTTTGTAAGTCCTTTCAGTCGTGCAGAATATCAAATATCGACTGTAACGCCGCCAGGGGATTTGTTGCGGAGATACTTAAAACTGAATTGGAGTTAGTTGAAATTGTTGGCTAAGAATTTCGTAAGAGTATACTTTTGTTATTATTGTAATCTCTTTTTATTTGACTACGGCGAGGTCAAAAGGAAGAGTTATTATTGAAGTGAAAACTTCTTTAGCGGCATTGTGCACTTTTTGGGATGAGTAAAAGATGTTAAACTAGCGTCAGGACACGTGACCTAATCGAAAATTCGTAAGACGGAGGGAAAGAGGACCGCCGACGCGCCGTAGGAGAGGAAGTAATATCCCCCTCTCTTTCTACCGCGCGGCGAAAATGTATGCCTGCTCCTGCTGTTTATTTTTAATGTACTTAATAAAATTGACATGTTTGTGTACGATAGCGCAATAAATTAATATTGTATTTGACCACATAAATGATAGAACTTGTATACTGATAAATAAAGCAATTCGTGCGAAATTATTCCCTAACCATTCTACAATATTCAAAAATGCACAACGTCAATGTTCAAGTTTTCACTTCTGCCGGCACTCCCCGAGTGCAACCCGTGTTTTTTTTCTCTTTATTTAATTTAGGGACTTTGGTCTTAAAAAGACATGTCAGTCCCATCGTACCTTATCACCTATTTAATACTTTAGTTTACATACACACATTTACATTATACGAATACATACAAACACACATATACTTATAGACGTATGCACTTAGATATATGCATCATATACATATGCATCATACATACATCTATTCACACACATACATACATACATACATAAAGAATATATTTATAATGTAAACATCAGAATCGACGTGCTACCATATCGTACACAGTTTAGCCCCAGAAGATGTTGGGTGGGCTAGAATGCTGTGAGAAGCACCTATATTCCAGACATTTATCCTAAAATCGGACTCCAGAGCATTTCTTTCACTATCATTCTTGACACACGGAAGAGTTATGATTTTAGCAGCTTATGTACGTATGACGCCAAGTAGCCCCTAAACTATTCATCCGATTTTGATAAATGAATACACTACAAACAATTGATTCGCCATTCCGTCCTATTCAGTACTAGGACAACATTTTCACCGACTTCAACAATACCATTCTGCTCAACTGCCGGTTGGCGGAGGTATGTGTTTTCATACCGCCCAAAGGCGACTTGGCTTAACGACAACAGCCGAGACCAACGGCTTAATATACCCTCCGAAGCACGGAGAAACTCGAGATAAATAAACTCATCCATGGACAGGCTGCGGCCGGTATGATGCTACTCGTAACACACACAAAAACATTTAAAACCTCCTCGTCATTTCAATTCTGTTAAGAAATAAAGCAAAATTGAATTTTAAAAGTCCCAATACAGCACGTCATGCGCTCTGTTTTTCAATTTCTCTCTATTCTCCTGACAAAGGTTTGAAATTGTCCAAATACACATCGCCACATGTGCGATACGAACCTTTTGTGTCCGATAGTGGGATTAGTTGGAAACTAAACAATAGGACGGAGCGAAGTCACTGTCTCAAAGGAAAAACGTTCTCGATTCGTAAATACGTGTCGAGTTTCATCAATAGAACGACAATGGGGTTTTCGTATTAAATTATGCTCCCTTGTGTGACCGACCTTTTAAAGGTTCACATGTAAGATTTAAATGGAAATTACATTGTCGATTCGTTCTGCAATCGTCACGTTCCTAATAGGCTATCATCTGGAGGGCAATTCTCGTAATTAAAATATCGATCTCGCAGCTGTCAAATTTGGTATTCTCGTAACACAATATGTAACTTCAAAATTAAATTTAAGCGCGATTATATCGAAATATGAGTAAAAATTAAACAAAATAAGAATGTTACTTTGCCAACAACAAGAAATGATAATAATTAATTAAAGAAATCAAGTATATAATTTTAGTCAATTCACAATTCAATCTCGATTCGGTCAACTTTCAATCTGCGTTCGTAGAAAAATTACGAGAATTGGCCTTCTGGTTTTCCAGTATGGCACAGCCGTCCTCTGCAAGTATATTCTTCTTACTCGTATATAACAAGATCCCCGACAGCATAAAAAACGAAATTATTATTAATATGTTCAAAAATAAACTTAAAAGGTATTCTAGTAGATAAAACGTTTTATAATATAGAAGAATTTAATAGAGATAAATTTATAAATATATAATTAGGCATGTAAATGAAAACTTAGAAATGGGATTACATTGCTAAGAGGAGAATTCAAATTCCAAAAGCTTCTTACTCCTCTTCTTGTTAAATTCATTGTGATTTCCAAGGCAGCCATAGTTTTACCCCCGGGACCGCATTGGATTTCATTGTTCTTTACCTTTTTGATGGTTGCAGGTCGCAGCTGTTAATCCTGGCTACACAGGAGATATAGTACTCACCTATAAATCTGACTGATAAAGTAGTTCCACTTTACAGAATATTGCAGCCAAATAACAATTCCCTTGGGTATTGTAATTTTCTTGCGAGTGAGTGAGGAAAAAGTTGCTGCGTTGGCAGCGGGGATGGCAGCACGCAAGCGATATTTTATGTTGCAAGCGTATAAATGGCATAAAAAAATACGCGAATGCAGCTTATTTAATAAGCTGCATTCGCGTATTTTTTTATGCCATTTTGATGGTCGCAGGTCGCAGCTGTTAATCCTGGCTACACAGGAGATATAGTAATAGGAACTGTAACTATAAACCTAATACAGATTCAAATTATTTTCGCAACATGATTTTAAATTAATTACTTTATTACTCTCAATTTAAGGGTAGTAAAAACGGACTTTACGCTAAGCTATACCAATCAACCTTTAGAAAAAGTATGCAATTCATCAACATCTTTGAACCAAAGCCAACCTCGCCTGCACGTGGTACACCCTTACTGATTACCATGGATCTGGCGATAATGCATAGCGTATTTTGTAAACCTGACTGATAAAGTAGTTCCACTTTACAGAATATTGCAGCCAAATAACAATTCCCTTGAGTGTTGCTGTTTTCCTAGGAGTAAGTGAGGAAAAAGTTGCTGCGTTCACAGCGGGGATGCGGGGATGCGAATGCAGCTTTTAAATAACACTAAAAAAATATCTTTTATTTCACAAAACGTTGCACTACAGAGCGTCTAAAAATACCGAAACTATATCTAGATTTAGATTAGCATTTTTCATTACACTAGATAATAAAAGAGAATAGAATATATACAGCTTCAAAATAAAGACGAGAGTTATAATTGAGCTATAACACACTTTTCTGGAGCACATGTGCGAATGTGGTTAAAACAAACAAAAGGGTTGCACTCCCCACTCGTATGTTGAGTTCATTTGCAATTCAATTTCGCTGCCTTTTTTAATACGTTTTTTGTAGTGGAGCTGTTCGTGTAGCAAAATGTTAACTAATAGTTTAATACACACCTTCATTCTCAGCACAACACGAATGAAAAACATACTTTATGCATAGTTTTTAATTTAAAAGTAACAATTCAAACTCTATTGAGCGTGGGCGAATGTGGTGTGGTATATTAAAATAAAAATGCAGATTTTGTTGAATTGTGACAACCACTATTCATCAACATCCTTCAATCTGCACGTGGTGCACCCTGATAACTGACAAACGAGACTCTGGCGAAAAGAGAGGTAAGGCACAGCGTATTTTTCAAGCTGCCCGACTGGGCACTTCCTCTGGTACTTCCTCTGCACAGAATACCGCAGCCAAATAACAATTCCCTTGAGGGTTGTTGTGTTCCTGCGAGTGAGGTCACAAAAAAGAAAGAAAAGAAGGAGTATAGGCTAGCAACGGGTCGGGACCCCTTGGTTATACTGATCTCCATGGGCGGTGGGGATTGCTTTCCATCAGGTGACCCACATGCACGTTTGCCCACGTCTCATATATAAAAAATAGAAAAACTGGCTAAGTGCGAGTCGGAGTCGCGCACGAAGGGTTCCGTACCATTATGTATAAAATGACAAAAAAAAAACGTTGTATGGGAGCCCCCGTTAAATATTTGTTTAATTTTTATTTCATTATTTATTTTTGAAGTGAATATATTAGGTTGGGGAAAAAGTCTTTTCGTATTTTATATGAAAATTCAAAACATTTTTTACTAAAGTTTATTTACATTTAACTAAAGTATTTAGGTATCATTTTGTTCGATAACTTTTTGCCATCTTGTAGGTAGAGACATGATCCCATTACTATAGAAATTTTGGGACTTCTGTTCAAAAAACCACGACAAGTGGTTTTGGCAGTCTTCTCGTGATGTTAACCTGACATTGCCTAAAGAATTCTGAACAGACCGAAACAGGTGGAAATCAGAAGGTGCAAGGTCAGGACTATACGGCGGATGCATTAACACCTTCCAGTCAAACTCTCTTAATTTTTGCTGAGTGGCTAAAGATGTGTGAGGTCTAGCGTTATCATGATGAAAAATCACACTCCTTCTGTTAATTAATTCCGGCCGCTTTCTCTCAACTTTTTGCTTTAATCTCATCAGTTGTTCACAGTAGAGTTCAGAATCGATAGTCCTGCCTGGCGGTAACAGCCCATAATGAATAATGCCCTTCCAATCCCACCATACACACAGCATCACCTTATTGCGGGTTAACCCGGGTTTTGCCTGAGTCTGTGAAGCCTGACCGGCCTTTGACCACGACCTTTTTCGCACGTTCTTGTCGTACGTGATCCACTTTTCATCACCAGTTATAAGCTTTTTCAAAAACGGTTCGCTTTCATTACGTCGTAGTAAAGAATCGCAAATGAGTACACGGTTCATTAAGTTTCTTTCAGTGAGATCGTGAGGCACCCAAATATCGAGCTTTTTAGTGTACCCAGCTTTTTTCAAATGCGCCATAACTGTTTTGTGGTCAATTCCTAATTCTTCAGCTACGTCGTAACTACTGATATGCTGATCTTGCTCCACTTTTTCAAAAATGGCATCCATTTTATCCGTAACAGGGCGACCAGAGCGACGTGCATCTTTCACATCAAAATTTCCTGATTGAAAACGCTTAAACCAAATTTGTGCTACTCTCACAGACACTGCACTAGATCCATAAACGTCACAAATTTTTTTCGCAGCTTGCGTTGCATTTTTACTTTTTTTGTAGTAAAATTTTAAAATGAATCGAATTTCTTCATTAGATTCACTCATCTTGACAGTAAAAAAAACAAATGAAAATCACACATTTACCTAATTTGAATTTGGAATTATCTTTTTTAAAATTTAAACTTTTTAAAGATATCAAAACCTGCCAGATACAAATGGTATAACCAAAGAGATTTTATTACAAGTTCATACATACTAAAATGCGAAAAGACTTTTTCCCCTACCTATTATAACTAAATATTATGTGAGTATTTCAAGCGTCTACCTATTACCGTTGACAATTGCGAGCAAAAACGAGCGAAAAAATTACGTTTGTTGTATTGGAGCTCCCTTAAATATTTATTTTATTCTGTTTTTTTGTATTTGTTGTTATAGCGGCAACAGAAATACATCATCTGTGAAAATTTCAGCTGTCTAACTATCACGGTTCATGAGATACAGCCTGGTGACAGACGGACGGACAGCGGAGCCTTAGTAATAGGGTTCCTTTTTACCCTTTGGGTACGGAACCCTAAAAAGACCATAATCATTACCTATTGCTAGATATGTGCTTTCCTTAATAGTTTCTACCATATGCGATCCTCATTCTATAGCCAGCTGCTTCTAAGAACTTTTGAGTATATTGGTCAATGTGTTGAAGGAAGGCATCTCAACTCAATTCCTCCCTCTGTCGTCAGCGATTTGGGAGATATAGCCGATCTACTGCCAACTTGCTGACTTTGAAAACTATGTCGAAGAAATTCTGTTCTCCCCTGAATTTCCGCGTTCTTACTCGATCTTCAACAAATCGTCGAGCGTTGCTCTCTCCATCGCCCGCTGTGCGACTTTTAGCTTCTGGTCAAAGTCAAAGTCAAAATTCTTTATTCTGTGGGCCCTCGCGGGCACTTAGACACGTCTTTTACAATTAGGTATATTTTTTTATCTACCAGCATTTCGGAATGACCATTGACGAGAAGAAATGCCGAAAGAAACTCTGTCAATATAGGTCCACAGCTAGCTCCAAGTTTTTGTTGTTCCGTTAGTCAAACAGATTCATCATTAAAATTTGTAATTTTCTAGAGGAAAGTAATATAATTTAATTCTCACTCGAAATAAAAGCAGTGTTTCTACTATTGCATGTAATATTTGATTATAGGAGCAAAAACCGCGTGTATATCAGAAAATTAGTGTGGGTATTATGAATAGAATAAAAAGACTTAAGAAGATTGTCTGTCTGTGTGTATTTATGTTTGTCTGTTTGTAGACGCTTATCTGCAAAACTACTCAACAGAATTTTTGGCGGTTTCTTAAACTCATGCACACAAATACGTACGTTAAGCTGAAATCTGATATCAGTGAAAAAAATCTTATATTTACTCCTGCAATTTCTTCTCATTAAATTCGTTGCGAGTTCCAAGGCAGCCGTAGTTTTACCCTCGGGACTGCAATGGACTTCACTGTTCATTGCCTTTTTTAGTGGTTAATCCTGTTATATAATGCCTGTTAATCCTGGCAACACAGGAGACACAGCGGTGAGAATGTCGGCGTCAGGGACGGCGGCGACCCCACGTCGCCGCCGTCCCGATCAGTGAAAAAAGTTATTGTCATTTAATAATTGAAATTCCAGGGAATTTAAATTATTACTTATTGAAATTCCAGGGAATTTAAATTATTACTTATTGAAATTCCAGGAAATTTCAATTATTACCATTTCAATAATGCATAGCAAACATTACTAAAAGGGTCAACACACAAAGGACAAAGACGCGTTCACCAGTTAGTTCTTTTGTAAAAATAAATTTTAATAAAAATGCATATATCTGGCGTTGAATCGTACAGGAATTTTTACTCCACGTATAAAATAAAACAAAGAAATTCAACATGGTCCGGTCCACAGAGAGCTGGCTGGCTGCGGACGTAAATCGAATAACGCGAGGTATCTGTTACACGCCAGAGGCGCACCGACTCAGGGGTGACACTGATTTATCCATATATGAAGAGATTTTACGTTTGGCTGTCGATAAATCTACTATGAAAAACAAATGGGTTTTGCAGCATAACTTATTTTGACGTGACGTCTTTAAAATTACTTCCATAGGGAGGCAATTCAAAAATGATAATAATAACAAAATCGAGGGATACAGTTTCGTGTTGCAGCTACAAATCTATCATCTCCGTCCAAAATTCGATCACACCACTGGATAGATGAAGGATCAAATAATTTATTACGCTTAGTAATGACTATGGAATATCGCGTGCGGAGGAGGGGGAAGCGCTGCCATTTTGAGATAATTTTAGTGCATGTAACGTATTCACAAACAACACACGGCTGTGTCATTGACAGAGGCACACCCCGTTTTTTCTTCTAAATCGCGCTATGGTTTGCATCTTGCGAAATAAGCATAAGCCTGTTTCGCAATATGTAGCAGGTAACCACCTGGGCTATATAGACGCTTGCAATCCAAAGGGGCTCACGCGCTGGCAAACCCGCTACTACTGCATCATCGCCTCAACTTCTGATAACCTCACTCACTCGCAGGAACACAGGTAGTAGTAAGGTGAAGATCCCCAATCGAACTCGACATGTCCTCTTTCACCATAGCCTTTTTCGCTCATTGGCAGAGTGAAACACGTGCAGATGAAGTTGGCTTTAGTTCTCAAAGTGGTGGTGAATGACTTGCAACCCAACTACCCTTTTAAGAAAGACATTTTCAAGTAAAAACACTTACGATAACTTTTCGCGCGAAATTGAAAACATCTTTAATTTTTTAAACTATAAAACTATTTTAAACTATATAAATATAATCTGTTTATTCATTCCCGGAAACTAAAAAGAGATTTGACATTAATCCTTTTCATGCCAATGTTGGAATATTTGTGTGACGTCAAGTGGTTTTAGAGCATACTTCACCACGCGGCTCAACTGCGGGTTAGCGGAGACTGGTGTTTTCAAGCCGCCTTAACAGCCACTGACTTGACTTAAGGACTGTCATCCATTAACAATAGCGGGGTCCGACGGCTTAACGTGCTCTCCGAAACACGAAGGAGCCATATAAATAAGCTTATCCATGAACCGGCTGTTAAGCAACGTCTACCTTAGACGTTGGCGTAAGGCGGGGTGGTACCAGTGGTACTGCAAAATCCACAATTTAGAATTCATATTTGAAGTAATAAACAGAGAATTAAAATCTAGGAAAATTATATTGATATTGTTGAAGATATATACTAGGGAATATATCCGATGGAGACATGATTTGATGAAGTTGACTCGATAAAATAAATTCACAAAGTTACCTCTTTTCGTGTCATTTTATTTTCTATTTTCGGTTTTATTCTTAAAATAAGTAATTTGACATTATAAGTCATGTACTAAAAAAAGGTCATAAATAACTGGATACCCGATAGATTTTTTTTATTACATCTTTCAATGGATTTTCAGCTCGCCAGAGTCGCCAGTGTCTCGCGGAATTGTCATTATTGTTTCTAGCGCTGGCTCACCTCGCCTTAAGTTATTAAAAGTACGTAGTACTATTACCTATACTGTGTTATAAGTAAAAAAAGTGATTAAAAATTGTAAACCTTTATATTTTTTTCCCGACCGTAATGTTAATCACATACTAAGTAGATACGATATATTTAGAGCGAAACACTGCTATAAGTGAGGAGCTTGATTGCATCGTTGCGCGTGCCAGTCTAATCGAACACGCAAGTTAAGCAACATCGACCGCAGACTGTCCATGGATGGGTTTATTTATCGCGAGCTCCTCCATACTTCTCCGTGCTTCAGAGGGCACGTTAAGCCGTCGGTCCCGGCTGTTGTCATTCGATGATAGTCATCGAATGACAACTACTACTACTACTACTATTCCTTTAAGCGGCTTGAAAACACTGGCCTCCGGGAACCTGCAGTTGAGTAGCGTGGTCAGAAGTGTGATGAATAAGAGTTGTCGACAAATGCTATAGGTAAGACAAAACAGAGGCTATATCACTCTCTCTTGTACGCAAATAGCAATGTCTCGCTCTAAATATGTCGTATATCATTAGTGTGTGACACGTTCAACTTTAAGCAAGTTTCTTTTCTTTCACTGCACATGTAGAATTCCAGCAAAGCAAGTAAATTAAGTCGACAGACAACGGGAAGAAAGGAATTCAATTTATCATTGCGTTGAATGTATTATATGCATATGCAACCTAAGATGTTTTTAACCGACTCAAAAAAAGAGGAGGATCTCAATTCGGCTGCATTTTTTTAAGGTTTGTTACTTAATTACTCCGTGATTTATAAACCGATTTAAAAAAAACTTTTTTTATTTGAAAGAGTATACTTCCAGATTGGTTTCATATTTTTTCATCATCATCATCAGCCTGTATCTACCCACTGTTAGGTTTGTTATATTCATTACTTCATTTATAAACCGGTTTGAAAAAAACTTTTTCTATTTGAAAGAGTATACTTTCGGATTGTCCCATATTTTTTTCAACATCATCATCATCAGCCTATATCTATATACATAAATATAGAGTAATGCTTGGAGTCGGTTTTTTTTTGTTATAATTATTATTTGTAGATGCGTTCTACCTGCCTCCATTGTGGCAAGAAAGAAGCCGGGTTGGCTTCTCCCATTCCTGCGCCATTTATCGACGCGTCAACGGTTAACGCTAATCAAAAACAAATATTGAAAATGTGTAGATAAAACGGCTTCCTGTGTGTTCAGATTTTGTTCCTTTCTTTGCGTACTGCTGCTTAGATGAAGCTTTTAAGGCCCCGCAAGGCTAAAAGCAATCCTTAGGTGGTGTTTAGTCGGTACGACTCCGATATAACCAACGTAGCCTTAAGCTACGGGAGATCCATGTCAATTTACCACCTCCTTCCCGTAGTTACCTCCGGAAGGTTATACATCGCGCGCGT
Source organism: Hypsopygia costalis (assembly GCA_937001555.2). Classification (NCBI taxonomy): domain Eukaryota; kingdom Metazoa; phylum Arthropoda; class Insecta; order Lepidoptera; family Pyralidae; genus Hypsopygia; species Hypsopygia costalis. The sequence goes on along the minus strand of OW443333.2, from coordinate 2,078,009 downwards.
TGGGCGTAAAGAAAAGTATAAATACTGAGTAAGCGCTTTGTAGCCAATTTTTATTGCCGTAATATTCGCCTACGTTCCGTCTATATATTAATAAGTAATAAATAAATATTTCTTGACAGTTTACACAGCGCCATCTAGTCCCAAATTAAGCGCAAAGCTTGTGTTATGGGTACTAGACAACTGATAAATGTACTTAAATACATAGAAAAAACCCAGACCAAGACAAGCAGACATGTTCATGCACACAAATGTTTCTCTTGTGCGGGAATCGAAACCGCGAACTCGGGAGTCAAGGTGGCTATTGCTAACCATTCGACCACCGAGCTCGTCAAGTATACATTTTTTATTGCCGTAATATTCGCCTACGTTCCGTCTATATATTAATTGTACGCTACTCGCTATTTTCCTGGTAATACAAGGAAACTTCGACGGTTCAGCAATTTATACTATTGAAATCAGTACGTTTTATTTCAGGTATTATTAGATAATAATTCACGGTTATTATTTATTTACCTATTTATTTATTACCCTGTATGCAATATGTAGAGTAGATGTGTAGAGAGCACAAATAGGGCAACGAAGCGTAAGGTAACCTATGTAGATGGACTGCCACCTCAAAAAATTGGCTGGTAGTGGTTGGATGCTAAAATGTGGGTGGGGGTGTAAGTGGTTCATCAAGATCTTTGAACCAAAGCCAACTTCGCCTGCACGCGGTGCACCCTGCTGACTGACAAACGAAGATCTGGCGAAAAGAGAGGTAGGGAGCGTAATTGTAAGCTACCCGACTGGGGAGTGTACCTCCACCTCACAGAATACCGCAGCCAAATAACAATTCCCTTGCGGGTTGTTGTGTTCCTGCGAGTGAGTGGGGTCACCAGAAAGAAAGGAAGGAGATGCTGCGTTGGCAGCGGGGGTGGCGGCGTGCGAGATATATTTTATGTTGCAAGCGTTAATATGGCAACGGTAACCGCTTCACATCAGGCGGGCCGTATGCTTGTCTGCCACCAAACGTAGTATAAAAAAAAATTACCTATTTATTTATTACCCCGTAAGCAATATGTAGAGTGGAGAGCACAAATAGGGCAACGAAGCGTCAGGCAACCTATCTACATGGGCTCACGACCTCTAAACAGTGGTTGGTAAAGAATTGGGAAGACCTATATCTAGCATTGGATAGATGGACGTATGATGATGCCATATCTTATGATTAGTACACAGTATATAAAATCCTGTTGTGGCAATCCACGGTAATTGAGCTCTACTAGAGGGAGAATTTTGGGTAGAAGTTTTTTTTATAACTTTTATGAACCTGGAACCCTCGATACACAACTCAGACTCGCCTTTTCCGCTTGTTCCGATGTTTTTAGTATTACATATATCACACATAATTCACGGGTCCAGCCCGGTCATTTGATAGGCGTGCGCGGGGATATGGATACAACGCGTAGAGGCCCCTTTGAGAAGTTTGATGTAATGTTGTACGCCCGCCGTGACCCGCTCCAGGATATGTCAATGGAACGATATATCCATGAGCAGGTCTCGGCAGGCGTTGAGACTATTGCGAAGTGTGATGGAAAATAAATGGGCTATGGAGATGAGATCTGGGTGAACTTAATACCGGGCTGTTACAGAAGAGGGACGGACGGTATTATATATATTATTAATATATATTTATGTATGTATACATTTACACATTAAGCTAATTTAAGGGACATGATAAAGAATTTCGATTAAGCGACTTTTTATTAGTCCTAAAAATACAGTTGTCAACGTTTATTCATCCTACTGCTGGGATACGGGTCTCCCCTCAATAGTAAGGGTTTAAAGCATACTCCACCACGCTGTTCTACTACGGGTTGGCGGAGCGGTAAAATACGCTAAGAATTAAAAAAGTATGGTCACATTTCCCAGCCCTATTTATTTCATACTGCGCCGTAGTTATGCAAGCGACGTTCATTCAAAATACATTCTCATTTAGTAGGATATAACTTTAAAACGGCATATTTTTGTCAACAACTTGAAATTTGGACGCTCAAAATTGTGGGATATTAAGCTAGGCACTACTACGCGGTAAAATAAATGCTAATATTAAGATGTTTTATAGTTGTGCTCTATCGGCAATCACTCAATCCCGCGCTTACCGTCACTACAAGACGTTAGCGTTATTAAAAAAAAAAGTTGTTGATAAAATGCCTTCCTGTATATTCACATTCGGTTTCCTTTCTTTACGTACCTAATTATAATAAAAAATCTCATCCCATCTAAATAAATAAAAAATACACAATAGCGCGCTTTATTTACGAAACAATTTTCGTTTCAAACACGTTTCGTTATTCCAAACAGGGTGCACTCGCGGTAGTTCTATGTACCTACATTTCATTTAAATCCTAATGGATCTTGTAATCTAAAGATGTAAAGATTGTAAACAATGTGTATTGATGTATGTAGCATGCGTAGTGCTACATAACAATACGCTGTGTGTACATACGAGTATACAATATGACATGTAATTATTTGACATCATTTATTTGATATACATATACGGCCAACTTGCACATATATCCTACTTAATTGCCTTGTGAATGTGAGTTTGTTTGTTACGCTTTCACGTCGAAACTACTCAAACGTTTATCTTGAAACTTTCTACACATATTCTCAAAGGTATTAGGAAGGACATAGGATATTATTTATTATCGTTAAGTAAACGCGAGCGAAGCCGCCGTGGAAGCTAGTGAATAATAATCTGAACACATATAACAATTTAGAGCGTACATATTGATGGCCTCCTCCATCCCCAACCCGTCTGACCAGCGTGGGGAGTGTAGGCCAAATCCTCCTTCCGTCTAGGACGGACGAGAGAGAGTCGTGCTCCTGTAGTGGAGACTAAAATGACCTGATGATGATGATGATACATAATATTGTAGTAAAAAAAGACCCATATTGGCGAGTTTCTTTCAAGCATTTCTTCTTCGCCAATGATCAATACCGAAATGCTAATACATAAAAATAATGACAAAAAATAAGAATATTGTTGCCCACAGGGGCCCAACGACAGAATAAATAATTTCATTTCAAATTAAAATAAAGATTAATTATTAACATAAAGATTAAGAGAAATTAAAGTAAATTTTCAAAAAATATTTTTATTAAAATATGTACAGATGATTATCGTCCCCTTAACCTATACAACATTATATTTCGTAAAACAACAAAGCATAACGGTTTATCCTTTAAACAATACGAACAAATTAAAGTTATTATCTTTAGGTTTAAGAGTTCCCTTTGTTTCGTCGTTATCTCTTCGCGATAAGGCCGCGCGGCCTTACCACGCCTTACTGGGAACAAAGCAATGACTTACAAGTTTTGGTATTATGGAACCTTAATTCATAAGCTAACTTTTCTTTAAATATTTGGCGAATTTGCTTTTTGCTATGATCCTCTTTAAAAATAAATAAATAAATATTGTCACACAAATTACACAGCGCCATCTAGCCCCAAAGTAAGCGAAGCTTGTGTTATGGGTACTAGACAACTAATAAACATACGTAAATACATTTTTTTTTGTAAATACATACTTATTATACATAGAAAACACCCAAACTAAGACAAACAGACATGTTCATGCACATAAATGTTTGTCCTATGTGGGAATCGAACCCACGAGCATTGGTGTCGAAGCCACGTCATTGACCGCTACGCCACCGAGCTCGTCATAAAGATAAAGAAATCGAATTTCATTTGTTTATTACACATCTACACACAAAACCTCATATATATATTTACAGCAACAAGATTGAAATGTTCTGGATTTAGAGGCTTTTTCAATGAATGAATTTCCTCTATTTTCTCGTCATTTGTAACTGTTCATGTACGGAGTTACCGAGTCATTTAACTGCTCGTGTTACGGGTTTAGTACGAACATAAACTTTATGGCTAATTGGTTTGGTTACGTACTAAATTTTCGGTTAAACGTAGCACGCTGCACGAGCACCTATACATAGATACTAAACTGTAGTGTTGTTTGGCACTGGGCACAAAATCTTGGGCACTGACTGGCAGTCTTGGGCACTTGCGAAAGATTTAAAAATTCGACGAGCTCGGTGGCGTAGCGGTCAATGACGCGGCTTCGCCACCAACGCTCGTGGGTTCGATTCCCACACAGGACAAACATTTGTGTGCATGAACATGTCTGTTTGTCTTGGTCTGGGTATTTTCTATGTATCATAAGTATGTATTTACAAAAAAAAAAATATTTACGTATGTTTATCAGTTGTCTAGTACCCATAACACAAGCTTCGCTTACTTTGGAGCTAGATGGCGCTGTGTAATTTGTCTGACAATATTTATTTATATTATTTATTTTATTTATTTAAGAATATCCAGATATTATTTAACATTGACTCATATTTAATTAGGCCAGATTTTAGCCCACGGGACCAAAATTGAGGTTGACTGGGGCGAGAAGATTTGCTGAGTGTGTTTTCCATTGATTTCAATGGGAAATGTATTTGATGATCATTCCTCAAGGACGTGATCGATCTCAATTTTTTTTCGACACAAACCTCAAGCATGTCGAGGCTTTTAATTGTGACAAGTTTCATCAAATTCGGTTCAGTGGTTTTGAAGCCTATTCATTTCCAAGAATGACTTTTCGGCGTTCGTATTAAACGTTCCGCTCGCACCACTCAATGAGATTACGTCAGTGAAATCCCTTTTTACCCGACTGCGACAGAAGCAGGGTTATGTTTTTCGAGAGTATAATAATAAATATTGTCAGACAAATTACACAGCGCCATCTAGCCCCAAATTAAGCGAAGCTTGTGTTATGGGTACTAGACAACTGATAAACATACGTAAATACATTTTTTTTTGTAAATACATACTTATGATACATAGAAAACACCCAGACCAAGACAAACAGACATGTTCATGCACACAAATGTTTGTCCTGTGTGGGAATCGAACCCACGAGCGTTGGTGTCGAAGCCGCGTCATTGACCGCTACGCCACCGAGCTCGTCGTATATTTAAAAAAAAAAAAGTTGATAATAAACCAGTTAATAACCTACATTAGTTTACAAGCATACGTCAAGATGGTCGTATCCTTATTTGCAACTTGTGTTATAACAAGTTATAAGTTAATTACAAAAATCAAAAACCTATTTACAAAAAAAAATGTATTTACGTATGTTTATCAGTTGTTTAGTATCCATAACACAAGCTTCGCTTACTTTGGGGCTAGATGGCGCTGTGTAATTTGTCTGACAATGTTTATTTATTTATTTATTTCCTGTTCTGTGATTTCTGAGCCGAAGAAGAGTAACTTCTTAAAATGCGAACAACAAAGCTTTTAAACCAGAAATTAAAATCGTTCCACGTATTTAACATCCAAAATTACTATAATTACGAGAAGCGAGTTTCGAAAGTAATTATAGCTCAAGTGATAATGGTGCTTTGTTTGTTAAAACACGTTTTAAACTTGTACTTAACCGTGACTTGATTTATGGGCCTCGTGTGAACTTGCTGTGAAAAGTTTATTGGTGCAAGTCCTGATGTGTTTGTTAATCATTTTATACATACAACCAACCCGGCGGATTTTTTATAATATAAATGTGTTTGCCTTAGTGTGGGATGCCACTTGTGTTGACACTCTGGCTCCCTCCCGTCTCCCGGTCACTGAGTCTAAGGCCGATATGGCTGCGGCATCAGCAGAGTCACTCAAACGGCGCAAATATGCTGGACTGACTAACACTTACATATTTGAGCCGTTTGGAGTAGACACGTTAGGGCCGTGGGGTCCATCAGCCCGCAATATTTTTAAAGAGATGCGGGAGGTTGGTCGAGGCTTCATGTGACCAGAGGGCTGGCCATTACCTTGCTCAGAGGATTAGCATTGCTATTCAGCGAGGCTAATGCTGCCAGCATTCTTGGTACGCTACCGACGGGCAACGATTTGGGGGAAATTTTTTACTTATAATTTTTGTTTTATTTCTTTTTTTCCTTTTTTTTTCTACCTTTTTGTAAATATTTTATTTGTAAATATTCTGCTCTATTTTAGATTAGTTTCAGTTTAATGTACATTGAATACTTCATAATTACATATCTATCAATTGAGTAAAAAAAAATGTGTTTGGTTATAAATTTTGACGAGCCCGGTGATCGAATGGCTAGCAATGGCCACTTTGACTCCGAGGTCGCGAGTTCGATCCCCGCACAAGACAAATATTAGTGTGCATGAACATGTCTGTTTGTTTTGGTCTGGGTATTTTCTATGTATTATATTCCTATATGTAGAATTACATTGGCCGTGTGGTTTCCGGCAGACTAGAATAGAATCACTCCGTCTCTTCCCGTGGACGTCGTACAAGGCGACTAAGGGAAATACATTATAAAACATCGATCAGGCCTCCCCAACCCGTCTGGCCAGCGTGGGGAGTGTAGGCCAAATCCTCCTTCTGTCTGGGACAGACGAGAGAGGGTCGTGCTCCTGTAGTGGAGACTAAAATGACCTGATGATGATGATGATGTAGAATTACATGCGCGCCAGAAATATATACTGATGCTCATATTTTATGCTGGAGCATACGAGTACTAACACTAGTTAATTGCTCGCTGATTTCATTGCAGTGATTATCGTGAAATATTTGTTATCTATTTAACATTTAGAGACCACAAAAAGCATGTCAGTCAACCGTTGAAAAAATCAGACATACACGAATGCGGAGATAATACAAAAAATACAATATATACTTAGATAAATACATAAATAATATACAGAAGGTAAAAAGATACCTAGGACGACGACGATTAGTGTCTGGACAAATTGTTCAGCATACTTTTTGATAATTTTAACAAAAAAAAACCGAATCCAAACATTACTACATTTATGTATGTAGATACAGGCTGATGATGATGATGAAAAAACATGGGACCAATCTGGAGTATACTCTTTTAAATAAAAAAGTTTTTTTCAAATCGGTTTGTAAATGACGGAGTAATGAAATAACAAACCTAACAATGGGTAGATACAGGCTGATGATGATGATGATGAAAAAAATGGGACCAATCTGGAAGTATACTTCAAATAAAAAAAGCTTTTTTTACAAATCGGTTTAGAAATCACAGAGTAATTAGGTAAGTAACAAACAATGAAGTTTTTGGGGTGTAAGTGATTCAGCAACTTCTTTGAACCAAAGTCAACTTCACCTGCACGCGGTGCACCCTGCTGACTGACAAACGAAGCTCTGCCGAAAAGAGAGGTAGGGAGCGTAATTGTAAGCTACCCGACTGGGGAATGTACCTCCACCTCACAGAATACCGCAGCCAAATAACGGTTTCCTTGAGGGCTGTTGTGTTCCTGCGAGTGAGTGAGGTCACCAGAACGGAAGGAGATGCTGCGGTGGCAGCGGGGGTGGCGGCGCGCGAGCGATATTTTACGTTGCGAGCGTTAATATGGCTACGGTAACCGCTTCACATCAGGCGGGCCGTATGCTTGTCTGCCACCCGATGTAGTATAAAAAAAACACACACAAAACAGCCGAATTGAGAACCTCCTTTTTTGTTAAAAATTTTTTTGATTCGGTTTAAAATTTTCATTTCACTGGTAAGTCTAATAATCCTGTATAATAACTGTATTTTATACAAAAACTATTAAACACGATGATATCATCATCAGGTCCATTTTAGTCTCCACTACAGGAGAACGACCCTCTCTCGTCCGTCCTAGACGGAAGGAGGATTTGGCCTACACTCCCCACGCTGGCCAGACGGGTTGGGGAGGCCTGATCGACATTTGATAATGTATTTCCCTTAGTCGCCTTGTACGACATCCACGTCAAGAAACAGAGTGACTCTATTCTAGTCTGCCGGAAACCACACGGCCAGATACATGACAAACATGATGATAACGATGGCACAGTATAAGTAATAGTACGATAGCTAAAAATATTCAGTTGCAAAGATATACGCTCACAATGTCAGTTACGTCGCAATGCACGCGAGAGAACGAAATCTTCCGCTATCGCTGCATTTGGGGCTTAGGATAATAGTCTCTACTAATGTTACTAATGTGTCTCTGGAGTATTAGTCTGTAGATTAATGCATTTGTACCCACTAGTAAAAATAGTGAGGTTCTCACTTCACTATTAGTGGTTGATGATAACTTCTGGATTCTGGAACAAACGAAATATGATAGCAATTTTAGTTTCTGTTATATATTGAGGCAAAAAAAAAACACAAAATTCAATTCAGAATCGGTTCATCCGTTCAGCAGTTACAATACCATAACCAAACATGGCGAAACACAATTACGGAAAAATAAAAAAATATATTAAGGCTCCTATACATGTGGCCCCTACTAGAAGCCCCTACAACGTGGTTGCAATTGCATCGACCGCCATTGCTCCATGTTACTCAATGAAATTATTGAAAAATGTTAGAGTCACAAAGTATCCAATACATATCGCTATACATGTATCGCAACTTGCGCCCTAGTGCGGACGAGCCTTTAAATTTAACACCTCTCCTATTTGGTGGAGGGTTAATGATGATGAAAATGTTGAAAACGATATTTTATGGCATTTGCCTTAGAGTTTATATTGGCTTGAGTAATGAAATCAATCCTCTCACCTCGATATTTCCGACCTGCTGGTGTTTTTATCTCCTTTTGCGACGTAATCTCAGCAAGTCGAGTCTGTCGCGTGAGCGGTTGAGTGCACACATTTTTGTGCTGTCGGAAATCGAATTTGTATTTTTGCTCCCATCGTCTTTTTCGCTTATTTTATCATAACTTGTGACTGGTTTTTTAATGAGTTAAAGGCACTCATATAGGCCACTTTATTTTTTATTAGCTGTATCTTTAGGTAGCTTATCAAGGTAAAATCTAATTTGGAATGGGGGAAATAATAAAGAAATAGGTATTATTAATAGCACAAATGAAAAACTTTTTGTAATGTATGTAATAAACTAATAAATGATAAATTTATATAGGTGCATACTAGCGAACATACGAGTAGGTATATAAACTTTATAATTATGTTCACCGTAGCCAATGGGAGATGACGATCTCGGTAGTCGAATTGTTAGCAATGGCCACTTTGACTCCGAGGTCGCGGGTTCGATTCCCGCACAAGACAAACATTTGTGTGCATGAACATGTCTGTTTATCTTGGTCTGGGTGTTTTCTATGTATTATAAGTATGTATTTACAAAAAAAATGTATTTAGTACATTTATCAATTGCCTAGTACCCATAACACAAGCTTTGCGCTTAATTTGGGACTAGATGGCGCTGTGTAAATTGTCCAGAAATATTTATTATTTATTTATTTTTATTGACCAATTTTTGCAGTCAAAAGTCGTTTCGATTAAGGTTTTAACCTAGGAGCGCCTAGATTTCGAGGGTTGACTATAACATATGTACTCGTATATATCTGAATATCTTTATTAACATCTGAATTATTAACCTGATAAATTGCTTTGTGGCTTCTTTGGAAAATCAACTCACCAGCTAACCACGATCAATCAATCCACCTTTTTGAAATAAATTCCAATTGGCGTGAGCGGCGCGTGATCTCACATAAATTTATTGTGAAAATTTGGGTTTGTTTGAAACATTTCCCCTTGACAAACCTGTTTTACTGAAGTTGACGTTTTTAGGATAAACAACGACGTGAATGCCCGTCGACTTCAATCAAGTCGGTTTCTCCTAGTACGTAAGTCTTTAGATCAACGTTTTCATTTACAAATTCAGGGCCAATGAAATTGAATATTTCTGCAGAAATTTAACTTTGGGGTGTAAGTGGTTCATCAACATCTCTGAACCAAAGCCAACCTTACCTGCGCGTGGTGCACCCTGCTAACAGACAAACGAGGCTCTGACGATAATAGAGGTAGGGCATAGCGTATTTTGTAAGCTGCCCGACAGCTAAATAACAATTCCCTTGAGGGTTGTTGTGTTCCTGCGAGTGAGTGAGGTCACCAGAAACGCAAGAGTTGCTGCGATGGCAGCTGGGGTGGCGGCGCGCGAGCGATATTGATTGTTGCGAGCGTTAATATGGCTACGGTAACGGCTTCACATCAGACGGGCCGTATGCTTGTCTGCCACCCGACGTAGTATAAAAAAAAAAAAAAAAATTCTCGGCACAGGATGTGAAGCACAGGCGTCTTATCTTTACAAGTAGTATTGTGGATATACATATTTAGACTTTATACAATATGTATATACACTCTATACTATGATTTTTTATATTTTTATTTTATTTTACTTGTTTTTTTATTTTTTATTATCTCTCTTATTTTGGTTGACATACCATTTTTTTTATTGTACATTGACATTATTTTTATTGTATTATGATAATATTGTATGGCTATTTAAAAAAAAAAAGACCTATATTGACAGAGTTTCTTTCGGCATTTCTTCTCGTCAATGGTCATTCCGAAATGCTGGTAGATAAAAAATATACCTAATTGTAAAAGACGTGTCTAAGTGCCCGCGAGGGCCCACAGAATAAAGAATTTTGACTTTGACTTTGACTTTGACTTTGACTCCTTCTCGATGGTCCACCTTAAGAAAGCAGCAGGAAGCGGCTGTATGCGGAAAGCGCAGGATCGTATTTAAAATAAATATTTATTTAAATAAATAAATATTCTCAATTTACACAGCGCCATCTAGTCCCAAATTAAACGCAAAGCTTGATTTATGGGTACTAGACAACTGATAAATGTACTTAAATACATTTTTTTTTTTGTAAATACATACTTATAATTACATAGAACACACCCAGACCAAGACAAACAGACATGTTCATGCACACAAATGTTTGTCTTGTGCGGGAATCGAACCCGCGACCTCGGAGTCAAAGTGGCCATTGCTAACCACTCGACCACCGAGCTCGTCAAAATTTTGGTGGTATTTGGTGGAAAGCATTGGGGAAGGCCTATATCCAGCAGTGGGTAGATACAGGCTGATGATGATGAACATAATAATCCAAATTTCCCGGAACATTTCTTTTAACATACATACACAAATAACTTACAGTAGTTTAATCTCCGTCAACCCTTATAAATCCCATTGCTAGGATACGGGCCTCCCCTCAATAGAAGGGGTTTAGAGCATACTCCACCACGCTGCTCAACTGCGGGTTGGTGAAAGCCAGTGTTTTCAAGCCGCCTAATTGCCACCGACTTGGCTTAACGACTGTCATATAATGACAACAGCTGGGGCCGACGGCTTAACTTGCCCTCCGAATCACGTATAGAATAGAATAGAATAGAATCCTTTATTTGCTTAAATGTGGGTATGCAGGTGTACAAATAACATTAGAACTTTGATCCGTCACATTTGCCAGAAATATTTAGGCATGCAAATATACACTAATAATATATTAGATTAACAATATGTCAAATTATGTCAATTTAAATGGAAATAATAATTTTAACAATTACAATTTTATAAGGGTCGTAACGAAATGGACATTATTATTACATATCAATTTTTAAATGTCATTATACTATCATTACATTAAATGTCAATCAAATCAATAACAGTATTGTCATGCTTCAAGTAATTCCCCTATCGAATAAAACATTTTCTCGTGCAGCCAATTTCGTAGTGCTTTTCCAAATTTGCGTACTGGGAGCTGCTTTATAGGATCAGGTATCCGATTATAAACCTTAATGCACATTGCATACGAATTATCTTGAAGTCGTTTAGTACGAGGGACGGTATCAAGGACCAGCCTATTGAGATTTCTGGTATTACGTGGGTATACATCTTTTGCTTCCTGAAAGTTTTGGTAATTTTGTTTTACATATGTACTTATTTCGAGTATATAGAGACAAGGTAGCGGTAAGATTTTTAATTCCTTGAAGTATTTACGACAAGATATATCTGGCGCTATGTTGCAAATTGCTCTTATGCACCGTTTTTGGGCAATAAATGCTTTATGTTTATCCGTACTGTTTCCCCAGATTAGAAGGCCATACCTAAGCACAGATTCAACGTATGCATAATAGGCAGTAATGGCCGTGTTTCTGCTAGACACTCTAGTTAATTTCATTAGTGCATAAGAAAACCTATTTAGCTTATTACATACCTTATCCACATGATCCTTCCAATCGTAGGAGCTCGAGATAAATAAATCCATTCATGGATGGGCTACGGTCGACGTTGCTTAACTTTCGTGTTTTTTTTTTTTTATATGAGAGGGGAGCAAGCGAGCATGTGGGTCACCTGATGGAAAGCAATCACCACCGCCCATAGAAATCAGCAACACCAAAGGGTCACCGATCCGTTGCCAGCCTTTTAAGGGAAATATTGACTCTGTTCTTGAAGGCCCCCATGTCGTATTTATTTGGGAATACCGCTGGAGGAAGTTGCATCCACAATTTTTGTGGATTAGATTACACGCGTAAGGACGCCATCGGACTCCCCTCTCCTTTTAATATGAACTAAAATAAAAAATATGAACAATACAAGAACTAAAGACGTCTAAATGCAGGTGTACGTGTTTTTTTTTTATACTACGTCGGGTGGCAGACAAGCATACGGCCTGCCTGATGTGAAGCGGGTAGCGCAGCCATATTAACGCTCGCAACATTAAAATATCGCTCGCGCGCCGCCACCCCCACTGCCAATGCAGCATCTAATTTCTTTCTGGTGACCTCACTCACTCGCAGGAACGCAACAATCCTCAAGGGAATTGTTATTTGGCTGCGGTATTCTGTGAGGTGGAGGTACATTCCCCAGTCGGGTAGCTTACAATAACGCTCCCTACCTCTCTTTTCGCCAGAGCTTCGTTTGTCAGTCAGCGGGTTGCACCGCGTGCAGATGAAGTTGACTTTGGTTCACAGAGGTTGATAAACCAATTACACCCAAAACGTGTTAAACAAATACCGACACAGGCGCGGATCCAGCCCTCAAAAAAGGTTGTGGTCAGCCACCCGAAAATCGGCCAAGGACGAGTCGGAGTACGAACTTACTCGTGAACAATCATGACTTATGAAGGATTTGAATTTGATTATTTCCTTTTTTTCCGAAGTGCCCACCTTGCCCACAAACCAGGGCATGCCCACCGTGCCCAAAAGGAAATCCACCCTTGTGGGCACGGTGGGCATGCCGGGGCCTTGTAAACATAAAAGATAGTGGAAAAACTCAGGTAGCGCAGCCCTGGTCTGGGGGTGTCACAAGAGGTGGAGCGAGAGACTGCGGGGGTGCCTTCCTTTTGCACCCGTTATACCCCAACTGCCACGAACGTAGTCTTCAACTGTAACAACAAACCTCTGTAATTGTGAATATTTAGGTAAGTGCGTTAATGTATGTAAACTTTTAACACTAAACTTTGCCATAAACTGTAAAGTTTCTAAAAGTTAGTTACTATACTAATGCTCTTAGTTTTACAACTGAGTAAATTATAGTGCAATGTAAGTTCCGTACAAAATAACTTGTATTCGTAAGAAAGGGTAGATTTTTTACAAGTTTAATTTTAAAACTTATAAGTAAGGATTATCGTCGTTATACTGGGAAAACCAGCTAACTCGTATTTTATACTATACTTTCCTTAAAACCTTGTTATTTCTTCCCCTCTTCGAGTGCGAAGACCCTATAAACGAAATAACAGATATAACACTAAAAGAAAATTATCGACATGAAATTTTCTTTTGCGTTTTTTGTAAAATGACGTCGGAGTGACTTACTTAGCTTATTGACGAGCTCAGTGGTCGAATGGTTAACAATAGCCGCTTTAACTCCGAGGTCGCGGGTTCGATCCCCGCACAAGACATCTGGGTGGTTTATATGTATTATATGTATCATCATCATCGGGTCATTTTAGTCTCCACTACAGGAGCACGACCCTCTCTCATCCGTCCCAGGCAGAAGGGGGCTTTGGCCAACACTCCCCACGCTGGCCAGACGGATTGGTGAGGCCTGATTGATGTTTTATAATGTATTTCCCTTAGTCGCCTTGTACGACATCCACGGGAAGAGACGGAGTGATTCTATTCTAATCTGCCGGAAACCACACGGCCTATTATATGTATGTATTTACAAAAATATATTTAAGTATTAGATCAGTTATCTAGTACCATAATACAAGCTTTGCTTAGTTTCGAACTAAATGGACATGCGTAATTCGACCAAGGAATATTTATTTGTTTACTAAGCTGGTTTTCCCACTTTCACAGCGTTATATATTAACAACACTTCATCAAAATAACAAGTATATAAAAAACTCAGCTTCATGATTTTTAGACCCGATAAAAATACACATGTAAATCGCATCCAAATTCGTACAGTTGTTTTTGCTTGATGTCTGTACAAACATAATAATATACCTACGATAAAAAAATAAGAAAGCGAGCGAAACTCAGTTGCTCAGTTACTTATATTAAATGACAACGAATAGCTACATATTATTTCAAGCTCCATGAAGCAACCATAAAGCAAAAAATTCTGTTACGTATTAATATTAGTATTATCATAGAGAAAGACTTTTTATACTCTTTGGTAATATGTTTAACGCAACAGTAACAGATATTTTTCAAGCCAATTGCAATGGGGTGTTAGTGCGTCAGCACGATCTTGAGAGCCAAAGCCAACCTTGTCTGCACGTGGTGTAACCTGTCGACTAGCGAAAGAAGCTCTGACAAAAGAGAGGTAGTGCACAGCGTATGGGGAAGTACGTTCCACCGCACTGAATACCGCAGCCAAATAACAATTCCGTGCGTCTTGTTATATTTCTGCGAGTGAGTGAGGTATCATCATCATCAGGTCCATTTTAGTCTTCACTACAGGAGCACGACCCTCTCTCGTCCGTCCTAGACGGAAGGAGGATTTGGCCTACACTCCCCACGCTAGCCAAACGGGTTGGGGAGGCCTGATCGATATTTGATAATGTATTTCCCTTAGTCGCCTTGTACTAGATCCACGGTAAACGGAGTGATTCTATTCTAGTCTGCCGAAACCACACGGTCAAGTGAGGAGTAGGAGTAGAGTAGGAGTGAGGTATAGATAGGAAGAAGTTGCTGCATTGGCGGTGCGCGAGCAATATTTCATGTTGCGATGGTTAATATGGCTATGGTAACCACTTCACATCAGGGGGGGCCGTATACTTCTGTCTGCCACCCGATATAGTATAAAAAAAATATCAATTTGTGCCTACATTAAAAGGGAATAAAAACATGTCTTATGTTAATTAATATTTGCTTGTCAAAGATGTTCAATAGCCATGAGTAAGCAGTCGTATACTCGCGTTTGATATTCTTAATAAACCGTTCCGTTGCCTCTTCACGAAGTTATTGCGCCTCCCTGTAATATAATAAAATTTGCCTTTACTAAACAAGACAATATCATTTCCATATTTTTACGATTCGCGTTTTGTGTTGAAAAATTTTTTCTTTGAACTAAAAATAGCTCAATCTTTTAGATTATGAATTTGGAGAAGATCCAAGTACCTAAATGAGAAAAAATTACCTACATATGCACATTGATATTAAACAGCAGTAAAGTTCGGATGTAGATGATAATTACCAGAAATATACAGAGTATGTATTTTCCCGAGTTCCCACACTAGACTAAGCCTGTCCTGTGGGCAACTTTACACTTTGATATTCCATTTAAAATACATACCTTCATACTTTCATACATTTTATCTACTCTCATACTGAAATTTAGAGATTAAAAAAGTAAACACAGAATCTTAATGGCAGTATTTTACCATGAAAATAAATTTAAAAACTTAATTTTCGATACAGCTCTTTATGGGCAACTGTATCGAAAAATAACTTTTTTTCCATTTTGATATGGCTCCAGCGTGCTTCAGCCCTAGGGTCAGATATATTAAGCAGGTTGCAATGCAAATGCATTGCAACTTTGCAAAAAAAATCTAATTAATCTGTGCATGCTCGATCTGCACATGGAATTATAAGTAAGAAATAAAGCTGTTAAATCAACTTCATGTTTTTATTAAAAATATTATTATCATCTATTTCATGAGATTAGATAAAGTAGTGTATGAAACTGCACATTAATTATGCTATTATCACATATAACCAACTAAAAATACAAGTTCTTCTGATACAAGAGATTTTACATTTTTTATACCACTAGGGTAGTAAATAAGCATACGCCCTGTCTGGTGGTAAGTCATCGTAGCCTATGGAGTCCATCTTGTCCAATCGAACTTGAGAGTTCGAGGAAGAAACCCTCTGGAACCGTTTAGACCATATTGGACCCAACGTGTGAGGCTGAATTCCTCACCGATGGCCATCGGTGTGACTGCAGTAGGAATCCGTAGGCATCATAATCCATCAACTCATCCGAACACAACCCAATGTACAATCGGTAGAACACACAAAGAGAGGCAAAGTCTCTCCTTAGATTAAAAGGTCCAATACCTTGTAAGTTTAAGGTTGTCGACGATTCTAATAGCTTATCTCTGTATCGAATAACAAAGCCCAAGCTAGTATCAGTGTTCAAACCCGGAGGTGAGAACAGTACTCCATATGAGGTCGAATTTGGGACATGTACAATAAAAGTCTTTGAGACGTAATGAAGTACTGCTTTGTTGAGCACACCGAGTTTCTTCGATGCCAGCTTCCTCTGGCTACAAAAGCTAAATCTATTTTCGTCGCCAAGGCCTAAGTTCAAATCTCGTAACTGTAAAAGTTAACTGATTATATAAAATGAAACTGTCAAAGAGTTGTAACAGCCATGATATTTGGTAGATTGCGCCGCCGCGTAATAACGTCGAATCCTGTCTTTATGCCCAATAAATATAACGGGCTTGGTGACACGATACGACGCGACTAAGATAATTCTGGCATTATAAGATAGATTATAATATATCCCAAATTGCAAACATCAAACACGATACGCATGCCTAATAACTATTCCTGTTATTTCTCCAATTATAATCATTATCAGTTTATATTTACCAACTACTGGAAAGATATTGATTGATTGAATAATTTCAACCATATTGGACTTCACCAGTAATTTCAACCATATGCGATCCTCCAATTTCCGCATCTACTTTTTGAGATCATCAATTCAGTTAGACTCTAGAGGTACAAATCAACTTTCCAATACAGTAAAATAAAATAAAGTGGTCTCATATCTTATAGCTGTATCCCGTATTTTACTACTACTGACTACCATTTTCTTAGAAAAAACTTTTGATGGGTACACTACAAAAGACAATAAAGTGATCCTAGAGTAAAGGCCGTGTAAGCTGGTGCGGGCATACGCGGCGGAAGGAAAGGTCGTTCAGTGTTTCGACCCACAAACGACCATTTCGCTGCTGAATTTAACGTCCCTCAACAGAAAAAGAATACTTTTATATTCAGTGAATACCGCTATATTTAAAAAATGTATTTTTGCTGTTGTTTTATTATAATGGGGGTTTGTGTCATTTGGAGAACAGTCGTAAGACGAAACACTGAACAAAATGAAAGGATTGCTGCAGGCACATTAAAGAAATTAAATATTCCTGGATAAATCACGTAGTCTAGTCCCACATCTAGTCCCAAATTTAACAAAGAAACAGCCTGAACGCTGGCAACGGAGCGGCGACCCCTTGGAGTTTCTGATCACGATGGGCGGTGGTGATCGCTTTCTACCAGGTAACTCTTATATAAAAAAAAAACTTACCAGCAGACATTTTCACGCCAACAAATGTTTTTCTTGTGCAAGGATCGATCGACCCTCAGTGCCAACGTAATCATTGGTGCCACAACCACCGGAGTCACCGACTTAGTCTTAATCAACATTAAATACAATATGCAGAACGTCCTCCGCATGCATCGCCCAGGATCAAATGAAATTATTATTCAACATCTTTGAACCCAAGCCTACCTCACCTGCACGTGATTCACCCTGCTGAATGATAAACGAGGCTCTGGCGAATAGAGAGGTGTGGCATAGCATATTTTTTAACATGCCTGACTGTTGAAGTACTTCCACCTCACAAATCCCAAATAACAATTCTCTCGAGGGTTCTTGTGTTTCTGCGAATGAGTGAGGTAACCAGAAAGAAGGGAAGGAGAATAAGGCTGGTCACGGATCGGCGACCCGTTAGTGTTGCTGATCTCCACAGACACCCACTGTCTGTTTTCTTTCCTTAATAAAAAAAACTTGTAATTGTGTCTGACGTAATAATATCGTTTGGTGTAAATACCCCAACATCCGTCGTAACTCGAAGGGATTAACACTTCCATAAAAAGTATGACAGCTCTGTAAACATATAAAACGGTCCAAATCAGTAATGTTTATGACCGATGTAATTTTATGTCGAACTAATATTGTCCAAGGAGCTGGACAAATTGGTTTGTCGTGTATAAACGACACAAATTGCAATTAAGATCACAGTACCACAAATTACTTAATAGTTACTTTAAGTTACTAGAATTCTCTTGTGTCTGTTTCACGTTTAATTATGTAGCACTTAGGAGTATCAGAATTAGGAGTAACAAGATGGTTTCGACCATCTTTGTGATTTATCGTGGTATCAAAAAGGAACTGCTACTTAATACTCTTCTACTCTTGGGGTGTAAGTGGTTCACCAACATCTTTGAACCAAGCCAACTTCACCTGCACGTGGTGCACGCTGCTGACTGACAAACGAAGCTCTGGCGAAAAGAGAGGTAGGGAGCGTAATTGTAAGCTACACGACTGGGGAATGTACCTCCACCTCACAGAATACCGCAGCCAAATAACAATTCCCTTGAGGGTTGTTGTGTTCCTGCGAGTGAGTGAGGTCACCAGAAAGGAAGGAGATGCTGCGTTGGCAGCGGGGGTGGCGGCGCGCGAGCGATATTTTATGTGGCAATCGTTAATATGGCTACGGTATCCGCTTCAAATCAGGCGGACCGTATGATTGTCTGCACCCGACGTAGTATAAAAAAAAACTTAACTTATAATTAACGCCCTTCGCGGACTGGACCCGCACAGCGACTGCAACCATAAACCGACTAACCATTCAGATTATATTATATAATAAATAATAATAAATATATATTGTCAGACAAATTACACAGCGCCATCTAGCCCCAAAAAATGCGAAGCTTGTGTTATGGGTACTAGACAACTGATAAACATACGTAAATACATTTTTTTTTGTAAATACATACTTACGATACATACAAAACACCCAGACTAAGACAAACAGACATTCGAACCCACGAGTGTTGGTGTCGAAGCCGCGTCATTGACCGCTACGCCACCGAGCTCGTCAAATTATTTAAGCAACATTGCGGACTACGCGACTAGTCACGCATAGATCCACAATGAAAATGGTCGCTGCGATCGTTCGTTCGCCTTCTCTCGAAAAATAAAAGCCAAAATAAGTAAATGTGAATGTAAGTTTGTCTGTTACCGATGATAATGAAACTTTGTACACATATTCTCAAAGGCAAGGACATTATAGGATACTTTTAATTTTAAAAAAACATTAACGCGGGCGAATCCGCGGGTGAAAGCTCATCATCATCAGGTTATTTTAGTCTCCACTACATGAGCACGACCCTCTCTCGTCCGTCCCAGATAGAAGGCGGATTTGGCCTACACTCCCCACGCTGGCCAGACGGGTTGGGGAGGCCTGATTGATGTTTTATGATGAATTTCCCTTAGTCGCCTTGTACTACATCCACGGGAAGAGACGGAGTGATTCTATTCTAGTCTACCGGAAACCACACGGCAAAGATAAATAAATACTCCTGGACAATCTCGTCCCAAACTAAGCAAAACTTGTACTATGGGCACTAGATAACTGATGTTATACTTAAATACATTTTTTGTGAATACATACACATAATACATAGAAAACACCCAGACCAAGACAAACAAACATGTTCATGCACACAAATATTTGTCTTGTGCGGGGATCAAACCCGCAACCTCGGAGTCAAAGTGGACATTGCTAACCAGTTGACCACCGAGCTCGTCCTTCGTCGTCATTGCTAACCAAGTGACAAAAACGGAACTGTATTAGGCTGTTATTTTCAGTAAATATTAGATCTTTATATTACAAATTACAATAATTCGAAATATCCATCAATTGTAGAACATAATACATTTAATCCGGTAATACCCCCGAAAGACCACGTCCCACTTGACGTTTGAAAAGGGCCTATATTAAATCCCCATAAAATATGCGTACACCAATAATTAGTCCGACCTGTACAATATTACCACGACGAAGAACGACCACGCATAATTTGAGTAGATTCTACCCACGACCGAAATCTAATGTAATTTAGATTTCTACGGGTGGTAATGTTATTTATATTTATAACTCTACGTACTCATGTGACAAACCGAGCTTAATGTCGCAGAAGGGGTATCGTAGCAACGTAATATCACAGATATTGAACAATATCTGCGATATTAGATAACATTGTAATATTAGTCACGATGATATTACTTGCAGTGCTAAACTAGGATATTCGTTTCAATAGTGTGGTTAATCCGACACTATTAAACGGGAAACTGTTGTGTATTATACACAACTACATATATAAGATTAATACATCTCTTCTGAGGTCATAGGATATAAATAAATATATCTGGATAATTTACACAGCGCCATCTAGTTCCAAATTAAGCCTAAACCTTGTATCATAGATACTAGACAACTGATAAATGTACGTATATACATTTTTTTTAATACATACATTATAATACATAGAGAACACCCAGACAAAGACAAACAGACATGTTCATGCACACAAATGTTTGTCTTGCGCAGCATCGAACCCGCGACCTCGGAGTCAAAGAAGCCATTGCTAGCCATTCTACGACCGGGCTCGTCGCAGGTGGTCGTAAGAGAAACATTTGTATGAATGTACAGGTAGACGAAGTCGCGGGCCACCATTAGTACATACGTGTACTTATGTGTCGCAGAGAAATGATAAAAACAGACATATGAAAAAATTCCTAATCTAGCCGATAATGATGAAATAGATTGTTTACAGAAACAGCCGAACTTGAAAGAGCGAATATACATTTAATCCGTTTCTTTGAAATACGGCGAAGCGGTATTTACAAAGTATTACAAATCGATTGAAATTCGCTGCCATGATTTAACAAATTTACTTTTTCTGATTTGCAGGTAAAAAATCCTCTAATCAAAGCAAGAGTTCATATCATATTTATTTTTCTCTCATATAATACAATCTTTCTATAATTAAAACCTAAACAGTATGATATGTCATAGTTTAAAGTAGGTAAATAAGCACTTAAATCTAATTTTAAGTACTTATTATACTATCTAAATATATCAGAAGGTTATTGATTAGCGCTAGTATGTTGACGTAGTATAAATGACGCATAACTGAGTGAATGCCGTGCAATTACCTTTCTTCCTGCCACAAGTAATACCTACTGGCAGGTAATAACATCTTAGCCCTAAACTATGTTCACCAGGCGAGGCAAGACGAAGCCGCGGCCACAAACTAGAGTCATATAAAAATTTCATAACACTTCACTATCGCACGGCGTCGATTATCCGGTCCATTAACGACCCGGAGATGAACGGGCTCACGCCAAGTTTTATGCTAAAATCTTTATGGCTAAACTTGAGATGCCGCCGCGCCGCACGTCCCACGTGCCTGATATACGGCGCTCCCGCGGCATATTGGCAATCGATCCGGATAATCGCATTTCTGAGTTGCCGTATGATATTGCAGTTCCGATATCCTTCGTGACCGACTTTGACACTTTTACTTATTTCTCATAAGTTTCTTCGTTTTAAGGAAATGTCGATTCTATTGGAATTTGGAGCGAATATACTTGAGACATCGAATAACTATACAAAAATGGAGATAGTAGGGATCAGCTGTCCTCATCATTATATACTTACTTGCAAATAAATAAGTAAATGTTCCTGAACAAACTACTAACTAATAAATATACTTAAGACGTAAGACTCCTAGTAGCTTCCTCATATATTATGATATTATGTTAGGAAGGATATAAAAAAAAATACATTTTAAATTTAAAAAGGTTACCTACTACAATTATTTATCTACATACATGCATCTAAGCCAAAAATGTCTGTTTAATGAAAGATCCTTCCAAACATGATGTATTACATTAAATATATTTTTCGTTTGTAAATACATACATATAATACATAGAGAATCCTATACTAAGACAAACAGACATGTTTATAATATTACAGTTCATTTCATCCAATCGAAAGGTGTCCATTATGCAATAAATAATTACTACATATATTTTCATTACAAAAATGATATAAACCATAAGGATCAAGAAAAGAAAGATCAGCCCCCTTACCACCATCTCTTATTGCGATTCAATAACTGAATAGAATCCAATTATTGAATCGCAATAAGAGATGGTGGTAAGGGGGCAGAATACCTGCATAATGGATGAACAAGAATCGATTTCAAAGAAATTCAAGAACATTAAGGTCGCCTAATTGTTTTTTATGGCCCATTTGTTCGAACAAACTGCAAAGTCATTTGATTACTCACTGTTTTATTTATGGTCACCTAGCTGTGCCTGCAACTTCATTCTTGTGGATTGGAAAAAGGACGAAATTCCAAGATGCAAACCATAGCGCGGTGCGATTGACGAGGCCCGTGGTCGAATGGCTAGCAATAATGGCTACTTTGACACCGAGGTCGCGGGTTCGATTCCCGCACAAGACAAACATTTGTGTGCATGAACATGTCTGTTTGTATTGATCAAGGTGTTTTCAAGGTGTTGTCATCTATGTATATAAATATGTATTTACAAAAAAAATGTATTAAAGTACATTTGTCTGTTGTAGTAGTGTTTCGCAAACTTATCTAGGAAAACGAAAAATTTTTGAGGTACACTTTAAACGAAAAACCAGTTTTTATTTGTGTAAGAATTTTTATTCCACCCTTCTATTTAACTTTATGGTACCTTTTTTTTCCGAGGCACACCAACTAATGCCTACGGTACACCAGTGTGCCGCGGCACACACTTTGCGGAACAATGGTCTAGTACACATAGTACAAGTTTTGCGCTTAATTTGGGACTAGATAGTGTGTAAATTGTCCAGAAATATTTATTTATATAGAGCGCGATTTAAAAAAAAAAGTCGATTGAAATTTTCAGTCGTCTTCATATGTTTCCATACATTTGATTTCCCTGTGTTGCTGTTGAGCGAAGTCGTGGTAACATCGCCACGATAAAAAAGAAATTGTTTAAAAAAATAAAAATGTATGTTTTCTATTATTCATTAATTTAGATTTTTATTTTTTACTAAGGACTCAGTGAAATAAAAAATATTACTAAAAGCACAGTTAAAGTAATGACAATGACAGTCACTTTTTTGCCGACTATTTGGTATAGTTTTCTCATTGCTTACTAAATAACTTGATTATTTCAACGAATTCGACTGATTACCTTGAATGAAATCGATATTTCAAATAGAGTCCTTAGTGAAAAATAATAAAATAATTGGGGTGTAAGTGGTTCATCAACATCTTTGAACCAAAGCCAACTTCACCTGCATGCGGTGCACCCTGCTGACTAAGAAACGAAGCTCTGGCGAAAAGAGATGTAGGGAGCGTAATTGTAAGCTACCCGACTGGGGAATGTACCTCCACCTCACAGAATACCGCAGCCAAATAACAATTCCCTTGAGGGTTGTTGTGTTCCTGCGAGTGAGTGAGGTCACCAGAAAGGAAGGAGATGCTGCGTTGGCAGCGGAGGTGGCGGCGCGCTAGCGATATTTCATATTGCGAGCGTTAATAGGCTAGGGTTACCGCTTCACATCAGGTGGGCCGTATGCTTGTCTGCCACTTAAGGAAAAAGAAACATATTTTTTTTTAATCGATAATTATTTATTTATTTTCGCTCCCTTTCAGGGTACTTTATCTCGATACATACTGTATAATAAATGATAAAGAAACATTTTAATTTAAGTATAAATACAGCATCATTTTAAATATTCAGTGATCCCAACATTCAAATAACTGGTTTGATTGAAAATATTAATCTGAATGAAGGAAACATTAAAAATAAAGTATTGGAATTCAACAAAAAATAATGTATTCCAGAGCGGCCGCCGGATCCGGATATTGCAGACACAACGAAATGCAAATAGAACCTTTTCATTTATACAAAAGTACTTTTATTGATTTTTATTCACATACAATAAAGCAGTTTAAAGGCTGACTTTGTATTTTTAACTTGTTTGCGAAAATGGGAGCTACTGCTAACCAGACCTTACGTCAGCAAAGTAATTATATTTATACTCGCTTTGTCTTTGACGTCAGTCTCGTATTGTTTAACAATAATATTGAGATTGGCTGACTGCTGTCTCTCTGTCCATATACGAGTCTCTAATTCATAAACGGTTTTACTTAGGGACTATTTAATTAATGAAAATCCAATTAATTTAGTTTTCATTGATCGCCTGACATGACAACAAGAGCTCTCCGTACTGTATGGAGGTCCAATAAATAGTTACACAATAATCTTCAAGACATTTCTGTGTACAATGTTGTCGATACTGTCGATAGAATAGATGAAGGCACAGAACATAGTCACCATTATGTTGTCTGGATGCAGTCTTGATATTTTTTTTCTCATTTAGTTGTACCTATACCTCACTAGACAAAAAAAATTATCACTTTCATACGAGTAATCCCGCCAAATAAATAAAAATGACTGTTGCTAGCTCAAAACTCGAGAACGCTCTACCAATTCTGCTAATTTTTGTTTTATTATTTTAGCTTAATTGCGAGGAAAACAAAACACCACTTTCTACCCGTGCGAAGCCGGGACGGGCAGCCAGTAATAAAATATTTTTAAAAATGTCTGAAGGCTTTAAAAAAACACATGATTGTCGAAAGGTGTTCTATACTCTGGGTTTCTGCTTTGCTGGATTTTTGGGACAACCTGAGTTATAGGGTCACCACAATCTTTAGAGCTAAAGCAAACCACACCTGCACGTTGTGCATCCTGCCGATAAGCGAAAGACGCTCTGTCGAAAGAGAGGTAGGGTACAGCGTGTTCGTAAGCTGCTCGACTGGGTAAATATTTCCACGTCACAGAATAATCTTATAATTTTTGCATTAATCAATTTACAATAATTCTTGACCCATAAAATATATTATCCACAATTCCATTAGGTTTTATCAACATGAGAACGAAAAACCAACTGTCTGCCGCTCCGTCGTGATTTTTAGAACATTGCAAGCGGAAGTCAATTGGGAGACCAATAATGTCTCACTATAATCGATTAAGTAGCTATTTAGTATGTTGATATTACTTTATAAAATAATCGTTTCTAATTATAAGTAGACAACTTATGTTAAGTTGCGGTAAATACACGAATAAACAGCGGACGAAGTCGCGGGCGACCGCTAATTTTATATGTAATATCAATAATTTATTTATTTATTTAAACTTTATTTACCACAATTTAAGGTACATAGGCGGTCTTAATGCTAATAGTATTCTCTACCAGACAACCTTTGGTAAGAGCAGATATACACGAATGCGGTACACAAAAATAAATTAATAACAAATTTAGTACAACACTAAATATACATACATACACAATACATAAATAACAAAATATATAATACATATAAAATTATATACAAACATACATATATGAATATGAGGATGATTCATAGTTTTGCCAAATTGTCTAATAGGTAATAATGAACTTTCTTTTTTTGAAATTAAATTTATTCGCGATTCTTCTGAGACAATCGGATAGCGCATTCCAGAGCCGTGAAGCTATAATAATTATAGTAATAATAGTCCGCAGGGCAGCTTGTGGCGAGCTGTTGTGTGAGTAGCGACACCACGGACCCGAGTCTCCAGAGAGTCGGTCAGGGCCTTCGTCTCCGACGTGTCTTCATCGGTCGGAGTGTAAACACAAGAAGGCCCGCAGGACTCTCAGCTCTGGCTTGCCTTCATTGGCCGTCCAGAGAGGACCCGCTACAGCTATATGCTCCAGGGGTGGAAGTATTAAAGGGCATCATTACATCAAACATCTCAAAGGGGCCTCTACGTGTTGGATCCATATCCCCGCGCACGTCTATCAAATGACCGGGCTTAACCCGTGATTAACAAGAAATAGTAATAATAATAAGCCCGCAGGGCAGCTTGTGGTGACCTGTTGTGTGAGTAACGACTCCACGGACCCGAGTCTCCAGAAAGTCGGTCAGGGCCTTCGTCTCCGGCGTGTCTTCATCGGTCGGAGTGGTTTTGGTGGAGTGAGTTGGCCGTCCAGAGAGGAGCCGTTAGATTTATATGCTCCAGGGGTGGAAGTATTAAAGGGCATCACGCCGCGAGTAACTTCGGAGAAAGCGCAGCACACCTCTCGACATGCCTGAGTCACTCACACCGGTGTTGCCCCCGGCCGTTTTCCTGGCATTTCGGGGGCCCATCTAGTGAGTGGCAAGCCACAGCCTGCCGCAAATAACTAGCAATAAAAGCAGTTATGGCAGGCGTTCGTCCCTCTTCTATAATAGCCCGGTATTTAGTTCACCCAGATCTCATCTCCATAACCCATTTATTTTCCATCACACTTCGCAATAGTCTCAACGCCTGCCGAGAACTGCTCATGGGTATGCTGATCTATTTACATATCCTGGAGCGGGTCACGGCGGACGTACAACATTACATCAAACTTCTCAAAGGGGCCTCTACGCGTTGGATCCATATCCCCGCGCACGCCTTTAAATGTCCGGGCTTGACCTGTGTATTTAAAAGAGATAGTAATAATATAGTAATACCATAAACAGCTGAGCTCATGTGTGTGTTCGCCAGTACACAATAGGCTTTTAATGAAATTCTGGGGCGCTCGCCCGGAAACCCACTTGTCATTGTTTTTGACCAGATGCTATAGAATAGGACATAAAGGTTCTCAAAATTGATGTTTTATTTATATCGTTAGGATGAATTTGGTATCTTTTTAGGATTTTAGGGTGTAAGTAGCTCGCCGCCATCTTTAGCCTCAAAGCCAACTTCCTCTGTAACGTGGTGCACGCTGCCGACTAACAAAAGAGGCTTTGGCAAAAGGAAGGTGGGGTACAGTGTATTTGTAAGCTGCCCGACTGAGAGTACCTCCACGACTACTCCACCAGTTGTTGTGTTCCTGCGAGTGAATGAGGTCACTAAAGGAAGGAGTTGCTGCGATGCCAGCGGGCGTGGCGGCACCGCGGTGCGATATATTAACCGCTTTATGTCAGGCGGGCGGTATGCTTGCCTGCTTGCCTGTTTATTGAAAACATCCTTGGAAATCATCGAATAGCCCTATAAACGAGTATACTTTAACTTTCAGTGAAAATTCAAATATCATCCAAATTAACCGTTCCTATGATTACCTACCCCGGACAATCAGAACAGACTTCGATTATATCTACGAGTATACGAGGGCGACGCTGAAAGTTTTTAGAACTGGCCACTTGTAAACAATATAATAAAAACTCTGCCAATATATGTATTTCATTCATTTGTCATTTGTTTTACGATTTGGCGGCAAATTGAAAATTGTGTGTCACGTCAACATGTATTTAACGCGAGAAAATTTTCGTGCAATGATTTTTTATGACTTTCGTTGTCATTTAAGTCAGCAAGAAAGCTATGATAGACTTCGATTGACCTTTCACGATGAAGCCCCATGTGCGACTATTTATACCTGGTTTAATGAGTTTAAACGTGGTCGCACTAATCTCACCGATGATCTGCGTTAGGGACGGCCTTTTACGGCGACGACTGAAAATAACATCAGTGTTGTGCGGCGTATGATAGAGACTGATAAAAGAGTGACGTATCAGCAGATTCTGACAAGCTTAGGCATCGGTATGAGTCAAGTGCATAAAATCCTCCATGAACATTTAGCGGTGAGGAAATTTTGTGCCCGGTGGTTACCTCATAATTTGACGGAGGCCCAAAAACTCCGTCGGGTTGATTGGTGCCGTGAAATGATTCAAAGATTTAACGGAGGTGACTCAAATACTGTGTTCGACATACTTACGGGTGACGAAAGCTGGGTTTACTGTTATCAGTAACAGTAAACCCAGCTTTCGTCAGTGGGTGTTTCCTTTTGTATTTCTTTTTTTTTTTTTTTTTATACTACGACGGGTGTCTGACAAGCATACGGCCCGTCTGATGTGAAGCAGTTACCGTAGCCATATTAACGCTCGCAACATAAAATATCGCTCGCGCGCCGCCACCCCCGCTGCCGTCGCAGCATCTCCTTCCCTTCTGGTGACCTCACTCACACGCAGGAACACAACAACCCTCAAGGGAATTGTTATTTGGCTGCGGTATTCTGTGAGGTGGAGGTACATTCTCCAGTCGGGTAGCTTACAATTATGCTCCCTACCTCTCTTTTCGCCAGAGCTTCGTTTGTTACTCAGCAGGGTGCACCGCTTGCAGGTGAAGTTGGCTTTGGTTCAAAGATGTTGATAAACCACTTACACCCCAGAAGAGGCTTACACTCCTCCTTTCGAGGAGTTGCCAACTAAAGTGAAGAGAGGTCGAAGTGTGGGAAAAAAGTTGGTGGCCTCGTTCTTCGGAAGGACAGGTCACTATGCGACAATTGTTTTAGAGGATCAAAAAACAGTTACTGCAGAGTAGTACAGTAACAATTGTTTGCCACTTGTATTGGAAAAAGTTCGGGAGAAACGTCCTCGAAGTAGGATCCTTCTTCACCACGACAACGCCTCGTCGCGCACCGCCAGGCGAACGATCGACTATTTAGTGACGTCAGACGTGGAATTACTGGGTCACCCGCCGTATAGCCCCGACATCGCACCTAGCGATTTTTATTTATTCCCGAAAATAAAAGTTTTTCTTTTATCTTCGAGGAAAACTTTTTATGAACACCGAGGAAGCAGTGGGCGCGTTTCAAAAGGCCGTCGAAGAGACCCCTAAGGACGAGTGGGCTAAGTGCTTTTCTCAGTGGTTCCATCGGATGCAGCGGTGTATTGATGAGAATGGACACTATTTTGAAAAGATATAATAAAACTAATAACTTGCTAGTTTGCTCAGTTTTTGATTTTCTAAGAACTTTCAGTTTGACCCTCGTATGCATGTATAAATTATGAAGACAGAACGATAGTTTGTCAAAAAAATTTCGGCAAGCCGTTAGTAAAAAAAAATGGGTTGTGGCTATGTCATGGACACGGCCGTGTGTTGTACGTGAATACATTATATGCACTAAAATTATCTCAAAATGGCAGCTTCCCCCTCCCCCGCATGCGATGTTTCATAGTCCTTACTTAGCGTAATAAATTCTTTGATCTTTCTATCCGCTGGTGTGATTGAATTTTGGATGGAGAGCTGCAACACCAAAACTGTATCCCCCGATTTTGTTATCATTCGGTACGTACTCAAAGGGTAGAACGGACTCTATTACTGAGACACCGCTGTCCGTCCGTCCGTCCGTCCGTCACCAGACTGTATCTCATAAACTGTGACTGTTAGACAGTTGAAATTTTCACAGACTGAAACAGAATAAAATAAATATTTAAGGGGGCTCCCATACAACAAACGTGATTTTTTTGCTGTTTTTATAGATACGGATGATGGTACGGAAGATACCCGGATCTTGGGGTGTAAGTGGTTCATCTACACCTTTGAACCAAAGCCAACTTCACCTGCACGCGGTGCACTCTGCTGACTGACAAACGAAGCTCTGGCGAAAAGTGAGGTAGGGAGCGTAATTGTAAGCTACCCGACTGGGGAATGTACCTCCACCTTACAGAATACCGCAGCCAAATAACAATTCCCTTGAGGGTTGTTGTGTTCCTGCGAGTGAGTGAGGTCACCAGAAAGGAAGGAGATGCTGCGTTGGCAGCGGGGGTGGCGGCGCGCTAGCGATATTTTATGTTGCGAGCGTTAATATGGCTACGGCAACCGCTTCACATCAGGCGGGCCGTATGCTTGTCTGCCACCCGACGTAGTATAAAAAAAAAAAAAAAAAAAAAAAAAAAACGGAGCCCTTCGTGCGCGAGACCGACTCGCACTTGTATCCACGTGAAAATATACCTTAAGGTTTTCTCTAGTCTTAACATTTGCTAATCCTTACACTTAAAGAAATGGACATTTACAAAAATAGGAATAAAAACAATTTTAAATCAGCGCAAAGCTTTGGAGGGCTCTCAGACTTAAGTCGAGGAGATGAACAACAGCTGTGTACACTTAACATCTGCATAATCGATTTATGAAGGTGACGGGGCACTTCCAGGCTTTTGTGAAGTATTACTTACCTAACTATACAGATCGACTTCTAGATGAGTCAGCTCTCCATGCTGATTTTGTTTTACTCAAAACTAAAAGAGACAACGAGGAAAATATCTCCTGAGGCTCTACAGTGATAATAAACAAATATTACTGCACAAATTACAGCGCCATCTAGTCCCAAACTAAGCAAAGCTTGTACTATGGGTACTAGATAACTGCTGTACTCAAATACTTTTTTTTTGTAAATACATACATTAAAATACATAGAAAATATCCAGACCGACACAAACAGACATGTTCATGCACACAAATGTTTGTCTTGTGCGGGGATCGAACCCGTGACCTCGGAGACAAAGTGGCCATTGTTAGCCATTCGACCACCGGGCTCGTGAAATAAAAAATAACTACACTTCACGAAGCATTACATTGTAACCGAAATCTTCTTCTTCTTCAGAAGCACGTATGTGCCCACCGTTGGGCATATGCTTCTCCATGTTGCCATGAAGCGTAACAAACCTTCTATACTAAAAGTAACTGTAAAGCTATGTTAATAGACTGGGGGTCGGTAGGGTTGCCAACTATACTGTTAAAAACAGTATTATACTGTTTTTCACTGCATTATACTTTTTACTGTTGAACAAAAATAAAGTATACAAAATACTGTTTTCAGCATCAAAATGCTTAACACTAAACTAACGCATTTTTTGAATTTGTAATTAAAAATGAGGTCATGATTTAATTTTAGTTATAATTGTGGTGAGGCGTATGTAATATTTTAAAATATCTGTTAATTAATAAGTTGTGTGAGAAACTCTAAAACATAAGTATTTAAAACATTAAATAAATAAAATACTGTTCGTTTTTCTAAAATACTGTTTAAAATTTTTCGCAGACCTAAATATACTTTATTTCTTGTAAAAAAAGTTGGCAACCCTAGGGGTCGGTGCTATACGTACTTTATCAATATTTTTAAGCTGTGGCAGAGGGTCGTCGTCGTCAACCCTTATTCATCCCACTGCTGGTATACGGGTCTCCCCTCATTTGAAGCGGTTTAGAGCATACTCCACCTCGCTTGCTCAACTGCGGTTTGGCGGAGTCTAGTGTTTTCACGCCGCCTAAAGACCACAGACGTGGCTTAACAACTGTCATCTAACGACAACAGACGGTTTAACGTGCCCTCCGAAGCTCGGAGGAGCTCGATATAAATAAACCCATCCATGAACAGGCTATGGTCGACGTTGCTTGACTTGCGTGATCGACTAGACTGCCACGCGCAACGACGCCATCGACCTCCTCCAGGTAGAGGAGGGTCAAGAGTCCGCAATGCAAGTGATACCTCTGGTACCTTTATAAGCATCTATAGACTGAAATGACTGCTTACCGTCAAGCGGGGCGACTCCGATATATTCTCATTTTTTATTATTCGGTTTTCTTGTTTGTTATGTGTCTTAATTGTTATGTACGCATACATACGGAACTCAAACATTTCATGAAAACTGTCTTCATGAAATGTTTCGTTTGGAGTTGTATCCACTACCAAATTACATTAAAATCGGCTTTTATATTCAAAGCCTCGTGAAGTGTAAGTAAATACATTATGTGATTACAGTTCTTACATAATTACAGAAATTGTGTAAATACCAACAGGGCTGTAGATTCTGAGCCTACAAGAGACCAACATGAAAGCC
Source organism: Hypsopygia costalis (assembly GCA_937001555.2). Classification (NCBI taxonomy): domain Eukaryota; kingdom Metazoa; phylum Arthropoda; class Insecta; order Lepidoptera; family Pyralidae; genus Hypsopygia; species Hypsopygia costalis. The sequence goes on along the minus strand of OW443333.2, from coordinate 2,046,115 downwards.
TCCTTCATTCCCTACAGTCTAATTTTCTTTTAATGAGAGAAAATAAAATGCGGGCCCGTTTAGACTACTTCATGGGTCGTTACCCGACGGCAAATAAGTATATTTCAGAGTAATCTTAAGATGAAATGATTTTAGAAAGGAGGAGGAATGACAGTCGAGTCATTTTTTGACTGATTTCGTAGGATAAATTAACAATGACTTTACAGTTTGCGAACAAAGGAAATTGTTTCTTTTTCCTGCTAGCAAAAGACGAAAATAGAAAAGAAATTTGCTAATCCGCGGATGGATTTGGAAAACAGGAATCCAAAATATATCATACTAGCTTTTGCCCGCAGCTTCGTGTTCTAGTGATACTTCAGAACTGATTAAACATTAACAACAGTTTCCGCAGCCATCGCTCCAAACCCCTTTGATTGAGGTAAGACTCGTATCCCAGCCGTGTGATGAAGAAGGGTTGACGACAGACGACGGCTGGAGTATGGTATAATGAATGGTCAGGTGGATACGCCACGTTACGGGCGTGTAATACTTTACATTTAGGGAATTTGGAAGAAGTACCTCTAATACCGCCAAGGATTTTCTTATTAAAATATTTTATGAAGGAAGGCATATTGAAAGCCTCGTAAAAATGTAGCCGGGCTGCCAAAACAACTCAAAATGAGGAAAACTCGCAGATGTAAAATCCTACTATAATACCGCCGCATATTATAATACCGCCGGGAACAAATATTTAAATACATTTGTGTTATTAGAAATTTAATCCTCCTTACCTTGGCGCCGTCTATTGTAATATTTCTGGAAACTACAATATTGACATTTTAATAATTAATTTAATTTGAATGAGTAATTTAAGAGGACATTATAGAATCGACTCCGATCAGCATTGTTATTGGAGTCTGAATTTGCTTGAATAGGCTGCCAAAGGATCGGCACGAAACCTTGGCGGTGGTGATATATACGTATGTGCAGTGTGGTAATTACTTTCCTTCAGGATGGCCAGGGGGCCTACCGCCTAAGCTGAAGCCGATTTCCAAAGGACTTTTTGATTGCATAAATCAGAGTGATCTTCAGCTAAATAGGTAGAGCGCCTCCGTCCCTACCGGCTGAGCTCATTACTTTTAGCTCTAATTTATGATGATGTAAAATTTTCGCAATCAAAAAATCCGGTAATATCCGGCTTTAGCATAGGCAGTACGCCCCCTGAATGGGCTATTTGTCGCCGATAGGGCTACCTGAGGATCCGTAGCCGCAACAAAAAAAAACCAATTGGAGACTTGTCGCCGATTGGGCTACTTCAGATTCCTTTGATTGAGGATTGGGCGACAAAACCATCATAGTCGTATAAAAAAACAATCCTGCTTTTCATCCGGAGCCTCTTTCTTACTAACATTTTTTACAAAGATTTGTAAACAAGTATTGGCATATTTATAATCCGTGAATTCTTTCTTCAGAAAAGATTGAAAAATCAAAAAGTGTTCATCAGTTTCAATTAAAATCTGTGATTGATAAAATCAATGTGTCAGAGCATTATGTGGAGTGGCACCATTTGTGTCGTGTAAACCTTTGTTCTTAAAATTGGGAATATTGCCTCTTCCTTGCATTTATATATATGAAATAGCAAAATTTGTAAAGCTAAACTCCCAATTATTCTCAACTGCATTTATGGGGTGTAAGTGGTTCATCAAGATCTTTGAACCAAAGCCAACTTCACCTGCACGTGGTGCACCCTGCTGACTGACAAACGAAGCTCTGGCGAAAAGAGAGGTAGGGAGCGTAATTGTAAGCTATCCGACTGGGGAATGTACCTCCACCTCACAGAATACCGCAGCCAAATAACAATTCCCTTGAGGGTTGTTGTGTTCCTGCGAGTGAGTGAGGTCACCAGAAAGTAAGGAAGGTGATGCTGCGTTGGCAGCGGGGGTGGCAGCGCGCGAGCAATATTTTATGTTGCAAGCGTTAATATGACTACGGTAACCGCTTCACATCAGGCGGGCCGTATGCTTGTCTGCCACCCAACGTAGTATAAAAAAAAAAAAAAAAAACTGCAAATGATCTGTATGCGCGAAATACAAGGAAGGGTAATAGGATTGTCTTACCACATATTCCGAGAACAGAGCTGTATTTGGGTAACACTTATGGTATGAGTATGAAAGTTTATAACAAAATACCAGAAGTCATAAGAGATCTACCATACAACAAATTTTGTAAGCAACTACATAAATTCTTATTATCTGAAAGATTTTACACAGTTACAGAGTTCTTGACATATAAATGAAATACTTAAACCTAATAATAATAAAATTGTCTATATCTGACATTAGAAATATCTGACATTGTAATAACATTTAATCTCTATTCTTTTATTATAAACACTCGTATTGGAGTAGTGTGACTGATAAATTTTTGTACGCCAACAAGTTTTTCAAGATATTTGCACCTTGTATAATTTATAACACCTATGTATGAACCATATCTTAAACGAATAAATTAATTTAATTGTATTGAAGAAATAATTACGGTCAGTTATTCGCGCGTATATGATATACTAATCCACCACGCGCCAATACCATTGGATCTCATCATATATTATTATTTTTTCAAATAATGTTTTATCATGTATATCTTTTTGATGTGAATACCTCTTAAAATTGCTTGTATTAATTTAATTTAATTCAAAAAACAAATGATAACAAAATCGGGGGATACAGTTTGGTGTTGCAGCTACATATTTATCATCTCCATCCAAAATTCAATCACACCGCTGGATAGATGAAAAATCAAGGAATTTATTACGCTAAGTAATGACTTTTGAACATCGCGTGCGGGGGAAGACGCGCTGGCATTTTGAGATAATTTTAGTGCATATAATGTATTCACGTACAACACACCGCCGCGAGTATGCCTTTAGAATGCAATTATAGCAAGCGTTCATTGGTTGCGGTAACCATTTACCATCCGACGAGCTGGTATGCTTTATTAGTATAAAAAAGGTTAATATAGAATACTATGTTAATTAAAATGTAAATTTTAAATTCAATGCAATGCATTTTTGATCCGTTGTAAACCACGCAAAGTTGTTATGAAATAATTTATAATTCATTTTGCTTTCAGGTAAATGGATGGCAGAACCGCTGCGCAGGTATTTTTATTCAAACTGTACATACGAGTAGCATTAAATAATAAATATTTTTGGACAAATTACACAGCGTCATCTAATCCAAACTAAGCAAAGCTTTTATTATATGTATAAAGAGCTTTCATTTCTATATAGAGATTGGAATGTCTGTCTGCCGAGACAACTACATTCTGTTAAGCATGTAGGTTAAATAATAGTACTTAAGCATCTATAAGCATTATAAATTTTGTCTGTTAGTTTGTCGAGTGTAGTTTTTGAAACCGATTTTAACGAAGGACATAACATTTCTGCTCAAAATTACTATCAATATCGTAGACGAATGTCTACGTTCGGATTTTTTTCTAACATTGGTTAGTTCGTTTTGTAAATGTCTACGAGAAAGTAGCATATTTCATATGTAATGTGCCCTTGAAATAGTAACTTAAGAAATTATTAGTAAAATATCTAATCTAAAATTAAAATCTAAAAGGAAGCTATGCCTTCTTTTCACCAGAGCTTCGTTTACTATAAACTGAGCTTATGTATGGCCTTTGACTGTACATAATAATACATATATAAAACTATGACAAACTTGTGTAACATCATTTATCCACGTGACGGGGACACTCCCCGAAGGCGCTATGCTCCTTCAATTATTTGAGAATAAAAATGAATTTCGATAATCTTGTCTCGTTTCGAGTTTCGAGTCTTGAGTCCCGGGACTCGAGACAACTAAAATTACGAAAAGTCCCGGGACTTGGAGTACTATAAACTGAGCTTATGTATGGCCTTTGACTGTACATATTAATACATATATAAAACTATGACAAACTTGTGTAACATCATTTATCCACGTGACGGGGACACTCCCCGGAGGCCTGGCTGGGAACACATGGCATTTGTATGCCGAAGAGTTGGGCATAATGTAATTTGGCGTGTGGCGCCGCTTTACGGGCTAGTTTGGCAGTCAACTCTGTTTGAATAGGCAGGTAGTTAAACCGATTAAGTTAATTAGTCCCATCGTCTATAAAGTTTTGGTTAACTTACGTAACCTGTGTGTAACACATGTTTAGTTCACTGCTGATCAAGGGTAATATCAAGGGTAAGTAAGAGTAAATGTTTGCACCGTTATTGTATTAAAAGATTTTTTGGTATTTTTATATATATTTGGGGTGTAAGTGGTTCATCAACATCTTTGAATAAAGCCAACGTCACCTGCAAGTGGTGCACCCTGCTGACTGACAACCGAGGCTCTGATAAAAGCATAGCATACGAGTATATTTTAAGCTGCCCGACTGGGGAAGTACCTTCACCTTACAGAATACGGCAGGCAAATAATAATTCCATTGAGTGTTGTTGTGTTCCTGCGAGTGAGTTCCCATTAAACTGGAAATAAACAATTATATTTGTAAGAAAAACATAAACTCAACATGAAAGTGTTTCGAAGAAACACGCTTAATATTTTGAACTTCTCACAAAACTTTCCAAGAAAATCTTTATTGCATTCAATATTATGATTATCTTGTTGTAACATAGTAAGTTACAAAAATGTTATGTTTAGTTGTTGGTACCACTAGAATATAATTACAATGCTTTCTTTAATATAAATATAAAAAAATGGAAAATTCACCTCCCCAACTAGGTGGGATTTGAATCCACGACATCTCGATTACCGATCGAAAGCTCTTCCAACTGAGCTACTAGGAAGGTTTGTGATGCTGGCGAATTTTTGCATTTTATATTTTACTGCTGTGAAGTCGCGGTGTGGCGCCATCTACCTATTAAATAATACCTACTAAACAAGTTGAAGTTAAGTTACTAAACAATTGGAAATAATCGAATTGGAATGATCTTTCATAACATATACTCAAATACAGTAGTATGTATACTTTCTGGAAAAATTGAGCAATTATTTACAAAATTTTCGCATTATTGTTGAGAAGACGTGTGAACGCCCACGCTAAATTAGTACTAGCGGTCTATAGAAGATGGCGCTTTCGATACCCCCCTCTCAAGCCTAACTCGTGCACTGTCAACTTCGCTCTGTAAATCTTTTATTAAAATAAATAGTTTGCACTAGTTAAATTGGTCTTCGCTTTATTTCATCAATTATCAAACACGGACTCTTAAGTTTATGTGCCCACCTATCTATAACCGTAAAATATACATAAAAAATAGAGTCTCGTTAATTAAGGTGAAGTTGGCTTTGGCTCAAAAGATTAAGTAAGCCACATACACTTATTTAATTCAACAATGCTTAATAAACAATGGTGAATTATCCCACATTCGCACAATAACAAATTTAGTCTCACCCGACCAATATATCACACGCGAAGCGTGGCACATTCAATCGCACCCTCCAGCCGGATTGTATTTGTATTCAAAACAGAGGCCTTAATTACAAGCTCTGGACAAACACTGGAAGTTGGCCGCCGGTGATAATTAACAGCCCTTTTCGACCCTCGCCCAGTATTACGACCAGATTAAATCGTATTATGTAATGTACAAATTCATAGAAATTATTGTCTCTGTGTCTCCTCCGTCGCGGCATAATGGCAAACTGACTTTTCTTTCTTTCTGCCTGATCTGTCAACGCACAGCTTAAACCACTGGACGGATCGGGTTGAAATTTGGCTTACAAATAGCTAAATCAAAATCAAATCAAATCAAAATATCTTTATTCCTTGGAATTTATAAAGCACTTAGAAACGTCATACAAATTAATTATAAGAACATGTATCTAAATCATTACTACTCTAGATCCGCAGAGCTTAGATTCACTTTCATCACACTATCTTGAATGTGAAAGTGAATTTAAGTGCCAGTTCCCGGCGACGGGGCTTCTTGAGAAGAACTGGCAAGAAACTCAAGCTAGATATACATATGTAGATAATCCATAGAAACAACACGGCATTAAAAATTGGCTACGCATCTATACATGCAGTACGCAAAGAAAGAACATGTCTGTTTGTCTTGGTCTGGGTGTTTTATATTACGAAAAAAAATGTATTTAAGTATAATATCAGTTATCTTGTATCCATAGTACAAGCTTCGCGCTTAGTTTGGGACTAGATGGCGCTGTGTAAATTGTCCAGAAATATTTATTTATTTATAATGAAAAAGAACAGGGGCCTTACCACAAGCTCTAAACGCAGGAATGAAACTATGATGGTTGCGTATTTATCAATGAATTTCATTCATTCGCAACCATGATGGTTCCATTCCTGCGTTTAGAGCTTGTGGTAAGGCCTCAGGAAACCACAGGAAAGCAGGCTTATTTGATTAGTCGTGCCACGACGGTAAATGTCGCCAGACTTAGTGAATGCCGGACAATTACCTTGCAAGGATGAAAAAAACGTGGGTTACATAGGGCCGGCATTAGTAAAATTAAACAGTACAATAGTTATCACCTGCTTAACCATATATAAACGTTTACTTATATCCCAAATTAAACATTATTAATTTATTACTATATGACTATTAATTTTTTTCTCAATGGGTGTGAATCAAGATGGCGGCACCTTGGATACTTTTACTCGGATTAGTTTTTTTACGACCGACCACAGACCCCTGAAAACAAGTCCATACCAAAGTTGCTTGAACTTGTAACATTACCTAGGGATCTAATCTAGTTTTGGTAATAACTAACTTTATTCATTAAACCTTTTTCTAGGACACAAATACGTTATCTGCATTAAAAATAGCATGGTACAAAGACACATGATGTGTTCTTTAGCTACAAATGTAGTCACTTGCCTACGTCAAGCTGTATTTTGTATGGACAATGACAGATTTTGTCAACCAAGTTGTTTCCACTTCTTGTGATACTCCGCCTTCATCCCACGATTTCAGCCGCATTTTTGTAGTCACCAGTCTATCTACGAGGAGAGAGGAGGATGATCCTTAATTAACTCGCCTAATACACATCCTCACTCTTGGATTTTATCCTCCAGTGGTTGTTCTCTCAACTCTTGTTGCGTTACTTCTTAGAATTTCACTTGGCAAGGGCGTGACAAGGACCTTATTAAAATGATACTTAATTAACTCTCAGTAGTAATGAAATCCTCTTCTATAATAATCAGAAGACAAGAAATTTTTTATCTTATGTCCAGTGCGCAAATTTCATTTTTCCATGAATTCGATGAGAATTAATTATAAAAAATAGATCCTGTTGCGTCCTGCTCCCCTGGTACCTATCAAATAGGCTGCTTAATTGGAAAAACCAAAAGAAAAATAATTAATTTTAAATTGTGTTCCCTGAAGATGACTACATAAATCAAAATACACGAGGGAACATATTTTAACTTTCCATTACGTTTGGACAACTTCTACTTTTACAAATCAAGGCGTTTCGAGACTCTCTTGAGCCACGTGTCATTGAATTTGATATTTTATTTTTTTTGCAACTTACAGTTTCGATACATTCATGATAACATGAAGGTCATTTCTCGTATTTAATTATTTTACGTTCGCAATATGAAAGTTGACTAAATCGATATTGAACTATGAATTGACTAAAAATTATATAATTGAATTCATTAATGAATTTAATAATAATAATAATAAGGTCCGCAGGGCAGCTTGTGTGGCGAGCTGTTGTGTGAGTAGCGACACCACGGACCCGAGTCTCCAGAGAGTCGGTCAGGGCCTTCGTCTCCGACGTGTCTTCATCGGTCGGAGTGTAAACACAAGAAGGCCCGCAGGACTCTCAGCTCTGGCTTGCCTTCATTGGCCGTCCAGAGAGGAGCCGCTAGAGCTATATGCTCCAGGGGTGGAAGTATTAAAGGGCATCACGCCGCGAGTAACTTCGGAGAAAGCGCAGCACACCTCTCGACATCCCTGAGTCACTCACACCGGTGTTGCCCCCGGCCGATTTCCTGGCATTTCGGGGGCCCATCTAGTGAGTGGCAAGCCACCGCCTGCCGGAAATAACTAGCAATAAAAGCAGTTATGGCAGGCGTCCGACCCTCTTCTGTAATAGCCCGGTATTAATTTCACCCAGATCTCATCTCCATAGCCCATTCATTTTCCATCACACTTCGCAATAGTCTCAACGCCTGCCGAGACCTGCTCATGGGTATATCGTTCCATTGACATATCCTGGAGCGGGTCACGGCGGGCGTACAACATTACATCAAACTTCTCAAAGGGGCCTCTGCGCGTTGGATCCATATCCCCGCGCACGCCTATCAAATGACCGGGCTTGACCCGTGATTTAAGAGAGATACAAATAATAATAATAAGGGTGCCCCTGTTTTTTTATATTTTTAAATGTATTTTTTTTTATATTTATATTTAAAAATGTAATAAAATAGAGTAAAATGTGAAATAAATGGTATAATAATAATAATTTATTTGCACAAAACACGGTGTGAAAGTTGACAAATAATTAGTAGAGCATACATGTTTTGCCAAGTCAGTGGCATGCAAATACATTGTTTGTGATTTTAAATTAGAGGCAAAATATAGTGTACTAAATTATTAAAATAATTATCCATTAAGTCTATTCGATAGAAATACAATGTCAATATTAATATTAGAATAATAGGTCAAAGTAAATAGTATTCATTAACAGCAAATGTCCAATAGCTACAAATAATCATTTCATGTCAAAAAGTCTTGTATAGTGTAATACTCTTTATCTAACAACCATTTATATAATTTTTTTTTGAATACATTATTATTACTACATTTTATGTCATCCGGAATTTTATTATAGATTTTAATAGACATACCTAAACAGCTTTTGGTATATTGACTCATAGTTGGAGTTATGTCAAATACTAGTCTGTTAGGGTTTCTATGGTTTGTAGCATATAAAGCACTAGCTTTCTTAAAAAGTTTGCTATTTTCTTTTATAAATACGCCCATGACATATATATAAAGAGATGGAAGGGTTAATAATCCAAGTTCCTTAAATCGTGATCGACACGACACATCTGGTGGAAGACCATACATCGATCTAATGCACTTTTTTTGCGCAATAAAAGCTCTACCGATGTTGGTACCATTGCCCCAAATTAATAAGCCATAGCGCAAGGTAGACTCAACATACGCGTGATAAGCTGTAAGTGCTGTCTTTTTGTCTGTAACATTGCTCACTTGTTTAAGAGCATAAACGAATTTATTTATTTTAGAACATACTTTTTCAATTTGTGATTTCCAGTTCATTTGCTGATCTATCGTTAGTCCTAGAAATTTTGTCTCTTTTACCATGTCAATTGGTACATTGTTGTAATGAATATTCAGATTAAACATTTCATTTTTATAATTATTAAAGTGAATCCAGTTAGTTTTAATTACATTTATTTTTAAATTATTTATGTCAAGCCATTGAATTATGTCACCAATAGTTTTATTTACGTCATCTTCATGGTCTTTAATGGTCATATTTATTTTATTTGTCGCAACAACAACTGATATGTCATCAGCGAAAAGTGTGCATTTATGAGTTGTAATATAAGGCAAATTATTTATATATAAAAGGAATAGAATAGGGCTTAATACGCTCCCTTGTGGAACTCCATATTTATTATGTCTAAAATTAGATGAGTATGTCGTTATTTCGCTATTTTTATCTAATTTTGTAATCACAACACGTTGACATCTGTTATTTAAGTAAGATGCTATCCAATCAAGTGTAGGTCCTCTAATTCCAATTAATTCTAATTTGTTTAAAAGTATTTTATGTGAGACAACATCGAAAGCTTTTGATAAGTCAAAAAATACTGCAGTAGTGAAATTTCTATTATTTATATTTGTTAAAATAGCTGTCATGAGTGCGTATGTAGCAAGTGTTGTAGATTTATGCTTTTGAAATCCGTACTGGTCTTCTCGTTTTTCAATTCTGATTGCTGGAAAACAGCGTTATTAGTTTTTTTATAAATTGTAGATTGAAGATTTACAAAAATTATTAATTTACAATGATAAAGAAGTTTCATATTGGGTACCTATACGAGAATATCAAATTTGACATTTGTGAGATCGAGACTGGATCGGAAGTGAATTTTGAATACCTTTTAATTACGAGAATTCTCTGCTTACATTACGGAATGCTTTACGATAAGGGTGCGGTTCCAATGAGCGAAAACGAGAAATACAGCGATCTATCGCTGTATTTCCTACTAAAAGTCTTTTTTTTTTTTATACCACTAAAGTGGAAAACAAGCATACGGCCCGCCTGATGGAAAGCAGTTACCGTAGCCTATGAACGCCTGTAACACCAGGGGCATCACACGCGCGTTGCCGACCCTGTAAAAACCTCTTCACGCCCTTTTTGAAGAACCCCATGCTGTAGTCTCCTGAGAAAACCTCGACAGGCAGTTCATTCCACAGCTTGACCGTACGCGGAAGAAAACTTCTCTGGAACCGCACGGTACGCGACCACTTAGGCTCCAATGTGTGAGGATGAATTCCCTTCCTTTCCATTCCACCTACCGTATCCTGGTCCACATTGTGTAAATATCGATGTAGGGATTTTTTCAGGGACACAACACTCCTCAATAATAATAATAATAATAAAATTATGAAAAAAAATGACGTTGTCTAAACCAAATCAACTTTTTTGTTAAAATTTTATATTAATTGTTATTTTTCATATTCTCTCTTAAAGTTCACATTTATATTCATAATAATCAACCAAAATCATATACAGATAATAATTTAAGAAGCCATAAATGATTATATAGGAATATTTACAAAGAAATAAAACCAAAGAGCGATGACATTGTCAAATACGTCAAGTAAGTACATAATACACGAAGAAAAATGATACAAATATGAATTATGAGCAATAATATAAGATGATAACGAGAGCAAGGTATAAGCAAGCGTCACAGTCCAACGCACGCCCACCACCACCGCCCGCCTCGTCTAGCTCCACGTCGTCGGAGGAGCAGTACGCGACACCTCCGACCTCCAACGTGTCGAGCGACGAGGACGAGTCACCGCCGCCCCCGTCGCCGCCGAGACCTGCGCGACGAAGAGGACGGCCCCCGCTACCGGCCGGCTTGGGGTCTTCGGGGCACTCTGCCCCGCGACAGGCTCCCGCTACCGGTGGTGTAGTGCGACGCATGAGGTGGACGAATTCTATAAATGAAAACGTCATGCGCGCCTACTATAGGGCAACAGAGGGGGGAATCAATCTCAGTGCGTATCGTGTTCGTATGCTTCCACTGTTTCAGGTGCTTGAACCGACTGTCACCGTTTCTGTTCAGCGTTTGTCGGATCAAGTGAGGGCTATCCAGCGTTGCCGTTTGCTGGATGGGTCTACACTTGAGCGACTTCGTCGGGAAACGCAACCTGTACACATAGTCACCGAGGTAAGCCAAACTCCGCCTACGATGATGTCGAATAACATACATTCGGCAACAACGCATGCGGAAGATGGACCATTGCCAGATGAATATGTGAACATGAGCGTACATCCAACCCAGGATGATGAGCAACTGAGAAGAGCATTGGATGAGGCGCTTTATGCGTACAGATCCACACCAATTGCTGAAAGACCTCGTCTACCACGTTTGCCCGTGCATAGACAAAATATGGCGCTTATGGGGGCTCTAGACCGCTTACTAGATTCCTATCTGGAATCTAGCCGTGACCTTGCTGATACCCACTCGATACTCTACTGTGCAGCTGTCGCGGCTTGTCGCTTGGCTCGAGTCAAATTTCCGGATTGTGACCGAGCCTCGCGACCAGCTGTCGATGTTCCTGCATGGCAAATGAGAATCGAGCGGCGTATCAGCGCGGCTAGAGCCTTCATAGGGAAACGAATCTGCTTCAGATCGGGTAATAACCGCCCGAGAGTTATGCGCTTTGTACACCAGGCATTTGCTGGGACCAATATTAGGCCCCAGGATTATATGCACTGGGTCACAGAGCGCATAGACTTTCTGAAGCAGAAAGTGTATGCATGGGCAAACCGTTACAGGCAGCGTGTGGATAGGTACCATCAAAATCGGCTTTTCCAATGCGATCAAAGGAAAGTATACCGAACTTGGGAGAGATCTACTAGCCGTGTGGTTGATAGGCAACTTCCGACCGCTGGAGCTGTGTCGCAGTTTTGGCAAAGCATTTGGTCGGTGCCTATCAACCACACCGAGGGAGCATGGATTGACGTTGTCGAGCGTGCATGTGAGTCGATCGGAAACATGGAGGCTATTATCATTAGCCCTCAAGACGTTAGCTGTGCAATCCGAACGGCACATAACTGGAAAGCTCCGGCAGGTCCGGACGGATTGCACAACTTTTGGCTTAAGTGGTTCCGTCGCTCGCATGCCCGCTTGGCAACTCAGTTTCAAGAAGCCCTTGAAATTGGATCTCTGCCAAGTTTTATGACTACTGGTATTACTTTCCTGCTCTTTAAGAATGGTAGTACCACGGAAGCTAAGAACTATAGACCCATCACGTGCTTGCCAACCTTGTACAAGCTCCTTACATCCATTCTGACATCTAAAATTACTAAACACATTATGTGTAATAATATTTTGGACATTGCTCAGAATGGGTGTAGGGCTGGGTCCCGTGGTACTAAAGAGCTTCTTCTCATTGACATAGCCGTTTGCCAACAGGTCCGCCGAAACAGGAAGAATCTCTCTGCCGCCTGGATTGACTACAAAAAGGCCTATGATTCGGTGCCTCATTCATGGCTGAGAAGGGTACTGGAGTTGTATAAAATAGATTCAACTCTATGCTCCTTTCTCAGTTCATGCATGGGGCAGTGGACCACAGTCCTTTGTCAACCGGGTTGCGGAGTTTCTCCTGAATTGGTGGATCCTATAAGGATTCAACGTGGTATCTTCCAGGGTGACAGCCTGAGCCCGTTATGGTTCTGCCTGGCTCTGAACCCACTTAGCACTCTGTTAAGGGATTCAAAGTTGGGCATTCGACTTCATAGAGAGGGTGAGATCATTTCTCATCTGCTGTATATGGATGATCTCAAGTTGTTTGCACCAAACAAACCAGACCTTGTGGAGTTGCTGAAAGTAACCGAAACTTTCAGTAACGCCATTGGTATGGAGTTTGGTGTTGACAAATGTGCGGTCATACATGTGCAGCGGGGTAGAGTTGCCAATTCGGAGAGTTTACAACTCTCAGAGACAATGTCCCTCAGATCTCTCTCTGAAGTCGAAACCTACAAATATCTTGGTATGTCGGAGTCTCTAGGTATAGCCGGCGGGGACATAAAACAAACGGTGATGGACCGATTCTTTGGTCGCCTGACAAAAGTCTTAAAAAGTCTGTTGTCAGGTGGTAATAAGGTTCGGGCCTTCAACGGTTGGGTTATGCCCCTGCTGATATACACCTTCGGCATACTAAGGTGGACTCAGACTGAATTAGACGCCCTGGATGTAAAGGTCCGAAAACTGCTTACAACGCATCGCATGCATCACCCACGATCGTCAGTGATGAGATTGTTCATCCCACGGAAGTGTGGGGGTCGTGGCTTTTTAAATGCCAAAAACCTACACAACCGTGAGGTGTGCAATCTCAGGGAATATTTCCTAAACTGTGAAAGTGGGATGCATCGCGACGTTGTAGCAGTTGATAAGGGCCTTACACCACTATCCTTGGCAAACGAGAATTGGCGTAAACCAGCTGTGCTTACCACTCAGGGCCGCAAGGATATATGGAAGAGCAAGGAGCTACATGGGCGATTCTACCGGGCTCTTAATGGGCCTGATGTAGACTCGCTCGCGTCGGTGGCCTGGCTACGTTTCGGTGACCTCTTTGGGGAAACCGAAGGTTTTGTCTATGCAATTATGGACGAAGTTATCAAGACGAATAACTACCGGAAATATATCCTGAAGGACGGTACGGTCGACATCTGTCGAGCATGCCACCGTCCCGGTGAGTCACTCAGGCATATTGTTTCCGGTTGTTCTCATCTTGCTAACGGCGAGTACTTGCATAGACACAATCAAGTAGCTAGGATTATACACCAGCAACTTGCTCTTAAATATCGTCTTGTGAGCTCTGAAGTACCATACTACAGGTATGCACCTGCGCCAGTTCTCGAGAACGGTAGTGTCACGCTCTACTGGGACCGGTCTATTATCACTGACAGGACTATTCTCGCAAATAGACCTGATATTGTGGTATTAGACCGGGTGACGAACCGTGCAATTCTCGTTGACGTCACCATTCCACATGATGAGAACCTCGTTAAGGCCGAGAAAGAGAAATTTTCTAAGTACTTGGACTTGGCCCACGAGGTTACCAACATGTGGCATGTGGACTCAACGATTATTGTTCCGATAGTCGTGTCAGTAAACGGACTTATAGCTAAGAGCCTCGACCATCACCTCGAGAGGCTCACGCTAGGCAGTTGGGTCAAGAACCAGATGCAGAAGGCGGTTCTTCTGGACACGGCCCGCATTGTGAGGAGATTCCTCACTCTGGAGCCCTGACCACCGGTAGTTTGGGTCTTCGCTCCACTACCGGCGGGTGCCCCTGTTTTTTTATATTTTTAAATGTATTTTTTTTTAATATTTATATTTAAAAATGTAATAAAATAGAGTAAAATGAGAAATAAATGAAATAATAATAATAATTTTATTTAATCTCTCTCACAAACAAATTGATAGGAACTATTAAATAGGTTCACTTTGATTTTAGGCTGGAGTGTGTGAGAGACTGGTGCCTGAGCTAGGTATAACCCTCTAACTCAATAATAGTTATTGTTATTTACTTAGCTACATTTCTCTGAACCTCGCGAAGGTGACGCTGGCTTTGGTTATAAATGACGGTAAGCCACTTACATTCTATTTTATATATTTTTTCTTTAGTCAGGTGGCAGACAAGCATACGGCCCGCCTGATGTGAAGCGGTTACCGTATCCGTATACGCTCGCAAATCGTAACATGAAATATTGCAAATACCTACACTTGTACTGAGGCTTGTTGTACGTTTTGGGTCAAGCTGTTAATCTTCTTCTTAGTCGTGTTCTTCATTGCTGAAGGTCGTGTCTAGTTTGAAGTCTTGGTCGCTCTGTGCACTATACTCCTCCACGTTTTCCTGTCCTCGGCGGTCTTAAAAGCTTCGGCTATTGGCAGGCCAGTTAGCGTTTTGACTAGGTCTGACCAACGGGTAGGTGAGCGACCGCGTGGTCTTTTCCCGTCGACCTTGCCAACTACCATAAGCTTCTCAAGGGTGTCAGGGTTTTACTGTTAGTACAGCAAGCAATTGAATGAATAAATGAATAATATTTAAACAGTCGATACAGAGAAATTTTGCCACTCCGAATCGTCGAACCATAGACGAATTAATGGAACTAGATTGGCCCAATTGAAACGGTTCACTGAATTAATTAAAGGTATTTAATCAACATTAGGCGTGGTACGTGCCGCCTACAGGGTTCGGCACTTAGACCGATCGGTGCTGCGGTATGGACTACTGAGCTGCAGATGGTTAAGATTAAATTTTGATTCACTACGTACTAATGATGTCCATTGCTATTATCCATCCATACATCCATCGTATGTACCTCCACCTCACAGAATACCGCAACCAAATAACAATTCCTTTGAGGTATAGTTGTGTTGGGCGTATTGAATATGAACACACACTATTTTCAACTCCGTATAATGTCTATATCACAAGAATATTATACAGTTCAGAAGTACGTACAATGAAGAGAAACACTAAGAAACACAATACATATACAGGAAGAATAAATACGTAAACAAAGGAATTTATAAGGCGAAAAGTATTAGGCGCGAGTTCAACAGCTGACCGTTATTAACAATTTTCTGTGCGCGCGGTAGATGTAAATCGCGGTGGTGCCCTGCGACGCATCGTACAATTTATGGTGCACTGCTACGAAACATTTTACCAACTGCGATGCGTAATGTGGTGTTCTGTTATTGACAGTATTAACTGCCACAATACTCCCCTGCCGAGACCGTTTCACGGGCGATAGTACTCCGGGAACCGAACTGTTCTACCACTACGCGTAGTTTTTTCAGCAGGCCTCTCGACTGTCGACGATGGAATTTGCGATGTTGAAGGTGAGTTGGACATTTTCGTTTCTTCGTGTTCCAAGTACGCTGCCTTCACTCTGTCGATGGTCACTGTAGACTCTTTCCCTTGAATGTCCAGTGTAAAAGTCTTTGAATCTTTTTTCAATACCTTATATGGACCTGTGTATGGTGATTCAAGCGAGCGTTTAGCTGAGCCTCGTCGTAAAAATACGTAGTCCGCTGAGAAGATATCTTTGGGCACGTAGAAGGCTTTGCGGCTGTGACATGATGCAGGAGTCGGCGATAAAGCTGCGATATGTGCACGGAGTCGGCTGACAAAATCCGTTGGGTCTACTGTTGCAGATTGAGCGGGATCGAGAAATTCGCCTGGTAATCTAAGTGGCTCACCGTAAACTAGCTCCGCTGCAGACGCCTTCAAGTCTTCTTTGTAGGCGCTCCTGATTCCCAGCATGACAAAAGGCAGTACCTCGGTCCATTCAGTGTTGTTATGGCACATAATAGCAGCCTTCAGTTGACGGTGCAGCCTCTCCACCGTCTTCTGAACTGTATAATATTCTTGTGATATAGACATTATACGGAGTTGAAAATAGTGCGTGTTCATATCACGTCGGGGTCACCAATATAGTTGTGTTGGGCGTATTGAATATGAACACACACTATTTTCAACTCCGTATAATGTCTATATCACAAGAATATTATACAGTTCAGAAGTACGTGCAATGAAGAGAAACACTAAGAAACACAATACATATACAGGAAGAATAAATACGTAAACAAAGGAATTTATTAGGAGAAAAGTATTAGGCGCGCGCGAGTTCAACAGCTGACCGTTATTAACAATTTTCTGTGCGCGCGGTAGATGTAAATCGCGGTGGTGCCCTGCGACGCATCGTACAATTTATGGTGCACTGCTACGAAACATTTTACCAACTGCGATGCGTAATGTGGTGTTCTGTTATTGACAATATTAACTGCCACAGAGGGTTGTTGTGTTCCCGCGAGTGAATGAGGTCACCAGAAAGGAAGGAGATGCTGCGTTGGCAGCGGGGATGGCACTAGCGATATTATACGTCGCTAGCGTTAATATGGCTACGGTAACCGCTTCACATCTGGCGGACCGTATGCTTTTCTGCCACCCGACGTAGTATAAAAATAAAACCATCCTCCGAGTACATTCAGTAATCAATCCTCTGTTTTTAACGAGAAACATCTAATGCACCACATGTGTGTGGTACTTACCCAGCCGGACAGCTTACAAATACGCTGTACTCTACCTTTTTTTTTTATACTATCTGTCACTGACAAGTGACAGATAAGCATACGGCCCGCCTGCCAACGCAGCATCTCCTTCCTTTCTGGTGACCTCATTCACTCGCGGGAACATATATATATTTAAGTACATTTATCAGTTGTCTAGTACCCATAGTACAAGCTTTATGCTTAATTTGGGACTAGATGGCGTTGTGTAAAATTGTCCAGAAATATTTATTATTATTTATTATATTTTTTTTAATCACGGGTCAAGCCTGGTCATTTGATAGGCGTGCGCTGGGATATAGAACCAACTCTGTTCAGCCTCTTTGAGAAGTTTAATGTAATGTTGTACGCCCGCCGTGACTATGGGCTATGGAGATGAGATCTGGGTGAACCAAACACCGGGCTATTACAGAAGAGGGACGGACGCCTGCCATAACTGCTTTTATTGATAGTTATTTGCGGTAGGCGGTGGCTTGCCAATCACTAGATGGGCCCCCGAAATGCCAGGAAAACAGCCGGGGGCAACACCGATGTGAGTGACTCAGGGACGTCGAGAGGTGTGCTGCGCTTTCTCCGAAGTTACTCGCGGCGTGATGCCCTTTAACACTTCCACCCCTGGAGCACATAGCTCTAGCGGCTCCTCTCTGGACGGCCAATGAAGGCAAGCCAGAGCTGAGAGTCCTGCGAGCCTTCTTGTGTGTACACTCCGACCGATGATGACACGTCGGAGACGAAGACCCTGACCGACTCTCTGTAGACTCGGGTCCGTGGTGTCGCTACTCACACAACAGCTCGCCACAAGCTGCCCTGCGGACATTTATTATTATTGTTATTATAAACACATAAAAAATGTGTTGTGGGTAATATTAACTATTAAGTAAACCGAAGAATACTATATCGTAGTCTACTCTACATTGTGTAACTTTTGACGAGTAACTTTTAATAATATCAGGATAGTTGGGCGGTTTCGTGATGCGCAAACTTTGTACGAGCACCGGGCGTGGCTCCGCTCAAGTTTCCTCATAACATATACAATCTGCGAAATGTTTACTATTGTTGAGTTCATATTGCTGTCTCTCACATTGCTAAGAGAGGAAGTCAAATTCCAATAGGTTCCTACTCCTACTAATTTCTTCTGATTAAATTTGTTGTGAGTTCCAGAGCAGCCGTAGTTGTACCCCTGGGACTGCAATGGACTTCACTGTTCATTGTCTTTTTTGGCGGTCGCTGCTGTTAATCCTGGCTACACAGGAGACACAGTGGTGGGAATGTGTGGTGGGCCCTTTTTTTAGGGTTCCGTACCCAAAGGGTAAAAAGGAACCCTATTACGTGCTATTACTAAGGCTCCGCTGTCCGTACGTCCGTCTGTCACCAGGATGTATCTCATGAACCGTGATAGTTAGACTGTTGAAATTTTCACAGATGATGTATTTCTTTTGTCGCTATAACAACAAATACTAAAAAATATAATAAAATAAAAACATTTAATAATAATAATAATAAGTTAATACGATTCTCTATTGCGCAGCCATCGCAGTCTGTCGCGTGGCTCGGATCAAATTTCCGGATTATGATCGAGCCCCGCGACCTGCTGCCGTACCTGCATGGCATATGAGAATCGAGCGGCGTATCAGCGCGGCTAGGGCCCTCATTGGCAAGCTAACCTGCTTTAGGTCGGGCAATAATCGCCCGAGAATTATGCGCTTTGTGCACCAGGCATTCGCTGGGACCAATATTAGGCCCCAAGACTATATGCACTGGATCACAGAGCGCATAGACTACCTAAAGCAGAAAGTGTATGCATGGGCAAATCGTATTCGAAGGTACAGGCAGCGGGTAGATAGATACCATCAGAATCGCCTCTTTCAATGTGACCAAAGGAAAGTATACCGGACTTGGGAGAGACCCACCAGTTGTGTGGTTGATGGACAGCTCCCAAATGCTGATGCCATGACACAATTCTGGCAAAACATTTGGTCGTTGCCTGTCAACCACACCGAGGGAACATGGATTGAGGCTGTTGAGCGGGCGTGTGAGTCGATTGGAAACATGGAGGCTATATGCATTAGCCCTCAGGACGTTAGTTGTGCAATCCGACCTGCACATAACTGGAAAGCTCCAGGACCAGACGGATTGCACAACTTTTGGCTTAAGTGGTTCCGTCACTCACATGCCCTCTTAGCAACTCAGTTCCAAGAATCTCTCGAAACGGGTTCTCTACCAAGTTTTATGACGACTGGTATTACTTTCCTGCTCTATAAGAACGGCAGTACCACGGAGGCAAAAAACTACAGACCCATTACGTGCTTGCCAACATTATACAAGCTCCTTACATCCATTCTGACATCAAAAATTGCTAAACATATTGACTGCAATAATGTTTTGGCCACTGCTCAGAATGGATGTAGGGCTGGGTCCCGTGGTACTAAAGAGCTTCTCCTCATTGACATGACCATTTGCCAACAGGTTCGCCGAAACAGGAAAAACCTGTCCGCCGCCTGGATTGACTACAAAAAGGCCTATGATTCGGTGCCTCATTCATGGCTAAGACGGGTACTGGAGTTGTATAAAGTAGATACAACTTTATGCGCCTTTCTTGGTTCATGCATGGGGCAGTGGACCACAGTCCTTTGTCAACCGGGGAGTGGAGTTTCTCCTGCATTGGCGAACCCTATAAGGATACAACGTGGTATCTTCCAGGGTGACAGCCTCAGTCCGTTGTGGTTTTGCCTAGCCCTCAACCCACTTAGCACTGTGTTAAGGGATTCAGGGTTGGGCATCCGACTTCATAGAGGGGGTGAGATCATTTCTCATCTGCTGTACATGGATGACCTCAAGTTGTTTGCACCAAACAAACCAGACCTCTTGGAGTTGCTGAAAGTAACCGAAACTTTCAGCAGCGCCATCGGTATGGAGTTTGGTGTCGACAAATGTGCGGTCATTAGTGTACAGCGGGGTAGAGTTGCAAATTCGGAGAGTTTGCAACTCTCAGAGACAATGTCCCTTAGATCTCTCTCTGAAGCCGAAACCTACAAATATCTTGGTATGTCGGAGTCTTTAGGTATAGCCGGCGGAGACATAAAACAATCTGTGATGGACCGATTCTTTGGCCGCCTGACAAAAGTCCTAAAAAGTCTGTTGTCAGGTGGTAATAAGGTTCGGGCCTTCAACGGTTGGGTTATGCCCCTGCTGATATACACCTTCGGCATACTAAGATGGACTCAGACTGAGCTGGACGCCCTGGATGTAAAGGTCCGAAAACTGCTTACGACGTATCGCATGCATCACCCACGATCATCAGTGATGAGATTGTACATCCCACGGAAGTGTGGGGGTCGTGGCTTTTTAAATGCCAAAAACCTACACAACCGTGAGGTGTGCAATCTCAGGGAATATTTCCTAAACTGTGATAGTGGGATGCATCGCGGCGTTGTAGCAGTTGATAAGGGCCTTACACCACTATCCTTAGCAAACGAGAATTGGCGTAAACCATCAGTGCTTACCACTCAGGGCCGCAAGGATATATGGAAGAGCAAGGAGCTACATGGGCGATTCTACCGGGCTCTTAATGGGCCTGATGTAGACTCGCTCGCGTCAGTGGCCTGGCTACGTTTCGGTGACCTCTTTGGGGAAACCGAAGGTTTTGTCTATGCAATTACGGACGAAGTTATCAAGACGAATAACTACCGGAAATATATCCTGAAGGACGGTACGGTCGACATCTGTCGAGCATGCCACCGTCCCGGTGAGTCACTCAGGCATATTGTTTCCGGTTGTTCTCATCTTGCTAACGGCGAGTACTTACATAGACACAATCAAGTAGCTAGGATTATACACCAGCAACTTGCTCTTAAATATCGCCTTGTGAGCTCTGAAGTACCATACTACAGGTACGCACCTGCGCCAGTTCTCGAGAACGGTAGTGTCACGCTCTACTGGGACCGGTCTATTATCACTGACAGGACTATTCTCGCAAATAGACCTGATATTGTGGTATTAGACCGGGTGACGAACCGTGCAATTCTCGTTGACGTCACCATTCCCCATGATGAGAACCTCGTTAAGGCCGAGAAAGAGAAACTTTCTAAGTACTTGGACTTGGCCCACGAGGTTACCAACATGTGGCATGTGGACTCAACGATTATTGTTCCGATAGTCGTGTCAGTAAACGGACTTATAGCTAAGAGCCTCGACCATCACCTCGAGAGGCTCTCGCTAGGCAGTTGGGTCAAGAACCAGATACAGAAGGCGGTTCTTCTGAACACGGCCCGCATCGTGAGAAGGTTCCTCACTCTGGAGCCCTAACCACCGGTAGCTTGGGTCTTTGCCCCGCTATCGATGGGTGCCCCCTTTTTTATATTTTTAAATGTATTTTTTTTATATGATTTATATTTGAAAATGTAAAAATTGGAGAAAGTTATTGAATAAATGGTATAATAATAATAATTTAAGGGGGCTCCCATACAATAAACGTGAATTTTTTGCTCGTTTTTGCTCGCAATTGATAACGGCAATGGGTAGACGCTTGAAATACTCACATTAGTTATATATTCACTTTAAAAATAAATCATTTAATAAAAATAAAACAAATATTTAAGGGGGGCTCCCATACAACAAACGTGATTTTTTTTGCTGTTCCTATAGATAATGGTACGGAACCCTTCGTGCGCGAGCCCGACTCGCACTTGGTCGGTTTTTTTTTATTGTTGAGTTTAGCCCAATATATACTTAATCACACAATCTTTTGAGCGGTACTACACCGGCTGATGTAGAGCGCTTATATCAGGTGTAGTTGTAGGAGGTATAGCTCGCGCGTTGGCTCGCCCGTGGTTGACGCAGCATCTTCTTACATTTTTTTTATGCTACGTCGGGTGGCAGACAAGCATACGGCCCGCCTGATGTGAAGCGGTTACCATAGCCATATAAATGCTCGCAACATAAAATATCGCTCGCCCGCCGCCACCCCCGTTGCCATCGCAGCATCTCCTTCCGTTCTGGTGACCTCACTCACTCGCAGGAACACAACAGCCCTCAAGGAAATCGTTATTTGGCTGCGGTATTCTGTGAGGTGGGTGTACTTTCCCCAGTCGGGTAGCTTACAGTTACGCTCCCTACCTCTCTTTTCGCCAGAGCTTCGTTTGTCAGTTAGCAGGGTGCACCGCGTGTAGGTGAAGTTGGCTTTGGTTCAAAGACGGTGATTAGTTCTAAGTGTTAGGTGGTTTAAAAAAAAAAAAGAAAAGTCAAGAACTCGTGAAGCCTTACACGGTGGACTCTGAACCGTTACTATTACAATTGCTGTAGATGTAAAGCTCGTACTACAAGTGAAAAACTTCATGTGCTCTCGACTTTACCTACAATTCATACTTTTCCATATCAACCTTGCTTATAAGCTCTGGAAAATTTATAATATCTTATAGACTACGCACTTAACCACAATACTAAGTATATCACTATATTGTCCTGTATAACCAAGACTTAGTAAACTGAAATGCAATCTCACTAATGAGTTGCGGTTGTTTGCAGCGGCATCCATTATTAATGTAGCTAACCGGGTCGTGTTAAAATTTCCAGTGCACTGTTAGCTCGCTCGCAGTCGAGCTGGCAGTCTTGGACGCTGGGTGGCGACTGTGTAGCGACCAGGCGACAATTACCATATTAAGGAGAGCATAGCCACTAAATCCAATTTAACCATGCTATTAACAAAGGGGAAGTCGTGTGAGGAGCTCGACGGTGTCGGTGTGCGTCTCAGTCTAATCGAACACGCAAGTTAAGCAACGTCAACCGTAGCCTGTCCACGGATGGATTCATTTGTCTCGGCTTCGGAGAGCACGTTAAGCCGTCGGCACAGGCTGTTGTCATTAGTTGACAGTCGTTAAGCCAAGTTAGTGGCTTTTATGCGGCTTCAAAACACTGGCCTCCGCCGACCCGCAGACCTGCCTTTGAGTGTTATATGATGAGAAGCGTGGTGGAGTTTGCTCTAAACGCCTTCGATTGAGGTAAACCCATATGCCAGCAGTGAGATGAATAAGGGTTGATGATGGAAGTTATACTCCTAACATACAAATCAGCAGAAATTTTACTAATTTCTTCTGATTTGTATGAGTTCCAGGTGTTCCGACACATCCATAGTTTTTACCCCAAAGACTGCAATAAACTATTTACCTTTATTGTGATATTGGTATAGTTATCGCTGTATCCTCTACCAAGGGCATCGCCAAGTCTCATCAATTTCCCCCGAGATTCTATTTATTTATAAGTTTTATTTATTGTACAGTCAAGAACTCGTGAAGCCTTACACGGTGGACTCTGAACCTTTATTATTACAATCGCTGTAGATGTAAGGCTTTTACTACAAGTGAAAAGCTTCATGAGCTCTCGGCTTTACCTACAATTCATACTTTTCTCATTCTCCACATCAACTTGCCCCCCTACCCCCCTGGGCCATCGGCTGGCGACGACCTTGTCCTCTACTATGTTTCGGTATCCTCAGATTTTGTTGTCGTGATCTCCACAAGGTAACACCTTTAACGGCGCTACGCCTTACTTAAATAAGTCAATTTCATAATTCGTACTTTACACAGAGCTGGGGCCCTATCGCCGAAGCTGTAGCCGATTACCGTCGGATTTTTTGATCGCCAAAATAGATCTCAGGTTTAAGTTAAAGACAAACATCTTCAGCTCAGTCGGTAGAGCTCTATGGTTTCTATATGATACGCTAAATACAATTACAGCCAATCTAAGCTAAAGTTTGTTTGTTTGTATTATCTTTATTGTACATAATAAGCATAAGTATATTTACATATAAAACACTTAAAATACAGATGTACATAGGCGGGCTTATCTCTATAAGAGATCTCTACCAGCCTTTGAGTGTTGGATATAAACTTTAGAGTGGCGAGGGCCTTCAGATATAAAGATACATACGAGAAAATAATAAAAAAGGGGAAGAAGTAGCAATAATAACAGCAAGTAAATATAGATAAATCAAACAACAATAATGAGTACTCAGTCTAAAAATAGATTTAAATATACACACATATCGACAGTCCCTACGTATAAAGCGACATGTCAAAAAAGGCATTTTTTTTTATTGCATAAATTGCTATAGATTTCCCGAAAAAAACATTTTCTTTTTTATTTTATTGATTGTATATAATCAAAAAGTAAGAAATTAACTCATATGTACAATAATAATATTCTTTAATTACTATATCGTAGTATAAGCAGACATGTCTGCAATGACATGTCGTTTTATACGTACGGACCGTCGATATACACATACACGAATACATATACACATGCTCATACACTTATATATATGGACATAATTACAATGTAGATATACACTACAGTTTGATTTTCGCAATAAAAAAATCCGGCTTCAGCTTCGGCGGTAGGCCCCCTGACCTGGGGGCCTACCGTCTAAGCTGAAGCCGTTTACCATCGGATTTTTGTATTCCAAAAACTGATCTAAGGTTAAAGTGATTGACAAACATCTTCAGCTTAGTTGGTATAGCTCTAGGATTCTTACCTGCCCCCCTAGCCAAGTGTAATTCGTAGCGTAACGAACGTTAGATAGATCACGTGACATTTGTCAAAATCGAACATTTTACTAAGAGAATTGACAAATGTCACGTGATCTATCTAACGTTCGTTACGCTACGAATTACACTTGGTAGGGGGGTAGCGGAGCTAAACATAATTAGCAACAATCTAAAGCAGTAGTATCATTTTCGCATTCAAAAATTCCAATGGTAATCGGCTTCTGCTTCGGCGGTAGGCCCCTGATCCATTTGTATCCATTATTTATATTATTAAAACTCACGAGAGACATTATATTAAATTAATTAAATAAATTAAAACGGGTCACTCACGTCTTTTTGTCGGGAAAGCCGACTAGTTTCGATCTCAAAAGGAGACCTTCATCAGGGCGAATGTCCAGACACGTCCACCCTTTGTCTCTCGCGCCGGACACTGCGCGCCAATGCGCGCGCCGCCCGACTGGAAAGGGTGGTGGGGGGTTGGTGCGTTGATTGGTGGAGCTGCCCTCGAAACTCGGAAGTCGGCTTTCCCGACAAAAAGACGTGAGTGACCCGTTTAATTTATTTAATTAATTAATTAATTATTATTGTTAGCCGTGTGGTTTCCGGCAGACTAGAATAGAATCACTCGGTCTCTTCCCGTGGATGTCGTACAAGGCGACTAAGGGAAATACATTATCAAATACCGATCAGGCCTCCCCAACCCGTCTGGCCAGCGTGGGGAGTGTAGGCCAAATCCTCCTTCCGTCTAGAACGGACGAGAGAGGGTCGTACTCCTGTAGGGGAGACTAAAATGGACCTGATGATGATATTCATTACCTCAAGGTCGCCTTGAAAAAGAGCGGTTGTTGAGTGTCCACTTGTTGAGTGGAGCGGGTGGAAAGCGGAAAGCTTTTATACACCGAAAAGCCACTCTTGGAAATAAATAGGCTCCACTGAACCGATTTTGATGAAACTTGTCACAATTAAAGACCTCGACATGCTTGAGGTTTTGGCCCTTGGGCATCATCATATCATTTTAATTCATTCTGAATTAAATAAAAACTTTCGTAACTCTCAAGGACCAAATTACAAACAATGTGAAAAACGTAGTTTCGGAGTTTATCGCGGGCATACATCGTGACGTCATAATGTTATTATGTGTAAAATTGCTTCCATAGGGAGTGGAATCAAAAAAATTAATGATAACAACATCAGGGGACGTACAGTTTCGTGTTGCAGCTAGTTGCAGTACTATGTAGTAAATCTATCATCTCCATCCAAAATTCAATCACACCACTGGATAGATGAAGGATCAAAGAATTTATTACGCTAAGTAAAGACATCGCGCGCGGGTGAGGGGGAAGCGCTGCCATATTGAGATAATTTTAGTGCATATAACGTATTCACGTACAACACACCGTGTGTCCATGACACAGCCGCGCCCATTTTTTTATATAATACAGAGGATGTACGTAAACTCTACAATGGCTGGCGTTATACATGGGGCACACTAAAACTTTTGCACTTCTAGCTAATCGGAACTATTTTAACTTCTTGCTTGAGGTTTTTGTCGAAAAAAATCGAGATCGATCATGTCCTATATATTTTACATTGATATCAATGGAAAACATACACTCAGCGAGTCTACTTACTCCATTCAATCTCGATTTCGGCACCGTGGGCTAGAATTTCGGCACCGTGGGCTAGAATTTCGGCACCGTGGGCTAGCTTTAGCAAGTAGGCCGCCTTGTTTCACATACATGTTTTGTAAGTGAATATTATCTATCATCATCATCATTAGGTCCATTTTAGTCTCCAATACAGGAGCACGACCTTCTCTCGTCCGTCCTAGACGGAAGGAGGATTTGGCCTACACTCCCCACGCTGGCCAAACGGGTTGGGGAGGCCTGATCGATATTTGACAATGTATTTCCCTTAGTCGCCTTGTACGACATCCACGGGAAGAAACGGAGTGATTCTATTCTAGTCTGCCGGAAACCACACGGCCAATATTATCTATACACCGACTAAATTGTCTCAGTAATTTGTTTGCTCCACATAAAGCTTATTCAATCTATCTGAATTTCAAAGTACTATTTCGCTCTAATTCGCTTCTCTTTTCTTTGGCGACAATGCGTATTTTCCTACCGCAGTCGCTCCAGGTCATAAAGGACCGTAACGTTGATGGCCCACATTTGGGCTAATGTGACATGTTAGTCCGCGTTAGCTTCCACTTAACGAAACGACGTGACATGGCTTCCAAATGTCGGCACATAAATCATTCTTTATGAAACTGATTTATAAATGCGAGAACATGGTTCCCATCGATTGGGGGAAATAATGAGAATAGACAAACGCAGCAGAGGCCAGCTCTTCATCAGGTGGATCAATGATCGCTGAGCTAGATAGTGCAAACTGCATAAAACTGATCATTGTAGAAGCACACTCCGGCCGCTCCATACAAATATCACGTCGTTGACTACTACCACAGTATAAGTAATAGTACTACGTACAGTACGGCCTCTCCCTGCCGCTATCTCATGTCGACCTCACCTCCCCTCTGAGACACATCTGGAACAGTTTGTATGGCGCCGCATGCACACACGCTTATTTACGCCCTGCACAGACGTCATTGGTTATGTAGTACTAAATGACGCGACATTTGTATGAAGTGGCCGGGGTGTGCTACTACCACACCTGGCCATTTCATACAAATGGCGCGTCGGTAACTACTACATAAATAATGACGTCTATGCAGAGCGTGAATGAGCGTGTGTCGGCGCCATACAATCTGTTCTAGATTCGTCTCAGAGACGAGGTGAGGTCGTCACGAGAGAGCAGCAAGCAGGCTGTGGCTATACTATTACTTATACTGTGGTAGAACACGATAAATCCACCCTGTTTGGTGGATAGAACGTAAGCTTATTTAAGTATATTGCGGTATATACTTAGCAAAATGGATATTTTTATATATATATATATGAGAGAGGGGCAATCGAGCATGTGGGTCACCTGGTGGACAGCAATGCACCACCGCCCATGGAGATCAGCAACACCAAGGGGTCGCCTGTACAGACTATGTTCTTGAAGGCGCCTATGTTATAATTGTTCGGAAATAGCGCTGAGGGAAATTGATTCGATTTATTTGCTACAGCAAATAAAGACATTTCATTTCATTTCAATGAAATGAAATGAAATGTCTTTATTTGCTGTAGCAAATAAAGACATTTCATTTCATTTCATTAATACATAGAAAATACCCAGACCAAGACAAACAGAGATGTTAGTGCGCACAAATTTGTCTTGTGCGGAGATCGAACCCCCAACCCCTAGCCTCGGATTGGGAATTGCTAGCCATTCTACCTCCGGGCTAGTGAAATAAAATTCTAAGAGAAAAAAATAGCTCAACCCAGTTCTTTCGATCATTCAGAGACTATGTAAGACATTTCATTTCAATTAGACATTTTATTTCAGACTTCAGTGTTACGTTTGATGTTTCAGTTCATTGTTTAATTCGGAGAAACCTAAATGTAATTAACATTTTCAATTATTTTTTATTTTACTTCTTTTTGGTGCTATAGCCTTTTCAATGTTAATTATGAATACTTACAGTGCCTCGGCCACGCAGATTATTCCCAGCCTAAAAATAAAACTTAAGGCGGTCGTTGGGTAAATTAGGAAATGCAAAAAATAATTACTATTTGTTCCGAATTTAACTCACATTCATGTTCAGTTTTTAACCGACTTCAAAAAAGGAGGAGGTTCTCAATTCGACTGAATTTTTTTTGTTTGTATATTATTTGATATCCACCAATAAGCTGCGCTTGCCAAATGAAATCGGTTTTTATTTTTTAAATTATATTATCTTATTATAAATTATATTCAACTAAGATCGGGCGGATTTTTAGTAAATTTAAGGGTGTACAAAAACTTAAATTTCCTTTAGTCGTGCCACACCCCTGCCAATCCATACAAATGTCGTGTCGGTAACTACGATAAACAATGAGGTCTGTGCAGAACGTAAATGAGCATGTCTGCGTGCGGCGACAATAAAACTGTTCCCGATTTGTCTCAGAGGGGAGGTGAGTTCGACACGAGAGAGCGGTCGGCAGAGAGGGGCCATACTGTACGTAGTACTATTACTTATACTGTGGTCGTACATAAGTTAACGCAACCAGATATACAGTAAACTGAGTAAAAAAAGCACGCTATTTGTCGTAACATTGACAGTCTTCCACGCCCAACGATTTAGTAAACAATCATGAAACCATGAGCCTCTTACACACCCTAAAGAATTTAACAATTCTGTTAGTTGCAGATATTAGTGTTTTGGTATAAACAAAACAAAAACCGGCCAAGTGCGAGTCGGAGTATTTGATTTATTTTAATTTCATTATTTATTTTTAAAGTGAATATATAACTAAATATTATGTGAGTATTTCAAGCGTCTACCTATTACCGTTATCAATTGTGAAAAAATACGTTTGTTGTATAGGAGCCCCCTTAAATATTTATTTTATTCTGTTTTTTTAGTATTTGTTGTTATAGCGGCAATAGAAATACATCATCTGTGAAAATTTCAACTGTCTAACTATCACGGTTCATGAGATACAGCCTGGTGACAGACGGACGGACGGACGGACGGACAGCGGAGCCTCAGTAATAGGGTTCCTTTTTACCCTTCGGGTATAAACGACCCAAAACGAGTGCCGGCAGAAGTGAAAACTTGAACATTAACGTTGTGCATTTTTTAATATTTTGGAATGGTTTGGGAATAATTTCGCAACAATTGTTTTATTTATCAGTATAAAACTATAATCATTTATATGGTAAAACACAATATTCATTTATTGCGCTATCGTACACAAACATGACAATTTATATTACATTAGCGGCCCGACCACGCTTCGCTGTGGCTCAATCTTTTCGTCTCCATCCATTTCCTTAGAGATGGCGCTGTATGTAAAAAAAGATTTTCCCGCTTTTCTTTTCAAATTTTTCCAGAATTTTCTTTGCTATAAACCTCACGGAGCCCGAGACCTTTCCAACGAATGCAAAACCGTGGAAATCGGTTCGTGCGTTCTGGAGTTATAGCGTCAGGAAGGAAAACCCGACTTATTTTTATATAGTAGATTAAAAATAAACAGCAGGAGCAGGCATACATTTTCGCCGTGCGGAAGAAAGAGAGGGGGATATTACTTCCTCTTCTACGCCGCGCCGGCGGTCTACTCTCCTTCCGTCTTACGAATTTTCGATCAGGCCACGTATCCTGACGCGAGTCTTACATTTTTTACCCATCCCAAAAAGTGCACAATGCCGCTAAAGAAGTTTTCACTTCAGAAAACAAAATATTGTTATTAGTATAGATTAAATGCAGACTGATCTGCATCAACTTATATTCATCTCACTGCTGGGATATGAGGCTCCCCTCAATTTAAGGGGTTTAGGACATACTCCACGACGTTACTCAACTGCGGAAGCTAATGTTTTCAAGCTGCCTGTTATATCGGGAGCGGGACACAAGTGAAACGCGTCGCTAGTTGATTCGCACTGGTCTTTATTACATATAAAGGGCGGTGCGCAGCACTCACCTTACGTGTATCTACCTACATATATAACATCCCTCCACCCATAGTTTGAACTTATACAATCAAAAGAATTTCTTATAATTAACGCGGGGCAAGTTCCGTAGCGTTCGAGTCGGAGCCTGAAGATCCGATACCTGTGTTCGGGAATTCGTTTCGGGAGTTGTATGTGCAGGACCCGGCTCGGGCGCTCGGTGTGGAGAACTCTCGATCTCTCCTCTCGATCCTTGGACCGGGGATGCCATGATTTCTGGCGATATGCTTCCATCCTCCTCCCGTAATGGCTGAATGCTCATATTAGAGCTATGGTCCGCGGGTAAAGAACATACAGGGTTCAAATTCCTTGGATCATCTGGTCCAAGTTGGCCCGTTAAACTGTCGTACAAGCGGTCGGTCTCCTCAGCGAGCCAGTGTCCCTTCCTTATCTGGTTCTTGTGTTTTTTCAGAGTCTTCCCACTGTTTCTATCTACGAGTTCGTATGTTACTTTGCCCAATTTCTTATTAATCGTCCCTTCTTGCCAACTATATTTATGGTTTGTAAAGTTCTTAAATAAAATTTTGTCTCCTATTTTAAAATCGGGTCTGCGCTTGCCCCCGTACCGATTACTCTGCAAGAACTGTTGTTTCCGCACGCCGTCAGAAAGCTCGTCGGGTGTGGACGATGGCGACATGATAGGATTGATCAAGTCTAATCTTGATCTTAACGATCTGCCAAATACAATCTGAGCAGGAGATTTACCGGTTGTACAATGAACAGAATTACGATAGTGGAATAAATATTTTAATAAACTGTTACTGACTTCTTCGTTATTTTTACAAACCGAAATAGCGCATTTTATACCTTTTTTTACGATTTTTACGAAACTCTCAGCTTGACCATTACTCATAGCGTGATAAGCCGGGGATGTAATGTGAATGATGCCGTTTGATGTGCAGAAGTTTTCAAATTGTTCTGAACAAAAAGATGTACCATTGTCGCTTACTATAGTATGCGGAATGCCAAACCGTGAAATAAACTCATATATTTTTTTCAATACTGCTTTTGTATTGCTGCAGTTATTCATGTTATAACATTCTACCCACTTCGAATAGGCGTCTACTATTACTAAGTACATTTGATTATTTATCGGCCCGAGTAGATCTGTGTGTAATCTGTAAAATACGTGAGGAGGGTATGGCCACGGTGCTAGCGGAACGCGAGGCGGCGATGGTCTAATTAAACTACAGGTGGGGCATTTATTAATTAAATCTTCTATTGCCGCATCGATACCGGGAAACCAAAGTTTTGATCGAGCCTCTGCCTTACATTTTACAATACCTAGATGTGATCTATGCAATTCACTTAAGATCTTCTTATGCAAATTTTCTGGAATAACCACTTTATGACCCCTCATTATGCACCCATTTTCCAAAGACAACTGATTCCGAATCAAATGAAAAGGTTTCAATTTAATATTAGCAACTTTTCGTGGCCACCCTGTACGAATAAACGCTGCCACTTTGCATAGGACGACGTCATTGGATACCTCTCGTCTCAGCTGATCGACGGTTATCGGTAGCGTGTCATCGGTGACGAAATTGATATAGGCGGCCTGCTCTCGAACGCCCGCCGCCCCCGCGCCGCTGCCGCACGCCTCGAGAACCGGTTCAGGCGGGGTGGCGCGCGACAGATAATCTGCACAATTATCCGCGCTACGAACATATTCTATCACATAATTATATGCTGACAAAAATATTGCGTACCTTTGTAGCCTGTTTGCCGTTACTTCCGGTATTCCGCGATGCGATCCAAATATTGCCACTAAGGGTTTGTGATCGGTTCGTAATGTAAAGGGTGTTGTTCTGGCGTACAAATATTGATGAAATCGTTTGACTCCGAATATAATTGCGGTAGCTTCTTTTTGAATCTGAGCATAATTTTTCTCAGCTGCATTAAGAGTCCGTGAAGCGTACGATACAGGTCGCTCCACCCCGTCCGGTCCTACCTGTGACAGTATACAGCCTAGGGCCTTCGGAGACGCGTCTACAGTTAGGATGGTACTTGCCTTAGGGTCAAAGTGCATTAACGTTTTTTCAGATGCTAACCTGTTTTTAATTTCAGTGAAAGCTAAGTCGTGTTCGCTTGTCCAACACCACTTAGTCCCCTTTTTCAATAACTCATAAAGAGGACTTAATATGGAGGACGCATTCGGAACAAAATTCCTATAATAATTAGCCAAGCCTAGGAATGACTGCAGTTGACTTTTATCTTGAGGTCTGCTTGCCCTCACGATAGCGTTAATTTTATTTGGAGATTTTTTTATACCATTTTTGCTGATGACGTAGCCGAGGTAAGTCACTTCGGGTTTAAAAAATTCGCATTTATCTTTGCGTAAAGTTAATCCGGCCTCCCTCAACTTTAGTAAAACGTTTTGCAGTCTGTTTAAATGCTGTGATTTGTCGTTTCCCGTTATTAGAATATCATCTAAAAATAACAATACGCCATCCATCCCGAGTACAGACTCCATGACCTTCTGGAAAATTGCTGGAGCTGAACTTAAGCCAAAAATTAATCTTTTAAACCGAAATAAACCGCGATGCGTATTTATACACGTTAAATTGTCTGGGTCGTCGATACAAATCTGATTGTAAGCGGATGACATATCTAACTTTGTAAAGTATTCGCCGCCGTGTAGTTTTGAAAATAATTCTTGCACAGTTGGTAAGGGATACTTATCGATCAGTAATTGTTTATTTATTGTTTGGGAGTAATCTGCACACAAACGTACGGATCCGTCTTTTTTTAATACGGGAACAATTGGCGAGGCGTATTCGGAATGACTAATTTGTTCTATTACGCCCTCCGCGATTAGCCTATCAATTTCTTTGTCGAGTTTATCGCGAAGCGCGAAAGCTATGGGCCTAGATTTCAAAAACACTGGTTTTGAACCATCTTTTAATTTAAGCTTAACTTTGAATTTATTAAAGCACCCTAACCTATCTGAAGATCCAGAGTTAAATCAGTTTGTGAAGTATTTATGCAGTGGATAGGACTGATGTGTAATTTGAATCGCTCAATAAAATCCCTACCTAACAATGGTGGCCCGCCTCCTCTTATTACACAAACGTTCAATATGTGTGTTTTTCCCATGTATGAGAAAGGTAGCTTTACCATACCTACGCAAACAATTCTACCCCCTGAATAATTACATAGTTTTTTTGAAGTAGCTAACAATCGTACATCTTTAAATAGATTTTCGTAGGTTTGCTGAGATATTACAGTTACTGCGGACCCGCTATCCACTTCAAATTGAAAAGGCAGACCGTTAACCAACACTGTTTCAATCATAGGGGCACCGTCGATACACCGAATATTATTTAACATGAACTTACCGTCATCGTCCCCGCCCGACTCGCCTTCCTGAATGTATTTTATGCGATGACACATCCTCCGTAAATGCCCTTTTTTGTTACACTTGCTACACGTATAACCTACAAACCGACATTCACTTTTAATGTGATTTTTACGACCGCACACTGCACACACTTCCTTATTCACAGTATACACTTGTTTTCCGTGTTTAATTTTGTATATAGCTTCGCTGCCGCCGCTGGGCTCCGTTGACGACCCCGCCGGCGCGGGCGCAGATGCTGCACCGGCGCGGGCGCACCTCACGCTTTCCGCCATATCTATCGCCTTCGATATGGACAACCCGTCTATACGACTCGAGTATAGCTTCTCTCGCTCCGGACCTGGCTGCATGCCCGTTACGAACTTGTCCAGTAACGAGTCCTCCAGGTTTTTGAATCCACAATAGACTGCGAGACTGCGCAGCCGTGCGGCCCATTGGGCGGGCGTCTCACCGGCCGATTGTACTGCGGCATAAAAATGATGCCGTTCCGCAAATGCACATCTTTTGGGGATAAAATGTTGTCTCAGTGTGCTCACCGCTTCGGAGTAGCTCACCTCCTCTAATTTTTTTGGTAGCAGGAGGTTTCTAGCTAACTGGTAGGTGTTGTCGTTGAATGCGCTCAACAGGATTGCGCGCCTCTTCACTTCCGCCTTATCCGCTGTCGCGTTAATTTCATTTGCCACAAACCATTGTTCTAATCTGCTCTCAAATGTACCCCAGTCGTTTATTTGATGGTCAAAACTGGGATACAGTCCGTAAATATTTTGTGACATTATGTTTGAGGGTAAACGTTTATACTCGTCGCCACTGTTATATCGGGAGCGGGACACAAGTGAAACGCGTCGCTAGTTGATTCGCACTGGTCTTTATTACATATAAAGGGCGGTGCGCAGCACTCACCTTACGTGTATCTACCTACATATATAACACTGCCCAAAATCGTTTAACAGTATACGATACCACAAAAAAATACTTGCTAACAACCATTTTGGGGTCAAGATTCACGAGAAATACTCGTACGTTAACCTCCTCTTTTGATTACTATAAGCGATTGTTATGAACATTCGTTTCAATAATAGTTACCACCAGTTAAAATGGATGAAACATAGACAATAAGCTACCCTGGCGTAGTTCAAAATTATGCGGAAGCACTGACCCTTTTTGAAGTGGTAACTTCGACCTTTTGAATGTAAGATATTGTGTACAACCTCAAATTATATTCCGAGATATTCGAAGAAGCAATAAACTATTGTTTATACCATTGAGTACTAGGTATAGTATAAGTATAAGTACTATAGTGCACCCTGTTGACTGACAAACAGGGTGCACTATAGTACTAATTAATGTTGATCTAGACACGCGGCAGCGTGTCAACCCAAGTTCAAGCAAAGGAACTGGCTAGCCAGCGCCGAGTGTAATATTACACGAACCACTTGGTGCCACTTTAGACCCTTCCATAACTCAAAACCTCTTTAAGAGCCATATTACATTTTGACTGTGATTTTTGCGTAAAATGGCCAATTTTGGCGTTCTTGATCTCGGAATCAAAAATACATTAACAATGTTGACTTATTGAATAGTACAGAATAGCTATTGGCATAGTACATAGCGGCCTCGCTTTTTGTAAATTTTGCTTAACTTTTTAAATAAACCCAAAATTGCAGAGAAAGATTTTCATAAAATGCGCATTCACTATTTTGAGCTCCTGGATTGTACTACTGTTCCAAACAAATGAAATAAAAAAAAAAAAATGTTATTTGTTATATAGTCTTATAGTACATAGCGGCCTCGGATTTTTGAAATATCATTGATTTAATAATCATAGAAAAAAAACATTCTTTTAACCAAAAAAACTTCGAAAATCGCTTTAAGTAAACTGTTAATTTCTCGAATAAACGATAATGTTATTGAGCAAAATTTATACGAGAATAATTGTTACTTCATGATGAATAAACTTTGTAGCATGAATTTATTATCTTATTTCAATAAAAACGATAAATATAACTTCAAAATTACTACAAAAAACGATGCACCGGCGGCCTTCGCGGGTTTAGTACTGCGCGAGAGCTCGTCAGCGTGCAAATGTAATAGGGCCCTTAACGTAAACGCATAAAACTACGTGTGTTTAATTATATCCACAAGGACATCTAGAAGCCCAAATTTCATGAAGCTACCTCAAACGGTTATAAAGATATGAAGGTCACAAAGTCGTAAATTTTAGCACTGACTGGCTGATTTATAGTACCTAAACCTAACCTACTTCCAGATGACCTAGAAGGATGAAATTTGGAATCCAGCTCGGTAATTGTGTGTAAGCGTAGGAAAAAATCTAAAAATAAAAATAAAGTTAAAAAATAGGGAGGGACCCCATACATTTTTTTACTTTAATTGTAGCGTTGGAACCGTTACAATGTTACAAGCAGATATTTGAAACTATCCCAATATATGTATTATTATATTTGCTATATAACAGAAATATAAAGTTAAGTCAAAAATAAGTGGTGTCCCCATACAAAACACTTGTAATACGCGCTAAACAACCGGCCAACGGTGTGTCTTCGGCGGCGCGCGGCACCACATAATTATACACAGAAGTAAATCTACATAAAAGCGCTCCCGAGCAACACATACCTGCCTAGTTTTCTTTACAAAAAGTAATGATATCCCACCAAAAACATAAATGTAAAAAAGGAGAGTCAAGTTCAATACAAAAAATATGCTTGGCTGTGGGCTTCGCCGCAAAAAGAATGGAGATCTAAATGAGTGCCAAGTCCTATGCAAAATCCAAATATGTATTTATAGGAACAAAATAACATTATGAACAAGTATGTATTAAACTCTATTTCTTTGCTTTATTGGATACATAAAACAATTGCTGTTATTTAAAATATATATATATATATATATATATTAAATGTATATATATATTAATTCTGATAAAAACTGATAATAATGTATTTACAAAAAATAATAGGTAGGGGAAAAAGTCTTTTCGCATTATAGTATGTATGAACTTGTAATAAAATCTCTTTGGTTATACCATTTGTATCTGGCAGGTTTTGATATCTTTAAAAAGTTTAAATTTAAAAAAAGATAATTCCAAATTCAAATTAGGTAAATGTGTGATTTTAATTTGTTTTTTTTTACTGTTTAGTTGAGTGAATCTAATGAAGAAATTCGATTCATTTTAAAATTTTACTACAAAAAAGGTAAAAATGCAACGCAAGCTGCGAAAAAAATTTGTGACGTTTATGGACCTAGTGCAGTATCTGTGATAGTAGCACAAATTTGGTTTAAGCGTTTTCAATCAGGAAATTTTGATGTCAAAGATGCACATCGCTCTGGTCGCCCTGTTATGGATAAAATGGATGCCATTTTTGAAAAAGTGGAGCAAGATCGGCATATCAGTAGTTACGACGTAGCTGAAGAATTAGGAATTGACCACAAAACAGTTTTGGCGCATTTGAAAAAAGCTGGGTACACTAAAAAGCTCGATATTTGGGTTCCTCACGATCTCACTGAAAGAAACCTAATGAACCGTGTACTCATTTGCGATTCTTTACTACGACGTAATGAAAGCGAACCGTTTTTGAAGAATCTTATAACTGGTGATGAAAAGTGGATCACGTACGACAAGAACGTGCGAAAAAGGTCGTGGTCAAAGGCCGGTCAGGCTTCAGAGATTCTGGCAAAACCCGGGTTAACCCGCAACAAGGTGATGCTGTGTGTATGGTGGGATTGGAAGGGCATTATTCATTATGAGCTGTTACCGCCAGGCAGGACTATCGATTCTGAACTCTACTGTGAACAACTGATGAGATTAAAGCAAAAAGTTCAGAGAAAGCGGCCGGAATTAATTAACAGAAGGGGTGTGATTTTTCATCATGATAACGCTAGACCTCACACAACTTTAGCCACTCAGCAAAAATTAAGAGAGTTTGACTGGGAGGTGTTAATGCATCCGCCGTATAGTCCTGACCTTGCACCTTCTGATTTCCACCTGTTTCGGTCTCTTCAGAATTCTTTAGGCAATGTCAGGTTAACATCACGAGAAGACTGCCAAAACCACTTGTCGTGGTTTTTTGAACAGAAGGCCCAAAATTTCTATAGTAATGGGATCGTGTCTCTACCTACAAGATGGCCAAAAGTTATCGAACAAAATGGCACCTACATACTTTAGTTAAATGTAAATAAACTTTATTAAAAAATGTTTTGAATTTTCATATAAAATACGAAAAGACTTTTTCCCCAACTTAATATATATTTAAGTACATTTTATCAGTTGTCTAGTACACATAGTACAATATGAAAAATAGTAATACTGTGGTACAAGCTTTGCGCTTAATTTGGGACTAGACGGCACTGTGTAAATTGTAAGAAATATTTATTTATTTATATAAAAAAACTTACATAAGTATTTGAAACAAGGGCAACCAAAGGGCAGCAGTAATTAAGTTGGAATTCAAAGCCGATTGTATTGGCCGATGCATCCAAGTGCATTATTTACGTGCAATCGCGCATTCCGCGCGCCACAAAGCTTTTCTGTACGGACGTTCTTCATTCGCTTATTAATTAAATTATTAATGATAATTCTATAAATACCATAGACGGGTTACATATCTTTTCGCTGTATATATATTATATCTTCAGGTATATAGATATATTATATAGCCGAATGGTTAGCAATGGCCACTTTGACTCTATGGTCGCAGGTTCGATCCCCGCACAAAACAAACATTTGTGTGCATTAACATGTCTGTTTGTCTTGGTCTGGGTGTTTCATATGTATTATATGTATGTATTTACAAAAAAAAATGTATTTAAGTATTATCAGTTATATTCATAGTACAAGCTTTGCTTAGTTTGGGACTAGATGGCGATATGTAACTTGTCCAGAAATATTTATTATTATTATATTATCAAAAAAATACTTCAGGGTACTGATTGATGGAGCAGGAGGGAGTTTTTTTTCTTCGGGAGTTTAATAAACCTTATTTTTTTAATGTATTTTAATTTAGAGACTTTTGTCATAATTGAGTATGTCAGTCCCATCGTAACTTATTCTATTAATAAACCGTTAATGTACACTTGTTGTATGTTATAATTCAGTGCAATTGCCACGTGTGGACATCAATAGGTATGCTCTATCAGGGCCGTCCAAGGCACGGCCCGCGGGCCGAATGCGCCCCACGGCTAATACTTGTGGCCCGTGACGTTTTTTCATTTACCGGTTTTTTTACAACAAATCTGACTGAAAATTATATATTTTTACAAAAGTTTAAGTTTTATAACTACTTAACTAGTTATAACTAAGCTTAAACTTTCAAAGCAGGTAGTACAAAATGTCAAGGATGTATTTGTTCCTGCGGCCCGCTAATCTGTGTGGTAATTTGTAATGTCCCGGTATTGTATACGGTTGGTTACATATATGGACACATACAACAATTTAGAGCAAGGCTGTCCAAGCCCTGCTTGGACCCAGGGCTTGGACAGCCCTGCTCTAAATTGTTATATGTGTCCAGATTATTATTTACTAGCTTCCACACGCGGCTTCGCTCGCGATTACTTAACGATAAATAATATCCTATGTACTTCCTAATACCTTTGAGAATATGTGTACAAAGTTTCAAGATAAACGTTTGAGTAGTTTCGACGTGAAAGCGTAAAAAACATACTCACATTCACAAGGAATTAAGTAGGATATATGTGCAAGTTGGCCGTGTGGTTTCCGGCAGACTGGAATAGAATCACACCGTCTCTTCTCATGAATGTCGTACAAGGCGACTAAGGGAAATACATTATAAAACATCGATCATGCCTCCCCAACCCGTCTGGCCAGCGTGGGGAGTGTAGGCCAAATCCTCTTTCTGTCTCGGACGGACGAGAGAGGGTCGTGCTCCTGTAGTGGAGACTAAAATGACCTGATGATGATGATATGTGCAAGTTCCAGAGGCGATTGCAATCGCGTTAAATCGAACGTTGCATTCGTTCTAATGAAACTGCGGCTGACGATGCAATTACCGAATTGTTTGCCTTCAATCAATACAAAGTTCTTTAACTATGTTTGCCTCGGAAATTGTATGTATATACCGTGTTTGAGAGATTCTATGTCGTCTCAACACTGGGGAGTTTTATTGAGGAATGCAATGAAACAAACTCTGGCACTTTTGTATTTATTCACTAGATGCTTACTTACTAAACATAATGAATTCTTCAACGATATTGATATATTATCCATTGCAAGAAATTTGTTCTTGATAAGATGCAATACGTTTATAAATTAATAGGTAGTGTTGTTAGGTTAAGTGCTCGTAGGTTGTTAATGTTGTTATGGTTATTTGTGTGGTGTCAACTGAAATGTTTGGGTTGATACTTTGTAGATCGCTAAGACGTGCTAAGACTTAAATTGTTTTCTTATATAGTTTTTTTTAACAATTTGTTTTGTTTTTTTTTTCACCAATCATAGCATTTTTGTGTAATAATAAACTCTCTCAACGTATTGTTATAGTAAACTGTGGTTAACGGTGTTGGTTTTACATTTACCGTAATTTTAAGTAGGTACAATTGTGTTATTAAACATAATATTAAACTGTTTGTTAGACCCAATATATGAAAAAAAACGATAGCACTAAGATAACATATTTTATACTAACTACATTTTTAAATACACACGGGATACCCCGTTTTATTCGAAGCAACCAGTTTAGAGATGTGCGAATGCCCGGCATTTAACATAAATACCTAATAAGTACACATAAATTCCATTCAAATTTTATTGTATATAATCTATATGTAGTTTCTTCATATCAAAAACCGCTACAGTGTTTATTCATACAATTATTTCTAAGAAACTAAATTAAAAATAAAACTACATATTATCTAAAAAAAAGGCCCCCGTGGCATTGTACCGAAAATGCTGGCAGCGTTTCCTCGTTGTATGGCAATACCAATCCGTTGTGCGAGAAAGCCTTCGGTCACCAGTGGCTTCGACCAGGCGCTTGGAGAGCTCATTCATTAGGACCCCACGAACCCAGGGTCTCGACTCCGAAAGGCACAAAAGTGTATTCCGTATTCTATATGTATTAATTGGAAATTTATCATAAATGGCCGCCGTCTATCTCTCAACCAGATTCGAGTTTTGTTACTGCAGTTGTCATCGCATTTACTCTTACCGAGTCATAGATAATACATCAAATAAACCAAGGGCGTCGCCAAGGGGGAGCAGGAGGGTCAGCAGCCCCCCCCCCCCCCCCCCCCCCGGTTTTTTTATATAAAAAGGTTTTTTTTTTTAGTATTTGTTTTATTTATTTATAAAATCTCTCGTGAAGCTTTATACGTGGGGCTCTGTACCATTATTATTACAATCGCTGTAGATGTAAGTGAAAAGCTTCATGAGCTCTTGATTTTAACTACAATTCATACTTTTCTCATTCTCCATATCAACTTGCCCCTCCCTGGGCCATCGGCTGGCGACGACCTTGAAATAAACTATATAAGTACCTGTATTTATTTACAACATGTGACAGCTGGCGTTTGATAAAAATATAACTAGCATTCCGCCCCTTTACGTTCAGTCCGCTTATTGAAAATTCGTTTGTAAATTGTGGCATTCCCAAACCACATGATAATCTAATAATACTGAGGCTAAAGGTAAAATATCAATATGCATCGTGCCATTTCACCTTTAGGCGGTTAATGTTTACATAGGCATTACGTATATACACTGCTTCTAAAAATATGTAAAAATTGAAATACATAACGGTTTATCGACATAGTAGGGTTAGGTTGGGTATACTTGTGAAAGTTGTGAATCCCTCTTGACTTGTTTTTGGCGAAAGAGAGGTAAGGTACCCTTTCACATTACATTCTTTCCAAAAGCAATAGCAAGTCGAGCCTCGCTCGCTGCACTTTTGGTGATCACAAGCACTAACCCAACTATGTCGATAAACCTTTCATTATATGGCTTCTATTTTTAGTCAAGGGGCTGCGGTTACACTTAAGTTTAGCCGGCTTAACTTAAGTTTCATACATACATTTAGCCGTAACATACCGTTCCCATAATAATATGGAAGAGACAACAGCTTCGAGCAAAAGATTCATTCTAGCATTGTGATATTATCTGCCTTATCATTTCAAATATTCAATCGGGAGACTGAATTTCAGTTTCAAATGGTTGAAATCTCACAGTTTCCGAAAGCGTATTAGCGCAGATTGGCATCGCGCCGACTAAAACGCTGAATTTCAGAATAACTCGAAGTTGCTAAGCGTAGTTCTTAGGGGAAATTCTGGTAATTAAAACGTAAGTTTTTTTTTATACTACTAAACTGGCAAACAAGCATACGGCCTGCCTGTTGGAAAGCAGTCATCGTAGCCTATGGACGCTTGCGACACCAGACGCTCACTCGCCGTTGCCGACCTTGCAAAACCCTGTAACGCCTTGATGTCTGCTATTCTGATTTGAATGAAGATCTTCTCAATAAGTTGGACCGGCTTATCAATAATGCACTCGCTTCATCTTTTGCCTTCGAAAATTTACCGTAGCCTATGAACGCCTGTAACACCAAGGGCATCACACGCGCTTTGCCGACCCTGTAAAAATGTTGATAAAGTAAATAAAGCCCAAGGGGTCACACTAAGGTGTAGTTAGGGTTCCCAACCCTCCCGGATTACCCGGGAGACTCCGGTATTAATGGTTTATCTCCCGACCTCTCGGGGAACAGTAATTTCTCCGGTTTTTCTAAAAATGTGGTATAACTTTGAAGATCCGGAATACAAAGCAATGAAAATGTTATTTCAAAAAAAACCAATAACATGAACAGGAAATACGGTAATAGTAGACTCCAGGGATTGTCGAATATTGACTTAGATAGTGACAAACTTTACGACGAGGTTGGACTTTTGCGGGTTGCTTCTTTACTAAATCGAACCCCCCCCCCCCCCCCCCCATAAAAGTCTCCCGAGATGGTCCTTTCAAGAATTGGCAACCCTAGGTGTAGTACATAATAATATTTGATGTTAACGCGTATTTTAGGTTAATTTCATATTTTTGGAAGAAAAAAAGTCGCCTTTGCGCCAATTACGTACTCAGCGAAGAAAAGAGATAGCAAATATAGAGATAGATAAAGCGCCGAGATGATAAGATACCCTCTCTAACAGGCGATAGGAACCGTTTTCTGACGCAATTCAATGTCAACGACATATATATGTACTTAATTATCAGTATTTAATGATAACTATCGTGTTAAATTATATACAAAACACGGTTGTATTATTTCTCAAGAACTACCCAACCCAACTGATCGAGTGTATTTTTTTTTATTTCAGTTACTTTTTAGGTACAAAATTTTTAATGTAATTACGTTGTGTAATAATCGAATATTAAAATAGTATGGAACACCCGCCATCTTGATGTCAATATTTATAATTTCGTTCTGAAATAGTATATTATTTTTAAAGCGAGGTACTGTGATCGATACAATTGTATTCTTTTATTAGAATTTTATTTTATTTATCTATGGTACACCTAGGGTTGCCAACTATACTGTTAAAAACAGTATTATACTGTTTTTCACTACATTATACTTTTTACTGTTGAACAAAAATAAAGTATACAAAATACTGTTTTCAGCATCAAAATACTTAGCACTAATGTTAGACTTAGAGATCACACATTTTTTTTTAAATAAGCTCCTCGTTCGTTTTAATTTTAGTTATAATTGTGGTGAGGCCTATGAAGTTTTTAAAAAAAGACTATATTAATAAGTTGTGCGAGAAGCTCTTAAAAATATGTATATAAAACATTAAATAAATAAAATACTGTTCATTTTTCTAAAATACTGTTTAATATTCTTCTCAGACCTCAATATACTGTATTTCTTATAAAAAAAAGTTGGCAACCCTAGGTACACCCGCCATTTTGACTCTCATCTAGCTTTCATTCACCCGCCGCATTGCCTGTATGAATATCCCGTCAAAAGGTAGCCCTTCTTCGGTTATAATCTAAATCCATGCCAAATTTCACTCAAATCTGTTCAGCAGTGTAGTAGAAAAAGGTAACAAACAGACATACAAGCAAAGCGTGTCGAAGCACCTCACAGGCCAGCATGGCGGTATCTACAGACAGAAGTGCAGTTTGGCCTTTTGTCAGTTGCCGCCGCAATTTGGGTCCCTCTTTTCGCTTACCATCAGGCGAAGCGGGCCACTATGCTGAACTAATATATAAAGAAGACTTTTTCGCATTTACATTATTAGTACATAGAATACTAGCGGCCCGCCCACGCTTCGCTGTAGCTCAATCTTCCCGTCCCATCTCATTCCAATGGATTTCCCATACAAACCTTGTCCTAAGAGACGAACTTCTTAGCTTCCATGGATTCACCGTGCGGGTGCCGGGTCCATCGTGTGGCAGAGAGAGAAACCCAAGCAGATCCCGAGACTTGTGACACGGGTGTAGGTTTAAGGGGCCCCTTTCCGACGTACATCAACACTCACCTTCACTACTTGTGTTTCTCTCCCTGCCCTGCCAAATCTGGTATGAACCTGCTAATGCAGCTTT
This sequence comes from Hypsopygia costalis, assembly GCA_937001555.2. Taxonomy (NCBI): domain Eukaryota; kingdom Metazoa; phylum Arthropoda; class Insecta; order Lepidoptera; family Pyralidae; genus Hypsopygia; species Hypsopygia costalis. The sequence goes on along the minus strand of OW443333.2, from coordinate 2,001,705 downwards.
AGATACTCGTTCTAGTATAGAACTTACTGCACTTCTGGACAAGCCAAGGTCTTTCAGCAGGTTATAGAGAGATTTTGCTGGTATACATCTCGCTCCTACTTCTACAGCGTATAGATTAACTACATAGCCGCTTTTTGTTAATTCGTTTAGGAGGTCATAATATTTGTTTTGTTTTATCGCGTGGTCTTTGGGTATGTTAGTTTCCCACGGTACGGTAAGCTCTACAAGTACTATACGTTTTGTAGCTCTGGAGAAAAGGAAAATGTCCGGTCTGGATGTAGAAACACACACATCTTCTGGGATTTTATAGTGCTTTTCATACGTGTCCATTAAAATAGTCCAGTCAGGTGCTGCACTGAGGATTGAGTAAGGCTTGTTTTTGGAGTTTGAAGTTGAGCCTCCTTTTAAAAAGTTAATTTGTCTTTTGTTTGTCGTTAATCCTTTTTGGGCTCTAGCTATTGAAAGGCTTATGGCTTCACGTATGATTTGAAGTACTCTGTCATGGCGATGTGAGTAATGACCCCTATCAAGGAGCACCTTGCATCCCACCAATAGGTGCCTTGCTGTACATATCGCCTCTCCACAAGTATAGCAACATTTTTCAGAGGCTTTTCCCCACCTAACTAAGTTACTCTGGTCAGGGAGGGTCATTTGAAAGGCATTAAGATAGAATTTTAATAAGGCAGGAGACCAGTCATACAGCAAGGTGCGCCACTTAAGAGCTAACGGGATGCAAAACTCGCCTATGGTTAACCACTCACTTTGCATTTCTAAATTCATAGCGTGCACTTTGTAACTGTCATTTTCGTCTTGTTGTAGAAAGGTTTTTACTATGTCTCGGTCTTCCTTTTTCTTTCTCGCGCCCAACCCAGCTCTATTTGCCTGTGCACCTACCATAAATTGTTTGTGGAATTGAAGTCTAGATTCAAGGTCTGTGGCATTTTTGTCTTTTGGGAGAGATTTAACTAATTCGTCTTGCGACTTTTGCAAAACATGCGTTTTTGTAACTCTCAGGTGTTTATAGAGTTCAGAAGGTTTCTTTAATTTCAGCCCAAAACTATTGTGATCCCTAAATAGAGTCGAGGGATCAGCCGGATGTGCCAGTCCGAACCATGACTTTAATATCTTTATGACATTAGCATCTAACTTTGCCAAGAGGGTTTTACCGAAGTCATATACTAGGAAAGGCCAAGTGAGTCGTGATGTGAGATAGTTGTCGTATATCCATGCTTTTTTAATATTACTGATAGGCTGTTGGTCTACCTTATTGAGGTCGTTAATGAAATTTTCGACAACTTCCCCCAATGATGGTGTGCGTCCTTTGTAATCTATCTTTCTACCAAGAAATTTGAAAGGCACTGTTTCTGCAATCGTAGCAACTTTTTGGCCGCTTATGGAGAGTTCCGGGTCGTAAGAAGTGTATTTGGTATTTCGTCTACCCAGACATAAACAATAACATTTACTTGGTTTCGCCCTCAATCCCTTCGTCCATGTACAGAACTCATCGACTTCATTTAACAACTCCTGACACTGTTTGGGATTACGTGTAAGTATTGCAAGGTCGTCAGCAAAGGCTAAGATTGACTCAGTGTACTTGTTGTTGATTTTAAAACGGTAGCCCCATTTCCTTTCATATGATATCAATTTGTCTATTAAAATATTAATAACTATGTTAAATACTATCGGTGATAAGCAGCACCCTTGGAATAGTCCCACACTGTATTGTAGTGGCTTTGTGTATTCCTTGTTTACTGCTATGACGAATTTTAAATGCGAGTAATAAGAGTTAATTATGTTAACAATTAAATCGGGAAAGTTATACCATTTTAGTGCAAATATCATAAGTTCATGCTGCACGGAACCAAATGCGTTTTCTAGGTCTATCCAGCAGACTGATATTTGCCTCTCATGTGTTCTGGCATCTTTATATCATCATATTTTTTTCCTGAATTTTTCTGATATAATGAATAGCTATTCTTCATTACTCGATATAGACGACTTAAACAAATCAAGGAACATAAAAATCGGTCCAGCAAACTATTCTTGAGTTATAAATAGTTACACTATTCATTAACCCGACTTTTTTTATATCTATTAGTATGGATTAAACCCATATATACCAGAGATTGCTTAGGCGGTAGGGTGCCTAAGCTGAAGCCGATTACGATCGAATAATCACAAACATGTTCAGCTTAGTCGATAGAGCTCTAGAATTTCTACCAGCAAAGCTAAACACGATCACCGCCAATCTAAGCTGAAGCTAGATATTTGCAGTCAAAAAGTCCGCTGTAATCGGCTTCAGCGTCGGCGGTAGGGCCCCAGGTTCCACAGTTTAAGCCCGCCATTGGTACCGCTCTCCAACTATATCATCATCATCATCAGGTTAATGTGCACATTAACGTATTCTGCATTCTAACGGTAACATGTACATAGAAAACAATCCAGATCCAGACAAAGGAACATATTCATGCACACAAATGTTTGGCTTGTGTGGGGATCGAATTCGCGACCTTTGCAAAAGTAGCTTTTGCTAGCCACCAGGCTCATCAAAATTTATTTGAAAAAATAATTCCGAGATCTCAATTCGTGGCTAACAAAACAACTAGTAAAGTAACAACATAAGAGATGGTCAACAGAGCTTTGACTTGTCTTCATTTTAAAGGGCATAATTCATTTTTTGATCATTCAACATTAGGTCATTTTAGTCTCCACTACAAGAGCACGACCCTCTCTCGTCCGTCCTAGACGGAAGGAGTATTTGGCCTACACTCCCCACGCTGGCCAAACGGGTTGGGGAGGCCTGATCAATATTTGTTCATGTATTTCCCTTAGTCGCCTTGTACGACATCCACGGGAAGAGACGGAGTGATTCTATTCTAGTCTGCCGAAAACCACACGGCCAACTATATCTGATAGCCAAAAGCGGTGATAACTCTGCCATATCTTGTACACCGTTTTTAGATTAGAGAGTTATCACTGGTATCACATAGCAATTATGTCTGGGTTTTTTGTCACTTCAATCATGTATGATTCAATACAGACAGATAACTACAGATAGATAATACCAAAAGTACGCAGATCGAATTATGTATCTTCTATATATATAAAACATAGTCGGGTTTGTTCTAACACTTATTAAATATAACTCGAGAACCGCTGGGTTTGTTCGAACACAACTCGAGAACGGCTGGAGCGATTTTCATGGTTATTGCTTTATTGGATTTGTCTTCGTCTCGAATAGCCGAATAAGTATCAAAAACATTGGAAAATTGAGGAAAAAAATATATCCCATGCAAATAGTGTCAGTTGGAATGTTGAAAGTTGAAAGGATTGAGATAATAAATAATAAATATTGTCAGACAAATTACGCAGCGCCATCTAGCCCCAAAGTAAGCGAAGCTTGTGTTATGGGTACTAGACAACTGATAAACATACGTAAATACATTTTTTTTTTGTAAATATATACTTATGATGCATAGAAATTACCCAGACCACGACAAACAGACATGTTCATGCACACAAATGTTTGTCCTATGTGGGAATCGAACCCACGAGCGTTGATGTCGAAGCCGCGTCATTGACCGCTACGCCACCGAGCTCGTCAAGAGATATTTATTAGTTATCAAATATTTATGCGTGCGTTCAGAAATTTAAATCAAGCTCATTAAATATAGAACGAATGACAAATGAACAAATTACTTAATTTAAAAAAAATGTCAAATCGATTGGTCTCACTTTTACTTTGCGAAAGTAGTTTGTGATTTGTTTTGAGTGCTTCAATGAAGAGAATTAAACCGATTGATATAGTTGATATTGTACTTTCATATTTTTTTTGTGTTAGTACCTATCTTAATAAAGTACTGAACTTAATATTTATTTTATATTCATTGTATTACTTTCATAAAATCACAAATTTCGTTCAGCTAATAAGTAATACGACATTCATTGACTGTTAAGCGGTACGAAGTACGCCGGGTCAGCTGATAGTATATATAATAACTATTTAATAGACTAGCTGACATATGATTAAAAAGATTCACTATAACATTTTTTAATGGTACTCTTCACTCTCTCACACGCACGCCACTCTTAAAAGGTAGCTTAAAAAGATATCATAGATTTTTTTAGAACTAGAAAAAGAAAAGGAATAATTTCCCCATACATGATTATTTCGTAACTTTAACCATTTACCCAGCGCACGCAACGGAAGCTCTTAAAAGGAATATTTTTCTCTTGTTTTGGCAACATTTTTCATTGGTGCTTCGCGTTTATTGGTCGTAGCATGATGTTATATAACATATAGATAAATGGGCTATCCAACACTAAAATATTTTTTCAATTCGAAGTTTCTGAGATTAACGCGTTCAAACACACAAACAAACTCTTCAGCTTTATAATATTAGTAGAGTTCGATCTGCGTTTATTTTGGTTACCTATTGTATACTTCTGCTACTTTTACGTGTTACATTATTATATTTTGTTATTGTAATAAATAAATTCTATGAAATTTCTGTCAGTGAAACAAAGGAACACCTTATAATACGTATCCTACTTTGTTTTTACCCGACTGCGACAGAAGGAGGGTTATGTTTTTCGAGAGTATGTATGTATGTATAATTGTTTGGCACGCTCTGCAGCCTGAACGGCTGGATGGATTTTAGCTTGAGAGGTGTCGTTAGATTCGTATTTGCTGTGAGAGTGACATAGGCTACATCTAATATAAAAAAAAAACAATATGGCGGCTGTGAGCCGCAATATTGTTTTTTTTTTATATTTTTTTATATTAATTTTATTATAGTTTTTGCCTGCGGCTTTGCTTGTTTGGAATTATATTATTGTTACGCGTGATTAATAAAGGAACAATATTTTCTATCGCCTAATTTTAGATGTGTCACTAATCTGCAGTACCCTAATAATAATATCTATCCCCAAGAAATATATTAGTCATCATTTTAATCAAAACTGTCTTTAAATATAAATCATCAGCTTAAAAAACTACTATTATCATTTAATTCGTTTGATCATCAAAATAATAGATCTGTCACCAAGTAAATAGATCAGCTCCTTAATTTAATGAAAAAATGGCTAATAGGGGCGAAGTCAAATTGGCGTCATATTCACTGACGAGTCTTACCTATACTTGGTCAATGTAATAAATCATGTTTTGGTTAGATTTGAGTTGATTTTTGTTTAGGGTAGGGTTTTCTTGTGTCCTGTCATCGGAAATAGGAGCTCCGCGTAGCGGAGCTCCGTCAACCTAGATGATGAATGATGTGGTGCCAAGTAAGCTTAATTATTAATAATTGACAATATAATACATACAAAAACATTTATTTGGTACTAAACCCTATATCTCTATGATTTTAGGTGATTTATTGTGGAATCGATTTTATATTGTTTGGTGACTACATTTTGGTGACAAATCTATTATTTTGCGGGCAAACCCTATTAGTTAAGAAACACAAAACTAATTTAATTGGTGATAGCTTAAATGATACCCATTAATAAATCTGTTGTAGGTGCAGTCGGGTTTTTGATTTTTTGAATTAACTTATAACTTGTTTACAAATATACTTTTCACTTTTGCATAAGCTATGAAATAAATAAAGGGAAAAATAATTATTGCGGCGACGTCCTTTCGTTAAACCGTATTATTCTCATGGAATGACTACTGACATTCGTCATAGACAAATTCATCATAAGCAATAGCATAAATTTTTATCAAATACAAAAGTAAAGTATTTTAGTAAGTATTCTTATGAATGATAATACTTTATTTCCAATCTTCTTCTACTAATTGCGCTTTCACTGAGAGAGTATGTTAATTAATTAATTTGAAGTGGTTACAGAGTACGAGAAGAACAGGGGCCTTACCACAGGCTCTAAACGCAGGAATGGAACCATCATGGTTGCGAATTTATGAATGAAATTCATTGATAAATACGCAACCATCATAGTTCCATTCCTGCGTTTAGAGCTTGTGGTAAGGCCCCAGATCGTCCATAAATTTCTATAGTCGGTAGTAGATTTCATTGTTTATTGCAATTTGGTTCGACAGCGCTGGAAATATGTGGCGGGTTTGTCCCAAACTAAAACATGACTGTTTTTGGGAAGTCATCATCATTCTCAGGGTCATCGTCAGCCTGTATCTACCCACTGCTGGATATAAGCCTTCCCCAATGCTTTCACCAAATGCGGTTCTTCGCCTTCCGCATCCAGCCGCTTACTTAAGGTCATCGGATCATCTAGAAAGACCTACAAGCGGCCTCCACTCTAATACCTTCCTTCACTTACTCGGCAAAGTGACCGGCCCATTGCCACTTCAGCTTGAAACTTTTTGAAAAATTTTGGTAAATTTTTGGAATTTCAGAATCTATACACCAACACCTAATACAGTAAATTATAGCGTAATTTTAACATATGTTTATTATATTCATATAAAGAAGACATTTATAGCTTATGCCTAACATTACTCTTCAAGAAATCCATCCCTATTTCTACAGCATGTAAAGCAGTACCAGGAGCGCAGCTGACACCATTCCCTCCGTGCCCATAACAGTGCACCACCTTCACGTCGCCAATTAGCTCAGGCTCCACCCTCACTGGCACTCTGTGAGGCCGTAGCCCAACTTTATAGCCCACAATCTCAGCGTTTTTCAGCCCTGGCAACAACTTACTGCAACGATCCAAAATGGCAGCAGCTTCGTACTTACAAACATTCAAATTATAACTGTCATATTGCCTCACGCCTCCCAATGTAGCCACTCCATCCAAACCAGGTATTACATAAGTATCATAATCTGCAAAAAACGCAGTCTTTAACCAAGGAGCCTTAACTTTGACTATTTGCCCTCGAATAGGTACTAAATTATGATCGTCACACAAATATTTGGCGCCTAATCCCGTGCAATTAAAAACCAAATCGTATTTTTCAGATAGTGATGTGAAACTCTCGATTTTGTTTTTGACAATCTTCCCGCCATTATTAATAAATCTTTTTTCGACCCAAGGTAAATATTTTTCGCAGCCGACTTTTAATGTAGAAAATAGAGATCCGTATTTGAATCCATCGCCACATATTTTAAGTTCATCTCCTTTAACTTCTCTATAAATTGGAACTAAATCTTCAATCAAACTGTTCCGAACGACATCATAGCTTTGTGTAGAAAATATGTAAGAAGAAAATGCCATAACACCAGCTGCAGATGCTTCAGACGATTGTAAGATGTCGTGCCAATAATGCCACGAGTCGTTTATCCACTTTTTGGTGACTTCCTTCGTGGGGCCTCTGAAAGTAGATCCAGGATAGTAGATGCCAGCAGCGACTGTGCTGACAGTATCTTCTTTAAATCCATCAGCAATGATTGTTATATTACTCTTTGAATTTTTCTGAAGGATATCAGCTATTGTCGTACCCACTACTCCAGCTCCGATGATGGCTATTTTCGGTGCGTTATTTTCCATAGCTTTTCTTTTGCTGAAAAGAAAATAAGAAAACTTCCAAGTAAGCTACATACTATCTACTTTCAAAATAATGAAACAAATGTATTTTAAGTCTCGTATTGTAAAACACCGTGTTGTAAAACATATAGATACAGACAGGTCGATAAGTAACAACATAGATAAACTGTTTAAACGTTTTTATTAGTTATGAAAATTTCTATATAATGACGTTTTAATTGATTTTTAATTAATAAGTATTTTCAAATTTCTCAAAATGAATCTACGCAACGAAAAGAAGTACACAACCAATGTTATTACGAAAACTAATACGAACTAATATTATTTAAATAGTTTCTTTCGGACAACTTGCCAGAATAATATAAATATTTTAAAAATGGAAAAATTCACCTCCCGCTTAGGTGGGATTACCGGTCGAGTGTACTTCCAACTGAGCTACCAGGAAGGTTTGTGATGGTGTCGAATATTTACATTTTATATTATACTGCTGTGAAGTCGCAGTGTGACGCCATCTACCTATTAAATATTACACTACTAAACAAGACTTATGTGTTCAAATCCCACCTAGGCGAGGAGGTGAATATTATAGTTCCTATTATTATAAATATTTTAAAAATTGAAAAAAATATATACCTAATGATAGTTTGTTAAATTTAATGTATTAAACATTCGTGTTTTTTATGCAAGTATTTATTCTCTTATAGCATTGTAATAAGTACCATTTTGTTGCAGTTATTGAAAGCGAAAAAGTTTATTTTTTTTTTTAAAAGAACAATTTGATATATTTGCACATTCAGAAATTTTGTATACAATATCTAAAAATGATTATTTTTATTATTACATTAATAAATATTTCTGGACAAATTGCACACTATCATCTAGTCCCAAACTAAGCAAAGCATGTACTATGGGTACTAGATTACTAGTATTAAAGTTAAATACAATGAATTGTCAATACATACATAATAATATTATAAAATATGTATACTTAATAATTGATTGTAACTTACCGCGTTGTTTTGTTTGAAATTAAAAAAGAAAATGGTGACTACTGCACCACGTCTGATAGCTTCTATCTAACTAAATTAACCGAGTCGAGTACGAACGTCAGCTTCAAATATTTACGTATAATTACTATCAGTAGATTCACAATGTAGATAGAGATATATTTATTGCTTGTTGATTATTTTTGTTAGTTATAGAAAATATTATGCAACTATATAAGTACTAGTATTTATCGAAACTTATATGGTTATTATTTTTATTTTTTTATATGAGAAGGGCGCAAACGAGCATGTGGGTCACCTGATAGAAAGCAATCACCGCCGTCCATGGAGATCAGCAACACCAAGGCGTTGCCAGCCTATACTCCTTCCTTTCTTTTTTTCTTGTGACCTCACCTCAAGGGAATTGTTATTTGGCTGCGGTATTCTGTAGGGTGAAGGTTCTTCCACGGGCAGCTTAAAAAACACGCTATGCCCTATATCTCTCTTCGCCAGATTCTCGTTTTGTGTCAGTCTGCAGGGTGCGCCACGTACAGGCGTGGTTGGCTTTGGTTCAAAGATGTTGATAAACCACTTACACACCAAAAAAATACGTGGTAATATTAATTACTATGCGCTACTAGACAGTAAAATTTAGGGCAACGTTACTCAAAGACTATTATTTTATTCGTTACTCAAAATGTGTTTTGCGGAGCTTTGGTTCTCGCCAAGGTCTCTGGTAGAGCTCCTCTGGAAAGTCTTACATACTTTATTACATTGTGACCGGGCTTTAATATAATGTCTTGTTATAATATTATTATACATGAGGCACACTAAAAGTTCTGCACTTCTAGCTAATCGGAACTATTTTAATTTCGAATGTTATATTTTTTGAAACGACTTGCAACCTTCTTAGTAATAAAAATAAAATTGGCGGGAAATCATTTGTCAATTATTTTCTATCACACATCAAAGTTCCACGTACGCAACGAAAATGGAATTAAATCGAAAAGATTTTAGAGCGATTATTTTTTATGATTTTAAAAGTTCTCTCTCTCTCTCTTCGCAAGACTGTGCCGGTCGTCTTCAAAATGCTTTTGGGAGAGCAGCACCTTGTTTAAGCACCGTGAGACTGTGGTATGCTGAATTTGAGAGAGGTCGGGTTTCTTTACATGACGAATTTCGTGAAGGGCGGCTTTCAACAGCCGTCAACGGAAATAATGTGGCTACTGTTAAGCGGATAATTGAAGAAAACCCGTCTTACCAAATCATATTATCTTCTTTTAGAGGAGCGCCTCTAAAAAATACAAAATGTAATAAACGTAAAAAGTATGGGTGCCATCCACACCTTGGAGTCCGCGGTCGAATCAGAGTTTAAATACGCATAATAGGAAACAATACTAAAGGACTCTAACAAAGGACAGTTGCATAATATTATGTAAACTAAAATAATATAATGAAAAGGCAAAATAAAATAATGAAAAATCTTGTACCGTAGAAATGGTGACTACTGTTTTGTTTGTTATTGCCGTTTTTATATAATTAATACAATATTAATTAGGGTAGTTAAGAGAAACACAGTAAGTAATATATTTATTTTTTATTAGACAAGTTGTGTTTGTTTTTTCTTGTTGTTAAACAATTATTAGACAAAAATTTGGAATAATAAACAGTTTATATTCTTATAATTAAAAAACTAAAGACCTTGCTATTCGGATTTAACCGGTTCGTTGAGGGTATAAACAGACAGCCTGTGGGGTAATTGTGAACTCTACCTTGATCAATTACTTATATTGCACAATTCCCAACGTGATATGAAACATATATAATTTTAAATAAATATTTTTGAATAAAATACAATTAAAAAAAATATCTGGGGTAATAACGAATCCTTATACGCAATAAACCAACTGTCTGCAAAATTCATCATATAACAGAAAAGAAAGTTTCAGAATAACGCATATCGTCGTCAACACTTATTCATCACACTGCTGGAATACGGGCCTCACCTCAATCGAATGGCTTTAGAGCATACTCCAACACGATGCTTCACGTCTGGTTGACGGAGGCCAGTATTTTCAAGTCACCTAAAGGTGGCCTATTTGACTTGGTTTAACGACTGTCATCTACTGATAACAGCCGGGGCCGAAAATACCCTCCTAAGCACGGAGGAGCTCGAGATAAATAAACTCATCCATGGACAGACTAGGATCGACATTGCTAAACTTACGTGTTTAATTAGATTGACACGCGCAACGACGCCATCGAGCTCCAGAATAACGCATACAGATTATATTTATTTGCGTATGGAAATAATTCCATCTAATAAAGATATTAATAAGTAACATAGTACAGTTTTTAATCAAAATAATAATATAAATAATCGTTACACATCACACTACTGAAAATCGACAAAATTCACATGGAGATGTTCAAAAATGATCGATTATATTATACCTACAATTTATCTTACAACGTGTACGGAAGCTTATGGAGGTAGGTCTCAATTCTGCTAAAATTTACTTTACCCTACTTGTTAATAACACTGACCAACAGTGATTTTATTGCCCTTGATATAAGATTAATTTCGGATATATTTATGCTCACAATTCATGAAACTCTCTTTTGATAGTTTCATGAATTGCGGAAGATTTGCTCTGGTTTTGTGAAAACTTCTTTAGCGGCGTTGTGCAGTTTTTGGGATGGGTAAAAAACGTTAAACTCGCGTCAGGACACGTGACCTGATCGAAAATTCGTAAGACGGAAGGAGAGTAGATCGGCGGCGCGGCGTAGGAGAGGAAGTAATATCCCCCTCTCTGTCTACCGCGCGGCGAAAATACATATATCTTTATATATTTTCGCCGCGCTGGGTATATCTGTTCCTGCTGTTTATTATTAATGTAATTTATGTTGTCATGTTTGTGTACGAGAGCGCAATAAACGAATATTGTATTTTACCACATAAATGTTAGTACTTTTATACTGATAAATAAAGCAATTCGTGCGAAATTATTCCCTAACTATTCCAAATATTCGAAAATGCACAACGTTAATATTCAAGTTTTCACTTCTGCCGGAACTCTCGGAGTGCAACCCGTTTTTTAATATTTATTTTCATTTTACTCTACAAATATTGTAAAATTGATAGAAAATAACAGATATATTTATAATGCCAATTATTATATTAATATAACAATTATGGACAATTGGAAAAATGTCGAAAACCCATGTTACACTTCTGTGAAACACCTTTTATAAGATATTCTTCTATAAAATTTTATGTTTCTTTTTAAAGATCAGCAGTAATCTGTCATCATTTGACGGTCCCATCTACCCTGATTCCTTTCCTCCATTATTTCTAGATCCTGGTGAAAGAGTTATTTCTGTTCCTCACAACATTTCCTAAATTATGCGTAAGTTACTGTGGAGAAAGTACAACTTTAGACGCATTTTATAATTGCTCCTAGATTCTTGAAGCTTGCCAACATATTTTGCACAATTTCTTTGCAGTTTGGTGCTTTTTGTAGAGCTGAGTAATTCGTCATCATTATATATTATATCTACATATATATATTATAAGATATATGTATTGTATACAGAGACATTTATAGCTTATGCCTAAGATTACTCTTCAAGAAATCCATCCCTATTTTAACAGCATGTAAAGCGGTACCAGGAGCGCAGGTAACGCCGTACCCTCCATGCCCATAACAGTGCACCACCTTCACGTCGCCAATTAGCTCAGGCTCCACTCTCACTGGCACTCTATGAGGCCGTAACCCAACTTTATGTCCCACAATCTCAGCTTTCTTAAGTCCTGGTAACAAGTTGCAGCAACGTTCCAAAATGGCTGCAGCATCGTACTTACAAACATTCAAATTATAACTGTCATATTGCCTCACGCCTCCCAATGTAGCCACTCCATCCAAACCAGGTATTACATAAGTATCATAATCTCCATAAAACGCAGTCTTTAACCAAGGAGCCTTAACTTTTATTACCTGCCCTCGAATAGGTACTAAATCGTGATCGTCACACAAATATTTGGCGCCAAATCCCGTACAATTAAAAACCAAATCGTATTTATCCGATAGTGATGTGAAACTATCGATTTTGTTTTTGACAATCTTGCCGCCATTATTAATAAATCGTTTTTCGACCCAAGGTAAATATCTTTCGCAACCAATTTTTAATGTCGAGAATAGAGATCCATATTTAAATCCTTCGCCACATATTTTCAACTCATCTCCTTTAACTTCTCTATAAATTGGAACTAAATCTTCGATTAAGTGGTTCCGGGTGACGTGATAGTTTTCTGTAGAAAATATGTAAGCGGAAAATGCCATAACACCAGCTTCAGATGCTTCCGATGATTTTAAGATGTCTTGCCAATAATACCACGAGTCGTTTATCCACTTTTTGGTGACTTCTTTCGTGGGGCCTCTGAAACTAGTTCCAGGTCTGAAGATGCCAGCAGCGACCGTGCTGACAGTGTCCTCTTTGAATGCATCAGCAATTATTGTTACGTTACTCTTTGAATTCTTATGAAGGATGTCAGCTATTGTCATGCCCACTACTCCAGCTCCAATAATCGCTATTTTTGGCGCGGAATTTTCCATCGTTTACCTTTTTCTGAAATGTAAGCAAATATTTTTTTTTATTTTTTTTTTTGCCTAAAATATACATAATGTGTTGATATATTTTCTATCTTATTCTGTAACATATTATACTTTATAAATTCTGTACCACGTACTTTACCTTTGACATTGAATGAAATATGCTTATACGATGTCTTTAATTTATTTTGTAATCGTTCTCTAGAAATATTTTTTATATCATAAGAAATGAAGGACTTTAAGCTATCCGCGTAAAAAATCATATCAATCCATAGGTTTCTTGCGACGTAATAGAATGACAAACAAAAATATTTTTTCATATTTATAATATTTTATGGATGGAGTAAAGGTAAGATATAAAAATAAGCTGCTTATATAAAAATAAGTACTGCACTTAGGACCCTTGACTGTACATATGTATGCATCTACATCCTTTACATTAAAAAAAAAAGCTCAAAAAACTCGATTACGAAAAAAAATACTATAAAGTAAAAATCGACTCCTCCTTTTGTTGATGTCGGTTAAAATGTAGCCGATGTTACCCGGGTCATAACGAGTCGATTGACCTTATTCATCAGTGATGATGAATAGTTTAGGCGCAATGGAAAACATACGTGAATACAAACATCAATACATACATTGACTGCTAAAATCATTACCCTTTCTTTCGGCTTCGGGTATCAATCCAAACAAGTCTATTTTAAGACTCGTGCCGACGCAAAATGTAAAGACATCAACAGGGAGATAAGCTAGCAACACAGATAAACCTAAAACATTTATAATAGTTATAAATATTACTGCTTATCAACTGAAATTAATACCTACCTACTTAATAATTTAATAAGTTAATTATTACTTATTAATTTAATAATAAACTAGGGTATATATTCCTCTAATAAATTTTATTAAATCTTAGTTTTATACTAGAGAAAAACACATGCGTAATACTCTAAAATTAGCGTAGGTATCATACGATTATTATTATAAAATATTCATTAAATGTATAAAAAATACTGGAACTTACTGCGTTATTTTATTTGGAATTAATTATAAAAACAAATGGTCACTAACGCATTACGTCATTCACGTCTGACAGCTCACAGCTAACTAAATCGAGTTTATGTATAACAGATCCAAATATTTACATCATGGGTGCAATCAGTAGATTGGTATGAACCGTGCCCAGCACGTGCGGATTGCGATGTTCACTGTTTATTATTATTATTTGCTCTACCTAATGCTAAATGGCCATATACTTAGATATTAAATGTAATTTGCAACTATATTCTATAATGTATCATATTTGTATTATAACTAATTTTTAATACAACTTGTGTAGTTTTAATTACTCTGAGCTGATGAGACCAGCGATTCTCAATGATGGAACCTTAAGGTTCCGTGTAAAATTCACCAGGGTTCCACGAAATAACACAATATTATTATTATTGTTTATTTAAATAAATAAATAATAAATATTGTCAGACAAATTACACAGCGCCATCCAGCCCCAAAGTAAGCGAAGCTTGTGTTATGGGTACTAGACAACTGATAAACATACGTAAATACATTTTTTTTTTTTGTAAATACCTACTTATGATACATAGAAAACACTCAGACCAAGACAAACAGACATGTTCATGCACACAAATGTTTGTACTGTGTGGGAATCGAACCCACGAGCGTTGGTGTCGAAGCCGCGTCATTGACCGTTACGCCACCGAGCTCGTCGATTTGTTTGTAATATCTTTATTGACGAACCCGGTGGTCCCCAAATATTTGTGTGTATAAACATGTCCATTTGTCTTCGTCTGGGTGTTTTCTATGTATTATATGTATGTATTTACAATAAAAAAATGTATTTATGTATTGTATCAAATATCTAGTACCCATAGTACAAGCTTTGCTTAGTTTGGGATTAGATAGCCGTGTGTAATATGTCTAAGAATATTTATTTATTTATCTTTATTGTTCAGAATTACATAATAAGTAAGTAATAAAAAATATAGCGGTACAACGGCGGACTTATCCCACATAGAGATCCCTTCCTGTCAAGGAAGGAGATTCTATTTATTTATTGTAAAGTTTCTCGTGACGCTCTACACGTTGGGCTCTGTACCGTTATTATTACAATCGCTGTAGATGTAAGTGAAAAGCTTCATGAGCTCTCTACTTTACCTACTAATTCATAATTTTCTCATTCTCCATATCAACTTCCCCCCCCCCCCCCCCCCCCCCCCCTTCCCACTGGGTCATCGGCTAGCGACGACGTTGCTTCTTGTCAACCTTAGAGGAACTGCGTTGAGTGGACGTTATAATCATTAGCTAATAGTCGCAACCAAAGCTTTCTGACCATTGAGACACGGAGGCTGCAGTGATAGCACGTGATAGTGGGAAGGCACAACTAAGCCTTTGAAATAGGCAGGGTATCACAAAGAGTGTATTACGAACTCGACCTAGCACTGGGTCTTTTCTCGTATTGCAACTTATTTATTATAATCTCTAGAGTATCTGTACTATAGTTTGAAATATTTTAGTTAATCACGAACAGGAAAGCGTAACAGTGGTGATCGGGTCAAGAGATATTGAGACGGTCAGGAAGTAAAAGTTTGGGAAACCCTGGATTAGAGTCGTGTCAAACATCGATAACTTCGCAATAGCTAGTTTCAGCTAGGAATATATGCTCGTCGACACCAGAGTAACGCGTAACTTTTGTAGGTACTTACATAGTTTACTACCAAGAATTTACTGCGAAGAAATATTAGGCAGGTAAACATATTCGACCGTCTGGCACGAGAGGTCGTAAACTACAATATTGCAAGATTTATGTTATGAAAAAATAATTTCAGTACCTACCTACGCGTTCATATGCCATGTCAGCAACCGTCATAAAGTTTGCCCCGCGGGAGAATATTAAAAAAATATTTACGTTTGAGTTGGAATGTGGGTACGATAGGGATTAATTTGCAGGGTGTGCACAGAGCCAGGTTCTCATTTAGTCAATTTTATTTTGAATATTACCCTGCGGTCTCATTAAGTGTTACGCAGCTGATAGCAATTACTAAGAGGATTATTCACCAGGACGCCTACTATGAAATGACAATCAGAAATTCGAGGCGAATGTTCGGAACTTTTAAAATACATCTGTGAGAAACATATGGCAATATGTCTTTAATGTGTCATTTGGACAATAAATTGGGCTTTGCCGGATTAAAACTCCAGCCATTTATTGCAAATAAATCATTCACCGACCTTTTATTGCAAATAAGTAAAACATTTGTATTTGTACCAAATCAAATGAAATTTGTATCTGAAAAACTCCGAATTTTCACCCAAACTACTAGTTAATCATCGTTGTCGTCAACCGTTATTCATGCCACTGCTGGGGTACGGGTCTCCACTCAATTGAAAGAGTTAAGAGCATACTCCCCCACGCTGCTAAACTTTGGGTTGGCGGAGTGTTTTCAAGCCGCCTAAAGGCCACTGACTTGGCTTAACGACTATCATCAATAATCACAAAAGCCAGGAAGATTAACGTACCCTCCGATGCACGGAGGAGCTCGAGATAAATAAACAGATCCACGGATAGGCTATGGTCGATATTGTTTAACTTGCGTGTTCGATGAGACTGATACACACAACGATGCCACCGAGCTCCTCATTCCTCCTCCGAAACTACTACTTCTCCACTAGTTAGTATTATTTCTTATTCAGTGCCGAAATACTAATATTTATTCTGTACCGAAACTTCGGTTTTTCTTCGGTGTTACTTCACAGCAGACCCCCAGGTTCGAGCGTAGAGTCTAGCCACAAAAAGTCACAACATTAACAATGTAGTACTTCACAGATTTCATTATGCTGAATTTTTTTATGCCACTAAATTGACAAACAAGCAATTCCAGCGTCTTAAAGAAATCTTCAAGTGCAGCGGTAAATAGTTTCGGGGAGATGACATCCTCTTGACGTACCCCCCGCTGCAGTTAAATAGGATACTGTTGGTTCTGGACGCTGACAGTCATCAGTCGCAGCGTTGTACAGACATCTCAGCAACTCGATATAGCGCTGATCTCCTTGACATCGCTATAAGGATTCTAAAACAGAACAAGTTTCGATGGAGTCGAAGGTTTTCTCGTAATCCATAAAAGCCATACAGAACGGCAGATCGTACTCTGTAGTTTTCTACACAATCTGCCGCAGTGTATGATTGTGGCTCACGGTACTGTATGTAGCCTTTACGAAACCCACCCTGCTGTGGCTCGTCATCAAGTCTTCAAGCAAGACGATTTGTGAAAAAAGCTTAAATACACCTGAGTCAGGAGCGAGATCGGCACATAGTTCTGGTAATAAGGTTTTGTCACGTTTTTTGAAAAACAAAGCCATCAAACACCTGGTCCACACAACTGGTGCATTGCAGTTTCCTTCTATAACAGTAGTTCCTCCAGCTTTCAACAGTTTTATTATAATTCCGTCCTCACCACGAGCCTTACCATTTTTCATCTGTTCAGGAGCTATCCCAATCTCACCCACGCTGATGTCAGGAATGTCCTCGATGTAACGGAGGGTTAACGTACGTCGGCGATCACCTGCACGAGTAGCCGGTCTACGACCAGATGCTTATGCAGACCTGCCCCCTTACCACCATAATCATGATGCTTATTCATACCAATGAATAAGCGACTCTATTCCATTTGAAATAGAGTCGCTTATTCATTGGTATGAATAACATTCTATTCAGTTATTGAATCGCAAGAAGAGATGGTGGTAAGGGGGCAGCACTATACTAAAAATTGCTATAAAACCTCTCTACTTCCGCAAATAATAGGTAGGGGAAAAAGTTTTTTCGCATTATAGTATGTATGAACTTGTAATAAAATCTCTTTGGTTATACCATTTGTATCTGAAAGGTTTTGATATCTTTAAAAAGTTTAAATTTTAAAAAAGATAATTCCAAATTCAAATTAGGTAAATGTGTGATTTTCATTTGTTTTTTTTACTGTCAAGATGAGTGAATCTAATGAAGAAATTCAATACGTTTTAAAATTTTACTACAAAAAAGGTAAAAATGCAACGCAAGCTGACGTGACGAAAAATTTGTGACGTTTATGGACCTAGTGCAGTGTCTGTGAGAGTAGCACAAATTTGGTTTAGGCGTATTCAATCCGGAAATTTTGATCTCAAAGATGCACGTCGCTCTGGTCGCCCTGTTACGGATAAAATGGATGCCATTTTTGAAAAAGTGGAGCAAGATCGGCATATCAGTAGTTACGACGTAGCTGAAGAACTAGGAATTGACCACAAAACAGTTTTGGCGCATAAAAAGGTCGTGGTCAAAGGCCGGTTAGGCTTCACAGACTCTGGCGAAACCCGGGTTAACCCGCAACAAGGTGATGCTGTGTGTATGGTGGGATTGGAGGGACATTATTCATTATGAGCTGTTACCGCCAGGCAGGACTATCGATTCTGAACTCTACTGTGAACAACTGATGAGATTAAAGCAAAAACTTGAGAGAAAGCGGCCGGAATTAATTAACAGAAGGGGTGTGATTTTTCATCATGATAACGCTAGACCTCACACATCTTTAGCCACTCAGCAAAAATTAAGAGAGTTTGACTGGGAGGTGTTAATGCATCCGCCGTATAGTCCTGACCTTGCACCTTCTAATTTCCACCTGTTTCGGTCTCTTCAGAATTCTTTAGACAATGTCAGGTTAACATCACGAGAAGACTGCCAAAACCATTTATCGCAGGTTTTTGAACAGAAGTCCCAAAATTTCTATAGTAATGGGATCATGTCTATACCTACAAGATGGCAAAAAGTTATCGAACAAAATGGCACCTACATACTTTAGTTAAATGTAAATAAACTTTATTACCTAAAAAATGTTTTGAATTTTCATATAAAATACGAAAAGATTTTTTCCCCAACCTAATATTTATTGTTTCGTAGAGACTAGTATACAGCCATTCTTTAGCTTGAGTTTCGAGAGCTACACTTTTCCTGTATGCTGTGAAAAGACTTTTAAACCTTTATTGCGCACTATAGCATTTTCAATACAATTGGTATTAAAGATGAGATGATCATCATCATTATCAGGTAATTTTAGTCTCCACTACAGGAACACGACCCTCTCTCTTCCGTCCCAGACAGAAGGAGGATTTGGCCTACACTCCCACGCTGGCCAGACGGGTTGGGGAGGCCTGATCGATGTTTTATAATGTATTTCCCTTAGTCGCGTTGTACGACATCCACGGGAAGAGACGGAGTGATTCTATTCTAGTCTGCCGGAAACCACACGGCCGCGGAAGATGAGATAGTCCCGCCGTATTAGCTTCCTAATTTGCTTGTTCCAAGCTGTGTACTCTGGCGAAGCTCTTGCAGATACTCGTCTCGTTGCCTCTTCATAACAGCTAGAATCTCGCTAGAAAACTTAGTTTCTCTAGCTTTATGTTGTTAGACAACAGCATGAATGAATCGGTTATGAAGTTCCAATCGGAACTAAGGAAACTTCTGCAAATTTTGAATGTTTTAGGGAAGAGTCGAGCGTAGACCTCATCATGCGGGTTCTCGAGTTTGAAGCTATTATTTAACAAAAAGAACCCCACTTTATTAAGCCCGCGTGGAGAAAATTGGCCAACATTTGTCTCTTGTGATTTCTCGACCCCAAACCAAACCCTGTGATGTTAATGATTTTTTAAATGTATGTTACAAACAATTTATCTAACGTTTAAATTATACTGACTTAAAAACTTAAAAATACAAATTATCCTAAAATACAAAATAAATTGTAACTAAATAAAAATTAAACAATGAAAATATATTATTTTTAAGTACCTATGTAATTTTATGTTTTAATAATATTAAAACATAAAATTACAACATAAAATGACCACCGAGCTCATATTAAAACATATTATGTTTTAATATGAGCTCGGTGGTCGAATGGTTAGCAATGGCCACTTTGACGCCGAGGTCGTGGGTTCGATTCCCGCACAAGACAAACATTTTTGTGCATGAACATGTCTGTTTGTCTTGGTCTGGGTGTTTTCTATGTATTATAAGTATGTCCGTGCTTCGGAGGGCACGTTAAGCCGTGTCGGTCCCGGCTGTTGTCATTAGATCACAGTCGTTAAGCTAAGTCAGTGGCCTTAGGGCGGCTTGAAAACACTGGCCTCCGCCAGCCCGCAGTTGAGCAGCGTGGTGGAGTATGCTCTAAACCCCTTCGATTGAGAGGAGACCCGTATCCCAGCGGTGGGATGATTATGGGATGATTCTGATAAGTATGTATTTGCAAAAAAATGTATTTAAGTACATTTATCAGTTCAGTTGTCTAGTACCCATAGTACAAGCTTTGCGCTTAATTAGGGACTAGATGGCGCTGTGGAATTTGTCCAGAAATATTTATTATGTGTGTTTGTTCATTGCTGTTATTTTGTGAACCACATTCGAGTTTTATCTGCTTTACATGGATAAAGCAGATAAAACTCGAGCATTCTCTACCAGTCAAGCATTAAGTCCTCTTAGCATTAAGTCCGCCTTTTGTACCCTTATTCTATGTTCAATAAAGTTTAAATAAATATATAAATTCAGCCAATCTGCGTTACAATGCGCTTTAGAAAACTCTATATAAGTACATAAATGTTAAAGCTGCTGACAGAAAAAAACCCTACAGCTTGTACCTAAACGCTTATTCCATGTTGTGTACTCCCGAGAGCATGTGGCAGACAGGGAGACGGCCGGAATGTTTTGTTTTCATACTGGTACAAAATGTGTTTGCCATCTAAAAGATGAAAATAATGCTTATTATGTTTGTAGTAGTGCCATCTGCCATCTATTGTCAAGAAACTAAAGTGCACAGGCATTATAAGTAGCTAGTATTAAAATATAGATGCGTAGAATTGGCAATATACGGAAAGAACATGCCCTGATGTTTTTCTACCATACCACTACATTTCAACTCACTCGAATGTTGCATTATTTGACACGATGGCAGAAAAGCATTTAAAATAAACTACCAAAACTCGGCCGTTCATTTACGAACTGCTAACTTAAAGCACTTAAATTGACCAAATATTATTGTGTAGGTACGAGTAAACTATGTAGTCTACAAAATACGAATAAAAATATTTAAATAGCTTAATTTACTTATATAAGTTAAAAGAATTTGAATTCAGAGTACTTATTGAGTAATCTAACCTACTACCTACTTAATTCATTTTCTATTAACGTACACTACTTACCTGCCGTATAATATTTAACAGCAATAAAAACCTATCGTACTTTTCCTTTACAGAAGCTCGACCGCCACGAAAAAACTACAATCAGTTGTCATCAAACGAAAAACTCGATAACAGACAAACTGAGGACATTCACATCGAAGAAGCTGAGGTAGAATCAGACGCGAGCAGTACTGACTTAGACGAGCGTGATACTCGAGGCGTCTGCCCACCTTGTGCGCATGATCGCTACAACAACAACATACGGCGGCATAATCACGATGACTTCAGTGACGATACAGATTACGGTAAGCATTTTTATATCATTCATTAAACGTCATAAAAAATCAATTTATGAGTGTGCTTTTTGTTAACGAATTTAGTAATGAAAATAAATGTATATTATATTGTATGTCGAATTTGGCACATGCGCCTTGGGTGCAAGGCGCATGTGCCAATGTTGCAATCAAACTGCAAAAGAACGGGTATATAAGTAATTATATAAACACCGTTTTGATGATGTTATCGAAACACCGTAAATCTACACCGTAAATAAAATGAAGTGTTAGTGTCCAAAGAGTAAAGTAAATAAAAATAATAAAATTATAAGCTACAGACAAATTGACAGATCACATCGCATTCACACTAGAAAAAGGAAATGAGACAGATGGTCATGATTTTTTTTTCGCGTCACGTGCTGGTTATTTTTATGGAAAGCTAAATAAATAGCTAAACAGTTATATCACAGCGCCATACAAAACTGACATATTCTCTATCTCGTGTTTGGCACGCCAGGCAAATTGTTTAAATCGCCGCTGTTGAATTGTTCCAAGAAGTCGTGTGAAGCATTAAAATTGCACTATCAAATTGGATGTTTTGAGTTATTGAAGAACTAGGTATGTAGTAGTAGATTTCATCCCTGAAGCCAGGAAGATGTAATTATTCGTGATAATAGCAAAAAAAATCTTCGACCTAAAAGTGATTGCCATAAGAAATAATAAAGAAGAAAGAGTATTGACGTAGTGAAGGACGTTTTACGTTTATGACATTTCATTTATTTTCATTCGAATTGTATCGTTCGTTCAGCTCTACGTGCAGTCACCACTTACAGTCGAATAAAATATTTTTTCAATTGTAAATTATATCTTTTTTCTTTTGGTGAATAAATTAATTTGCAAGTTGAAATATATTTCAATTTGTGCTTCAAAGTGAAAATTTTTATATACAAGCTCAAAAATGGCCACATTGAAGACGGATTTGGACGAGTACTTGTTGCAGAACGATAAAAGTCGAAGTTACAAGATCAGCCTGCCTACTTTTTCTACTCCTAGTTTTTTTACGAAGAACAATGATTCTACTCCCAGTGGTACCAGTGAGAGTTGGTTCCAGGAAGTACAGAAAGACTATTGTACTTTAGTAAGTATTTTTGTGCTTTAGTAAGTATTTGTGTTTTTTACCAATCTCTTGGGATCTGAATGATATGATTCATTGTTGCGAAATTGAAGACGTATCCGTGAGACATTTAACTTTGTTTTTGTTGCAGAGTCGCACTCAAAGGTTTATGGGATTTGGTGTATGTTTAGTTCTCGGAATAATATGTTTCATACTCTCGTTCCTGTTGCTACCTGCATTGCTGCTTTATGCAAGAAAATTTTCACTGTTATTTACTCTGGGAAGCTTGTTTTTCATACTTAGGTAAGTCTTTGTTTACTTCATGCAAACGAGTATAATATTTCAAATTACATAGTACATCTAGTATTGACCGACAATTTGGCAAGGTACTTTTTATTTTGGTACAGATTATAAATACATAAATAAATAAATATTTCTGGACAATTTACACAGCGCTATCTAGTCCCAAATTAAGCGCAAAGCTTGTACTATGGGACTATGACAATACTTAAATACATTTTTTGGAAATACATACTTATTATACATAGAAAACACCCACATCAAGACAAACAGACATGCTCATGCATACAAATGTTTGTCTTGTGTGGCAATCGAACCCACACCCTCGGAGTCAAAGTAGTCATAGCTGGCCATTTGACCACCGGGCTTGACTAAATAGAAAACATCCAGACCAAAACCAGCTGACATTTATGTCTCTCAAAATTTTTGTCTTATTTGGAAATCGAGCATGCAACCCGTGGTACCAAACTAACCATTCAAACATCATGCTTTAGACCAGGGTTTCCCAACCAGGGGGGCGCGCCCCCCTAGACAAATCAATTTAGACAATATGTTCATTATTCAAATAGAACTCTGAAATTTTTATGACAAATTAATTACAATCTTAATTGTGTAACCAATATTTGATAAACATCCAAGTGAATACCAGTCAATTAATTTATTTTATAATTATCATTTATATCAATGGCTTGATATCTGGCATGATAGGATAAAATTGAGTAGTACACTTTAAAAAAACACCTACTAGTCAAAAAATATGTTTTAAATCACTAGCGGCAATTGACGTAATATGTTTGCATTTATTTGCACTGGCAAAACTTGATACCTACATTGTGAACAAAATGAGATACTCAATACTGGGTTTGTGACGTGCTCCCTCCATCTTGTGTGTTCTGTACTAAGCTTAGCGAAATTGAAACAAGCATACAGAATTATTACACAAAGGAATTATTATTCAAAGGGAGCATATGGAACTCAACAGAGGGAGCATGTGGCGAAAAGGCCTATACTGTGTTATCTGAGAACGTGCTACAGCTTCCCTCATCTTTTATTCACTGTCCCCTGCACACTGTTCCCAAAATCAATGTTAAATATTGAAACAAAAATTATGTGATAATATTCAAATGAAAATTATGTACTGTTATACTATATACTACAAACTTCTAGGTAATAAAATTGCATTTGCTGCAATTTTTTGTTAGGCTGAGGTACCCCTGTGAAGCTTTGTAATCAAATTCAAATTCAGTTTATTGGTAATTACAAGTTTGGTTTACAATTTAGAGGAGGTATTAGAGGAGTCCCCCTCTTCTCCGTGGCAATTTTAATGGCACAGTAGTCTCATTTAATTAATGATGTTCCATCATTTAAGTAATAATAATAAGTTAATTTAAACCTTTCGACTGCCCCAGATATTATTCTGTGGCCCCAGTCTGATTTATCGGACAAATATTTTCGGGCCCGAATTGCCTCCGGCGTATTTATTGACATCGAACCTGTGTTCGTTTGTTTATGTTTAGTTTATACAGCTGCCAACTACATTAAAACTGTAAATACAATATAAAACATCTGCAATATTTTAAAATGACAATATAGTGAGAAGCATGCATCAACATCCTTGTTTGTCAGAGATATTTATTTGTTTATTTATAAGCCAGGCGCTAGGGACACAACAACTGATATGAATCTGGGCGATCATAGGGTTAAAGATGGACTAGTATCTCTTTCATCTCTCTCTTTTTTATAATCCAACTGTATATTACCCATATTCGCGAAATAAATTATTTGATTTGATTTCTCTAATATCTCTCTTATGTCAATACTCCATTTGCTAATTTCCATTGAGCATGAGCATAAATATTTGCACACCCCTGCGAGGGTAGAATAAGTTGGACATGTAATTATATAACATCTATAACACCTTATTTTCGCGAATAAGTTATCTTATCTTATGAGTGTAATTAAGTGTTAAACCACTTAATTACAACTGGGGAGCTGTCTCACATACTGATCGTAAAGATCGTAAGCCATATATGACTGACTATGTATGAACTGAATCTACTACCATCCTGACCATAACACCTCCATGCAAGGTGCATTTTATGTCATCAGTGTGATTTCGAGATTTCTACTGCATGCCCTTAAAATTTACTCACTCCATTATGCCCTTTAAAATGAAGACAAGTCAAAGCTCTGTTGACCATCTCTTATGTTGTTACTTTACTAGTTATTAGCCACAAATTGAGATTATGTTTCCCAGGAATTATTTTTTCAAATTAATTTTCATGAGCCTGGATTCGATCCCCACACAAGACAAACATTTGTGTGCATGAATATGTTCCTTTGTCTTGATCTGGATTGTTTTCTATGTATATATCTATTACAAAAACTAAAATATTTATGTATGTTGATCAGTATCTAACAAGAACCCATAGTACAATAGACACAATAGTTACTTCGTTTGAAACTAGGTGGCTTTGTGATTTATAAAAAATTGATACGTCGAAACTATTAAACCGATCATAATGCCCCATGAACATGTGAATTGTATGTACTTATATACCAAGTTCCCTTAAAAACGGATTAGCCATAGAGCGGTATTTATATTCACATTAACATGAATGACATAACATGAATAAAAACTATGAACCTATTTTGTTTCCCAACGAACCTAAAAGAATTACATATCTACTAAGTAAATTTCAACATAATATGGGAATACCAGTTCGAGATTTTATCTTGACACAAACATACATACCACACGTACAAATATAGAAAAAAAATGTTTTTCAACTCGATTTAAATATTTTGCTCACTTCGCTGCCCAGTGAATTATAGTCATGTTATGTTAATGTGAGAACAAAACAACTGAAATAACATTGATGTTTATCATATATACTATCATATTATACATACTATTAACAGTGCAAAAGGAATCTCTGCAGTTGATTAAATAGAGTTTGCTAAACTACACTAATTTGCAGCATTTTAGGTAATGGGTACAAACAATAATTATCTAGGTGTTGCCAACTAGGTCACTGAGCTGTGTAGTACATTGCCTTTATAGGGTCATTCATACGCACATACCACTTCAGTAATTAACAGAGTAAGAACAGTTAAGTGTGCCAGAATCCTAAAAACTAAGATTATCGAAAATAATGATATGAGCTACTAAAATTTATTAATTTTAATTAAGGTTTGGTATGTTTATATCGTTTTTAGTCGCCATAAATCTTTGGATTTAATTTTAAGGAGAGCTTTCAGGCATATTTCTTCCTCATTAAGAGATTTTCGGTAATAATATCAGGAGCTGTTATCCCTGACATTACTTAAAACTTCTGAGTTCTAAGAACATATTCGGACATCAGTACAGGTTGTTATTAGATGTAGTAGCTAGTGCCCTTTAGTGCTTAAAACACAGACCTTAACAAACCATTAGCAGAGGCAGGTCGTCTACAAACTTTGGATTGTAAGGAAGTCTTTATCTCAGTGGGTTAATGATTTCTTGACAGATTGACAAATTGCCAAGTGTAGTTTGTCAATACACATTATTATTATGTTTGTATATAGATGAAAATCTTGTAATTAGAGGAATATTTCTACTTCAAAGCAAATGATCCAGTATTGGCTATCTAAGAAAGATTTATGGACAAATAAACCCAGTAAATAAATTGTAACTATGTTTTTTTTGTTCTTTAGATATTAAAGAAAATTCTCTTACAGTTTCAGTTTCCTATATGGACCGTGGGCCCATCTGAAGTCAATGTTCTCAAAGGAGAGAGCGTTAACGACGACATTATATGGAGTAACTCTAATTGCCACGTTATACAGCGCACTTCACCTCCAAAGTACTCTGCTGACGGTACTATTTGCTGTCTGTCAAGTGGCAGCTCTGATGTTCATGATGATGGGTTCCATCCCTGGAGGATCATCAGGGATGAGATTCTTTGGCAGCATGTTCAAGTCCTCCGTATCAAACACACTGCCAATTTAACAAATATTCTATTATAAAGTTTGTATATTTAGTTCTTTGTGATACTGGGAGTATGGACCTTGTAAATTTAAGTTAGAATAATTTTATTATACGAATTTACAGCAACAATTTATTCTTTCTATGGATTTAAATTGTAAAAGGATGCCTCGTCGCTAAATGTCTATAAATATTCCTATGGAATGTCTAGAGAGCACGCAAAATCTATTCTCTTTCGAGCCTCACTACTCGCAGAGCTTACCAGATCACTTGTACACAACCAAATTGACACGCACACTGATTAAGAAGGTGCCAGTTAGCGACGATACATCCTATTTCTTTATAAGTTATACTTTAAATATTTTCATCAGCTAATAAATAGAAATATCATCAGGAATGTTTATCATCAATAACATCCATTCATATTAAGTATGTATTTTTCGGGCTGTTTTGTATGATTGTCTAATATAACATGCTGACTGGCTTGCTGTATCAATTTTGTATCCATGTAGGAACGACTATGGAATATATCTTCTATAGCAAGACTTAGGTACTGAATACAATTTACAAAATATATAGTCTGTTCCATAAGGTTGTGACTTTCCAATAAGATATCCTTTTCATGCTACCTGTAGAAAGCTCAAGTAATTAGTAGTATAACGCAAAATGACCCAATTTGATTTTAATATTGATAAGGTCATTATTGAATGTTTTAGTTTAAACCATCAGGCAATGGCAATAAATGCTGATAAGAATTATTACTTGGGTAGTCTATTAGATGATAACAGAACTTTCAAAATGCGATCCAGTCTATGATAAAATTATAACTTTATAAGACTGAACCGATGAACAGCTTTCTCTTGGCATTTATAAAATATTGCACACTTTCACATTCCCAAATCGATTTTGATATAAAATACAACAATCTATTGTAACTTACATTTTTACAAGATCTCTGGATTGCTTGTATTTATGTTCTCGCAGCGAAACTGAGCTTCAGTTATGTGTATAACCACAGTATAAGTAATAGTACTAGTATAACTTAAGAGCAGCTTGTCTCTTTGATGTTTCTATAGTTCTTATGCTGCTTGGAATAGTAGTCAAATTCTATCTGCACTTTCTACATGTGCACTGATTTAAATAGTATAAAGTCGGCTTTACACAGCCGGAATCTGTCTCGAATTCAAGACTTGTATTAATCAATTGAATTACGGATGCACGGAATTCCATACAAAAAACTAGTCACCAAACACATGCAGATTTCTTCAGATTGATCTGACGAATAATACTGACGAGTATCTTGAGAATCTGAAATCCAGACGCATATCTTTCCATACATTTTTATATTCATTTTCAGAATTACGTGACGGATTCTAGCTGTGTAAGATAGCTTAATAATCAACATAATTTGGCTTTATGAAGATATTATGCTATGATTTCACGTACCGTTAATGTTTTGTTATTTGTACATATTTACTTAAGCCATCATAAATTATTTCTATATGTGCTAGGTCCAGTCAGGTCAAACATTTTGGCTGATATTCTAACATACCCCTATCGCGTGCAACCATGTTGGTATGCACTGTGATTAACAAATACGCCGACGTCCTCATTACTATATTACATACGAATACTATATACATTACGGTAGTAACTCATGCAATAAATAATAGTTCCACATTCTGCCACTAGACCCTAGGAATATATTGGTCAATGTAAGAAAGTGGTCATTACTCATGAATACCCGTCATTGTAATTTATATTCGATGAATAACATTGAATTTACTTTGCATTAGACCATTCATTTCACCCCTAATTCTGTTGGCAGACCACAAGAGACCATGAACCTAACAAGAAATTAACTAAAATCGAGCCAAAACATGATCGTTCATTACATCGACCAAGTGTCATAAATAATACCAAAATCATTAAACGTAACGAATTCATTACGGTACATTACCGTAATAGATTAATTCTGAAATAATGTTGCGAGTTGATAACTACATAATCCGTTTTGTACCTAAGCAAAATTTGTATTAAACATCTTTACAAAGTGACACTGTCATGTTTGTTGTAAGCCTGACTGTATGTTTATTGTTCTTGCTCAAATCTCGTGTGTGTAAATTGTACTTTCTATTCTACCAGCAGCTGAAATGAATTCGAAAAATGCTAGTTTATTTATTTATCGATAAAATACAAATGTTTTATGTGAAAAAAATATTTTGCTATGACGCGCTTTTTGTAAATTGTGTTATCATCTATGGTTGCCAAAAAGAGTAGAAAATGACCTGTAAATTTGTTAATAGTAACTAGCAACATTAACTTTTTCCTTAGCAATCTAGTGTTACCGTGTGAAATTGGCGCCGAAAAGTATTTGTTTCTACTCCTTTTGTTGGCTTCGTACGTTTTTTTACAAAAGTTAATAAACGAAATTCCGACTGTGATTACACTACGCAACAATTTTATAGAAAATTGGGGTTTTATGCGTCAATTTGACTCGCTGGCTTTTAAAAAAGCCTTTAGTTTTCTTATTTCTATCAAAATAACATTCGTAGATTGTTTACGATCATGTTTCGATATAATCCCTCTATAAGTAAACTGAAGTTTCATATTGTGATGCGAGAATACCAAATGTGACGTTTGTGAAATCGAGACTGGATCGGAACTGAATTTTGACTACATTTTAATTACGAGAATTGCCCCTCGATCAAACTCATAACCCTCAGTTTGGCCTGCATCACAGTCTGGTAATAGACACAAAGTATGTAGTTTCAATTTTATTAAATAGCGCGTTAGGAGCTGTTCAAAGGCTAGTTGACACACGAAAGGTTGAATATTTATATTATATAATTATTTATAACTACTGACTTATGAAGATTTATATTTTAATAAAACGACTTGTACATTTAGTGTTGTTTTACTCATTGAATTGTATTCATTTCCAATCAAGTTGCAATGCGGTTTTTTATATTTTTTTTATGCTAAGTCGGGTGGCAGACAAGCATACGGCTCGCGAAGCAGTTACCGTAGCCATATTACCGCTCGCAACATGAAATATCGCTCGCTTGCCGCCACCCCCACTGCCAACGCGGCATCCCTTTTTGCTTTCAGGTGACCTCACTCACTCTCATGAACACAACAAGCCTCAAGGGAATTGTTATTTAAAGATTTGATGATGACAAGGGATTATTTTGTACTAATGTACCCAACACTCAAGCAGACGCTTAGCGGTTCCGACGAGTTCATAGACCTCATGAGGTTAAAATCTATGAGTTGCTTAGGTACAAGGCATCCACCGCTAGGTATACCTAGCAGTGGATGCCTTTTGGCTAAAATGGTGATGATGATTTCTCCATAAATGGCAACAAATTTGCATAACGCACTAGCCTCTGCCAATCCGCTTGACAAGTACCTCCGACTTGTAGGTGAAAAGGGAGTAAGACCTGCTATGAATCCTGAGTGCCTGGTTGACATTCGCGATTAGTTTTCTGAGCGAGACTCGCAATCCTGTGATATATCCGAAAGGTTGGTACCTATACAGGGGCGCATTAACTGTAAGCATATACCTAGCGTAGGGTCGAAGCCGTGGGCAGAAACTAGCGATAAATAAAGTCTTCTTTCAGTAAAATTTTCAATCTACTTCCCTGCCGTATAATATAGCATTTTAAACACGCACGAAATTTTCTACTTCATAGACGTGCGTACGTTACATTTCTATAAATAGCTTGAAAATATGAATTTAATGCTGGCAACCCGACAAACAGGCTGATAATAGTGATGATGAACCCAACATACTCGTCTGTTTGCAAGAAATACAACAATATAACGATGTACAAATACCTAGAACTAGTCCGAACACAATATACTTAAACCTAATTGAACCGTTGTAAATTTCCAGACGAGGCGCTAACGTGCAATGTATGCGACCGGTCATTCCCCACCCGACGTCAGCTTGGTGACCATCAGCAGAAGAAAAGGCATTTTGGGTAAGTTTATTTGAACTAGAGATTAGCAATGGACAAAGGTCCATTATTTTAGAATTTTAGAAAAAATATTTCAATGACGTTAGTTGTCACTCCCAGGGAATATGTATCAGAGTGTTCAGTGCCAGTTTCTTGTTCGCATTCGTACAATAACATGTAAACAAACCGACCAAATAAACGTGTGCCTTATTTCGGCACTGCCCAGGTCTCAGATCTTGATTTTAACTAGACAAAAAAATACAATAATACAATACAATACAATAACGCTTTATTGCACCAAATAAAATACAGACACAAAAAAAAAACAAAAGATAATACAATAGGCGGTCTTATCGCTCTAAGCAATCTCTTCCAGACAACCTTAGGGCAGGAAAGTATAAATGCAAATTTGAACAGGTGGGTGGCGCAGTGAAAATAAAATAAAATAAAAAATAATCATTAAATGTCTTCAGTAAAACATTATGAATAAATACACATACATTACATACTACTACACATATACATACACACACATACATATACATACATATATATACATATATACACACATACACATTCATAAACATAAATACAAATAATATACATATAAACAGTTTTACAAAATGCCAGGAATTTACAGAACATCAAGTAGTTGTGACAGGTAATGAGATGTCACATTATTTTTAAAACATGTAAGTGTTTGAGCTTGCCGAATGCGGAGCGGTAAGGAATTCCAGAGCCGTACAGCCTCAATAGAGAAGGAGTCGGAATAAAACTTTGTGAAGTGAGAAGGAGTTTTCAGACGAAGAGAGACAGTGCTACGAAAGATGGAACTTTGGACTTCTTTGAGAAATGTAAAACGTTCTTTCAAGTAGAAAGGAGTGTTAGGGTTGAAAAGAACTGAGTACAGTAGAGAAAGTATATGCAAATTCCGACGAAGCCGAATTGGGAGCCACTTGAGCTGAGATCGATAAAGAGAGATGTGGTCGTATTTACGTAGACCGAAAATAAAGCGTATACAGATATTTTGAAGTCTATCTAGCTTATCAAGTTGTTCTTGATTGAGATCCAAATAACAAGTGTCAGCATAGTCTAGGATAGGAAGGAGTAAAGACTGAGCCAGCGCAATCTTGGTATCGATAGGCAAAAAATACTGGAGCCGTCTAAGGGAACCAACGGCAGCAAATAGTTTTCTACTCACTTCTGCCAACTGAGGAAACCACGACAAAGTTCTGTCCATATATATACCAAGGTTTTTCACCTTATCGCTAAGATGTATATGAGACCCATTAAAAACGATAGGAGCGAGGTCCGGCCAGTTAATTCGCGATATAAATCTAGGACTGCCAATAATGATAGCCTGTGTTTTTGTAGGGTTTACGATGAGCCCATGAGCCTTACTCCATTCTGAAATCTTTGATAAGTCATTATTAATTGTGTCTATGGCGGTAGAAATATCATCAATATGAGCTTGAGAGTATATCTGAAGATCGTCTGCATATAGGTGGTAGGAAGAACGAAGATTAGAAGTAATAGAGTTGATAAATAAGGCGAATAACAATGGGGATAGCACGCCACCCTGAGGCACACCAGCAGACGTATGGCACCAAGAAGAAAAAGTATCCTCGATGCGCACACGCTGCCGCCGTCCATACAGGTAAGAACGAAACCAGGCAATTGCTGTTGGAGATATGTTAAGAGAACCAAGTAAACTTAAAAGAATGTCGAAGTCGACCGTATTAAAGGCATTACTGAAGTCTAATAGCGTCAGAACTGTTAACTGGGAGTTTTCCATGCCGAAGCGGATATCGTCAGTAATTTTAATGAGCGCAGTGGTCGTACTGTGGCCAGAACGAAAGCCTGACTGAAAAGGATCCATGATATCATTTTTAGAGAGGAAAGCATTGAGTTGCTGTTGGACAAGTCGTTCAAGGACCTTAGAAAGGAATGGGAGTATAGATATAGGACGGTAATCGGAAAATGAAGAAGGATTTGCTTTCTTAGGTAGAGGAATTATGAGAGCGTCCTTCCACAACGTTGGGAAAGTGGTAGAGGAGATGGAATTATTCAAAATCAAGGTAATTATAGGAAGAAGGATATCTAGAATGGGGAGGATCATGGTACGACCAATGTCATCAGCACCCACCGCGTTAGAAGTAATGGAAAGTATGTTCTTCTTAACATCACAATCAGCAAATTGACTAAAATGAAAGGAAGGAGTATTGGGAGTTAGCGAGGAAATACTATTTATTGTTGTTATTTTTAATGCCACTATCAAATGCAGCAGATGAGGAGAAGTGCCTATTAAGAGAATCGATGTCAAGGTTGGTAGGATTATTATGTTGATTCTTACCAACTCCCAATGATTTAAGAAATTTCCAGACTTTAGCTGGTTGACCATTTTCAACAGATTTATGAATGTGGCGTCGTTGAGCTTCTCTACACAACCTATTGCAGCTATTACGTGCACAAACATAACGATCGCGGTATTTGTCGGGGTTAGCCTTAAATTTAACTCTCATAACATTTTTCTTCCTGATCGCAGATTTAATCTCTTCGGTAAGCCATGGAGCTGGGAGGTGTTTGACACGGACAGGTCGAATAGGAGCATGGCGATCGTACAATTGCATAAGAGTGGAGTTGAATATGGTAATCTGATTGTCGATTGAACCCGCGTTAACCACAGCTTCCCAATCGCAGCGCATTGCGTCCTCACGAAGCCGTTCCAAGTTTATTCCACCAAAATTGCGCTGCATCAAAATCTTAGATCGAACTTTAGGAGGGCGGAGCTTGAAGGACAAGAAAATCAGGTCATGGTATGAAAACTCATCAGCCGAGAATTGACCATGTTTGGCTACTAAGCCTGGTGAGGACACAAGAATAAGATCGAGAAGAGAAGGGTTGCAGCTAGGAAAGTGATGGGTAGATTGTAGAGGAAGTATAGCAAGATTGCAGGAATTAGCAAGGGCAAGTAAGGAATTAGAACGACTGTCGTTTTTTAAAAGACAGGTGTTAAAATCACCCATAATTATGGTATGATTATAGGACGGCATGAGGTTTTCGAGAAGACTCTCTAAAGAAGAAAAATAATTGATTGTAGATGAAGGACTATAGAAAACTCCAAGGAGAACCTTAGAGTGAGCAAGAGAAATTTCGAGAAAAAGATATTCGGCTTCATGGGAAGGGTTAGAAACTTTAGAAAAGGAGACAATGTTAAAAGGAATATCCGCTCGAAGGTAAATGGCGACACCACCACCACCCTTCCCAATTCGGTCATTACGTATGAGCTGGTATCCGGGCAAGGAGTATGATGTAGAAGAAAGGCAAGGATGCAGCCAGGATTCTGATATTAAAATCGCATCAACCCCTTTAAAATTGAAAGTTGTAAGCATATCTATATAATGGGCTGGAATACTTTGCGCATTTATATGTACGGCATTGAAATTTTTCGGCAAGTCGACAAAATTGTTTTTTAAAGATTCACTAAATTTAAAAATAGTCGTTAATTTGTCGAAATTTGTCGCTCTCCCGTTAAACAGCTATAAGGTTTTTTTGTGGCAGTGCCGAAATAAGCTTATTTCGGCACAGCCCACTCGGGATCTATTAAACTACATAACATAGCGAAGATATGATTTCCCCCAGAATTAGTCGTCAATTTGTCGAATTCAAACACCAAGTATCAGAATTAGTCGAGCTCCCGTTAAAAAGTTATTAGTATTTTTTTGTGGCAGTGCCGAAATAAGCCTTATTTCGGCACTGCCCAAAAAACTATATCACCTAGCGAAAATCTGATTTCACCCAGACGTTGCCTTGAATTTGTCGGAAATAAAACAGCTGGTCGATGCGTAATTAAAAAGTTACACGTATTTTAATAATTCACGTTGTAGTCAGAGAGCCTAACGTAGGCAGAGTAGAATAACACCACCCCATTCACATATGGCTATCGTATAAAGCAACTAATGTAGTGATAAAGAACACCTAAAGCATTCGTAGATCGGAAAACAGTTGCATGCATTGAGAAACTTTGCCAGACCCTGAAAAAGGAAGGAAATAAAACTTTACTGTTGCATTTTGTGCATGATATAATTTTGATGCAAGATCTCGGACTATACTTACTATGAGAATTATTAAAATGCGTGTAACTTTTTAATTACGCATCGACCAGTTGTGTTTTATTTCCGACAAATTCAAGGCAACGTCTGGGTGAAATCAGATTTTCGCTAGGTGGTGCAGTTTTTTTGGGCAGTGCCGAAAGGCTTATTTCGGCACTGCCACAAAAAAAAACTTTTTAACGGGAGGTCGACTAATTATGATACTTGGTGTCTGAATTCGACAAATTGAAGACTAATTCTGGGGAAAATCATATCTTCGCTATGTTATATAGTTTAATAGATCCCGAATGGGCTGTGCCGAAATAAGCGTATTTCGGCACTACCACAAAAAAAAAACCATAGAGCTCTATAACGGTAGAGCGACAATTTTTTTCCTTTGGACGACAAATTACTTAACGACTAATTTTTTGTCAGTTAAAATCAAGATCTGAGACCTGGGCAGTGTCGAAATAAGGCACACAATATAGGTTTCGTTTAGTTCGGTTAGGTTTGGTTTGGTTGTCCAGGCACTGCCACAAAAAAAACCTTATAACTCTTTAACGGGAGACCGACAAATTTTTTGCTTTGGGCGACAAATTTCGACAAATTTTAAGAGAGGTAGGGAGCGTAATTGTAAGCTACCCGACTGGGGAATGTACCTCCACCTTACAGAATACCGCAGCCAAATAACGGTTCCCTTGAGGGCTGTTGTGTTCCTGCGAGTGAGTGAGGTCACCAGAAAGCAAGGAGATGCTGCGATGGCAGCGGGGGTGGCGGCGCGCGAGCGATATTTTATGTTGCGAGCGTTAATATGGCTACGGTAACCGCTTCACATCAGGCGGGCCGTATGCTTGTCTGCCACCCTAAAAAAAAAAAAAAAAAAATTTACGACAAATTTTTTGTCTAGTTAAAATCAAGATCTGAGACCTGGGCAGTGCCGAAATAAGGCACACTGGAGTCTCAGGCATAGTTAGTTGATAGTTATAATTCCATTGTGGATATCTTTCCATTTATTACCTACCTTTTTCCTCTAACCTAATTGTTTATACATTGCGTACAGATGCAGCGCGTGCGACAGCCTGTTTCCGTCGCTGATGGCGCTGGAGCACCACAAGGAGGAGTTCCAGCACTGGAGCGACTCGTCGTACTGCTCGCACTCAGACTCTGAGGACTCCGAGCTGGACACGTGCCACGAAGACCGCCACAGGCTGCTCTAATGCCACCACCTCATTATTGCCGGGGACCGCCCCACCAAGCTGGGCACTTTCGTTTGAACCCTAACATTTCATGAGTTTGTAACTCATCTCTACAGATCCACGCGTTGCTGTCATTTAAAAATAATAATGCAAGCTGTTTTATAAAAAGGTTGAAAATTTCCAGTCTATTGTCATATTGTCAGGATAGCGGGACCAAATTATTATTGATATACTTAGCTTGAATGTTGAATGATCTAAATATTTATAACTTAGTTGATACTATAAGCAAAAACACTTAATACATTTCGAAATGAGTCCATTTTGAAAATAAATACATATTGTTTTGATTAACAGGCACTTTATATATGTCACACATTTTTATAATTATGATTTATTCATTAGAAGAAAATTATAGCTGCCATACGAAACCAAGACAGCAAATCATAAATAATGTTTCATGTTATCTTCGTCAATATTAATGTGATTTTTAGTTGCAAATATTAGCCAATTTACATTTTACAATTTGAAATATTTTCTTTATGCAAGCCTTTTGTAAAGTTCAATCAACATTCAAACTTTGATGCCCCTTTTTGATGGTTACCTAATTGACATATGTATGTCTGTATGTTTATGTAAACAGCTACACAAAGATAATAAAAAGTTACTGAATAAAAGCTCAACGTGGATTAGGCGCATTATGCCACATTTGCTAAATGTCTTAGAATTTCGCAAAATATCTTTTTTTTTTTTTAAATTACCATTTCTTCGCAAAAAGTCACATCAAATAAATATATGAGAAATTGTTTATTTATAGGGATCATATAAAACATAGTCACAAGATGAATACAATCTAGTTTATAAATTATTTATTTAATTACACCATTTTAAGTCATTTATAAATTATTTACACCATTTTAAGTCATAGTCAACAGTCATGTAGCTATCTTCATGACTGTTTACGATGACTTAAAATGGTGAATCCATTTTAGGTACATACATAATTTAATAATTAATTTAAAATATGAAACTTGAGTTAAAATCTTTTATTGTAAAAAGAAAACTCACGTTTTTATCCACAATTTGACATTTATCTTTTTGCGGATGTGGCATTTTGATGAAACATTTTGAGAAAATACGTTACGGACTCGTGTCATTCTGCGCCTATTCCTTCAGCAGCTGATCTAACTTTTAGGAACATAAAGAACTTATTTGAGGTTTTTCAAAA
This sequence comes from Hypsopygia costalis, assembly GCA_937001555.2. Taxonomy (NCBI): domain Eukaryota; kingdom Metazoa; phylum Arthropoda; class Insecta; order Lepidoptera; family Pyralidae; genus Hypsopygia; species Hypsopygia costalis. Next base: position 1,964,301 of record OW443333.2, on the reverse strand, counting down.
TTACTTCTTATTCAATCTTGACATACATTTCAAATGACAGCGACGTCTTTCCTCAGTTTGTAACTAAAATGTAGAAGCGTCTAAAGCAGTTTAGCTTGTACCTTTCTCATGTGGTCCCACTGATTTCTACCAAAGTTGTCTCACTAGTTAAGTAGGCAGGTTCAGTTCCAGTTGTTACTCGGTGTTTCGATGCTATTAAAACGAATTGTTTTTTGTTCGGTGTCCGACAGATTAAGGATAAATTATAAAAGCAATTCATAAGAGCAAAGAGAAAATGACTGCCAAATCACGATTCTCTCGTACACCGAACAAATCTTCTAAATCATAAATTATACCAGTTTCAATATTTTTGAACCGAGTCTGAATGTGTAATCAAAATCACTCATCAGTAAAACTTTTTTATTGCATACAAGATCCTCTAGGGGCCACGAGAAAATTTTAAAAATAAGTATTATGTCATTTTTTAATGTTAGCGAATTTTAGACAAATTTCAAATGATGTTATCCTATTGCTTTAGACGTTTCTGGATTATTTGTGTAATATCCGAATCTCATTTTGGATACATTAAACAAAGAAACAATGGGAACATTTTACAAAACAATATTTATTGGGTGACCAAAAATATTAGCGAGACTGGCAGAATTATTGCTGAATCGCAAGAAAATGTTAAGTGTTGTTAAATTGTTATTTGCACAAAAGGGCAAAAGAGCGTTGTCTGTCTTGGAACAATAATTCTGCAAGTTTTAGGAAATCATTCTACGGGGTAACTCTAAGGGTCTATTCAGACTATTTATATATTTGCTACGCCGTTTCTGGGGCCTTCAACTTGTAAATTTATGTCCAAGTTCAGTAAATGACTTTACTTTCCGATCAACAACGCCCCTTTCGAAGAATCATTGTAACATTTGAAACTTCAAATTTCTGTAGATAAACATATCAAACGTTATACAAGCATAAAAAAGAAATCCTTGTAAAGATCTAGCTGAAAGCATATCTTTGTAAATAATACCATACTTTTTAGTGATATCCCGGCAATAATGCATATCACGGTACTATTATTGTAATGACTGATATCTAGTACTTAGGCTGTAAATACTCATCGTTAATCTAGTTATGTGTCAAAAAATCACGTCTAGAATTTTGGAAATTCTCTTAGTGTTACAAATAAACGTGTCCCGAGCCTTCCCTCACGCGGAGTCCCGAGGACCTTCCGGACTATAGTATTACTACTCTAACTCGCTGTGAACATTCACTAGCCGCACTATTTTTATAATGTATGTATAAATGTATCGTAATACCGTCATGTACCGTGCGGAGGCGGCGAGCGCCGCGAGGTTCGCCGGATTCGTACAAATAAAAATACGATTGAAAATATGTACAGAAATGTTTATTTTATAGGAAATCACATAACCACAGAGTACAGGCTACGACACACGTATGTACTGCGCTATGTCCGATCTCCCATAAAGGTACCGAAAGGCCGCGATCGGCGCGTATCGTCCGGGGAGCGACGTACACATCTTTAATTTTTCATATATCGAATAATCAGGAATACAAATCACGAATCTCTTATAAAAGCATAATACGAGTAAGTCTAGCGACGGGCGGCCGCGGCGCGGCGCCGTCGGTCCGCGATACAAGGTTACGTTACGTTACGATAATATATCCGTCCGCACGCGGCGGCGGCGTCAAGTCAGGGCGTCGGGTCGGGTCGGGCGGCCGCGTCGGGCGGCGTCGGGCCGCGCGGGGGCGGCCGCCAGGGCGGGGGTCCCGCGGTCAGGCCGGGCCGCCCTACGCGGTGCCGTTCACGAGGGGCTCGGCCTTGGGCTTGGCCAGGGCCTCGCGCCGCTTGGCGGCCGGCGCGCGCTTGTCGCGCGGGGGCTCCGCCGCGCCCGCGCCCGCGCCCTCGCCCGCCGCGCCCGTCGCCGCCGCGGCGCCGCCCCCGCCCCCGCCCGCGGCCGCCGGCGCCGCCGCTCCCACTCCCGCTCCCGCCGCCGCCGGCGCTGCCGCTCCCGCCGCCGCCGCGCCCCCGCCGCCGCTCACGCCGTTCTTCCACCCGCCTCCTTCGACACGATCGAACATGTTAGATCCACGACCCCGACCACGGAGTCTAGCGCACGTTCGATATAGACTACTAGTGTACTCGCGACAGTCCCGAATGTCCGAAGCGGGCGGTCTCCTCTCCACATTATGACATTATATATAAGGACCGATTTCCCTCGATGACAACTTTCGAAAATAAACATAGTATCTTATTATACTATTGATGTTTCCGAGAGGAACGCTTCCGCTCATTTTTTCCTGTCTGTTTAATTAATATATCACCATCAATAATTGAGCGTCAATTCTAGAGAAGTATTAATATCAGGATGTTGAAACAGTGGTTATTTTGGAAAGTTGTCATTTTATCAAAATGGCCATTTTGGAATAGTGGTCATTTTGAGAAGCATATTTCGGGAATCTGGCCATTATTGGATAGTGGTCATATAAAGAATAGACCACCTGCTCCGGAGGGAGGACCTCCGACCCCATGTCGTTTTAAATTGAAACAAGACACAATTGCGAAGTTAATATGCTATAACCAGAAATATAGTAACATGGTCTATGAATGACATCTGAAAAGATAATCTCTGATACGCTGTAAAATCTAGCGACATAAACAAACTCTAATTGTCTATATTGAATGTGCTCAAAGGAATAATATAACACACCCTAACAACCATTTGGAAATTAGTAGGTACTATGCATGATATTATTGATAAAAACAAAATACACAATATGAAATTCGATTTGTTAGTACATTACATTTAATACACTTATATAAATTTATTACTGCGACACCTTATTAATGTATAATATTAATTCATGTAGGTTTATCGTGTGGAGCCTGGCAACATCGACGTTCATAAGCACGACACGAGATGATTGTGTTAACAAGCCACAAGTGCCATGGAATATAAATATGTCACAAGCTACAAACACATTCGACTAACGAACGAATGATAGACGAACTATAAAGAAAAAACAGCTTTGTTATGACACCTGTGACAAAAGTAGTAAAATCTATTAAGACGTAGTAAATCTAATGACATTTTAATTGCTCCAACACTTTATTTAGCGGTTTAGTAGCTGATTGGATGAATGTGTGTAGAAGATTATCTATGTAACTACTCATCTAAATACAAAGGTTCTTTAAGCAAATGGATACGCGAGCAAATCCGCGGGCCCAGCTAGTAGTTAGTATAATAATCCTTTTTCCTCAAAAACCGTTCAAAATACTAAGGGTATGGAGAAAAACTACTTTTGGATGTGAAAATTTAGCATATTCAGCATATATAAAATGAAATGCCTGGAATATTCGACATTAGTAGTTTGCCCAATTGAACATTTTCTTAATTATCAGCCGAAGTGTAAGCATTAGTCAGCCGAATATGTCATGGTATATATAGGTAAGTAGATATTAATAAATCCTACTAAGATTCATTGTAACGTCACGCTCACAAGTATGACTACGCGACTGTTCCGGCAGGCACCGTAATAAGTAATAACAGCCAAAAAAGGCGCATTATCATTGAACATTTGGCTGCCGAATATTCGACGCTTCGGCGAGAGCGTAACCGAATATTCGGTATTCGGCCAAATCGCTACTTTAAACCTTTGTAATAAGTGACAGCTGTATGCATGTTTATGGCGGTAACTTGGTAAGTATGACACAAATAAAAATCCGAATTTCAAAGAGCGATCGAGATACGAACTGATAAGGAATGATGCGTCATTGAATGTGACAAAGTCACATTCAATTCAAAGAAATACATAATTATCATATGCTCCCGATCGAGTAACTCTCTCACTGTGTCGTCGTACTGTTTGTGCACGTATTTTGTATTTGAACTTTGCATTTGAAAAAAATCTTAGGCAGCCTGCTGTTGTTTGGCATTCAAATTAACTATGTAATTAAATTATCGTTGATATCTCGTCGAGTTATGACTTCCTACCTTACCAGTCTATATTGGTTAATAGGTAACTCGTCCAAACTGTATCTAATTGAAATCTATAATAGATGAATGTAACAGTCGACTAATTAATTAGTCAATGTATATGAAAAATGGTAAGTATACCTAATGTAACGACAAATTATATTAATAAAGTCAATATGCTCTAACAGTGCTATCAATGCTTCGTAAATCTACTTGGGTTAACCCATTCATTGCCGCCTTGCGTATTAAGTTGTTTACCCTCATGCCGCCATACATACTATTTAGCCTAGACATTTAACCTAGACTCCGATGGGCGACTTTGGCACTGAATGGGTTAAACCATACATATTCATCAGACGTCCTTTTTTTAATACACAAGACGAAAGAATATTATTAAGCGAATGTGTTTATAGCTTTGAACATTTCGTGAACACTTCATATAAACTTACAATAAAAACTTATGGGTAAATCTGAAAATTTTACGTCATGTGAAGTTATTCAATACCATGCTATTATAAATATGATGACAAATCTACTATAAAGGTACACTTCCGAAGCTAGTGTCTTAGTGACAGTGATGATACGACAATAATTTAGATAGCGAGTGAGTTCGACAGTATAGTAGAGTTATACATTTAAAACATAGATTTCGATTAAACCAGATATCGCAAACCGTCAGCGAAGAAAATACACAGCGCATACTTGCCGCACTGCTACTTTAGTTTGACATATAACTGACATTACAATATCTAGTTTATCCAAAATCTGTAATTTACTGATATATTATTGTCATATCATCAACAGTAAGTAGAGATCGGTAAAATGGTAAAATTCTTTTGAATAAAATCAGTCCATTTTACCCATATCTAGTGACTAGTAGTGATAGCTCATATTTTGTCACTATGCACGGAAGGCCCCTTTGACACAAATCTATATGTCATTGTAATCTACTAGCGTATTATAATCGTAAGCGAGAACTAATGACATGCAATATATGCCACACAAATAGATAGGTACCATTAAAAACTAATTTGTAGTATGAAATTCAGAGAACTATATACATTTATACTACAAAAGAGTTGTGGTTCGAGCAATAAACGCAAATTGATTATATCTTCACGGTTTAAGGAATGATACGTCATAAATAAGAAGTACGTATTGGGAGTGGGTGAACAGATTACCAAGTGTGAGTTTAAAGTAGAATATGAGGGTAGTGTGAGATTATACTACTTAAAATACAAAATGTCACTCGAGCTAAGCTGCGAACAACTATTACGCTCGGGAGAACGGGACAGAGCCCCACCGATTGCTCCCTTAAAACTTGCTTACTAAAAAAAAGCAATGAACAGTGAAGTTCGTTGCTGTCCCACGGGTAAAACTACTGCTGCCTTAGAACTCACAATGAATTTAAACAATATTTAGAAGCAGGAAGCTTTGGAATTTGGCTTCCGCTCTTGGCAATGTGAGAGACAGCAAATGTGGCAAATAAGGCGTTAACAGTCTAAAGAGATGGCTAGTCAAGTGATCGTTTATTTTACTTTACATATGACAGCAAAACTTCTTCAAGCTTTGTCATCCGACAATCTTCGTTTAAAAAGAATATTCGTCTTTACATACCTCGTATACAGTATATATATATATCGCGTTAGTTAACGCCTAAACATGTCGTATGAATGCTGCCAAGAGCGTGCATTATATTGCGTACACTTTAAAATTAAGAGCCTGTGTGTGTATGGCTACTAGAGTGATATGCGATGTTTGTGAATGAAAGCAAGTGTTATGTGTTAAAAAACTATTTACATTAGTGTGTCGACTGAGCAGCAGAAGGGGAAATCATATGGCATACAATTTGAAACAGAATGACGCTGATTGTACCGGTACTTTCGTTGTGTATAAGAAAACATTTTTTTAACATGGCAATCTTATAAGTAAAGATGACGCATAGATATATATAATCTGTCACGATTTTATCCAATGACATCTGTACATAAAAGCATTGGATGGGGCAATTACGACATTATTCAATATGACATTTTTACATTAAATTATGACTAGTTCCGTTTAGTAACGTGCTACGTTACGTTACTAAACGGTATGATAATGTAACATCTGTATAAATTTTCCTTTTATTTCCATAAATAAAAATACTTATTCAAACAAACGAAGTGTTGTTTGTTTAGATTTTTTACAAACTACGTACATTTTTTTCTTATTTTACTGCTAAATGCAATCAGCGCATTTTTATTCGATGTATCTCGGTGTTCAGCGAGCAAGCTGTGTGTAGTCTTTGTGCGTGTGTGTGTGTTGTTGTGTGTTACCTGTCCTCCTCCGGCGACGGCGGCGCGCGGCGGCGTCGCCCTCTGCGCGGCCCTCCTCCGACGTGGCCGACTCTGGGAAACAACGCGCCGCTCAACATTCACACCCACCGCACACCGCACCACACACCACACGCACTCACTACACCATGTGCTGCACTCTACACGCTCACTCATACTCAGGGCTTACAAAACGGGTTTAGCCAGAAACTACCGTAGATAATTTTTTGAATCCTAATTTTATTTATTTTTATTTGAGTCGAACTTCGCTCTTTAATACTAGAACTAGAACTCATTTACACCTATTCGAACGCTTCGATTGTAAACGTGCCAAACTGCTCGTTTAAAACTTGACAAAATCACACTTCTAGGACAATAAAAAAAAGATGTAAATTCGTATTTTCAACAAGTAATTTAATACTGATATAATTTAATTCATATTTTATTTTGTAAAAACTTAACGTAAATATTTATTTTTATTTAAAATCGTAATATTTGGAGTAAAATTGATACGACTAAATTTGATATGCTAAGTGCATAAGTGTTAAATGAATTAACTAGTCGACCTATTTCGTTACGACTTCAATTAGTCGACGTTTGGTTACATATTGGCTCTGTTAATGCCCTGCTTAAGATCCAGGGGGCCTATATTCAACGAAAAACGAAATTTCGTTCGAAACTTCGTAAATTTCCTACCACGGTTTCATTCGATCCGAAATTTTGTTCGAACGAAAATTGTTTGACATTTAAATCTTGTAAACCTACTCTAATTCACGAAACTTCGAAACGAAACTTCGCATTTGACAGCTAATTGTTCGAAATTTTAACTTCAAATCGACGAAGCCAAAAGTAGCCATCCTTCACGTAGAGCAGCATCGATTAATAGTATTCTATAATCAAAACCTTTTGATTATAGAATACTATTAATCGATGCTGCTCTACGTGAAGGACGTTTGGAGCGTAGAAGGAACCGCCGCCGCCTTCGCAATAGTCTCAACATTAGTAGAATTCCCGACACCGATTGTGTAGGGAATTACAGATTGAGCCGAGAATTATTTGAGGAGTTGTGTTTGTTTTTAAATCGAGACAAACAACTTCTTTGAATGCAGACTGCAGTCTACGACTTGATACTTCCATATGGAATGTTGATCTCGTTCGCAGTATAAAAAAAACACTTGATAACAAACAATTGAGATGTATATTTTTAAGTGTTAATGTTTAGCTGTCAATTTCGTGCGAAACAATACGGACATTTTTGATTGCATTATGTTAAAACCTAATCCCAGTACATGAAATGGCCTTCTTTTATTTAGTCGGGTAGTAATGGATTTTTATAGTGCCTCTAGAAAAATAATATTTTTATGTTGAATAATGAACCGTAATGGGCATATAAAAAGACCTACACATTTCATTCGTTCAACTTCGTTCACGAAAATTGTCTATTGATTTCGTTTACCAAAACGAAAATGAAATAGAGTAGCGTCACTAACGAAACTTCGTTTAAATTTCGTTTCGGAGAATAAGAATAGACCCCCAGATCGTTCTTCGAATCATAAACAGAGATGTGCATCGGGATAGACAATGCACGGGGGTCAACTCGCTCGTTGTCACTGTTTACAATCGAAAACCTCACTGTCTCGCCTGCTGTTTTGTCTGTGTTTTCTGCTAATAATTTGTGCGTAACTTTGCCTGAACCTAGTGTGAGGGTGCGAATTCATCAAGTCTGACCGTCAAGATCTGGTACGTCACTCATCAAAGTCAAACAGTACCTGGATAAATTCTAGTTTACATAGACAAACCTATTATAATGATTTAGTTGTTCAACAAACTGATTTAAAAATATGCACAACTTATTTAATATTAAAATTTAAACCACAAATATAAATCTGTAATAAGTACCTATAATAAAAAAAACTAACAAAAGACCCATGCACTCTCTAACTACGCAGTAATCTCACGACTACACACAAACAGAGCAAACCGTTATTTGCTACCCAAATGAACAAACAAACATTTAAACAATGTATCCGAAATATATATAACAAATAATATAAATATATTGATTCATTTTGAGACGCCAAATCACATTTTGATACTATCCACATAAGCTCACATAGGATTTAGTTATAATGGACAGATTTACATGAAGGTGCACTGTATAGTTTCCCACATACACACATATATTAGCGAACAAGTAACATTTTCAGGTAGACCTAGTGCCAGACTGGTCTACCTGAATGAGTACTTAACAAACAGGTCTGATGAAAGCAGTACCGTTTTCTCCCAGACACTATAGCCTTACTCATACTCAACCTGTGGTAAATAAAAAGTCCATATAAGTACGTCAAATTTTGAGAAGTTAGTAGGACAGCTCCAAGAGTAAGTAGTAGTTATCGCCTGACATAATAGAAAAACAATCCAAATATCTCGTTTACGTTATTATTTGGTTTTCGAATATCAACACTCTCGTTTATTTTCGATATTCTTTGGTAAATAAACATTAAGGTTTACAAACCGTTGCTTTTGTGGCCAAAACTGGCTGATTCAGTTGAATAAGTGACCTATGCAAGTACACTCTTACAATAAAAACTAAACATGCGTAGTAACACTTGGACCACCACACCGCATTTGTAAAACAATTGTGTTTGGCATCTCAAAACTCGTGCATTAAATAATTTCACCTCACAACTCTATCTGTTAGAACCTTCACCACATTAGTCGATGCTATTAACTTGAAACATGTCACCATAGAGAATAGACCGCACAGTTCCGATAGCAAACAACAGTTCGCCCTGTGACCGACTTAGAAATAAAAAATAGTCAAGAAAGAGAACCCACTCATCCGTCTAATGCATACGCTTGTATGTACTAATTAAAATGTAACACGAGGTGCATAAACAATGGACATAATATATAAAGAGTATATAATGCATACATACACGTACAATAACACTACTAACTACATTTTAACTAGCACATTCAGTAATATTTTCAGATTTTTATATAAAATCTTAAGCTTAGCCAACACGATTTGTTTAGGCAATTAGTAGGCATATTGCCTACGAAAACCATTAACTATTAATTTAATAAAATCATAGCTATATGTTCAATACCTACTCGACCAAAATGGAAATGATTTTTCGCGATTTCCGTGTTGGTCCTTTATTAAGTTATTCACGAGTGCGTAAGTGATTAAATGTAGATGTTGGTAAGCAATATGCAGCATAAAAATCGTGTCGCCTAACGTTCGGCTCACGGAATTTAGGAACACCCTGTAAATAAGACCTATGTATGTATGTTGCATGTACAATGTTACCCCACATTGTGATGATAGTATACAAATATTTCTAAGATATTAAATATTTCTAAAAAAAATCTCCCAAATTCTTAATTATTTACCTTATAAACCTCTGCTCTTATACATAATTACGTAAGTATTGTGCAATCTGCATATTTATTATGTAGGGTGAATAAATTCACATGTAAATGTTGATACAATCATCAAAATAATAATAATAATTTTGATGTTGGATGAAAGCGGTACTGTTTTCTCCCATACACATTCTCATTCATCAGAAATCGACATTAAGCATCCAGCTAGAGACCGCAGATAGGCAAACATGTATTTGATACTATTGTGTTAAAAAAAAAACCCCCGACACAAGTATTAAGATCATTTTAATGAGCTCAAATACAACACCTTTGTTATAAGTTAGTGAAGTTGTTTATCTTGTAGATTGCAGGTGATGCTGCGGTGTCGGGTTAAGTAACTATGTGCTTGCATTATTACTGAAGATACAGGATATCTGAGAAAGTTGTTAGCATTATTCAGAAACTAAAAAAATACTGACGTTTTTGAAATGGCTGAACATATTTTTTAATTATAGCTAATACATGTCGTCGTTTCGACAAAGAAACTAATCGAAAATTGGGTCATTCGTTTAAGAACAATGATACTATAGACGAATACACATATACAGACGTTAAACATAATAACCTGATTCTGTTTGCGTCGGGGGTTGTAAATTTTTTTAAATCTTAATTTTGAGAAATGAGACTAGTTACTCAAAAATAGTTTGAACCCGTATTTGGACGCTACCGCTTTGTATAAAAATGTAGTTTCGAAGTGACAGTAGGGCGTTTTACAGATCGGTCATAATTACGGTCCAACCTGGATTTTTTAATATAGAAAACAGATCGGAGACCACTTTAATTGTAGCGTTTTTTTCTGCGCGTATGCGGTCGTCTCGGCATACGCACTTCATAAAGCCGAACGAGCTATTCACATCTCAGAAAGACTATGTATCCAGAACGCCTTTATATCAGAATTTCTAAAAAGCATAATGACCACATTTCAAAACGACTTAGTAGCAAAACATCTCAATCTCAAAACGGTTAGATAGCGATATGACCAGATCGCAAAATGTAGGTGTAATTCGGTACAAAACCTATTCCTTTCGAATCTCTATTCATAGCCACTTGAATATGGTCTATTGCGATATGGTCGATTCACGGAGTAGTCGTTTCGATAACCAGTCATTTTGCTACCTACCTCGTCAATTTCAGACTTTTTGTAGGGTTGGTCGTTCTGAGATCTCATCTTTATAGTGTTTAGGTCAATTTGTATACTAAGTCATTAAAATACTAACCCGCGTATACGCGTGCCAACGGCCGGACGAGCGGGGGAGAATGCCGCGTTTGTACGGCTGTGTGTATGTGTGTGTGTGTGTGCGTGTGTCGTACCTCTGTCGGCGCTGGAGACGTCCTGGCTGTCGAGCACGGAGCTCTCGTCGTCCGTCTGCCGGCGCCGGTCCTCGCGCCGGCGCCCGCTCTGGAACACGCACACGCCGCACGTCAGGGCCGGCCATACATTACGTCACACCTATTTCATCATTTTTAACCCCTCCTTGTCACACAATGCCACACTTCATCGACCCCCCTCCCTCCTCCTTAACGTGTGACGTAATTTATGGATATATGTTGCATGTTTATTCTCGCATGTTTATGCAAGTCTCCGTTGCGACATTTTGTGAAGTTGATATTCTGCGAAAAGTACATAATGTACTTTTCGCCGCTTGGGTTCAAAACGTGGGCCGCGTCGCGAGCGCCACGCCTGCGTTTGAGACAAAACTACCGAGTATATCTCGCGTGCCGTGACTGACGTTAGTGGCGGCGCTGGCGGCGGACCGAGGCCCTCGTCCTGCGACGTGTATTGTATGTGTACATCGTGAGGTTGCGTGTGTCGTGTATGTCGCCGGCAGTCGTGTCGTGTGTGTGTCACACTGACCTGTGCGCGTGTGTCGTACTGGCCTGTGCGCGTGTGTCGTACTGACCTGTCGTGTATGTGTACGTGTCCCGTACTGACCTGTGCGCGTGTGTCGTGTTTGTGCGGCGGGCGCGTGTCGAGCCGCGGGTGCGTGTGTCGTGTATGTGTACGTGTCACGTACTGACCTGTGCGCGTGTGTCGTGTTTGTGCGGCGGGCGCGTGTGTCGTGTATGTGTACGTGTCACGTACTGACCTGTGCGCGTGTGTCGTGTTTGTGCGGCGGGCGCGTGTGTCGTGTATGTGTACGTGTCCCGTACTGACCTGTGCGCGTGTGTCGTGTTTGTGCGGCGGGCGCGTGTCGAGCCGCGGGCCGCGCGGCGGGTGCGTGTGTGCGTGTATGTGCGCGCGCCCGTTCTCTAGAGGCGTGTGTCGTGTCTGTGTACGTGTCCCGTACTGACCTGTGCGCGTGTGTCGTGTTTGTGCGGCGGGCGCGTGTCGAGCCGCGGGCCGCGCGGCGGGTGCGTGTGTGCGTGTATGTGCGCGCGCCCGTTCTCTAGAGGCGTGTGTCGTGTCTGTGTACGTGTCCCGTACTGACCTGTGCGCGTGTGTCGTGTTTGTGCGGCGGGCGCGTGTCGAGCCGCGGGCCGCGCGGCGGGTGCGTGTGTGCGTGTATGTGCGCGCGCCCGTTCTCTAGAGGCGTGTGTCGTGTCTGTGTCCGTGTCCCGTACTGACCTGTGCGCGTGTGTCGTGTTTGTGCGGCGGGCGCGTGTCGAGCCGCGGGCCGCGCGGCGGGTGCGTGTGTGCGTGTATGTGCGCGCGCCCGTTCTCTAGAGGCGTGTGTCGTGTCTGTGTACGTGTCCCGTACTGACCTGTGCGCGTGTGTCGTGTTTGTGCGGCGGGCGCGTGTCGAGCCGCGGGCCGCGCGGCGGGTGCGTGTGTGCGTGTATGTGCGCGCGCCCGTTCTCTAGAGGCGTGTGTCGTGTCTGTGTCCGTGTCCCGTACTGACCTGTGCGCGTGTGTCGTGTTTGTGCGGCGGGCGCGTGTCGAGCCGCGGGCCGCGCGGCGGGTGCGTGTGTGCGTGTATGTGCGCGCGCCCGTTCTCGAGGGGCGCGCGCCGCTCGTCCGCGCCGCCGCCCCGCTCACCCCGCTCGCCCCGCTCTCCGGACCTGCGGACACAAATTATTACATTAAGTGTGGTTTAATAGACGACAAATATCAGATTCTGGAAATGTCAGACGAGTTCAAAACGCCAGATTCTATGACTGCCCGATTCTACAAATGGTAGATTCTATAAACGCCACATTCTAATAATGCCAGATTCTATAAATGTCAGATTATATTAATATAAGATTTTTGTTGAAATTAGAATATAATAATTTCCTTAAAGGCGTGTGTAAAAATTTTGCTAATTTCAAAAACTTGCATTAAAATATTTCAAATATTTGTATGCGAACCATTATTTTACGCAAAACATTCAAATATGCTTTTAGAAATTGGCATTTTATTAGATATGTTATTGTCGATATTGCCAAAATTATAAGAAAATAAAAACGACCGTTACTTATAAATAAATAAAATAAATATTTCTGGACAATTTACAAAGGCCATCTAGTGCCAAATTAAGCGCATAGCTTGTACTATGTACTAGATAACTGATAATATACTAAATATTTTTTATTTTTTTTGTAATTACACATAATATATAGAAAACATCCAAACCAAGACAAACAGACATGTTCATGCACTAAAATATTTGTCTTGTGCGGGGATCGAATCCGCGACCTCGGAGTCAAAGTGGCCATTGCTAACCATTCGACCACCGAGCTCGTCTTCTTCGACTTATTGGGAAATCATTTACCTAATAATATAAGTATGGAAAGACAAACAAAGTTAATTCTTACATAATTAATTACTTTGATTAACGATTGATAAATGAACCATTGTGCGGGCGCAGCACTAGTAACACCGGCGCGCTTCGAGTCACCGAACGGACATCCCTACGCGATGTCATACGCGATGTTCGCTCTCTTCCTTGCCGACCGCCGTGCGACACGCATCATTTTGTCGGGCGCTTGTTCATTGTAATATTCGTGGAGTTATTACATTATTTCAGATTACTCTCTCCTCTACCCTAAGGTTGTCTGGAAGAGATCGCTCGACGATAAGACCGCCTTTGTACAAATACTTAATGTTTTTCTCTGTATATTTTTTTCTTTTCTTTTGGTGCAATAAAGTATATTTGTATTGTATTGTATTGTATAGACCTATCTTTGTGGAGTCAGATATTTTTATTCGTCACCCAGTCACGAACAACCATAATTATGTTATAAGTTAGTATCCCTGATCTTTGTTTATAAAAATTCTACCTTCTCGTGGCGCGGACTTTAGATATGTGACGAGCCCTGTGGGCTGAGGTTAGCGATGTCTACTTTATCACCAAGGGCTGTGGGTTGGAGTCCCGCAGACGATAAATATTTGTGTCTTATCATTGAACATATCTGTTTCCCACGGCGCGTGTGTTGTTTATGTATTTATATGTATGTTCAAAAATTGTTCGCATATTTTTTTTTTATAGCGGTTTTTCTGTACACGCTCTTAAGAAAATTATTATATTGCAATTTTAACAAAATTCTGACATTAATAGAATCTAACATTTATAGAACCTGGCGTTGTAGAAACTGGCATTCATAGAATCTGGCGTTTTAAACTCGTCTGACTTTTCCAAAATTTGACATTTGTCGACTAAACCAAGTGTATATTATACCACCATTCCAAAACTACAACATTAAATTGTGACACATAATAACAAATAAATAAATAAATATTGCCAGACAAATTACACAGCGCCATCTAGCCCCAAAGTAAGCGAAGCTTGTGTTATGGGTGCTAGACAACTGATAAACATACGTAAATACATACTTATGATACATAGAAAACACCCAGACTAAGACAAACAGGCATGTTCATGCACACAAAATGTTTGTACTGTGTGGGAATCGAACCCACGAGCGTTGGTGTCGAAGCCGCGTCATTGACCGCTACGCCACCTTTTAAAGGGAACAATATTTTCTGTCACTTAAGTTTAGATGCTGACTAGATGTCACTAATTTGCAGTACCCTAATAATAATATCTACCCCAAGAAATATTTTAGTCATCATTTTAATCAAAACTGTCTCTAAATATATATCATTTGCTTAATGTAAATGTGTTTTTAAATATAAACCTAAACCCTGTCCTAGAATAAATAAGCATTGGTCTTAAGTGAATTTTTGTGCACGCTCTTAAGAAAATTATTATATCGCAATTTTAACAAAAATCTGACATTGTTAGAATCTGGCTTTTATAGATTCCGATATTTGTATCATCTGGCATTCATAGAATCTGGCGTTTTAAACTCGTCTGACATTTCCAGAATCTGACATTTGTCGACTAAACCATGAACTCGCGCTATTTATTATCCAGGACACATAAACTCGCGTCGGTCAGTGACACCGATAATGATGTATTTATTTAGGTTTGCTCAATTATTAATTAATTTGATTAAATAATGATTCCTTTTAAGTAAAACTAAAAAAAATATATAGTCTGTACTAAATATATCTGTATGTAGATTTATTTTTGATAATTTGTCTTACGTATGAGACCCTGATAATATTGAACAACTAAGTTAAAGCAGAATAACATTAGTATTTTTAATACTTACAAACATTTTTTGACTAAAATTGAGAAAAATATAATATTCTAACCACATTTTCTTTTCATTTTTCTAACAAATAAACTCGCGCCGGTCTCACGGAACGAAATCCTTCACAGGGAACACATCTATTGTGCTAGAGAATTAACCCTTAACCACCTACCACCCGTCTCACAGACCGCAACGAATTTTCAAACTCAAATATTTTTAAAAGTGCATGGGGCAGAGCAGTGTGCGTCCATATACCTTTTCTACACAACTATCAGTACCGTGCCTGTGCTCGGCGAGGGTATAAGTGCGCGCGTCTATGCTAGGTAAGTAAAAATATTTCGCCAGCGGTCTCCTTGACCGCACGTAGGTGGTTGCGTGAATTTTTAATTTTAATTTGTATTTTTGTTTTAGTTTCAAAAGGAATAAAAATGAGGATAATATTCAACGTTGGCTTCATGAAGAGTTGACTGACGAAGAAGACATGCCGAATGAGCATTGTAGTGACGTAGAACCTGACTTAACTGAAGACTTTGTGCAGACCTAATATTGCAAATCAGACTCTGAAATTGAAGGTGATAATGACAGTCCGCTTGAGCCTGAATCAAGGGTATCTTCACAGTCGCAATCATCGTCTAGTTATTCGGATGATGATATTTCAGTTACGCACTTTCAATCTAGAGGTAGGTCCAGAAAGAAGAACTATTTTGGCGGCAATCGTTTTCGTTGGGCCTCTGAGCCAAATATCGCTCGTGCAAGATCATTGCGACATACTATTGTTGTGAAGCAAACTCCAGGCGTAAAACCACCCTTTCGCAGTGTGCTTAATAATTCTACAACACCGCGCGATATTTGGAGTCATCTGGTTATTGACGAAATGTTAAATAAAATAGTACTGTACACAAATGAAAAAATAAGGAAAATTACACCAAAATGCCAAAATCAGACTTGTGTACAAGACTTAGCTGTTGGAGTCGAAAGCTTTCATTGCTTTTTTGTTTTACATGGCTATATATTCAAAGCAAACCACAAACACAAAGTATCATGGTACAGTACTGATCTGAGTGTTCCTACAAAATGTGCTATAAATGCCGCGAAAAATTGTGAATGTTTAGGAATTGCAATTTTGTTCAAGTTTAAATTTATTTGTTGATTTTATTATTTGATTTTGTAGATAAGTCATTTAGTTTCTAGGTGATAATACCGAAAAGTAAAAATTTTCACTACTTAGTGCCTGTAAGGGTGGTTTCCCTTACGTTACTAGTTACTTGTTTGCTTGATGTGGAGTGCAGAAAGGAAAGTCACCAATAGTTGTAGTTAGTATAATTTCTTAGTTATGGTGATTATAACTCAGATACTGGCAATTCCTTTCTCTCGTGTATTGGTTCGATGTTATGATTGCACTCACCGATATTAGTGACAATATTTACTTTTATAGTAATCAAATATGACGCGTGCGCGCGGAGTCGCCGCATCAGCAAAATATAAAATTTACATGTGTGGTGTAAACCGTACATTTTGGGAACACCAGAAAAGAGATAGAAAGTTAAAATGAAAATGCTCAACACAAAGAGATAAGGAAATGCCATTACAAAATAAATTTAAATCATTCGAAGTTAAACGCGAGGTTCTTAATTCCACCGGTGACGTTCTGACGTGACGTCTCTGCTGGCGGGACCTCAATGTGGATGCTCCGTTGCTGGGGCTCGTCCGGTCGCCGTATTACTTGAAGTTCGATATCTTCAGAGTGTCGACGAGCTGGTGCCCGTGGTCGGTTTCTTGCACAGTAGTGACAGCGCTTCCTCCCAACCAGCACCAGCACAGTAAAAATGATTGCTATCAGTAGAGTATAGCAAATGGCGTATTGATGTACGTCATGAGTAGATAGAGTTGGTAATCTGGCTTCTTGTTTCTTTTGATGGGCGATATCCTCTTCAATCTTCGCAAAGTCGGAGTTTGTTGTCTGTAGCAATCGTGGGACATCGTGGTAAGTTGTCAAGTTAACTATCTTGTTGATAGACTTGTTGAAAGCTGGGACCGAAAAATCATAATCCATCTTCATGCGGCTGTTATAGTGGCGATGAGAGTGGATCGTCAGTCCCTTAGATTGCACCACGCATCCTTGCGGCATTGTGATTATCCCGGATGACGTTATAGTATAAGAGGTAACGTCATTACCACATATAATACGTAGTGGACAAGTTTCACAACATATGATCAGCCAGCTGTTCTGTGTATGTAATTCAATCCACGAGTCGTAGCACGCTCGGCGCTCGACTTCACAAGGCTGAATGTTTTGATGCGACAGCAGTTTCGCTTCGCATGGTGCCTTGTTGTTGTGTAAATCGAAGGTGGATTCAATTTGCAGGTAAACTTGTTCGATTTCTGTAGTGAGCAATGTTTGAAGTCATCATCACTCATCAACATTTAGATGTTCTTTTCAAAGTTAACAGCTATGTACTTCGAAGTCACTCGTATATAAACCGCTTCTGAGTCTCCTTTTATGGGCAGTGTAGTAGGTTTATAGAGTGTGAAGTCCTCGTTCGATATGAGTGGAATGTTCATTTCGAAAAGAAAGTAGTTTTCAGTTACTCGTGCTTTGACATGTATCTGCTTGTAAATGTCTTGGATTTCTTCCTTATAATTATCTGCCGGTAAAGATAATGTTTTCGGGATGTTATTATATTAGATTAGAATCTTATTCTCTAGTTCCACAATAGTTGTTTGGTTTTTGATAAGTTCCAATAGATAGTTGTCATTGTTTCGAAGAGATTCAATATCTTCTTCGTATTTGTCAGCAAATCGTTGGTCTAAAATGCCAAATAAGCTATTAGCGAGGTATCCCACTCCGTCCACTAATCCTCGTTTCTTTCGGCTTGCAGTTAGATGTTTGTGTGGGTTTATTAAAATGTCGTTATAATGTTGTAAAAGATCCATCTCGTGAATTAGTTGTTCCATTGTAGTGTTGCATTGTAGTAAGTTGGAGTTATGACACAAGTTTTTCAAGTTATTGAAATAGTCGTTGATACGGCGAGTTCCTTCCCAATAAGTTGATAAGTTGTAATACATAATAAGCGTCCACTCATTATGCACCGTATGCAGTTTGCCCACCGTGTCATAATAAATAGGTCGGCTGTTTTCTAAGACCGTAACCCGAGCTCCAGACGACCCGGCGTCGAGGGAGCCATATGATGGCGATAACAATGTAAACATTGTCAGCATTGTTATTAATAGATTGGAAATAAGTTTATTTCCTTTCCTTTTTTTTTGTTCTGAGTTCTTTTTTGGTTTATTTTCAGTTTTCGGTTCCGATTCACTTTCGGAGCTCAATGGGAGAGGCGACAGTTTGACGATAGGACGTGTGATGACTCCAGTCTGAGTTTTGATGGTAGTCACGCGAACATATCCGTCGGATCCAGGATGTGTCTCCAGGACGCGACCCATAGCCCATTTTCCTGGCGGCAAGTTATTGTCTTTAACCAGTACAATGTCACCAATCCGAATGTTTTTGGTAGGCTGGTTCCATTTGCTCCGTGTTTGTAGCTGAGATAGATAGTCAAAGGACCAGGTTTTCCAATATCGTTGGAACATTTGTTCAACCATCTGCCATCGGCGATGTATATCGATGTTGTCGTCAGTGTAGTTTGAGAGTGGCAGGGTCATTATCGAGCTGCCGGTGAGGAAGTGTCCGGGAGTCAAACAGTTATAAAACTCCTCTGGGTCTTCGGTCAACGGGCTCGAAGTGTAAGATAACTTCCATCCATAGTTTTAATTTGAAGTTGAATTGTTGTAAGTAATATCTCAGTATTGCAGTTAGCTAAGTGATTCGAAGTTGGAAGTCGTGAAGATGTTGAAGGATGTTGCTCCATATAATTTGGTTTATTCGTAAATTGTTTTTTCCAGTTGGGATTGTGCAATAGCGTGTGGTGTTTCAAATTACATTCTCTGCACGTTTTCTGCGACTTGCATACTTCGTTATGTCGAAATAGACAGTTTTTGCATAGTTTCAGTTTTGCAATTGTGTTACTGCGTTGAGCTATGTCCATGTTATTGAAATGAGGACAATGCATCAGCACATGATTTCCGGTGCAATGTGGGCAATTTCCGTAAGTAGTATGATAGTTGTATGACTTCTTGAATTCCAATTTTTTTGATGTTTGTTTCGGCGAAGGTTTCCATTGAGATGATTTTTCAGACGGTGTATTTCCCTTTTTAGTTGATCTGGCGGTCTCGTATGCCATGAACTTGCATTCCAGGAAGTATAAAAAATCAGATAAATTTTGAAGTTCTCGATGATCTCTGATCTCGTTCATGTATTCGTTCAAAGTGGTTTGATCCAAATTTGGCAACATTAATTGCACCACCATCGGGTCCCAAGTAGATGTATCGATACCGATGTTAGCTATTCCGCTCATGCATTCCTTTATGGTGTCATGCATTTTTCTCAAGTTGTTTGCATCTGGATGTTGTATGACTGGAAGATTCATCATTGTGTTGAAAAATGATGTAAATTGTAAGCGATGGTTGTCGTAACGCTGTGTTAATATTTCCCAGCAGGAAGAGTAGTTTTCAGCGCTGACAGATAAATGCTGTACCAAGGTCTCAGCTTCGCCCTTGAGTTTGGTCTTGAGGTGCTTCATTTTCTGAGCCTTGTTGATAGTTGGGTTGTTGTGGATAGTCTCAAGGAACAAATCCTTGAAAGAAATCCACTTGCTATAATTCCCAAAAAAATCCGGGAGTTCCACTTTCGGTGCAGATTGTTGGTAGTGTGCGTTCGCCCAAATTTCGGAGTTGAGCTTCTTACGTAGTTCGTCGTACTGTGCTTCAATTTCCGAAAATGTTTGGTTGTAATAGTTATTCGATCCCTTTAGACGGAAATCTATTTGCCAGTGTAGATTGTCAATGGGTTCCCATTTAGATTTCAAAATAGCTAAGTTTTCCTCCAGTTCCCATTTCTCCGAAACAATTGGTAAGTTAATTTTTGCCATAGCACGCTGAATGGCGTTAAAGTTGCATTCTTGTTTGTTGAGAAGGCTCCGGACAGAGCTGTCGTCCGTCTCTTGAGCGTCGCCCTCAAAAGTTCCCGCTAAGTCAAACTTGATACGTTGTTGTTTGCCGATATCGTTAAGGCGATTGTTCATATCAGTTTTAGTTGTAAGGTACATCTCCTTAGTTTTTCCGTAGATGTCCTCAGTGAAATAGTTGATAGTTTTGTCTTCAAATTCCAGCATCAGAAGGGCATGTCGCTTATCGAAGTCTATCCATTGCTCTTCGAGTGACGCTAGACGTAAGTTAAGATAATCTTCAGTTTTCCGAGACGAAGAGTCCTTGCGATAGTTGACACACAAGGACTTGATGTTCTCAAAACAGGTTTGTTGAAGTTCCAGCTTCTCCATGTTGTTGCGTTTGTGTTGTTATAACTTACAATATCTGGCACGGATTGATGACAGATATAGTGTTGCTTCAGTTAGTTGTGTAAATATCTGGCACGGATTAATGACAGATATAGTGTTGCTTCAGTTAGTTGTGTAAATATCTGGCACGGATTAATGACAGATATAGTGTTGCTTCAGTTAGTTGTGTATCTCGAGATGAAGAATCCTTGCGATGGTTGACACGCACGGTCTTTACGTTCCCGAGACAAGCTTGTTGAAGTTATAGCTCCGGATATCTGGCACGTAGTTGACGGTGACAGGCGTAGAGCGTTGGGTTGGTTCGTTGTAGATCTCAGTGTCCTTGCACTCTATACGCAGTGTGTGCGCCTTCTCAATCCAGCTGGTGATTCTCGCTTGTGAGAGGCCAGCCGAACCGATTCGCCACTGTCGTTTAGAGACACAAAAAAACACCAAGTTCTTGATAGCTTGAAGGACCAAATGTAAGGGTGGTTTCCCTTACGTTGATCAGTGACTTGTTTGCTTGATGTGGAGTGCAGAAAGGAAAGATCACCAAAAGTTGAAGTTAGTATAATTAGGTGATTACAAACAAGTCCTTTCTCCAATATATTGGCAATTCCTTTCTCCAATGTGTGTTGTTCGATGTTATGATAGCACTCACCGATATTAGTGACAATATTTACTTTTATAGTAATCAAATATGACGCGTGCGCGCGGAGTCGCCGCATCAGCAAAATATAAAATTTACATGTGTGGTGTAAACCGTACAGTGCCATAAATTTGATTTCCTTAGAATGATATTTTTTTTGTGTCGGAATTACAACTACATAAGTAATTATAAGTTTTACGAAGATCTCTATATAATTTGTGTTTTTTAGAAGTTAAAAATAAAGCTCTAAAATGTAATGAAGTATTTTATTCAATTTAAGATTGACTCATTACCCTAGATACTTTATTATATGCATTAATTTATGAGGAGTCTCCAGGACCGCAGGTAGGTGGTTAAAGGACAGAAATTAGTGGTAGATAGTTAAGGGTTAATTCTAGCAACTGACGCGATATCGTCAAATGTTACGAAGGTACAGGGAGCACGGGCCTCCCCGTGTGTTGCAAACAGAATTCGAGAAATTCTATGTTTTAGATTTGGTCGGTCTGTGCCACCGACACGAGAGTTCAGGAAGGTTAAGTGAAGAGTTCGATGAAATGCATGAAAAGGTTTCGATATACAGATGTCTGTCCATGGATAGCTTCGTTCATCTCGAGTTCCTCCGTGCTTCGGAGGGTATGTTAAGCCGTCAGTTCCGGCTGTCGTCATTAGATGATAGTCATTAGTGAGTGGCGTTTAGCCGGCTGGAAAACAGTGTCCTCCGCCAACCGGGTGTTCAGCAGCGCGATACACGTATGTTGTAAACGTGTTGAGTCGTGTCCGTACCTGTTGGTCCTGGGCGGGCGCGCGGGCCGCGGCCGGTACCCGTCGCCGCGCTCGTCGCCCAGCTCGGGCGTGCCGCGCCGCGCGCCTGCAACACACGCACGACACACGTCACGACGCGTTCACTACATTTAAAAACAGGACTAAATGACGGCACTCCAACCTAAGCAGAGAACTAGTAATTAGTAGTACTACTTTAAAACATTACATCCAGAGGCCCACACATTACCGACCTCCGTATCTCAGTTATCGTGACATTTTAAATTTTTAACGTATGTACAATAATTAATAAAAAAAAGATTATATCTGCTTTCGTAAACATTTAAAATAGATGTTATTTTAATCTTAGAACATAATGTGAAAGACGCGCAACACCGCAGGCACTAGAAGTGCGAACGTGACCCTCGTCGCTGCAGCCGCAGCGATACTGACGCCAGATCTATGCCGCTCGAACTGCAGCGCGCCCCTGGTCCCCTGCCCCCCCTGGCCCCCCTGTCCCCCCGTACCTGCGGGGTATCTCTGCGGCGCGCCCCTGGTCCTCCTGGCGCGCGCGGCGGGCAGGCCGCGGGCGGGCGCGTAGGCCGAGGAGCCGCCGCCCATCACCACGCGCAGCTGCTGGTCGATCTCCTGCTTCTCGGCGCGCAGCTGCTCCACCTCCTGCAACACAAGGGCTCGTGGGTGGCGTCGCGCTCCTCCCCGCACGTCGTGTGTGAGGGCGGACGAGGCGGGCCGTTACCTTGAGGTGCGCCACGTGGTACTCGACCAGCACCTGCGCGTTGGCGATGTTCTCGCGCGTGCCCACGAACACGAAGGGCACCATGCCCTCCTCGCGCGGCGCCACCGGCTGCGGCTCGTTGTCGCCCTCCACCTTCACCTGCACACGCACCGCCGCCGCTGTTACTGCTGACACGTCCTCACGTCATCGGACGCAGCGCGACACACGCCCGCCGAGCAAACGCGATCGGCCCCCTTGCCTCTTATTACGATTCAATAACTGAATAGAAAAAGCATTCTATTCAGTTATTGAACGCAATAAGAGATGGTGGTAAGGGGGCCGTTGACCGATATCGACGGTCATGCGGCCGATTTGCGCCTACGTACGACAAACCGGCCGCATCGCACCATTTTGCATTCCCGTATCACTGTATTACATTTTTCGTTCACTTTAAATTGCTTACGCAGGAAATTTTTAATGTTATCGACTTCAACATTTAGGGACTAATTCCAGCATCGCCTACCTAGCTACCTACTAGCTTTACAGTTATTTATTTATTTTTATTTATTTATTTAAAACTTTATTGACCATAGAATAAGGGTACAAAAGGCGGACTTAATGCTAAGAGCATTCTCTACCAGTCAACCTTTGGGCAAAGCAGATAAAACTCGAATGCGGTTCACAATATAATAGTAACAACATACACAGAATTAATACCTATGAAAACATAAAATTATATATGATACATAGACATATACTAATTATACACATATACACAATCATATATACAAATACAAATACACATATACAAAAACAAAGTTATGTTAAATTCTTGGCTTCTTCCTGATATTGACTTCTCAAAACCTATATCGAGCACCATCTTCTCGCACAATATTAATATTAATCTGTTATATGACTAAATCCATTTTGTAATACGAAGATTGTGCGAGATGAAAATAAATATTTATTGATGAGAATAAAATGAGTTATAATTATTTTATGTTAATATTTGTTGCGATTGAATCGGTCGCGGTGGGTTTACCCTATGAGCTACGTCCTCGGCCTGCGTACTGACCCTGACGACGCCGCTCTTGTCCACGATCTCCTGGATGACCTTCCCGTTCTTGCCGATGACTTTGCCCACGAGCGCGCGCGGCACCTTGATGGACTCCTCGGCGTACTCCAGCAGCCCGCGGGCCAGCCGCACTGCTTCCGCCGACTGACCGACAAATTTCATTATATTAGCTACAAAAAACTCCTTCGGTATATCTCAAAACTTGGTAAAGTTACAAGATAGGTTAAATAAACATTCTATAAATGAACATTGTAACGTCGCACGTTCACGGCTGTCTTATATATATATATAAATAAATAAATATATATATATATATATATATATATATATATATAAATACAAACATTACATCAAACTTGCCAAAGGCCTCTACGCGTTGGATCCATATCCCCGCGCGCGCCTATCAAATGACCGGGTTTAAGCCCGTGAGTCGAAGAGAATTATAAAAGTAGTAGTGTGCGTACCTCCCCGCAGATCTTGAAGGTGCAGGAGACCTCCTCGAGCTCGATGTTGGTGACGCCGGCCACCTTCCTGGCCTGCTGGATGTTGGCGCCGTGCGTGCCGATGGCCAGCCCCATCAGGTCCTCGCGCACAGAGAACTCGTCCGTGTACCTGCAACGCCGCACATTCTATACTCGATTCACACCCGGTTAGCGATAATACTTTCTACACTTTACATTATATATTTCTAACCTCTCGTACAAATATATCGACGATAGCGCCTTTAAAAGTCTGTTTAAAAGACGTAGCCTCTATTCAGATTTCATGGCCAATGTGTCTAGCGCCAAGAGGTTTTCATTCTATTCGCCGCCGCTACTTGTATGTTATTTTCATAAATAATACGTTTGATCGACTAATGACCGATTCTAAAAATAACTACACAGTTTGAAATTGACTAATTCGTGAAATGTGTCATTCTATGAATAACAGATTCTGTAAAAGACCACTTCTAGAATTGACTAATTCTCGAAAGGTGCAATTCCTTAAATGACTGATTCTATAAACGACTGATTTTAAAAACTGCTACTTCGCGGCGATTTATTTTCCTTTGTCTGTTCTCGTTCCTAATAATAATCATAGAACTGCATATTTCACGAATTGGTAAATTTTAGAGTATGTAGTCATTTCTAGAATCGGTCATTAATCGAATAAACCAAATAATATATCATTATTCATAAATATTTTAGCAACTATTATAATGTTAGCCACAAATTACCTCGTGTGTGGAACTCGAGACATAGGAACCACAATGTTAAACACTGAACTCAATTTAATTAATATTTTAATATATCAATATAATTACGCAAAATAAGCATTCCTTTACATACAAACTTTACTTTATATATACACAATCCAATGAAACCATATGATGACTTTGTAACTATTTCGATTTCAAAATATTTCAACAATTTGAACGAAGCTATTCACACAACGACTCATATGGCCCGTTTACACTGAGTCGACTACTCTACTGCCTTTGGCCAAAATACGGAAAATACGAGTATTTGGTAATGATTGCGAACTGCAGTGGTCAAATGACAAAACACTTAAAAGGCTTTACAGCGTATTAACGCCGATATTGAAAAGAAAATTAAGCTCGTAAACAGAGATTTTAAGTTTTTCTCCAAAACACAATAATTATTTTTAGGTCGTTTAATCCACACTTAAAACTAAGAGATACGCATGGTCCTTTAAATTATGCTTATATTTAAAATAAAAAAAAAAAGATAAAATATTGTATTTGTAAATGCTAAGGCATTTACAAATATTCAATTGCGGTGAAACTATACACAATCGAGTATTGACTAAATTAAATACTCGACTGTGTATAGTTTCAGTGCATTTTACTACTACAAGATTTTTAACAATTACGTGATCAACATTTTAAGTGTGCTAAAAATAATTTATTATATTCTCGAAAGAAGTTAGAGAAAAAAATACGATTTAATTCAAATTGAACTCTGTTTACGAACTACTATTTATTTCCAAAGGCGGTGTGCGCCAAGTGCGCTGCAAAAGAGGCCCTCAAACCGAGTAAGTAGGCAAGCAAGCGAAGTGGACTGATGTAAACGAGGCATTAAACATGCAGTATCTAACTAGCGTCAACACTACCGTTATGAACGACTCAAATGTATTACAAAAACGCGTTTTTGCGAGCAATGATAGCCAAAATATATTTACCGGCTGCGATCTCCCCCTTGCTCGTGGCCCGGCCGAGAATTTCTCGAATACTGGTCTAGGAAGCTGAAATTTTGCAGGTATATAAGCTAAAAGCCAAACAAATGAGGAGTTACTTAGCTCCAGATTAAAAATTTTGAATAAGGATAAAAAAATAAATAGGACAGAGAAAAAGTTATAATAGGTGCCAACAATATTTCAGCTTTCATATATTATGTCATACACGGAGAAATGCATCAGGTCATATTTTATTTTAAGTTGTAAAAATATTTTTAATGAAGGGTGTAGGATGGACGAAAGATATAGGATTGCAGCTAAAACATGTTTCACAAAGATGGACGAAACATTACTGGTGACCTAATGCAGTGTTTCCCATTTCCCGGGCCGCGACCCGGGAAATACCGGGTCGCAACATTCCCGCCGTGTTTTGAAAATAATACCTACTATCGATGGACGCATCGTGAATATTCGTACGATACCAAAATATGTAGTATTTAATAAAACATTTTTACTATTAATAAATTTGTATTATTTTACTTAAGGAACCAGCTCGGGTTTTAAAAGTATAAAGTGGGTCACGAAGGGGCAGTGTGAAAATTACCGGGTCATGGCAGAACAATATTTGGGAAACACTGGCCTAATGGCAACAAGAGCCAAGTAACGTTTAATCAAAACCGAGTAAGAAAGAGAAAGAATGAGGGCGTGTTTACATAGTGAATTACCCATATAAGGTTATTATATTATTATATACTATGACAAATCTATATTTGCACATGTGCACCACTCTTTTAAGACACTTGTTTTCTTCAAGAGAGGTAACTTGCTGGCTCGACTCTAAAATATATAACGGTGTATGGGAGTCCGCGCTCTATAGGCAGGTATTCATTCTTCGGCTTAGGAAGGTCATTAGAAACAGAGTCAATACATACATCCCTTAAAAGGCTGGCAACGAATCGGCGACCCCTTGGTGTTGCTGATCTCCATGGCGGTGATGATTGCTTTACACCAGGCGACCCACATGCTCGTGTGCCCCCCCCCCCCATCCCCATATAAATAAAGAAAGGACCCGCCTGATTACACGGTAGCCTATTGTTGGTGACAATTAGGTTGCCTATATGCGGAGACTCTAAAATTAACTATCTACATTTCTATTTGTATGACATTCCTTCATTTTAACAACGTTGAAATTTTTCATGAGATTAATGCAAACTTCAAAATTCCGCACACAATATTTGTACGAGAAATTAATATTCATAACTAGCTGACGTTATCCTGTCTTCCTAACAATGAATATTGAATTCGAAATTGGTTCAGCGCAATCTGTCAAATGACTGACAGTGCTGTCAATCGACAAAGTTACATTAGACAAGTTAATAAGGCGTTCAGTTTCCTTAAATTTTCTAATTCTCCGCGCAACTTTGGGGTGTAAGTGGTTCATCAAGATCTTTGAACCAAAGTCAACTTCACCTGCACGTGGTGCACCCTGCTGACTGACAAACGAAGCTCTGGCGAAAAGAGGCAGGGAACGTAATTGTAAGCTACCCGACTGGGGAATGTACCTCCACCTCACAGAATACCGCAGCCAAATAACAATTCCCTTGAGGGTTGTTGTGTTCCTGCGAGTGAGTGAGGTCACCAGAAAGAAAGGAAGAATATGCTGCGTTGGCAGCGGGAGTGGCGGCGCGCGAGCAATATTTTATGTTGCAAGCGTTAATATGGCTACGGTAACCGTTCCACATCAGGCGGGCCGTATGCTTGTCTGCCACCCGACGTAGTATAAAAAAAAACTTTATTATTTTTGTCCTTCATAAGAACCTTCTCTAAACAATAACTAATAAAAAGAAATAGCGAAATCGGTCCAGCCGTTCACGCGTGACACTGTGACCGAGGGAAATAGGGATTAATTTATATATATATAAAAGCTTAGTCAGTGATAAATACATTTCATCTTTGTAGAGCTTATTTTGTTCTATACAATATTTCTCTATATGACTAATCTTTAAAATATTTTCAAATTATCTGTAGATCAATAACTTTTTAGGCGTGTTGCATATCTCCTTGTATTTCGGTATAGTAACATACAATAATTTTAAATGTACATGGCTGAAGCCACCATCACCTAAGTAGACATATTTTATGACAGTATCGTAACTATTATGTACAACTTACCCTCCCTGATTGTGGATTTTTGTTGATTCTAACTGCCTTGCCGCCTCTTCAGTCTTTTTCAGCAGTAAAAGCTTCTGCGTTAGATTTCTGTAAAGCATAAAAACAAAATTGTTTACATATGTGTGTCATCGTTTAAGAGTAGAGCTCTTGTCAGTGTCGGTTGTTCATGAAAGGAGGTTACGTCGTTGTCGAAGGGTTAATCTGTTTCCATATCAATCCTGAGATTAGTAGAAAGTATTATCATAGTAGACATGTCAATTTTGTCTAGCAGAAAATGTGCCAGGGAAAGGATCAATTGATAGAATTATGCTAGTCTAGGACAAGCCAAGGTTTGACTTGACAGTATTGAAGTCTCTTCTCTCTCTTACTGGCAATCGCAAAAAAACTACAGTAAAATTTTATACCTTATTTTTTGTTTTTTGTATAAAATGTAAACCTGAAACGATCTAATTGAAGTTAAAATCAGATGAAGTTGATACTGTTGATTGTTGGCACTTTGTGGAACGTTATTATCATAATGTTATTATAAAAAGCACATGTACTGTTCCACGTTATTATAATTAATTCTATCTACCGGTTTCGCCGCTAGGCATTATCAAGGTAAACAGATGATGTGATTCAAACACTATCTGTTTACCAGTTAAAAGCTGAGACTTGCACCTCAAGGAAAGATATTTTGTCTGTTGCCCCATAAGAGACAGTCACTCCCAATAGCAGAAGACGTAAGTCTTTCTTGATAAATAACCCCGAAACGGATAATAACTTGTTGAAAGCTTCATACTACCTCATCAGCATACATCTAAATACTGCAGGCCCTGTAGCTCTCCAGGATTGTTTAATATCAGCACCCTTGCAAGGCCAGTGGTCTGCTGACCGAGCAAACAGAACTTCAGTCTTTATACAAATGAAGCTCTGGTTATGTGCTACTTAGTATTAGAAACGTAGAAGATTGTCAAGCATGTACACTTTTCCTGGAGATCAGCATGTGATCAAGCACACCAAACGGACATTTGCCACAAAAATGGTATAATATTAATGATTTTTAAGAAAAAATAAAAACCGACTTCAGCTAGCAAGCGCAGCTTATTGGTGGAATACCCCGGGAGACGCTTCCCGTCTTCCGGGAGAAAAGTTATTGCGTCACACAAGGTTCTTTTGTGCGACATCTAGGGCAGAGCAATAGAGTGGCGCAATTCTATTCTGCCGGCAACCACAGGGCAAATATAAGGGTTTCCATCGATTTTTCTGGGATCCCCACACCAGACCCTGACTTGGTGAATATGGGACCACCTCGCAATCATACCCTTTCAAATAAAAAAAAAGAATTTGACCATACGTGCTTATAAAATTTTAGAGTTTCCCTTGATTTCCCTGGGATCCCATCATCAGATCCTGACTTGGTGAATATGGGACCACCTCGCAATCATACCCTTTCAAATAAAAAAAGAATTTTGAAAATCGGTTCACAATTGGCGAAGATATGAAATAACATACATACAAAAAAAAATTCAGTCGAATTGAGAACCTCCTCCTTTTTTGAAGTCGGTTAAAAATTGAATTACATAGTATAGTAATAGGAGCACAGTTTAAGCGGCGTTATTGGACCTTCTAATAGCATTTGTCCAGAAGGCCAATTCTTGTAACAGGGAATATGCATGATATTTTTTTATTTCTTAAATTAATCATTTACATCTTTATTACATAGAAAAAAATATAAATAGCCTGGAAAATAGTCAAATTATTTCATATTTTGATATATTCTCATTTAAATTAGACTGAAATTTCATATTCTGGAAGTTTGACATTTGCGAGATCGAGACTGGATCGGAACTGAATTTTGACTACATTTTAATTACATGTATTGCCCCTCTGGTTATTTATAACCCTTCATCATATGGTCTAGACTACATGAGCTAGATTTACCTGGTCAAATTGTTATTTTGACAAAATATTATAAACGAAAATGACGAACGCCATACCCAACAACATGGTTATGGTATATTAATGCTGTTTACTCGATTTGTAAGCAGTGTGGTTTCCGGCAGACTAGAATAGAATCACTCCGTCTCTTCCCGTGGATGTCTTACAAGGCGACTAAGGGAAATACATTATAAATCATCGATCAGGAATCCCCAACCCGTCTGGCCAGCGTGGGGAGTGTAGGCCAAATCCTTCTTCTGTCTGGGACGGACGAGAGAGGGTCGTGCTCCTGGAGTGGAGACTAAAATGACCTGATGATGATGACTCGATTTGTAATAGTTACAAACATACATCCCGTTGCAAGTTTTCGGGGTGTAAGTCGTTCATCAACATCTTTGTACCAAAGCCAACTTCACCTGCACGCGGTGCACCCTGCTGACTGACAAACGAAGCTCTGGCGAAAAGAGAGGAAGGGAGCGTAATTGTAAGTTATCCGACTGGGGAATGTACCTCCACCTCACAGAATACCGCAGCCAAATAACGGTTCCCTTGAGGGCTTTTGTGTTCCTGCGAGTGAGTGAGGTCACCAGAAAGGAAGGAGATGCTACGATGGCAGCGGGGGTAGCGGCGCGCGAGCGATATTTTATGTTGCGAGCGTTAATAGGGCTACGGAAACCGCTTCACATCAGGCGGGCCGTATGCTTGTATGCCACCCGACGCATGCCTGCCTGCCGACGACGACGAAGTATAAAAAAAAGTTTTCTTCTTCAAGATAAATACTTCCCTCACTTCTGACAACCCTGAGGCGAGTGTCCGCAGTACGAGGCAGGATTTATGTGTAATTTGAGACGCGGTCATAGGCTCTTAAAATAATTCTAGGATTTGCTAGATGCGATGGAGGACAACTTTCTGTATTGCCGTATTGTTTCCTTGCCGTTACAGTCGTATGAAGCATACAACATCAACAAATCCAATTAAATTATAATTATTTAAATAGTTGTCTTGGCCAACTTGCCCGAATATTATATTTTTAAAAATGGAAAAAATCACCTCCCTCCCCTAGGTGGGATTTGAGCCCAGTTGGAAGAGCACTCGACCGGTCATCGAGAGGTCGTGGGTTCAAATCCCACCTAGGGCGGGGAGGTACGAGTATATATGACAACAAGTAATGCTTGTGTTCGCGTGTTTGTATGCGGTGTGAGGTGTGAGTGGTGGGACGTACCTAAAGTGCATCTCCTGCAGCATCTGCGCGCGCTTCTGCGAGGTCTCGCAGCGCGAGATGACGGCCAGCGCGCCGCGCTCGGGCACGTACCACACCAGCGCCGCGCCGATGGCCTTCTGGAACTCCTTGTGCGCGTTCTCCACCTTCGCGCTGTGCATGTCGTGAAGGCTGTCATATTAACATCACACATAATTCCATTGGCGAAACAGACTACCTAACACTACGGCTAGCCGATATGTCGTCCGATACACGATCCAAATGGATCGACTTAACGCGAACGAATGCAGAAAGCAGCCGGGGGGTAAAGACAAAAAAGGTGAAGGTGGGGGAAAAGTATTTTTGATTTTGCATAATATTATAGTTTTGTAAACTTATATAACTAACAAGTAAAAAGTGATATACTAATATAATAAACGGGAAAGTTTGTAAGAGAGGGATGAATGCATGTTTATTGGTCACGTATTGAACGATCTCTGATGAAACTTGACACAGATAATATATCATCTACGAGGGGAGGTCAATAAGTTCGCGGAATGAGAGAGAAGGAGGTTGAAATTAAACACCAAATTATTTTTCCTTTTCAATATATTCTCCTTTAACCCTAATACATTTTTCGGATCTCTCAAATAGCTTGTTTATACCATCGAAAAAAAATGATTTGTCTTTGGTGTCAAAATAGGCCGAAATTGCCGACTTGACTTCATCATCGTCGTCAAATTTCTTTCCACGCAGCTCTTTCTTCATTTTTGGAAATAAATAATAGTCACTGGGGGCTAAGTCTGGACTGTATGGTGGGTGGTTTAATTGTTCAAAGCCGCATCGGTGAATGGCAGCCGTCGCAACATGGCACGTGTGGACGGGTGCATTGTCGTGCAAAAGGAGCACACCTTTTGACAGTTTTCCTCTTCTTTTTTTCTTAATGGCTTCTTTCAATCTTTCCAGTAAAGAAGCGTAGTACTGTCCCGTTATAGTCGCACCACGTTCTTTATAATCGATCAGTAAAATACCTTCTGTATCCCAAAAGATAGTCGCCATGATCTTTCCGGCCGATTGTGACACTTTGAACTTCTTTGGAGGAGGTGTGCCTTTTTTATGCCACTGCATCGACTCTTGCTTCGACTCAGGTTCATAGTGGTGAACCCAGGTTTCATCTCCAGTAACAATCCGGGCCATAACTTCTTCCTTTCTCTCTCCACAGAGCTCCAGAAACTGGTGAGAGCACTCGACACGCTCGCGTTTTTGAAGTGGCGTGAGCATTCTCGGAACCCATCTTGCACTGACTTTAGTCATCCCAAGATGATGATGTAGGATATTTAAAATACTTGATTCGGATACTCCAACCATTGCTGCAAGTTGCTTCTTCTTCAGTCGGGCATCTTCCAATACAAGTTTTTCTACTTTTTCGACGATTTCCGGTGTGGTGGCCTCAATTGGCCGTCCGGAGCGGGGGTCGTCTTCAATGGACTCCCTTCCTTGTTTGAAAAGACCATGCCACTTGTAAACCATGGTTTTACCAGGGGCAGAGTCCGCGTAAACCGCTAACAGCTCTTGAAAAATCGTCTGAGCGGATTTTCCTTGCTTGGTAAGAAACTTAATAACGGCACGGTGTTCAATTTTCTCCATACTGGCTGACTTCTTCCCGATTTAGTTGTTTGCAGGTCGATAACTCAAAAGTTAATGACACGATTAGGTTCAAACTTGGTATATATACTCTTAATGAGGTGCTTAACTAGTGCCTACCTGGACGGGTAAATTTATCCCCATCAACCCCTCCATTCCGCGAACTTATTGGCCTCCCCTCGTAGATTAACATACATACTATAGGATATTTTTTGTCCCGATAGTGTATTTTGACAATTCATAATGAGGTTCATTTATCCACTCGCCTAGGTCGCAATAAATAAATACAACGATATAAAGATAACAACGCAATAGATAACCATTAAATTTACCGATAACCAAACAATTTACCGTCCCTCGAATGACCTAACAGTTAAGTATCCTTATCGACTGATAACAGATCTCGAGATACTCTTCATCTCCGGTAGTATCAGCACAGCTTCGCTATGAAACTATACATATTCAGTGTCCTCGCGCTACTGACTTACACCGACGGATATTACCACCAAGATGTCGGTATACCAGAGGCAAAACGAATCAAGAACGTCGAAGAAACAGCTCCCCGTAGTTCCAGAATCGTTGGAGGGTATGACGTATATGATACACAATATCCCTTCTTCGCTGGACTAATCATCGCTGTAGATGTAAATGCGACATCAGTATGCGGTGCTAGTTTGATTTCCGAGACAAAATTGATAACAGCGGGCCACTGCTGGCACGACGGGAGAGAGCAGCCGACTCTCGTCGAAGTCGTCCTTGGTTCTACACTTCTTTTTTATGGAGGAACAAGAATTATAACTAACAACGTCGTCGTCCACCCAGGTTATGACGTGGAGAGAATGCAGAACGACCTGGCTATTATTACTACATCTAAAATCGAATTCACGACAGACATCCAACCTATTAATCTACCAACAGAGCATACACAACCTAACGTTGTCTATCAAGTTATAGGTTTCGGAAGGACCAAGGATAACACGCCTCTGTCTATCAACCAACTCTTGAGTCAGATAGAGCTCGACGTGGTAAGTGATGAGGAGTCCGCTTTAATTTACGGGGAAATAATAAATGATTCGTTGATTTGCACAAGTGGTGAAGGGCCCAAGGGTCCCTGTGGCGGTGATTCTGGAGGGCCGCTGTTTGATAAAAGTGGTTCAGAGTTCGTGTTGATCGGTGTTGTGTCTTTCGGATCGTCGGGTGGCTGTGAAGCTGGACACCCCACGTGCTATAGTCGAATTACTCACTTTGTTGACTGGATACAAAATCAACTATAAGATTTACTGAGCTAATACCATAGGCATATTGTATTGGCCGTTTTCGCATCTGTATTCAGGTTTTCAAAATACCTCAATATTATAAAAAAATATTTTTTCAATTGGTAGTGTCATTTTTTCTTAATAAAAATCCTTAACAATTTCACCTTTAACCAACCAAACACCTGTAAGTACTATAAATCTGGGAATTTCCCTATAATAAAAACATTTTTCAGATGCTCTTCATACTAACAAATGTTAATTTTTTATTGCTATTATATACTATACTATTATATACTAGAAACTGAGAAAGAAAAACCAACATACGAAATGTACAATAAACACACAGGTAAAATAAAACGCACAAAAAAAAATACTAACAAAATATGTACTTAATAATATTCTAGATTTTACATTTGGTTATGCAGAATAGATCCAACCGATAAACTATGCCAAATTAAGAGATATACGAGTACATAGCGAGAAACTTAATCCAGTTTTATATATTCGCAACAGATTCTAACATTTTGATGACATATGCTTCCGAAAACTTATACTGTATGATATTTAACTTGAAAGTAGCAAAATAACAAAATACCGAAAGTAAGATAATAGTGGATACTTTCTGCAGGGTCCATTTTAAATTTCATCTTCATGAATGACAATTTTTTCCTCTATTTTTTATCCGCTAGTATTTCAGATCATTACCAACGTACGGCAATTTACGTTTTTTACAAACAATTTATTTCTCATATAAATGTCATTAGTAGGGCATGCAATTAGAGTATTCGTTTTATTCGAGTATTCGCCCTTGTTTTATATTCGAATACTATAAACTTAGTATTCGAGGTTTCCGAGTTTTGCGAATAGTATAAAATTGCATGTTAAATAACTAGCAAAATGATAGCAACAAAATTTGCGAACGCAACTTTTTGATTTGTGCGTGTATCCAATCGTCCTCGGGGGGTAGCGCGCGCGGGGATGAATGACTGACGCCGTCATCCGCCATTTTAAACAAAATCCAACAAATAAAGACATTAATTAACATGCCACAGAACTCTCTGATACCAAATAGAAAACCAGAGATTGCACAGACTCAGCCAACAATCCCAGCTCAAGTCAAACATTTGTGTGCATAAATATGTCTTGTTTGACTTGGTCTGGGTGTTTTCTAAGTATTATATGCATTTATTTACAAAAAAAATGTATTTAAGTACTTTTATCACTTATATATCTAGTACCCATAGTTTTAATTTGGGACTAGATGGCGCGGTGTAAATTGTCAAGAAATATTTATTTAATTGTTTATCTATTGCTGAAAACAGCATTATAATCCGTCGCGTAGTTTAAAAGATCTAAGCGTACAGAGATAGGTTGCTTTATTTTATACTATGTAAAGAAGATATTCGTAAAACTCGTAAAACTCGAATGAATCATGATATTCGTAAAAATCGAATACTAAAATCGGGCGAATATTGCATGCCCTAGTCATTAGGTACTCTGTTTTTTTTTATTATTTGTCTACTCTAGTTCTTGAAATTATTTAGTAATCAGTATGTGTGTATAATGTAAACTCTGATAAATAACTCAATTTGGTTGGTTTTCAAAAATGTCTTTTTTTTGTTACCCACTCCTACTTGTTATTACGCTAATTCCTTAGATTACGCTGTGTTGCCAGCATCCATACAAGCTCTCAGCAGTTATTTAGGCAAGAACTATTTAATAGAGTAAAATCGTCCCAAAAACTAAATTATACACAGACAAAGGACGCGTCGATAACTTTTGTTAATTGCATGTCGTCAACCCTTACTCATCCTTACTCCATGCTTTGGAGGGCACGTTAAAGCGTCGGTCCCGACTGTTGTCATTAGATGATAATCGTTAAGCCAAGTCAGTGGCCTTTAGGCGGCTTGAAAACACTGGCCTCCGCCAACACGCAGTTGAGCAGCGTGGTGGAGTATACTCTATACCACCCTTCGATTGAGGGGAGACCCGTATCCCAGCAGTGGAATGAATAGTGGTTGTTGACGACGTAACTTCACGACACTGTTTATTTCACAAACTATACTATAAGCTTAAGTTTACGTTAAATTTAAGTAAATTTAATATTTAAGTTCAATTAATCGTTACAATGGGGAAAGGACAATCTAATGATGATGATGACTTAGCTGGCTAGACAACACGCCAATCAAGTTAATAACCGACCAAGTGCGAGTCGGACTCGCGCACGAAGGGTACCATTATCTATAAAAGCGGCAAAAAAAAAACACGTTTGTTGTATGAGAGCCCCCCTTAAATATTTGTTTTATTTTTATTTAATTATTTATTTTTAAAGTGAATATATAACTAAATATTATGTGAGTATTTCAAACGTCTACCTATTGCCGTTATTAATTGCGAGCAAAAACGAGCAAAAAATCACGTTTGTTGTATGGGAGCTCCCTTAAATATTAATTTTATTCATTATTTTGTATTTGTTGGTATAGCGGCTACAGAAATACATCATCTGTGAAAATTTCAACTGTCTAACTATCACGGTTCATGAGATACAGCCTGGTGACGGACGGACGAACCGACAGCGGAGCCTTAGTAATAGGGTTCCTTTTTACCCTTTGGGTACGGAACCCTAAAAAACACGTCAATCGGATGAGTGGTACTGCCGTGAAAAGGATATAGGTAAACCGACAACAGACAAGAATCGTCGAGCTATTGAAGATGCAATCTACTTTCACATAATTTTAGTGACGTTATGACGTAATTTTATTGCAATAAGATTGATGTGAAATTTAATGTACCAAGTTGATGACTTGACAGAGCGAGGTTTATGAACACAACTCCGTCACCTGAACAAACTGTTGAAGGTCAGGAAATACAAACATTTTACAATATTCTAAAAGGATTACTACAATTATTAATTTCCAATTCTCTTCAGGATTGTTGTATTCCTGCGAGTGAGTGAGGTCACCAGGAAGGAGATGCTGTATTGGCAGCGAAGGTGACGGCGCGCGAGCGATAATTTGAGAGTTGATATGGCGACTGTAACCTTTTCACAGGCGGGCCGTATGTTTGTTTGCACCAGACGTAGTATAAAAAAACACCATTGGAATATCATTAGAAATTAGTGACGCGGAAATTAGAAATTTGCACTTATTTTTCTTGGTAGGTTTGTTCGTTATTTGTATACGTTTTATGTGATTATAAGATAAAACATCGGACGCACAGCATGCGCCACAATAGCGAATTTTTTTTTTCCAATCCCGAATTGATATCGGAAAACCAAGGTCACTACTTTTTGATGCTCTACACGAATCCGAAGTCAGAATTTCGAAATTTTGAGTTTCATGGCAACGGACAGACAGAACGACCGGACGATTTCATATGCTCAATGAATTTCGCTGAAAATCATGATGTTTACGGCTGGGCGCACATTGGCTACTAGCAATTAAACTATACTTTATCAAGTTGAAGTTGTCTTTCTGGGAAGTTAAATATAAGTTAACCATTTGGGAATATGGGAAGTTGACTGTGTCCATATGAACCACAAGGATTCTGTCGACTAAGCTACCGAAACGTTGTAACCGCCGGCTCAGTATAAGTAATAGTACTAAGTACAACCGGGGTCTTGCTTGACGCTCAAATGTTCAAACCCAACCATGGGCGTCGAGAGGAAGTACAAGGGGATGTACCTGTCGCAAGCAAAAATTCGCAATACGGATCCATCGACCACAAAAGTATGGATATATTTAAATTTCAAATATCCACGCCAATCAAATTTTACAATATATATGTATATATGTATATATATATATATAAATATATGTATGTATGAATGTATATGTATGTGTATGTATGATAGAATATGTATGTACTTATTTATGAATGTAATATGTGTATGCTTAGGTATAGTTTACGTATAGTATATTAGTCACTTTTTATGTTTCTTGTAAATATAGTTTTAAACCGCATTCGTGGATATCTGCACTTCCCGAAGGTTGACTGGTAGAGAATGCTTTTAGCATTAAGTCCGCCTTTTGTACCATTCATCTTATTGTGGTCAATAAAGTGTTTAAATAAATAAATAAATAGCTTAATTGAAAATGTATGATTACAAATAGTACTTTATAAATTATTATTAGTAAGTAGATGCTTTTCCTGAAAGTTATGCTGGTGACACCCATGATCCCAATCAAATCTAAAGAAAACGAATTCACACACGGCTCGGCGCATATACAACATTTTTTTTTTCAATAATCTGTTGCCCACAGTTGATAATAGCACGTCGTGTCCTGTGGACTACTCGTCTACTAATAAAATAAAAAAATGAGCCAGAGTAGACGATGGGCGAAGTAAGTTTGAGAACCTACGGAATTCAGCTAATGAAATAAACGACTTCTCGGTTTTCTTTATTTTTTCAAAATGTGAATTGTATAGGCTCAAGCTGATATGCCAAATCATTACTTGTTAACGCTCCTTGCGATTGATTACACTAGTTTGTAAATAATAAATGAAGTCGGACGACTAATATCCAAAGCCAAAAATGTATATTAAAAAGGAAGACTCAGTGGAGGCATCTGAAGCGAGCCATCGATTGTTAATAACATCATAGAGAGCAGCGCACGGCCATACCCGACAGAAAAGGAATTCGGCGCGTTATGGAAGTGGATCAAACATGTTTCATTTGACTTTGCTCGAGGCTTCGATTCGTTTAACCGTATACCAATCCCCTATATAGGAGACCCTGTCGGGAACGCGAAGCGCCCCGTAGACAACAGACAGTCGACGCCTATTGAAGTGCTACGTGACCAAACACTCGTGGAATGCGGCGCGGCGCTATCAGTTGACTTGATATTTTCGAGCGAAGTGGATGCAGTGCGCCGTTCTTTTGCAGGATAAAGCCGCCGCGTAGTTCCGCATCGCTTTCGCGTTCGCTAAGACTGCCTACATTAGGACGTACGAGAAAATTCTCGTTCGTTTACCAAAATTTTACGAACAGCAACAGAACGAGCCCTAAATGAAACAATAGAACGATGCACATATGAGTAGCGCGCGCATTTTCGCGTATCTCTTAAAAACTATAGTAGCCGAGTTAATACGAGGATTACTTACTAGTCCTTGAGATCATCAGGTACAGAAATTTCAAATTTGTGAAAGGTGGTTTTATCGATGGGCGTCTTGGGGGTCTTCACTCTGAGGCGGTCCTTTGGCACAATTTCTGTGTAGCAGTTGTCCCATTCTACATACTCTATTACAAGGAACTCGCCCCTCATCATCTGAAAACAATATACAAATAATACATTAAACACCTATATTTTATTTTGTACCACTTAGTCTAACATACATATAGGGAGCGACCCACATTCATAAGTTTTCGCGATGAAAAATATTTAAATCAAGTTAATACGATAAAAAAATTATGAAAAAAAGATTTTTAATTTGAACGGTTTTATTGTAATGTACTAAAAGCTAAAAAATTATTCGGTAGGTCCCAGGTTCCAGTCATCACACCCCTCTCCCTTATGAAAGGCATTGATCAGACAAAAAAATAAAATCCATCCAGTCAACTCAGTTTACGCTACGCCTGAATTACGATTACATACTAGATTTAACCCAAACATAAAAACAAACAGGGCAAGCTAAATAAAACCGTTTAAAAATAGTGGGTTTCCTAAAAAATGTCTTGTCAAGGCTATGCTTAATTTTAGATACAAAAATTATTTTCCCTCTAAATGAATCCTATGATATGTTTCGTCATAAATTTTTTTCTCACGACTAGTCTCTAGGAGCATTAATTCAGTTGGTACGTGTCTTGGAAAATAATCCCAGCGAAAAATTAATAAATAAATAAATAATAAAAAATCATAATCTTTGACTGGCTGTATTTGTATCTCAGCACCCGATGGGCCTAATTTTAGACTCAATTTTGATATTTCAAATAAACTTACACCTGAGTATGTAGTGTACAAAGTTTACTTATCTATGAAATTTATTCAAATGCTGAGTCTATTAAATGTACTTAGTCTACTTAATTCAGGGCAAATTTGGGTATAAACTATTATAAGGGTCATAACGACATAAAAAATCATAGATGCATGCGCGATTGCGATAGTTGCCTTTATTTGTGTTGATATTGACTGAAGTAAGAAACTTTTCCAGTGCTAAAACAAAAATCAGAAAAGAAATAAACTGTATAACGATGTTTATAGATCGGGTGTCGATGAGAACTCGCGGGAACTATAGGGTTTTACGACGTTCCACAAGCTAAAACTTCCACCTCATACACTCATTGGAATTCAACAACCCACCAGATAAGTTTCATTAGGATTCGGTCTATTCTGAGATGGAGGTATTTCCAGACAGGCTATCTTGCAAGAATAT
The DNA here is from genome assembly GCA_937001555.2 of Hypsopygia costalis. Taxonomy (NCBI): domain Eukaryota; kingdom Metazoa; phylum Arthropoda; class Insecta; order Lepidoptera; family Pyralidae; genus Hypsopygia; species Hypsopygia costalis. Next base: position 1,923,711 of record OW443333.2, on the reverse strand, counting down.
ACACTCGTACAGCTAAGTAATAGTATACGTATTTCCCCAACGGCTGATTATTGAATATCACAGTGCCCTACCTACCTCAGTATTGCCAGAGGCCGTATGCTATTGGGCATGGTCATGCCATGTGTACGGGCGGGGTTAGCTTTGGCTCTAAGTTGGATTGAACTACTTTGACCTCAAATAAATAAAAATATATTTCCTGGACAAATTACATTATCTTTAAAAAAAAACTCTTTTTAGACTTATGTTGCACCATCGTCCGACCGCAGTGCAGTGTGCCGATGCGGCAGACCGCACGTCAAGTTTTATACTAAATTGCATAATGTTGCCCTGCGGCCAGACGCAAACTGTCCGGTGGTGATCATGCGACCGCGGCAGACCGAGGCAGAACCGCGTGCTTCCTACCGACATGGCGAGGAGCACGTGGGTGGCCTCAAATAAAATTTTAACAAAAATAAAACCGATTCCAAACATTACTACATTCATGTATGTAGATACGGGCTGTTGATGATGATGATGATGAAAAATATATGGGACCAATCTGGAAATATACTCTTTCAAATAAAAAAGATTTTTCAAATCGGTTTATAAATGACGGAGTAATGAAATAACAAACCTAACAATGGGTAGATACAGGCTAATGATGATGATGATGAAAAAAAAGTGGGACCAATCTGGAAATATACTCTTTCAAATATAAAAAGTTTTTTTTTCAAATCGGTTTATAAATTACGGAGTAATGAAATAACAAACCTAACAGTGGGCAGAATAGGCTAATGATGATGATGATGAAAAAAAAGTGGGACCAATCTGGAAATATACTCTTTCAAATAAAAAAAGTTTTTTTTCAAATCGGTTTATAAATTGCGGAGTAATTAAGTAACAAACATTAAAAAAAACTCCTTTTTTGGAGTCGGTTAAAAATCACTACCAAGAAATTACGCACACGCGATTTTTTTTACGAAGACTTTTTTTCAGAGAGATTTACTTGGTCCTGTAATTTCACCCGTCTGAAACCTCTATATGGGAGAAACAAAAACCGATATGAAAGAGAGTAATTTTTCACTCACTGAAGTCTTGAAACGAGAATGCTACCTGATTGTAACTCTTTGAGTGACAGTTAAGCGTATTCAACATTTGCAACAACTATAAACTTGGCAACACGTATGTGATGCCCCTGGTGTTGCAGGCATCCATAGGCTGCGGTAACTGATTTCCATCAGGAGGACCGTATGCTTAAAAAAATTGCTGTTTTATGATTCACTAGCCGTTACCAGCGGCTTCGCCCGCATGGTCCAGGAGAGCTGCAATTGATTTGTGTATATTTTTTTCTTGCTTGCAGCTCTATTCGGTGAGGTAGAGGTACTTTCTCAGTCGGCCAGTTTACAAATACGCTGTACCCTACCACTCTTTCGCCTATTTCGATACACGGCAGAGTACACCACGTGCAGCTGAAACCTGGCTTTGGCTCTAAAAAAACATTCGTTTGCTTGGTTGTTTTAAAAAAATCATGTTAGCAATTAGGTTCCATTCGACATGAAAGAAGACAAATGAACTTATTTTTTTCCCGTGGGAATAAAATGTTTTTCCTGGATAAAAAGTAGCCCATGTCACTCTGCAGACCGTAAACTAACCCCTGTTAAAAAATCATGTCGGTACTTAGGTTCCTTTCGACGTGATAGAAGGACAAATGATTACAGTTTATTTTTTCCCATGGGATTAAGATATTTTTCCGGGATAAAAAGTAGCTTATGTCACTCTCCAGACCGTAAACTAACCCCTGTTAAAAAATCATGTCGGTACTTAGGTTCCTTTCGACGTAAAAGAAGGACAAATTATTACAGTTTATTTTTTCCCCATGGGAATAAGATCTTTTTCCGCGATCAAAAGTAGCCTATGTCACTCTCCAGGCCGTAAACTCCCCCCATTAAACAAATCATGTCCGTACTTAACTTTTCTTCGTGAACTCCTATTCAAATAGCCAAATGTGAGAGTGTATCGACTTTTTTGTATGCGTTCTTTGGTCATAACCAAATACATACAATTCTAATAAACGATAACCATGCTTAACACTACATACTGGTTGTATTTTTTATAGATCTGTATGATATCTCTCCTGTACCTCTCTCTATAAGCTAGAAACTTGTCAGTGACAAACCTTAAAAAACCAAAGAGATTACGTTCCCTTGAACTCATTAAATTAAATTAATAATAATTAGTCATTAACTTAGTCTTAGAGTGGAGGCCACGTATGGGGCGACGAAGCGTAGGGCCGCCCCGTCTCTAGATGACCGACGACCTCAAAAAAGTGGCTGATAGCGGTTGGATGCTTAAAGCGGTCGCATATGGTAGATAGCATTGGGGAAGGCCTATTCAGCAGTGGATACAGGCTGATGATGATGAACATAAAATATAGTCTCTTCCTGTCTAGTGACCTCACTCACTCGCAGGAACACAACAAACCTCAAGAGAATTGTTATTTAGCTGCAGTATTCTATGAGGTAAAGGTACTTCCCATGTCCGGCAGCTTATAAATACGCCGTACCCTACCTCTCTTTAGCCATAGCCTCTTACTCAAGTTGGCTGGGTGCACCACGTGCAGGTGAGGTTGACTTTGGCTATAAAGATCACTATACAAGAAATAATTGCACGTAAATATTTGTTGAAAACACATTAGTCAGTTTTCTAGTGTACATATTCAATTACAAAAAGAACATTAGAAAATAAGAAGCAGCGATATAATAATGAATCATCAAAAATAAGATAAAGAATAAACATTGCACCAATCGATTTGAGAGAATGGCCCATATAGGGTAAAGTGACCGGTTTGCGACCACACTTAACATAATTCCGAAGTTCAACAAAAATTTTATTAAATGATACGAGGGGAGGCCAATAAGTTCGCGGAATGGAGGGGTTGATGGGGATAAATTTACCCGTCCAGGTAGGCTCTAGTTAAGCACCTCATTAAGAGTATATATACCAAGTTTGAACCTAATCGTGTCATTAACTTTTGAGTTATCGACCTGCAAACAACTAAATCGGGAAGAAGTCAGCCAGTATGGAGAAAATTGAACACCGTGCCGTTATTAAGTTTCTTACCAAGCAAGGAAAATCCGCTCAGACGATTTTTCAAGAGCTGTTAGCGGTTTACGCGGACTCTGCCCCTGGTAAAACCATGGTTTACAAGTGGCATGGTCTTTTCAAACAAGGAAGGGAGTCCATTGAAGACGACCCCCGCTCCGGACGGCCAATTGAGGCCACCACACCGGAAATCGTCGAAAAAGTAGAAAAACTTGTATTGGAAGATGCCCGACTGAAGAAGAAGCAACTTGCAGCAATGGTTGGAGTATCCGAATCAAGTATTTTAAATATCCTACATCATCATCTTGGGATGACTAAAGTCAGTGCAAGATGGGTTCCGAGAATGCTCACGCCACTTCAAAAACGCGAGCGTGTCGAGTGCTCTCACCAGTTTCTGGAGCTCTGTGGAGAGAGAAAGGAAGAAGTTATGGCCCGGATTGTTACTGGAGATGAAACCTGGGTTCACCACTATGAACCTGAGTCGAAGCAAGAGTCGATGCAGTGGCATAAAAAAGGCACACCTCCTCCAAAGAAGTTCAAAGTGTCACAATCGGCCGGAAAGATCATGGCGACTATCTTTTGGGATACAGAAGGTATTTTACTGATCGATTATAAAGAACGTGGTGCGACTATAACGGGACAGTACTACGCTTCTTTACTGGAAAGATTGAAAGAAGCCATTAAGAAAAAAAGAAGAGGAAAACTGTCAAAAGGTGTGCTCCTTTTGCACGACAATGCACCCGTCCACACGTGCCATGTTGCGACGGCTGCCATTCACCGATGCGGCTTTAAACAATTAAATCACCCACCATACAGTCCAGACTTGGCCCCCAGTGACTATTATTTATTTCCAAAAATGAAGAAAGAGCTGCGTGGAAAGAAATTTGACGACGATGATGAAGTCAAGTCGGCAATTTCGGCCTATTTTGACACCAAAGACAAATCATTTTTTTTCGATGGTATAAACAAGCTATTTGAGAGATCCGAAAAATGTATTAGGGTTAAAGGAGAATATATTGAAAAGGAAAAATAATTTGGTGTTTAATTTCAACCTCCTTCTCTCTCATTCCGCGAACTTATTGACCTCCCCTCGTAACATCTATATCATGTGTATTTTTTATTCATTGAACATAAGCCTAACTTTATTTTTTTTTTTTATTTTTTTTATACTACGTCGGGTAGCAGACAAGCATACGGCCCGCCTGATCTGAAGCGGTTACCGTAGCCATATTAACGCTCGCAACATAAAATATCGCTCGCGCGCCGCCACCCCCGCTGCCATCGCAGCATCTCCTTCCTTTCTGGTGACCTCGCTCACTCGCAGGAACACAACAACTCTCAAGGGAATTGTTATTTGGCTGCGATATTCTGTGAGGTGGAGGTACATTCCCCAGTCGGATAGCTTACAATTACGCTCCCTACCTCTCTTTTCGCCAGAGCTTCGTTTGTCAGTCAGCAGGTTGCACCGCGTGCAGGTGAAGTTGGCTTTGGTTCAAAGATCTTGATGAACCACTTACACCCCAAAACTTTTACTTAAACTTAAAACTTACTAGAGTATTATAAAATAAAATAATATTTTTTTCACGTTTATTCAATAATTTATAAAAAAAAAATTGGAGAAGAGGCGATGTCTCCACATGTCGGCCTCTCCCACCAGTTTCCCACCACAAGTCTACCGGTTTTCGGCTGCCATATTATCCTAATCTTATTGCGGGGGTGATAAAGTATAAATTACAACAAAACAAGCAAGCTTATGACACACCCCGTCCACTCCATACAAATGTCGCGTCGTTTACTAATACACAAACAATGACGTCTGTGCAGAGCGTAAGCGAGCGTGTGTGCGTCCGGCGCCATACAAACTGTTCCTGATTCGTCTCAGAGGGGAGGTGAGGTCGACACGAGAGAGCGGCAGGGAGTGGCCATACTGTACGTAGTACTATTACTTATGATATAGGTTCCTTGAGTAATAGCGAAACAAAAAGTCTTTACAAATTTGAAGCAAATCAGTATCAACTGATTTGCGCCCAACCGGCCGCAAACTCGATTTCGATCTAAATTACGTAATAACGTATTTGCCGACCACCCTGAATTTAAGAAAAAATCGAGATTTTGTATAATTTCGACACTTGAATAACTACATGGATATAGAAGGAAATGACCTAACCTTTTAGGGGTGTAAGTGGTTTATCAACATCTTCGAACCAAAGCCAACTTCACCTGCACGTGCATCCTGCTGACTGACAAACGAAGCTTTGGCGAAAAGAGAGGTAGGGAGCGTAATCGTAAGCTACCCGACTGGGGAATGTACCTCCACCTCACAGAATACCGCATCCAAATAACAATTCCCTTGAGGGTTGTTGCGTTCCTGCGAGTGAGGTCACCAGAAAAGAAAGAGATGTTGCGTTGGCAGCGGGGGTGGCGGCGCGCAAGTGATATATTATGTTGCGAGCGTTAATACGGTTACGGTAACCGCTTCACATCAGGCGGGCCGTATGCTTGTCTGCCACCCGACGTAGTATAAAAAAAAAACTAGCTGACTAGTTGAGTGAAGTGTAGGATTACCATCAAAAAAGTTATAGTGAGCCAATCATAAAAGATAGACTTATGCTATTGTAAACTTTTTTTAGATCTTTTTAAGAGGAACAATACCATTGTATGTCATTGTTGCATAACTTTAATTATTTACACAGCACACAAAACGGAAGCTATCAAATGGAATAATTTTCCCCTGTTTTTGCAACATTTCTCATTGGTGCACCGCTCCTATTGGTTGTAGCGTGATAGCCTTCCTGGATAAATGGGCTATCCAACAGATGTAGTGTATGTCCAACTAAGACAATACATACATTGTCTCGTGTGTTCGTGCATATTGGCATAAACATGAGTACACGCGAGCCGCGGGTGAGTGTGGACGTTGTATGAGTGTATGTGCGTGCATTGCCGAGCCAGTGACCTAGGGGTGGAACAGCAGCTTCTACAAGTGGCGACGAGGAATAGAAGACTTTTTCTGATTAGTGCCTTCAACCATACAAACAAACTCTTCAGTTTTATAATATTAATAACAACTTCTTTGAATCTGTTAAGTGGCCGCAAACTGGTGAGGGCCTTGGAACCTTACTGGTTCCAACTACTACTACTTACTTACTACTACAACTTTAGACTTACTTACTACCCTGCATATTGCAATATCATTGGAAAAGAAAGGACTGTACATTAATGCAAATGCATTAGATGACACATTGATTAATGTATATTTTAAATAACAGTAATTAGGAATAAAACAAAGAGATGAGCTCGGTAGTCGAGGTTAATAATGGCCACTTTGACTCCCAGGTAACGGGTTCGATCGCCGCACAACACAAACATTTGTGTGCATGAAAATGTCCATTTGTCTTGGTGTGGGTGTTTTTTAAGTATTATTATGTATGTATTTACAAAAAAAATGTATTTATGTATAATACCAGTTTCTAGTACTGATAGAACAAGCTTTACTTAGTTTGAGACTAGATAGGTGTAATTTGTATTATTTATTTAAACAGCAGACATTACAAAAAACACTTTGGCAATAATTATCAAACAAAGGATGTACCAAATTTCAGCTTAAATGAATGCTTATATATACGACCACAAAATTTTACTGTAAGCCTCATATGCTATCAAATTTGATAAGACTGTAAAATATTTAATTTTATTATCATCAACATGTAATTAATGATAAAATAAATATTTCAAATAAAATTTAGATTATTTGTTTTACCTACCTGATTTTGTAGTTATATATTAATTCAGTTACAACACTAGAGGAAATTGTAATCATTTCTTTCTGCTAATCACCTTGACATTGACAAGCTCGTTGGTTGAATGGTTGACAATGGGTACTATGACTCTGAGGCCGCAGATTTGATTCCCATATAAGACAAATATTTGTGTGCATGAACATGTCCATTTGTCTTCGTCTGGCTGTTTTCTATGTATTATATGTATGTATTTACAAAAAAATTAATTAACTGTTTTATCAGTTATCTAGTACCCATAGTACAGCTTTGCTTAGTTTGGGACTAAATGACAGTAGGTAATTAAAAAAACAATTGTACATTCAGTTATTTTGTCTACAAGGTAAGACATAAAAAAAGAAATTTGTTGTAATTAAAAATAATAAATTGGTAAAATAATGTGAATGTAATAAGAAAGGACCAGACCAATGTTTATTTACTAATCTACATATTAATTTGTTATCTAAATATATATATAAAGGTTCACCAACTGTCAAGGACTCGAATGTTTTGCTTTGTTGAATGAAGTTATAAGAAATTGTATTCTTTTGTGCATTTAGGACATAATTTCTTTATCATGACACACAAAAATATTATAATTAGAAGTATTATAATCAGTTATGAAATATATTGCTTACAAACTAATATTAATTTTCTTGCAGGACTTTATTGCATGTCCAGTCTAAACCATTCAGTGTTTACTAACTCAAGGGTACCTTCAGAGCTTTATGCTAAGTAGCACCTGGCCACTAAGTAGAAGGGGTAATACTGGTTTTCACAATGTCTAGAATTACTATTGTCAATGGGCTAAGATCACATCTACAAGGCTACTATGGCCTCACTGAAATAAAGAGGGTACACCAAAAATAAAAGCAGCACTCATCCTATTAGCTAGGTCACAGAATTTGACACATATATCTAAGTACGCCATTGATAGTTGATATAGTTAAATATGTAATTTAATACCCACCTTGATATTTGCTGTCCACCACCCACATGCTTCCTTCTCATTTGACCTCGCAAATACCTCCACCTCCTGATTCTCCACGAACTCCGTGTGTTTGCCGGTGTCTTTAGGAGGCAAAAAGACTTGTGAGAACGGGAACTTAGACTCCGGCTGCCAGCTACAACGAAAAATAAATAAATAAATAAAAGTAAATAAGGCCTCAATTACACAAAATAACAAAGAAGTCAAAAAACTACTCACTCATTTTCAAAGGCTACGAGAACCTCGTTGTCGAGCACGTCGGTGACAATGGCCTAAAAATAAAGAAATTTCAGAACATTTTGATGATCCAATAACTTGGTGGAGAAAACGCTAGAAATAAATGAGATAACTAGGTCAAATACATGAATATGCCTAAATAATAATTCTGCGGCGAGCTGTCCTAATTTTTATTCCGCAATCGTAGCTAAAAATACGAAAAGCAGTACATTTACAACACATGGAAAAATCACGCCCTGTCAGACGGACATGGCGTCCATTCCAGCCGCGATGATCTTCCCGGAAAAATATTTTTGTAAGTATATGATAAATCTTGCATCTGACGCTCGTAAACGAATGGGTTTTAAATTCACTTATAAAAGTACCGTTTATAGAACAAAACTATGGCGTACTTCACAATTTACAAACCTTATAATAAGCACCATTTTCACCGTACACCTCGACCGACAAATCCTCCATTTTGGTTTGAAACTTGAAAGCGTATTTGGCGTTTTCGGAGCGAGAACGAACGCGAGTAGAAACTATTGGCCAATCGTTCACAAGTACTTCGGCATAGACTAAAATGTTTTTTTCTTTTAAAAATAAATAATCAAGAAGGCAGCAATAATGAAAGACAACAACACATCGATTTGAATTCAGAAAATCAAGAATTCAGAAATAATATGTAACGATATAAAATTAATGGCTAATTAGTATTGTACTATTTAAATGCTGTATTACAAATTATAAGACATGAATATATTATTTTGCTATAATGACAATTTATTACTTTTTACGCACATTTATTCGTTTGTGTGTAGGTTAGGGATGTAAAGCGGTAAAATTACCGTGGTAAAATACGGTAAAATACCATATTTTACGTCATTTTCCGATATTTTACGTAAAATACGGTAACTTTCAGTAAAAAACGAATATTACACTCAATCACACACTTTCGTTTATCTGAGTGACTTATATAAACGAAACTGTATTAAACCATAAATTACCATTTGCAGATCTCATCATCAATCGATATCTTCTGCCAGATGATATCGAAAATGAAACTTGAATTTGTAGTACTTAAGTAAGTTGTCTTACAGTACAATATTGGTGATATAATCATTACAAAGAAATAATTATTTTCTATTTCTTGATTAGTAGTATGTAATATGCAATATAATCACAAGGAATCATAATTATGTATAAGTCTGTAGGCAGCGGTAACCTTACCACCAGGGCCTTCTGTTTGTTTTCCACCTTAGTGGTACACATAAAAAAAAAGACTGAGTTACAATGTTACATTAAAGGATCTACAGATTCGTCTTCTGTGTCTGATTGTTCGTCATCAAACAAAACGTCAAAGTCAAACATAACCATTTCAACAGGTTCTGTTTGAGTGTATTTTAAATTAGCTCGAATCATTATTAGTTTTTTATTTTGTCGTCAGTCAAACGGTTTCTAAGTTAGTGAATACCTACGCGGGCGTCAGCATCGTCCCACTTCAAAATCGATGCGCTACTGTATAGAAATAGTAATACTGTGGTAGTACGCCGGTATTTTACAAGACTTTTGGGGAAAATTACGTAATTTTGCAATCCTAGGGCACGTGGCATTTCAACAAATCAAAATTTTAAACATGGCCGTTACGTAACATATTTTACCGTAATTTTCGTAAATTACCGTAGTTTACCAGCGATTTCGGTAAAATTACGTAATTTTACAACCCTAGTGTAGGTACGTCATATTTACACAAAACGTATAAGAAATTTGCTTGAATGGGCTTCACTACCTTCGGCTCCTTAGCGAAAACACATTAGGTGCATAATGGTTGATCTTATTACTTTATACTTAAATAGCACGAAACATTTTAACCCTTACCGCATTAGACATACCTATCGCAATAAATGTATCGTAAGATAAAATGCTGTCTCACTTAAAATATATGAAACATGATGAAACAAATCATTTTCAATATGGTCATAAATTAAGATGGAGATGACACAATATCGCGATATCTTACATTATTGCGTCATAATCGTGACTCGAGAGTGCGCCGTGATAGAGTTTTTGTATTCTACCCGGTAAATTCCTGCGCTTCAAAACGAAGTATTTACAGATATAATCTACGACATTTTCTATCTCAAATCAGCATCTATAAAACGTAGCGTATTAAAATCTATGGCAGCTTTAACAAAATATTTACGATATTATCACGAGAAGAACATATGATCTACTTCACTTTATTGTATCGTGGTCGTTATGGTTGACTCCTGGACTCCCCTTGAGTTTAAGCGAAAAGAGAAAGGGAAGAAATGAAACCCTAAGGACAACATTCACATACTGTTAGAGTCTCGCAAAATTTCGATCAATGACACGGAACGTCCGGGGCCACTTGCAAAATAGGGAATTTCCCGTCTATTGATAAATTGCAAATTGCTGAACATAGATAATTAAGTGCTCGATTACGTATTCGTTCTTATTCGTTTATTTGACCAAATAACGATTTACCAAGGATAGGTGTCTATTATAGAAAATTGTGATTCGGCTACGTACGGTCAATAAATAAATGCACTTTCGGCAGCTAATATGTCCATATGAGATCTCAGTGAAGTTATCTGAATCCTGAATCACATCGCACAATCGCATTCACAGTTTACTCAGATTAAGGCTACTTTTTTCTAATTCCAACCCACACGATTGCTATTTTGTTATTGTGAGTTTTGAAGTAAAATTACTATTAAACTCTTGTCAAACTCATATTATTGGTCGCTCATGAATTGTTCAGATTATGGTTTACGACACGAACACGATAAACGTCAAGTATAGCTCGGTCGGAACGAATAAAAATCCATACAAACCGACCGCAATTCATGAAATTCGTAGTAAGAAATGTCCGAAATTTCGATCACAACTTCTGATTTGTCATTTCGGAGAAGACCGGGCGGGACCGATATGCAGGACTTATCCTAATATCTCTATGGCTTGCTGAACAAAGTTAAAAGCATTACATACAAGTACTTGCTGCTTCCTCTGAAGCTTTTTGCTTTTTGGATTGCTAGAGTTGGCAACACTGCCACCGGCTGATTCTGACAGTGTCATTTGTCAATTGAAATGTCATCATCATTTGTAATTTTTTTTTAATTATTGTTTTGATTGATGAAATGAAATCCAAAAAACTGCTACAGTGCCACCTCAAGCCTTCGTAAAAAAATGTAATTTTATTGCTAATATTCATTCATTGAATGTTGTGATTTTTAAAAGTGAAGTTAGATAAAGCTTTTTTCTTTTTGCCTGTTCTATCGGGTTGGATTACCCACAACACAACATTGTTGGTTACTGTACAATACTGTTTTGCACATATTGCATGTGAAAATTTTCATTTCAGATGAGTGTGGATAAGAAGATAGTTTTAGTGACTGGGGGCTCCGGCCTCGTTGGACAGGCTATTAAAACCATCATAGAGCAGGAGATGCAAGATGGTGGCGAATCTTCCATGAACGAAACATGGGTATTTTGTGGTTCCAAAGATGGTGATATCAGGTAGAATTTTTGAATTAAATTGCGTTGTGAATGCCTGTGCAGCATAATAATGAACATTAGTATTGACTCTTAAATACAATGGTTATTAATCCACAAAAATACATATATCAAAGTGGGATAAAGGTCTCATCCACCAATATGCTATAGTCGACGTAGCTGAACTTGTAAGATCCTAGACTGGCACGCACAATAACGCCATCGGGTTCCTCCGAGAATACAATACAATAACTATTAATCATTATTTTGACTCATCTGTAGAATGAAGTCTGATCTGTATTGTTAATTGTTTAACTAGTGCATTTTTAAGAGGGGAATGATATTTGTGATTGTCGTATCCCCAGTTTCAACACTAAAAAGCTTAGTCGGTTGATTACCGACTCAGTAGTTTTTTTTTAATAATTTCATAATATTTAAACTCTTAATTTGACTATGGGGGTCTGGTTCTATATAAAGATCAGTAATGGTAATTTTGGTTTCAGAAACAAAAGTGAAACCGAGGCGTTATTTGAAAAGCACCGTCCAACTCATGTGGTACATCTAGCAGCCATGGTCGGAGGGCTGTTTCACAACATGGCTCACAACTTGGATTTCTTTGTGAGTAGTTTATAATATTTTATAGATAAAATTTGCCCTTTTTTTTAAACTTATTCTACAGTGTGTCTGGGATGGACCTATAGATAATTTAAGCCAAAGATAAATCAAATTTCATCCACTAAACACTCCCTAGAAGGGGTCCATACAGGTCCCTTTTGAATTGGCTGCCATTTTTAATTTAAGTTTTTGTTAAAAATATTTGTATCGCAAAAAAGTAATTGTTACCTAGAAGCCCTACAGTTACAAAAAATATGTCAATTGAAAGCTGACAATATTGTCTTATTGACAAATGATTTTGCCGTCATTTTAAAAATAATCTCAACATGTAATAGTGTAAAATAAAAATAATGCGCATTTAGGAGTAAATCACATGTACTTTTTAATATATATATATTTTAATTGGGTTTGTCAAAATTTCTTCACCTTGTCTGATGGAAAGCACACTACTTGTCTGGTGAATACTAAATTTGAGGACAGCCATCACTGCGATTAGCGCAGCGGTGACGGTCCACCCCTTGACGATCCATGTAAGAATTCCTCGTACAAGGAGTACGAGGAATTCTTACATGTACAATGAGTCGTCTAATCCACCCTGGGATATAGGAATAGGGTTATATGAAGAGGAAAATATGTGTGCCGGCAGTAAATTCCACAACATTATGGTCGAACAGAGAAATGAGTTTCTGTATTTTTTTAATCTAAATATATAAAAGAAGAAACTGACTGACTGACATATCAACGCACAGCCCAAACCGCTGGGTCTATAGATTCCAAATTTGGTACATAGGTTCCTTATGACGTCTAGGGGTGCACTAAGAAAGGATTTTTCAAAATTCATCCCCTAAGGGGGTGAAACGGGGGTCCAAAGTTTGTATGGGGAAACAAGATTAGTTGGACTGTTTTATCTGAAACTTTACACGAGTACTTCTATAGATAAATGAATAAACACGTGTTTCAGGATTTTTCAAAATTCAACCCCTAAAAGGGTAAAATGGGGTGAAAAAGTCTGAAAATCGTCATGGGCATGGTTTTTATGGTTTATCGGGTGGCTGATTACGAAAACAACAACTATTTTATGATCTAACATAGCCGACGGTAACATAAAATCACCCCTGTGGGGATGCGATGGAGTTGAATTATATAAAATAAGAAACTGAGAGACTGACTGATATTTATCAACGCACAGCCCAAACTGCTGGGTCTAGAGATTCCAAATTTGGCACGTAGGTTTCTTATGATGTCTCGGGGTGCTCTAAGAAATAATTTTTGAAAATTCATCCCCTAAGGGGGTGAAACGGGGGTCTAATGTTTGTATGGGGAAACAAGATTATTTGGGCTATTTTATCCGAAACTTTACACGAGTACTTCTATAGATAAATGAGTAAACACATGTTTCAGGATTTTCCAAATTCAACCCCTAAAGCGGTAAAACGGGGTGAAAAAGTCTGAAAATCGTCATGGGTATTGTTTTTATGGTTTATCGGGTCGCTGATTACGAAAACAACAACTATTTTATAATCGAACATAGCTGACATGACATAAAATCACCCCTGTGAGGGTACGGTGGGGTTAAAATATCATAATATCAATATGGGTGTTGATTGTATGATTTTCTGGGACGTCAATTACAAAAATGGCATCGATTTGAAAATATCAACCCCTAAAAGGGTAAAATGGGGTCAAAAAGTCTGAAAATCGTCATGGGTATTGTTTTTATGGTATATCGGGTCGCTGATTATGAAAAAAACAACTATTTAATAACCCAACATAGCCGACGTGATAACTCTGTAGGGGTGCAATGGGATTGAAATGTCATAATATTAATATGGGTGTTGATTCTATGGTTTTCTGGGACGTTAATTACGACAATGGCATCGATTTGAAAATATAACGTAGTGGACACGAATTACTTAAAAAGATTTTTTAAATTTTACCTTTAAGAGGATGAAACGGAGGTCCAAAGTTTGTATGGGAAAACGAGATTAGTTGGTTTGTATGGGAAAAGATTAGTTGGACTATTTTATCCTAAATTTTACACGAGTACTTCTATTGATTAATGAGTAAACACGTGTTTGCCCCGAATGTCACGCGAGCGAAGCTGCGGGCGAAAGCTAGTATTAAATAAAATATTGTTTTATTTTCTTCTCACAGAGCTAAAAGAGAAATCATGTGAAATGCATAATACATAATTTACGTTCATTTGCGTCGCTTTTCGCTTGTATTGTGGATGTCATGTGGGTATAATTCACATTAAGTATGTAAGTTTTTGTTTATTGACGAGCTTAGTGGTCCAATGGCTAGTAATAGCCACTTTGACTCAGAAGTTGCGGGTTTGATTCCCACAGAAGACAAATATTTATGTGCATGAACATGTCTAGGTCTGGATGTTGACGTGATAACGTCTTATAACGATGAATGCCGGCTGCACGCACGAAAAAGCATGACTCATTGTCACGTTCCCCCTGACCCGAGCGTGCAAGCGGAAGCGCGGGACAAGCGATACCCAAGTAACACAGTGTAGCCGTATAATGGCCGACTTATGGTTTTAATGTATCGTTTTAGCATTAAAACCCAAGTTCTATATTAGTTTTATATACGTTTATAATGCTAATATAATGCTAATTTGGGCACAAATTAAACAGCTTTAGGTTCTTAATTGGTTTTTTATTCGCATGACAGAAGCATTATACCAACATTACTATGGTCAAAAAAAGTTGTAACCGCATTACAGAAGCATTATACTAGCACTATTACTGTTATTGAAGTTGCTAATCGCATTACAGAAGCATTAAACTAGCATTACAATTTAAGCAAAAGAATTATTGGAGTCTTTCAAGTGTTCACATATAGAACTCAAATAAGTCCTATATTTTTGAAAAAACATCCTTAATGCCGTGGTACAAATGCTTTAATAGAATAAACGTTGTAATTTAATTATCGTCTAGCGATATGACTGATGGTGACGAAATTGAATAAGTTTGTTGTTTGACATTATATTCTGGGTAACTTTTTTACTCTTGTTCTATTACTTGCCTTCAAATATTACTGCGAAATGTAGTTTACTGTCAATGTCTATATAGGTTTCATTGAAAATTTTCACGCGCCTTCAGTTTATAGAACCTTTGTTAAAAATGTTATAAAAAGATATGGGTGTAATAAAAAAACAATTGCATATTTTTGTGTAGAACGAAATTTTTGCTTGATTAACTTAATAGTTATGAATTAACTTGAGCTATCACTCTATTATAGGTCTATTAGTTTCTTACATAAGTCGAAATAATAATATTTTTTTGGTTATGGAATATTTACAAAATGGTGTCGTTCTAAACAGCTTGGTGAACCATAAAAAGGGCATATTAATACCATCAGCTGTATAAATACTCACATGTACATATTTATTAAGCCAGAGGCCAGAGAGAAGACTTTTGATAAACCACCGTAGTGTCATCGTCTGCAAAGTGGTTTTATATGTGTTCACTTATATACCAGTAGACTTCATGTGAACTGATTTAGTTCCGTTACAAAATGCAATTTTAGTGATCCTTGAACGACAAAACCCATTTTCTTTTATTTAACCAGATTTTTGCACAGCTTAAGTCTGTTCGCCAAGAGTTGATAAAAAGGTCTTTTAAACGGATTAATTACTACTAAGTGGATGTATGTACAGCTTTAAGCATTACTATAACTCACATATATTCTATTAAAGGTGAAGTGGCAACACTCGTCACGTAAACATTACTCTCAGACAGTTTTATTATATTTTTTTTAAATATTAACAGTATAATTATAAATTCTTATTTAACATATTTCTTGGTGCTAGAATTTCATGTGATATTATTTGTGACAAGTTATACGCCAGTAAAGTGCATAAAATCGTACAGTTAATGATCGACACATTTACAACAAATTATACAAGTCTAAATGTACATAAATATCCCAATAAGAAAGTAGTTATTGTGGAAATATATTTAATTGTGAACCAAAACGTGCTGGAATATATCTAAGTGACAAAAGTGACAATGTTTTTTTATATAATTAACAACTAGATACATTCAATAACATTGATATACCCACACTATCAGCTGTTTATTAAAAATTGACCTTTGGACCCATATGCACGTTGAAATATACATCGACATTTTCAACGGTCAGTGTAACAACTTCGCTGGCGTAAGCGGTATATCACTCACATGCAGATATATTCACCATAGCGCTCGGGTTCGATTCTGGCCTTATACTTCACTTTTTGTGGCAAAAGTTTTCAATTCATAGCAAGAATCATATTAATTAAGATAAAGTATAGATGAATATGATATGATAGAAGATAGAAAATTCATTTGATTCTCTGTCAGTTGATGAGGATTTAGAATGTTTATCATTTTTATCCACCGATCGCCATAATAGAAGTATTCCCGACTTAAAAATTGCTGGATATGAAATTAAAATAGAAGAATTGAGAAAAACTATTAACATTTTACAAGATAAATTACAAATAGCAGACAAGGAAATTGAAAACCTGTTATCTGAGAATTGTACGCTAAAAGAAAAAATAAATAATTATGACAAAAAAGTGAATGTTTTGAAAAGTCTAAGTAAGTCTACCCCAAAGAAATCAAAGCAAACGCGCAGAGATAAATTAAACAAACAAAAATTAAACCTCGATACAAGCTCTATTATTAATTCTTCTGAGTCGGTTTCCGTTTCCCCCACCTTGATACAACCATCAGTCGACGAAATCAGTTGTTCAAATCCGGAATCCAACAGGGAAGCAATAAAACCAAATCTATACATCTTCGGAGATGAACAAATACGTGGGTTGTCGTCACGTCTAATCAAGTCAAGATTCGGGAAGTGGAACGATGCATACAACGTGTCTGCAGTGGTGAAACCAAATGCTACGTACTCTCAGATAATAAGCTCTTTAGATAATTTAAGAAATACTATTAATGAAGATGATATTATTGTTTTAGCTATAGGTAGCCATGATAAAAATCCATACATTTTGTTTACTAACTTGTGCAACACTCTTTATAAATTCAGAGATATAAAAATTTTAGTATTAAATGTACGTAGTAATATGTATCTGAATACGAAAACTTTGAACTCGGAACTTAAATTACTTATAGATAACTATGACAATTGTGAATTTATAGACTTTCAATATGACACGGGTAAATACTCTAGTAAATATATTGAGACATTGATTACTTTTAAACTTAATGTAGAAATTGATTTCTTACGATATAAAAGAGAATATATTGACAGAATTAATGTAAAATCAACAGACAGTGAAAAGGGAAGTAATTTGTTATTTCGCTAGTGAGGATGAACACAGTATTTCTTTTAGTAAAAATATGGTTAATAATCCATGTGTAAATGAAGTGATGACTGTAAGAATATTACATCAAAATATAGCTGGTATTTGTAATAAGCTTGACTCAATAGAATTAACCCTTCAGGAATTCTTTGACGACAAAAATAAAAAAAATGACATATTATGTTTCAGCGAGACTTTTGTCAAACAAGGTACGGACGCTAATATAATATTAAGTAATTACAAATTAGCCGCATCATTTTGTCGCAAAAAAGGAAGAGGGGGGACTTGTATTCTGGTTCGAAAAGGGCTTGAAATAAAACCTATACCCATGGTGTTAAAATTAGCAGTAGAACAGTTCTTCGAATGTTGTGGTATAGATGTAGTTGATATGAATCTAATTGTTATAAACGTTTATAGAATTCCAGAAAACACAAAGTCGCACATAGGAGTTTTTCTAAATAAACTGGACACGTTGTTACATTACTTACTAACTAAATACCCTAAGAAAAAAATTGTAATCTGTGGAGATTGGAATATTGATATTTTAAAACAAAACGTATACGTAAAAGATCTTTTAAATATCTTACATAGTCATAATTTTAATATCCATATACTGACACCAACAAGATTAAACTCTTGTATTGACCAGATTGCAAGTAATACTAATCCAATAGAATGCGAGACTTATCAACTTGGCCTCTCCGATCATGACACTGCACAATCTATAACGCTTAAAGTTAAAGGACCTAAAAGTAGAATAACAACTTGGTTCGAATATAAAACAGATTTTTGTGCTTACAATGTCAAAAAGTTTTGTGAATGTATGTCATCTCTCTCGTTTTCGGATGTACTAGGAGCAGATAATGTAGCTGATGCTTTCGAACATTTTTATGGTACCTTATGTCTATTTTATAACCTATGCTTTCCTACAATTAAGGTAAAAATGAATAATAATACAAAAAAAAGAATTTGGATTACTAAAGGTTTAAGAATATCAAGCAAAGTAAAACGAAAATTGTATTTAAATTATATGACAGAAAACATGAATAGACATAATAATAAAATCAAGTTCAAAAATTATAATCGTGTTTTTAAAAAGTGTATATTACGCTCCCAAATTATAAACAATAATAAATATTTGCAAAATAATAAGAATAAAAGTAAAGCGACTTGGAATTTAATATCATCAGTGACATCAAATAAATTTAATTCCAATAATATTGACATGATTAATTTTGATAATAATTTATGTTCGGAGCCAATTGAATTGTGTAACAATTTCAATAAATATTTTATTAATTTGACGAAAACTAAGATACTGACACAAAATAAAACTAATAAATATGACATAGATACTAAACATACAATTTTTCTGAGACCAGTGGATAAACAAGAGATCTATAATATTATAATGTCTTTAAGTAATAGCAAGGCTACTGGGTATGACGGCATCTGCACAAAAATGTTAAAATTAATAGCAATGTATATATGCAGCCCACTGGCGCATATTATAAATTTATCTTTCGCAGAGGGTCATTTTCCTGAAAAACTTAAAATAACTGTAGTCAAACCATTATATAAAAAAGGAGACAAGTTAGATCCCAATAACTACAGGCCAATTGCCTTAGTACCAATCTTATCAAAAATATTGGAAAAAGCTATGTTGAAAAGAATAAATAACTTTCTAAACTTGCATACGATTCTTCACTCGGAACAGTATGGTTTTCGAAAGGGTAGCTCCACGACATTAGCATGTTTCAATTTTGTAAAGTGGGTGACAGAACGAATAAACAACAGAGCTCCCACCTTATCACTGTTCCTTGACATGAGCAAAGCGTTTGATTTTGTGAACCATACGCAACTTTTAAAAAAGCTTGGGCAATATGGGATCAGAGGGAAAGCTTATGACTGGTTACATAGCTTTTTGAGTAATAGGATGCAGTGTACTGAAGTAACAAAAATGACAAAGTCCAGGAATATATTATTAAAACAGTCATTTAGATCCAACTTTGAGATAATTAATTTTGGTGTCCCACAAGGCAGCATACTTGGGCCACTGCTGTTTATTATGTACATAAACGACCTTCCGAAGTCAACTCGTCATAAGTGTTTACTATTTGCTGATGATACGACTGTATTATTAGAATGCAATGACAAAGACTCTGTAGAAGAAGAGGCCAATGAGGCATTGTCAGATGTAATCAATTGGTTGAACTGTAATGGTCTACATGTAAATGTGAGCAAAACATCGGCAATGCAGTTTATACCCTATAACGCGAAACCATTGCCAATACGAGTTAATTATAGTGGTGAACAGATTAATGAGGCTGACACCGTAAAGTTTCTAGGTTTGATGATAGACAGTCATCTAAATTGGAAGAGCCATGTAGATTACGTATGCCATAAGTTGGATCGTTTCGTTTTTGCATTAAAAAGGATTCGACAAACACTTTTAACGACTGCAGCACTCACATCATATCATGGGTTTGTGTCGTCGGTACTGAATTACGGTCTCATCCTATGGGGTAACTCGGTAGATGTTGACAGGGCTTTTAGAGTGCAAAAAAGATGCATTCGAGCAATATGTAATTCGTGGTATACAGATAGCTGTAAGCCGCTATTTAAAAAATTAAAAGTGTTGCCGTTGCCTTGTTTGTACATTAGAAATGTCTGTATATTTGTAAATGAACATCTTGACTTATTTACAAAATATGTTGATATCCATCCACGTCAGAAAAGAGGCAAATTTAAAAATCAATTGTACCAGCCTCACTGTAAACTTAATATATATGAAAGAAATATTTACAACATGTGCATAAAATTGTATAATAAACTTCCTGACGAATTAAAAGTGTTGCAACATAGTAGATTTAAGACAGAATTGACAAAATGGTTCTTAGCACATTGCTTTTATAGTGTAAAAGAGTATTTGGACAACAAAGATATAATATAGGTAGAATGAATTATACTTTGACTATCAAATAATTTTGTAGAATATTGCTGAATTATAATTATAGCAGAGATTATGAAATGGACATTATGTAGTATATATTTTTGAATTGATGATTTAATTGTGACTTTTCCATTATTATAATGTATATTTTTTCTGTTACATATTTGCATACCTGCATCCAATCAGGTTGAATACCTTAACTAAATTTACAATTAAGATCACCTTGTATGAGTATTCTGGCAAATAAAGAATTTGAATTTGAATTTGAATTGAAAGAACTCCTAGGTGTACAACAGAACTCAATTGATCTTTCAAAATGCAAGCACTACAATGATATAAGTTTACGCTGTTCTGCAGCTCTAG
Source organism: Hypsopygia costalis (assembly GCA_937001555.2). Taxonomy (NCBI): domain Eukaryota; kingdom Metazoa; phylum Arthropoda; class Insecta; order Lepidoptera; family Pyralidae; genus Hypsopygia; species Hypsopygia costalis. The sequence goes on along the minus strand of OW443333.2, from coordinate 1,902,883 downwards.
GCTTTTACTTACTATTTAAAAATGCTATCATAAAACCAAAGGTACTGAAAACAGCTAAAAGCTGTACAGCAGAATTTTAGCATTCTAATGGTTCAGGTTTATGCTATTAAGCAGCAATAGGCATTTACTTACTACCTAAAAATGCAATTATATAACCAAAAGTACTGAAAACAGCTAAAAGCTGTATAGCGGACTTACGGTGCATTATAATGGTTGAAGTTTATGCTATTAAGCAGCGTTAGGCATTTAAAAATGCTATTGTAGATCCAAAGGCAATAAAATTAGCTAAAAGCTGTACATCGGCATTGCGGTATGCTGTACTAAAACTGAAGGCATTATAAAATCATTTTGTGATACCTTTAGCCAACCGCTATACAATCTAAAGTATTATAATGGCTTTCATATGCTTATATAGAGCGTCAGGCTGTTTGATGAACTTTTATAAGAGCTTATATAGACCTTAAGTTCTACATAAGTTCACGGCTGGTTAGTTCAAATGCCAATTGTGTTACTTGGGTAGAGAGGCACGATCTTCGGCGGCCTAGCGTTCGACTTGTGACGCATCTATCTCTCTTCCATTCCATTGGCCTATGTTTTTTTATGACGTTATCACGCAAAAATTATAGCCCGTAAACTGACTTTACAGATAACCAATTTTTTGTTTCTATGTATTATATGTATTTACAAAAAAAATGTATTTAAATATTATATCAGTTATCTAGTATATACAAGCGTTGCTTAGTTTGGAACTAGATGGCAGTGTGTAAAATACAGGCAATTTGATCTACACTACTTTGCGTGCTTCCGCCACCATTAGTTCATGCAAATTACTGCCGGCCGGCACCCACCCACTATTCCACCCACTAACCCCGCCGCTGCCCCGACTGCCGTGGTCGCATGTATCTTCTGTTTTAGATGTTGGAGATTTGCCGAGACGACCAAAGCAGCCACGGCAGTCGCATGCAACTACTAACGGCAGTAGTTTGTATGAACTAATTGGTGGCGGAAGCACGCAAAGTAGTGTAGATCAAATTGCCTGTAAATTTGACTTCCGCAGGCGCAAAATAACACCTGAATCAATTAACTATCTAGTGTGTAATTAGTTCAGGAATATTTATTTATCAATTATTCTCTTTCAGAGGGAGAATATGGCTATGAATGACAACATTCTCAGTACGAGTTACAAGAATGGGGTGAAGAAGGTTGTTTCGTGCCTCTCTACATGCATTTTCCCTGATAAGACTACTTACCCCATAGACGAGACTATGGTTTGTTATGATTTATATATTTTTATGTTAACTCCGGTCATGTCGATCATCATTGTCATGACGAGCTCGGTGGCGTAGCGGTCAATGACGACACCAACGCTCGTGGGTTCGATTCCCACATAGGACAAACATTTGTGTGCATGAACATGTCTGTTTGTCTTAGTCTGGGTGTTTTCTATGTATCATAAGTATGTATTTACAAAAAAAAATGTATACGTATGTTTATCAGTCTAGTACCCATAACACAAGCTTCGATTACTTTGGGGCTAGATGGCGCTGTGTTATTTGTCAGACAATATTTATTTATTTATGTAATGGTCCTTGGTCAATGTTATATAATTTTGGTTAGATCAAGGTTTTCTTGTGTTCCGCCACCGGAAACAGGAAGCTACTATGCGGGGTTCATTGTTAATATTTACCAATTTATTACATTAACCATAACATTTGTAACTGGTTTTGGGGTGTAAGTGGTTCATCAACATCTTTGAACAATCCCACCTGCACGTGGTGCACCTTGCTGACTGACTAACAAGGCTCTGGTGAAAATGGAGGTAAAGCATAGCATATTTTTTAAGCTTATCGCAGCCAAATAACAATTCCCTTAAGGGTTGTTGTGTTCCTGCGAGTGAGAGAGATCACCAGGAAGAAAGAAAGGAAGGTAGGAGTACAGGCTGGCAACGGATCGACGACCCCTTGGTGTTGCTGATCTCCATGGGCGGTGATGATTGTTTTCCATCAGGTGACTAGGGTTGCCACCTTTTTTTTGTGCAATACTTTAATTGCATTGCATTGGTTATTATAGGTAAGAAAAAAAGTACATAATATCAAAATAAAGTACAATTTATTTTTCTATATTATTATGTTTAACAACATATTTTTTTATTACTTTTTGCGGTTTGTATCAAATTTGTATTTCTACTAGACAATTGCACAGCATCTTTACACTCTATGTTTAAATTATAGTAAATAAGTAATTCATTTTTATCAAATTCAGAGATGCTCTGTTTCTTTCGACTCGCCATACCACTAAACTTTTCAAAATCTCAAAGAATCAAATTATGCGAAATGAAGTATTTTCGTGTACTTTATTATTCTCATAAAGTATAGAGTATAATTACCAGAAATAACGTACAATACTTTATTATAAAGTATGAGTGGCAACCCTAGTTCGATCATATATGTATAGGTAAATAAATAGTTTGTTTTGTTTGTCGTAGTAATCTTCGGAACAGCTAATCCTATTTCAAAGCCATTTTTACTGGAAGTTTCTTACAGGATTGATGATGTTACTGTTGCTCGTGTCCATAGGCTACGAAAGCTGTTTGCCATCAATCAAGCCATATGTTTATTTTCCATCTTTGTCGCCGTCAACCCTTACTCATCCCACTGCTGGGATACGGGTCTCCCCTCGATTGAAGGGGTTTAAAGCATACTCCACCACGCTGGTCATCTGTGGGTTGGCGGAAGCCCGTGTTTTTAAGCCGCCTAAAAGTCACTGACAAGGCTTTTATGACTGTCATCTAATGGCAATAGCCGGGACCAACGGATTAATGTGCTCTCCGAAACACGGAGAAGCTCGAGATATTATAAATCCATAGACAGGCTACAGTCGACGTTGCTTCACTTGCGTGTTCGATTAGACTAACCATTGTTACGAAAAAAAGATAGTTTATAGGGCTACACTTAGGGTATACTCATAATAATGTCTTAATAAAACACTTGTATATAATAGGTAGGGGAAAAAGTCTTTTCGCATTATAGTATGTATGAACTTGTAATAAAATATCTTTGGTTATACCATTTGTATCTGAAAGGTTTAGATATCTTTAAGAAGTTTAAATTTTAAAAAAGATAATTCTAAATTCAAATTAGATAAATGTGTGATTTTCATTTGTTTTTTTTTACTGTCAAGATGAGTGAATTTAATGAAAAAATTCGATACATTTTAAAATTTTACTACAAAAAAGGTAAAAATGCAACGCAAGCTGCGAAAAAATTTGTGACGTTTATGGACCTAGTGCAGTGTCTGTGAGAGTAGCACAAATTTGGTTTAGGCGTTTTCAATCCGGAAATTTTGATGTCAAAGATGCACGTCGCTCTGGTCGCCCTGTTACGGATAAAATGGATGCCATTTTTGAAAAAGTGGAGCAAGATCGGCATATCAGTAGTTACGACGTAGCTGAAGAACTAGGAATTGACCACAAAACAGTTTTGGCGCATAAAAAGGTCGTGGTCAAAGGCCGGCCAGGCTTCACAGACTCTGGCGAAACTCGGGTTAACCCGCAACAAGGTGATGCTGTGTGTATGGTGGTATTGGAAGGACATTATTCATTATGAGCTGTTACCGCCAGGCAGGACTATCGATTCTGATCTCTACTGTGAACAACTGATGAGATTAAAGCAAAAACTTGAGAGAAAGCTGCCGGAATTAATTAACAGAAGGGGTGTGATTTTTCATCATGATAACGCCAGACCTCACACATCTTTAGCCACTCAGCAAAAATTAAGAGAGTTTGACTGGGAGGTGTTAATGCATCCGCCGTATAGTCCTGACCTTGAACCTTCCGATTTCCACCTGTTTCAGTCTCTTCAGCATTCTTTAGGTAATGTCAGGTTAACATCACGAGAAGACTGCCAAAACCACTTATCGCGGTTTTTTGAACAGAAGTCCCAAAATTTCTATAGTAATGGGATCATGTCTATACCTACAAGATGGCAAAAAGTTATCGAACAAAATGGCACCTACATACTTTAGTTAAATGTAAATAAACTTTATTAAAAAATGTTTTGAATTTTCATATAAAATACGAAAAGACTTTTTCCCCAACCTAATAATAAAACACAGTATCAAGTTAGGGTATACTTTTCATATTCGAAATACCTCTATTGGTTCTTGCAAGAAAATTACAAATAATTATGACGTATTTAAAATTATCAACTAACAAAAATTAGAAGTTTATTAAAACACGCGGAAGAAGTCGCGGGTTACAGCTACTTATAGTATACAATGTTTAAACTACTTGTGCAATGGGGTGTGTTTAGAGGAGTTGTTCGACATGATGCCCACGGCCTCCTTCTAGTCGCACCGCTCGCCATCGACAGGGAATTCATCCTCACACATTGGAGCCTAAGTGGTCGCGTACTGTGTTCCAGAGAAGTTTTCTCCCGCGTACTGTCAGATGTGAAATGAACTACCTGTTGATATTTTTCGAGGAAAATACAGCATGGGGTTCTTCAAAAAGGGCGTAAAGAGGTTTTTTTTTCTGGGTCGGCAACGCGCATGTGATACCTCTGGTGTTACAGGCGTCCATAGGCTACGGTAACTGCTTTCCATCAGGCGGACCGTATGCTTATTTGTTACCTTAGTAGCATATAACAAACTAAAAATCTAAAAGATTAATGTAGTTGGTGAATCAAGCAGAAAGTGATTCATTTCTGCACTAGTGCTTATTTGGAACACTTTCATAATCTACTTTTCTTCGAACAATTGGAGTATGTAATTGTTAAAAAAATGTTGTTGCATTTTTCTTACTTGGAAGTGTTTCGTGGAGAAAATAAATTGTCACGTCAACAGCCGGCCTGCCACATCAGTTGTTACACACACATCAAGCTCGGTGGTCAACTGGTTAGCAATGGCCACTTTGACTCCGAGTTCGCAGGTTCGATCCCCGCACGAGACCAATATTTGTGTGCATGAAATGAATGATTTCACGGTTCAAGAAGAGTTATTTTTTATTAACAAATAATAAAATAATTATAAATATTCCTGGACAAATTACACACGGCCATCTAGTCCCAAACTAAGCAAAGCTTGTACTATGGGTACTAGATAACTGATTATACTTAAATACATTTTTTTTTGTAAATACATACATATAATACATAGAAACACCCAGACCAAGACAAACAGTAATGTTCATGCACACAAATATTTGTCTTGTGCGGGAATCAAACTCGCAACCTCAGAGTCAAAGTGGCCATTGCTAACCATTCGACCACTCGTCAAACAAAACTTGTGTAATAGAAAAAAATTGCTGTCGATTTTCATTTTGTTGACACGATAAAACATGACTCATTGTCATGTTCCGCCTGAGCCGAGTGTGCAAGCGAGAGCGCGGAACAAGCGATAGAGAGGCACGATCGGTCTAAGCGTCCGGCTTGTGACGCATCAACCTCTTTTCCACGCCATCGGCCGATGTTTCCATAAGACGTTATCACGCATAATTATCGTCCGTAAACCGAGTTTACAGTCAACCAATTTTTTTCTGTTTCAGGTACACAATGGTCCCCCACATTCATCAAATTATGGATATAGCTATGCCAAACGAATGATTGATATTTTAAACAGGTGATTATACTTCCTCCTTCTTCTTCCTCCGTGTTTCGGAGGGCACGTTAATCCCGATGGATGGACCGATGTCCCGGATGTCATTAGATGACAGTCGTTAAGCCAAGTGGCCTTTAGGAGGCTTAAAAACACTGGCTTCCGCCAACCCGCAGATGAGCAGCGTGGTGGAGTATGCTCTAAACCCCTTCGATTGAGGGGAGTCCTGCATCCCAACAGTGGGATGATTATGGGTTGATGTTGTTGACTATGATGACAAACAAGCGCACCACCTGTCTGATGGTAAGCAGTTATAAACGCTTGCTTGCCTGGTATCCACCAGGTATCACTCACGAGTTGCCGATCATGTAAAAACCCCTATCTTAATATATAAAAATTTCGTGTCACGTTGTTTGTCCGCGATGGGATCGTAAACTACTGGACCGATTTTAATAAAACTTTGCACAGTGTGTGCAGTTTGATTCAATTTGAGAGATAGGATAGTTTATCATCATCAGGTCCATTTTAGTCTCCACTACAGGAGCACGACCCTCTCTCGTCCGTCCTAGACAGAAGGAGGATTTGGCCTACACTCCCCACGCTGGCCAGACGGGTTGGGGAGGCCTGATCGATGTTTTATAATGTATTTCCCTTAGTCGCCTTGTACGACATCCACGGGAAGAGACGGAGTGATTCTATTCTAGTCTGCCGGAAACCACACGGCCAGGATAGTTTATAACTCATTGGAAAAATTAACGTAAAAATATTTAAAGGCGATACGAAGTTCGCCGGACCAGCTTAGTTTCCTTATAAAATAAAAATAATAATTTTATATATTAAACCTAGTAAACCTAATTACTTATGATCTTTTTTTAATGTACCTACATTTAAAGCAAAATAAATGATTCTGATTCTGATTCTGAATTTCCAGAGGTTACCACGAGCAACACGGCTGTATGTTCACATCGGTGATCCCGTGCAACGTGTTCGGGCCCCACGACAACTTCCGGCTGGAGTCCAGTCACGTCATACCGGCGCTTATTAGAAGAATGGACGACGCCATACATAATGGTTCGTTTTTTAATACCACTATGTGACAAACAATAGTAGTTTATGAAACTGTTGCATAATAAGGGTTATTAAAATACGAGTGTGAGTTTATAACACGAGCCGAAGGCGAGTAATACCACACGAGTATTTTAATACCTAATTATGTGCAGTTTCATACACTACTTTATCTAATCTCATGAAATATATGATAATAATATTTTAAATACAACCATGTAGTTAATCTATCAGCTATAATTCTTACATAAAAATCCATTTGCAGATCGAGCATGCATAGTACGCATGCGCGACGCGCCGCGCGGCGCCGCGTTCACAGATTATGTAGAAAAAATTTTGCATAGTTGCAATGTATTTGCATTGCAACCTGTTTAAAATACCTGTATCCAGGGCTGAAGCTGTATCGAAATGGTAAAAAAGTTATTTTACGATACAGTTGTCCATAGAAGAGCTGTATCGAAAAATAACTTTTTAAATTTATTTTGACAGCTTGTGCGTAAAGACTGTCATTATGATACTGTGTTTAGTTTTTTAATATGTAAATTTCAGTATGAGATTAGATAAACAAATTTACTTAACATCAGCCCTGCCTGAAAGTAATCGTAGCCTATTTATATATAGTACTAGCTGTTGCCCGCGACTTCGTCCGCGTCAATATCAGTTATCGTGGTAAGACCATAGGAAATCAAGTACTTAACATAGCCGTATAATTAAGAAATAGTACATTATGGTACAAGTGTGTAATGTTGGTGATTACCGCTGAGGCGCTATTGAGACCCGAACCTTTTAGGCGAGGGTCTTAAGAGAGCCGAGGACGGTAATCATCAATACACACGTGTATCATACGACGTTTTTCAACACACTTGCGAATAAAATAATGATAAAAAACTATAAAACGAGTTGTGAAAAATGGCGGGAAAAATTAATCAGTTTTTCTATGCGCGAGCATCTACAATAGCGGTCGACAATAGACTAAAATAATGAGGTTTTTTTTTGGATTTTCACGAACAACGTTTTAGCCATATACAAAATGGGAAATTTAAAGTTTTCTTTATTACAGAAAAAACAAAAGTTATATAATTATATTAGTTATATAATATATAATTATTTAAGTGAAAATTGTATTTATTGTTTAATAAATACAATTTTTTGTTCAACTTGTACGTACGTGTTTACGTACAAGTTGAATTTTTCATGCAACGTGCATGAAATGAGCAAGCAATAAGTACATTATTTATTTGTACTATTGAACACTATCTTTTTGGAACTAAACTTTTTTAAGAACAAAGCAACTCAACCAATAAAAAAAAACTCATAACTCACTAGTGAATAATAGTGTACATCCAAATCCAGAACCCTAGCTCGTAGCTAGGGTTCTGGATTTGGATGTAAAACGCCAATGACAACTTGCAAGGATTTATTCACGCAGGGTCTGGTCTGCAGGACTTCACAACACGAAGTTCCCACTAAGATTCCAAATCGCAGGTCAAATCGAAGTCCAATAGTATCGCTGAGGTCGTAGGTTATCGCTTGTCTCGCAGGTAGATCGCTCGAAGTTTACTCTTCCGAAGTCCAAACTGAACTGCCTATGCGCCGCGGCGGTCGCTATTTATATTCGCCGTCAAGGGTTCTCGAATATTCTCGTATGTACTTCCCTTCGGTAAGTCATCGTAATGTCTCGAGACACATCTCGAACATTTTCATGTCATAGTGTTATGAACCTTATGGCAGTAGACATACGGGTCATTATTGCTTGCAGCGAAGTATGCGGCAACTATTCTAGAAGGTTCCATTCTAGATCGTTCGAGACAGGACCGCGACAATAGTAATGAAAAAGTGACAGTTTGATTATAGGTGTCATTACGTGCCTAATTGCAGTGAAATAAGAGCCACTTTATGAGCAAGTGTGTTGAAAAATAAAATATGGTGAATAATTTATGTAGGTACCTACAAATTTTATACCTGCTTTGAAATTTGTTTGCAAATAATGCATTAATTACAAATAAATTTGATTACCATAAAAAAAGGTTATAGTGAGTTAATCTTAAAAGATAGACATATGCTGTCACGGACTTTTTTTTAGAACTTTTAAAGAGGAACAATTCCGTCAGACATGATTTTTGCGTAACTTGAACCATTTACGCAGCGCACGCAACGTAAGCCCTCAAAAGGAATATTTTTTCCCTATTTTTCATTGGTGCTCCGCTCCTATTGGCGGTAGCGTGATGTTATATAGCCTATAGCCTTCCTTGAAATATAGGCTATCTAACACTAAAATAATTCTTCAATTAGAACCAGTAGTTCCTGAGATTAGCGCGTTCAAACAAACTCTTCAGCTTTGTAATATTAGTATAGAAGTATAGATAGACGTAATTTTATGAAATTATTTAAAAATCGGGATGAGCCCGGTGGTCGAATGGCTAGCAATGGCTACTTTGACTATGAGGTCGCGGGTTCGATTCCCGCACAAAACGAATATTTGTTTGCATGAACATGTATGTTTGTCTTGGTCTGGGTGTTTTCTATGTATTATAAGAATGTATTTAAAAACGTAACGTATTTAAGTATATTTATCAATTGTTTAGTACCCATAGTACAAGCTTTGCGCTTAATTTGGCACTAGATGGCGCTGTGTAAATTGTCGCGAAACCAATTCGAATTCAACCAGGGTTCGAAATTATCAAGATAATAACGCTTCTTGATAATTATCCGATAATTATCGGATAATTATCACCAGTGTAAGAAATTCATTTGTTATATTCTTTTGTAACAAATGCATTATAATTTGAGTAATTCTAACAACAAAAAATAAAAACAAAGAAATTTTACAATTTTTATTAATTATCCAATACAAATTAACATAATTAAAGGTAGTTTGAGAAAACATCAGTGTCGTTAGGTTCGACATTATAAATAAAATAAATTGGATTGACCAAAGAAGCCAATGGGATATCTTCATCTGCGTAATTCGAACTGAATTTTTCCCCTTGGCCGTTGATACTTCGTGCGTTCGGATAGACGCAAGTGCGGTCATACACGTTCGAATACAGTGCACTTTCACGTGCGCAATGTTTTGTTATTATCAATCGATAATTATCAATCTGTTATTATCACGATAATTATCATGGATAATTATCCTTTCGAACCCTGAATTCAACATTCATAGTTAGGGAGACAGCACAACGTCTGTCGTGTCAGCTAGTTTATTATAAAATATCGAATAATTTGAAAAATTTACAAGGCAATATATTTAAGAACAATTTAAGCGATTGGCTAATGAGTAACTATTTTTGTTATTAGTGCTCCGTCTGTTATGCTCTCCTGAATAAAACTTGTGATGTGTTTATATGCACCCTCATATGGAGGTTAGACGAGCGCGGTGGTCGAATGGTTAGCAATGGCCACTTTGACTCCGAGGTCGCGGGTTCGATTCCCGCACAAGACAAACATTTGTACATGTCTGTTTGTCTTGGTCTGAGTGTTTTGTGTATATTATATGTATGTATTTACAAAAAAAAAATGTATTTAGGTATAGTATCAGTTATCAGTTATTGGTCAGGGAGTTTTCTATGTATTATATGTCTTATTTAAAAAAAAAAATGATTTAAGTATTATATCTGTTATCTAGTATCCATAGGACAAGCTTTGCTTAGTTTGGGCCTAGATGGCGCTGTGTAATTTGTCCAGGAATATTTACCTATTTTTATAATTTAAAGACTATTGTGACAAAAATACTTCCTAATTATATGCTCGTCTATAAAATACATCCCCCCTACTGATAGTATTATATTAATCTTTTATTATTTGAAATGGCTTAAATTAGTGATGTTTACAACACTATTAGCTAGTGGTATGGTTTAATATTTAAAGACCCACCGTACCACCAGAGGTACGGCCAGGGTACGGTGGGTCTGAAGCGGTCTTCATGCAGGCTGAATACATCTACCAATGTACTTTAATAAGAACTCACGTGATATTGTGTATTCTAGCAAACAAATTATTATTATCGAGTAGAGTGAGCGGGACGGCTATATAAGCCCAAAAGTCACTCTTTTTGATGAAACTTGTCACAATTAAAGACCTCGACATGCTTGAGGTTTGTGTCGATAAAAAATTGAGATCGATCATGTCCTTGAGGAATGATCGTCAAATACATTTTCCTTTGATATCAATGGAAAACATACACTCAGCGAATCTACTCGCTCCACTCAACCTAGATTTCAGCCCCGTGGGCTAGAATCCAATCAATCCTCCTGGCTTGTTCCCTATTTGGGGTCAGCCCTCCTGGTGTTAGGCCCATCGTCGTCAGCATGTCATTATGGATGGTTCGTATTGTTAGCTTCTATTCGGTAATCTATTATTTTATTGCCACGTTCTTTCTTTTTAAAGTACTTAACTTGACTTAATATTGTAAGACGACTTTATTCCCCTTTTTAAAAAGTACTGAATTTGACTACACCTTGGAAGTTGCTAAAGTGGGGACGGTGCCAACGCCATGCGGTCGGCCATTCTTGTTCGAGACTTCAAGCCGGTAACACGTGTGAAACGCTGATCAGTTGAGTGAGATTGTGAAACTTGTGCTGATGTAAGTAAAAGCTGATTTATGATAATATACTGCCGTTTTGATAGGAAATTGTTTCTCAATCATGATTAGTGGACACAACAATAAAATAAGGATATTTAAATAACGTGTGATTTTGATTTCTTTCCTGGTGACACCCCTGTGAATTGAACAGAGTGCTTACAGTATCCAGGTAGTTGGTGGGCGGCCTCTGCCTCTTTTGCCCTCCTTCATTGTTAAGACCCTTCGTGTCATATGCTCTTCACTTCTACGCATTACGTGTCCAAACCAGCGTAAGCGGCTTTCTCTCATTTTCTGTTGTATTTCCACTACCTTAAAGGTGGGCTAGAATCCGCCCTAGTTAAATTGTCATTTGGTTGATGCTGCTGAGCCCTTCCGCTTCACAGGTATTCTGCGAGGTGGAAGCACTCTTTACGGTGCACGACGTTTATATAAATAAATATTGTCAGACAAATTACACAGCGCCATCTAGACCCAAAGTAAGCGAAGCTTGTGTTATGGGTACTAGACAACTGATAAACATATGCAAATACATTTTTTTTTTTGTAAATACATACTTATGATACATAGAAAACACCTAGACTAAGACAAACAGACATGTTAATGCACACAAATGTTTGTCCTGTGTGGGAATCGAACCCACGAGCGTTGGTGTCGAAGCGGCGTCATTGAACGCTACGCCACCGAGCTCGTTATTATATAAATTGAAAGAAATCTGTATCTCCAGGTGATCCAACATTCACGGTGCTGGGCAGCGGCAAGCCTCTGAGACAGTTCATCTACTCGCTGGACCTCGCCAGGCTGTTCGTTTGGGTGTTGCGGCACTATGACAGCGTAGAACCTATCATATTGTCAGGTAAAAACATTATCTATATATATGTATATATAGTTAATTGATTCAGGTGTTATTTTGCGGAAGTTAAATTTACAGGCAATTTATCTGCACTACTTTGCGTGATTTCGCCACCAATTAGTTCATGTCATGCATACTACTGCCGGCATTGGTGGCGGGCACCAACTACCATTAACAGATGCATGCGAATGCCGTGGCTACTTTGGTTGTCTCTGCTTCAGCTGCTGCGGTCTAAAACCAGTAAACTGAAGCGGCAGCCGGCCCGTCACGTCTGCCAATACAGCGATGGCAAATGGGGGAGGAAAGTCCTGTACGTAACGAAGCGTCCCCCCCCCCCCCCCCCCCCCCGCCCATCTCTAGATGGACCGAAGACCGTAAAAAAACAGCAGCAAGTATGTGGAAAGCGGAGGATCCCATATGGTGGCAATTAGGGAAGGCCTATATCAAGCAGTGAATAGATACAGGGTGATAATGATGAAGACCTTTTTATAATATTAGCATAGATATACTATGTGGAGATTCATCATCATCATCAGGTCATTTTAGTCTCCACTACTGGAGCACGACCCTCTCTCGTCCGTCCCAGACAGAAGGAGGATTTGGCCTACACTCCCCACGCTGGCCAGACGGATTGGGGAGGCCTGATCGATGTTTTATAATTTATTTCTCTTAGTCGCCTTGTAATACATCCACGGGAACAGACGGAGTGATTCTATTCTAGTCTGCCGGAAACCACACGGCATGTGGAGATTAATAGACGTTAACTTCCTTACGTTTCAGTGGACGAAGAAGACGAGGTAACAATCGGAGCCGTGGCTGAATCCATAAAGAAAGCCCACAACTATCAAGGAGAGATTGTCTATGACACGAGTAAGTCGGACGGCCAGTACAAGAAGACTGCGTCCAACGCGAAACTGCGGAGTTTGTACAAAGAGTTCAAATTCACGCCCTTCGAGACCGCTATACAACACACCGTCCATTGGTTTAAAGAGAACAGAGAAACGGCTAGAACATAGCAATAATAGTCATGTTTAATAAAGTATTTATAATTAAAAAAAAGTTTAATTAAGTAAATATTCCTGGAGAAATTACACACGGCCAATCTAGTCCCAAACTAAGCAAAGCTTGTACTATGGTGACTAGATAACTGATATTATACTTAAATTCATATAATACATAGAAAACACCCAGACTAAGACAAATAGACATGCACACAAATAGTTGTCTTGTGCGTAAAAAGTATCCCAACTATTGGGACGGGAGCCCACCACACTTTCCCCCACTGTATCTCCTGGGGCGACCGCCAAAAAAGGCAACGAGCAGTGAAGTCCATTGCAGTCCCGGGGGTAAAACTACGGCTGCCTTTGAAACTCACAACGAATTGAATCAAAAGAAATTAATAGGAATAGCTTTTGTAATTTGACTTCCTCTCTTGACAATGTGAGATACAGCTATATGGTAAATAAGGCATTAAAAGCTTAAAGAAATGGCTAGTCAAGTGAAGCCCAACTGCCGTGCAACACGGATTTTATCTATCTATATAACGTTTAGAGCCAATTTCAGCCGGGGTTCCGTTCTGATCATAGTACTCTCTCTCTCCTCTCGTCAAGATAGCCGATGATTTGAGGAAAAATATACATGACCGACAGTTCATGCACACAAATTGTTGTCTCGTGTGTAAAAAGTATCCCAACTATTGGGACACTTTTCAAATTGTAAAACACGTCCACCCACAAGGTGGACAGACGACCTCATTAAGACCGTAGGGTCGCGCTGGATGCAAGCCGCTTCCAACCGGTCTTATTGGAGATCTAGAGGGGAGGCCTATGTCCAGCAATGGACTTTCAGTGGCTGAGATGATGATGATACATGACAAACTTCTTACTATAGTAAGAGTAATGCGTATACTCATCCTGTTGGACTTCTCGATTGCATTTATGTAATATGGTCAATCACGACATTTTAGCTGCCGTTCTTCATCGATTCAACCTTTCACCCATTACTGATGCATGGTTCCTTATATTGGCTGCAGATCTTAACTGGTGAAGATCGATGGCAGGAATTCAGTGTTAGGTTAGTGCTGGTATTCCACAGGGTAAAAAATATTATGCAATAGAGTCCCAATCTTAATACAGTAAGTAGTGAAGTACTGGAAATTTTAAAACATATTTTTCTGCCAAATCGTTTGTCTCGCTCGCTCTCTCGGAAAACGGGATTTCAAATCACTCCAAATTCCTCGTCACACCCGCATCCATAAATCCGCTTTCGTACTCTTTATTTGTGAAAATAAAGACGTCAAATAAAAAAATATATATTTATTATACATTCTTAAATTGCAAAGCTGGTTCCAGACATGTGTAGAGATCTTTACATAGATGATCATAAAGAATCCTTTGATTTTCAAAGGACTCCCTCCAACAAATCTTGTTAGAAAAAATAAGAAATTTCCGCTGAAATTACGCGTTTCCATTTCGATAGATTGTTCCCACTTGCTCCCTCTGTTATGCTCTCATGAATAAAACTTGTGATGTTTCATATGCACCCTCAAAAGAGCAATAAAAACTGAAGAGCAGCCATGGACACACTCTATTATTATACTATAATCCTATAATCCGGAATGACCTGTAGGTAGAGATCGTCTAATATAAAAATGAATAAAAATAATCTGCTGCACACTAAACAATTCGGTTTCACTCATGGACGGTCAACATGTGATGCTGGGGTAAAATTACTAGAATGTATATATGAGGCTTGGGAGGAGTCACGGGACGCCTATGGGGTGTTTTGTGACTTATCTAAGGCTTTTGATTGTGTGCAGCATGAAACTCTAGTCAGAAAACTACACCACTATGGTATAAGAGGCATCGCTCTTGATCTTCTTACTTCTTATCTGAGTGATAGGGTTCAGAAAGTAGATGTTAATGGAAAGCGATCACATGGATCAGCTGTAGCGATGGGGGTGCCACAAGGCTCTATTTTGGGCCCTTTCCTGTTTCTCGTGTACATTAATGATCTACCTCATCTTGTAAAGAATAATCACGAAATAGTATTGTTTGCAGATGACACTTCTTTAATTTTTAAGGTAAATAGACAACAATCAGAAATTGACGATGTAAACAATGCTCTTTCAAAAATAGTAAACTGGTTTAGTGCTAATAACCTACTTTTAAATGGTAGTAAAACCAAATATGTTAGATTTTTTACAAAAAAGGTGATGAACCAGTGTGGTGATGGACAATGAGAGATTGGAATTGGTCAATAAGGTTGTCTTCCTTGGGATAACATTAGACTCTAAATTACAATGGGGCCCACATATAGAAACGTTATCAGGTAGACTCAGCTCAGCAGCTTACGCCGTAAGGAAAATACGTCAACTGACTGATGTTGACACTGCGCGTTTAGTTTATTTTAGCTATTTTCACAGCATTATGTCATATGGTTTATTGCTTTGGGGTAGTGCTGCGGATGTAGACTCAATTTTTGTGCTCCAGAAGCGAGCTATCCGTGCTATTTATATGATGAGTCCCAGGGAGACACTGAGAAATAAATTTAAAGAGATAAATATTATGACATTACATTCTCAATATATTTATGAAAATCTTATTTACGTTCATAAAAATCAAACAAAATTTAGGAAAAACAGTGATCTCCATCAATTAAATTTAAGAAATAAAAACAAACTCGCTGTGCATATTACGAGGCTCCATAAAATCTCTAACTCGTTCCCAGGTCAATGTATACGCTTCTACAATAAACTTCCAAATGACGCGTTTAAATTATCCATGGGTAAATTTAAAAGATTTATCAATACTAGACTATGTCAAAAGGCTTACTATTGTATCTCAGATTACATAAATGATAAAAGTATTTGGAAATGAATTGCTCTTGTTATGTTATGTTAATGATTGTATTTGTTTTTAATGTAACGATATTGGCAATTAAAAGAGTCGGCCTTGAGTTTCTTGCCAGTTCTTCTCAAGAAGCCCCGTCGCCGGAACTGGCACTTAAATTCACTTTCACATTCAAGATAGTGTGATGAAAGTGAATCTAAGCTCTGCGGATTTAGAGTAGTAATGATTTACACATGTTTCTTATATTTAGTTTGTATGACGTTTCTAAGTGCTTTATAAAGTCCAAGGAATAAAGATATTTTGACTTTGACTTTGAATGTTAACTCTAGACTTAGGCAATATATGAATCTTAAGTGTGAGCATATAGGAACAAGTAGGTGTCATGTCGTTTAACAGCAAAACCACCTACATTCCAGTGTCTTCTAAAACCGATCAACTGTGATCTCAGAAAACATAAATAAATATTCCTGGACAAATTATACACTGCCATCTAGTCCTAAACTAAGGAAAGCTTGTACTATGGGTACTAGATAACTTATATTATAATTAAATATATTTTTTTGTAAATATAAAGCTACATATAATACGTAGAAAACACCCAGATCAAAACAAATAGAGATGTTCATGCACACAAATATTTGTCTTGTGTGGGGATCGAACCCGCGACACCGGAGTCAAGTGATCATTGCTAGCCATTCGACCACAGGGCTCGTCTAAATATTTGTGAATCGTAAGGAAGGTCACCCTTTGCCAAGAGTTACAATGTAAAATGTAAAATATATTCAAAAACATTTGTAGACAATTTGCACATGTCTGGACCCGGCTCATACAAAATAAACTATCACATACTGTATAAGGAGCCATTCATAAATTACGTCACACGAATTTCACGATTTTTGACCTCTCCCCCCGTCCTTGTTACAGCTGGTCACATTTGTGAGACTCCCTCCTCTCTAGTGTGACGTCACATATTTTGCAATTTTACATCTAGAATTGCAAATGTTTTTGTGTTTTTCGTTAATGGTACAAAGTTCGTGTTTTAACACTTAGATTATAATAGATTTTGAAATGTCACGTCACGAAATTTAGAACCCCTCCCACCTCATTGTCACACAATATCACACTTCGTCGACCCCCTCCTTCCTCCTTAACGTCTGACGTAATTTATGGATTGCCCCTAACCTCTAATAATAAGCCTATGAAAACAATTGTACATTAGTCTATATGGTGAGTCCTTGTTCATCGTAGGTGACGAATATTTTCTCTATGGCCGTGACGTACGCCGCCGTCCGGAGGTCGAGCTCCAAGTTGTGTTTCTTGGCGGCTGCCATCACCATCTGAGGATAATCAAATTTTATACATCGGGTGGCAAACAAGTGGTATACTTGTCCCGCCCGTCTGATAAATAAATTCCTGGACAAATTACACACGGTCATCTATTCCTAAACTAAACAAAGCTTGTACTATGGGTACAAGATAACTGTAATTAAACTTAAATACATTTTTGAAGTGAAAACTTCTTTAGCGGCGTTGTGCACTTTTTGGGATAGGTAACTCGCGTCAGGACTCGTGTTAATGTTCAAGTTTTCACTTCTGCCGGCACTCCCGGAGTGCAACCCGTTTTTTTTGTAAATACATACATATAATACATAGAAAACACCCAGACCAAAACAAACAGACATGTTCATGCACACAAATATTTGTCTTGTGCGGGGATCGAACCCGCGACCTCGGAGTCAAAGTGGCCATTGCGAACCATTCGACCACCGAGCTCGTAACATGACATATCACTCGCACACCGCTATCCCCTCTGACAACGCAGCAACACCGTCCTTCCTGGTGACCTCACTCGCAGAAACACAAATTCCAGGAAATTGTTATTTAGCTGCGGTGAGGTCGAGGTACTTTTTAGTCGGGTAGCTTATTAATATGCTGTGCCTTACGTCTCTTTTTGACAGAGCCTCGTTTGTCAGTTAGGATGCCCCAACTGCAGGTGAGGTTGTCTTTGACTCAAAGATGATGGATTAGTTTCTCGCACTCCAAAAGTTGTAATGTGAATGGATTTTCCCACTAAAACTCTACTAATTCAAAAAACAAGACGGATGTGAGATATTAAAATGAAAGATCGTAGATCGTCTAATTTTGTGTTTTACAATATTGTTTTTTTTTTAAACAATGTGCCTGCCCGCCAGATGTGAAGCGGTTACCGTAGCCATATTAACGCTCGCAACATAAAATATCGCTCGCACGCCGCCACCCCCGCTGCCAACGCAGCATCTCCTTCCTTTCTGGTGACCTCACTCACTCGCAGGAACACAACAACCCTCAAGGGAATTGTTATTTGGCTGCGGTATTCTGTGAGGTGGAGGTACATTCCCCAGTCGGGTAGCTTACAATTACGCTCCCTACCTCTCTTGTCGCCAGAGCTTCGTTTGTCAGTCAGCAGGGTGTACCGCGTGCAGGTGAGGTTGGTTCAAAGATGTTAATGAACCACTTACACCCTAAAAAATGTTAATTATATTGTCACCTGATGGCACAGGAATAAGCAGCGAGGCTCCTATATCTGATTAATCACAAGACAAACTTAACCTAACCGAAAAAAGTTTATAGATAATCCGCCTAAAATTAGCCGTTATATAATGCGGCGGTACTACGAATTGGCTGCGAGGAAGTCGACTTGATGTTGATGGAGAAGAACGAACTTGGCACGCGTTGGTCATGGAGAACTCCAGGCCCGAGGTGACGATGTGCGCCTCGCTGGCGCCCGAGATCATCGTCTGGAACAGTTCTGTTGGCTGGATCTTCGCCTCCACGTTGGCTTTCTTCAAGGACTGTTCAACCGAGTCTGGAATTATATGAATCATTAGGTACAAAAAGGGCATATGGAAAAAAATGTATACAGAGTAAAATGTAGATATTTTATGCTAGATTCATTGTTTTCTTTGTTTTTCTAAGGGCTTAACCCCTCGCCTGCCACGTTCCCATGGTGGGTACAGCGCTAGTACAACGCTTGGTACAGCGCTCAAAATTCGCGGCATGCGAAAGGTTGTATGCCTTCCGGAACAAATAATGTTATATGTTTTTGGATAACTATAGTTTATTATTTATTTGTTAGAGATGAAGTAAGGAAATTTGGCTACGTGCCCTTTTAGCAATAAGCATTTATATATATAATACTAGCTGTCAACCGCGACTTCGTCCGAGTGGAGTGTCATACAGTATTAAATAGGTAATACTATCCTATCTTTCAAGTGACACTTTTGGGGTGTAGGTGGTTCACCGCGAGGATAGCATTATTATTATAAATATTTGTAAATTGGGTTTTTTTTTTTGAAATTTAAGACTTTTCTAGTAGATACTTTTAAACATTTCAGATTCAACAGATCTGTTAATTACACGTAGATGTCACAAGTTATATCAAAATATTCCAGGTTTTATTGTGCATTATAGGTTGCGCCCTGTAATGTTCAGTTGTCCTCCGTCACCTGATGTCATGCTGTCAGTGAGGGAGCACTCTAACGTTATTTAGAAGTATGATGTTTATATATGGTTAGATGGTAAATGCGTGAAGAGTAAGTAAAGTCCTTGATGATCGACACTATTTATTGTGTTATTCAGTCAATAAGAATAACAAATAATTTCAGCTACACGTTACAGAATATCGTGTACGTCCCTTTGTGTGTTCTACCGATTGTACACTGGGGTGTGTTCGGAGGAGTTGTTCGACATGATGCCCACGGCCTCCTTCTACTCTACAGTCGCACCGCTCGCCATCGGCAGGGAATTCATCCCCACACATTGAAGCCTAAGTGGTCACGTACTGTGTTCCAGAGAAGTTTTCTCCCGCATACTGTCAAGCTGTGAATGAACTGCCTGTCGAGGTTTTCTCAGCAGACTACAGCATGGGGTTCTTCAAAAAGGGCGTGAATAGGTTTTTTACAGGGTCGGCAACACCCTTGGTGTTACAGGCGTTCATAGGCTACGGTAACTGCTTTCCATCAGGCGGGCCGTATGCTTGTTTTTCCACTTAAGTGGTATAAAAAACTACTAATATTTATGACAATATGTAAATCCAACCTATATTCGTAATGGACGCGGAGCGACTGGCGAGCGTGGCCGGGAATGCATCGCGCGATATGCAGTATTGCTAACGTCGCTACACTTAAGTAGATACCTAGCAATGCGGTGTTAGAATCCCTCCAGAACTTGATGCTTAATTTTCCAAAGCTGACGTGGTTGATATTCTTCAAGAACTCGAAGTATGAAACCGTCACGCCACCAGCGTTCGCCAGCAAGTCCGGAAGAACGAGGATCTTCTTCTCCCGAAGTATGGCGTCAGCTGCGGGTGTGGTTGGACCGTTGGCGCCTTCACCTATTATCTGTTGGACATACCTGGTTATCGACATAGGTGTTAGAGTTAGCAAACTTCAGTGGCAGTATAGACAGTGCCGAGTCAGTTATGGCAGATGGGGAAGGAAAGTCCTGAAGTGAAGGTCTCTTAGGGGCCATCCATAAATTACGTCACACGAATTTCATGACTTTTTGAGCCCTCCCCCGTCCTTGTCACAGCTGGTCACATTTGTGAAATAGACATGTTCATGCACACAAATATTTGTCTTGTGCGGGGATCGAACCCGCGACACCGGAGTCAAGTGATCATTGCTAGCCATTCGACCACAGGGCTCGTCTAAATATTTGTGAATCGTAAGGAAGGTCACCCTTTGCCAAGAGTTACAATGTAAAATATATTCAAAAACATTTGTAGACAATTTGCACATGTCTGGACCCGGCTCAACAGTAACGCACATACAAAATAAACCATCACATTCTGTATAAGGAGCCATTCATAAATTACGTCACACGAATTTCATGATTTTTGACCTCTCCCCCCGTCCTTGTCACAGCTGGTCACATTTGTGAGACACCCCCCACTCCCCCTAGTGTGACGTCACATATTTTGCAAATTTACATCCAAGTATAATCCAAGTAGGCAAATGTTTGGATTTTCTTTTTCACAACCAATAAAGCTTTTTAAACAAATTTTATTGGTGTTGTGTGCATAAGCAAAGAAAGCAGTGTTACGAGCGAATTTTATATATGTACCGGACATTCCGTAATTAAAAATATGTCTCGTTAACGATGTTAAAGATAAATATTCTAAAAACGAACGTTAGGTATTGTTTTGAAAAAGACAATCCAGGTCACAGGAATTTACTTACTTGGATTCTGCAGTTTTCTTGCTGCAATTTTCCTAAGCAACATAACATCGCAGTAAGAAGACGTCGATGAAACAAGGCTTCGCAGTATGATATTTTCGCAGTAAAATCGTTCGCAGTACCAATTTTCGAAGTAACGGAACATCGCAATAACAAGATGTCGGTTTATCAAGTCGTCGCAGTATAGAAATGTCGTTGAAAGGTTTCCGAATTAACAAAATTCGATGATAGGGCTTTGGACTTTCGCACTCAAGTAGGAAACCCATTCCAGATATGCCAGCTCCATCTTACCCTAATCCAAGAGACTCAGTGATGAGATGCGGTAATTAAGTCAAAAAACATTCTTGCCCGCACTGGTGTAGAATTTGTCAATATACATTGAGCCAATCCTACAACATTGATGTTCAATTTTAATTTTCTCAGCAGAGAGACCATTTCATCTCGAAACGTACTTTACAATTAAGTTTAGACGCGTTTTCCGTGGTGATGGCTTTCTCCATGGCGGCCATGACGAGGATGTCGCACTCGTCGTACAAGATGTCCGGGCCCACCTCCTTGGCGCCGGGGAATCCCTTCGCGCTGCCTCGGTTCTTCATTTTGTAATTATGGAGCTCCTGAAATAGTTTTTGACATGAATGTATCTTTTAAATTGATTCCATATGGAGGCAATAAAAAAAAAACAATGATAACAAAATCGGGGAATACAGTGTGGTGTTGCAGCTACAAATCTAGGTATCATCTCCATCTAAAATTCAATCACTCGACTGGATATATGAAGCATCAAAGAATTTATTACGCTAAGTAAGGGCTACATCGCATCGCAGGAACATCGCGTGCGGGGGAGGGGGAAGCGCTGCCATTTTGAGATAATTTTAGTGCATATAACGTATTCATGTAAGTACAACACACGGCCGTATCCATGACACAGTTACACCCCATTTTTTATCAGGACGGGGGCCCACCACACATTCCCACCGCTGTATCTCCTGTGAAACCAGGATTAACAGCGGCGACCACCAATAAAGGCAATGAAGTCCACTGCAGTCTCGGGGGTAAAACTACGGCTGCCTTGGAACTCACAACGAATTTAATCAGAAGAAATTAGAAGGAGTAGGAAGCTTTTGGACCTTGACTTCCCTTCTTGGCAATGTGAGAGACAGCTATATGGCAAATAATAAATAAATATTGTCACACAAATTACACAGCGCCATCCAGCCCCAAAGTAAGCGAAGCTTGTGTTATGGGTACTAGACAACTGATAAACATACGTAACTAAATACACTTTTTTTTTGTAAATACATACTTAGGATACATTGAAATAATACATTAAAAGCCTCGAAAAAAGTATGTATATTTTTATATCCCACCATAGTCTGGATGCCGTCAGGGTTGCACAGGCTGCAGTCCACCTCCACGACGCCTATGACCTTGACTCCGTTCATCTGCAGGTAGATGGCGGCGTAGCTGCCCACGTTGCCATACCCCTGTATTATTGCTGTCTTGTCCTGGAATTTGTCCAAAACAATAGCGAGCATTGGTTACTGAAAACCAATTCTCGTAATTTTTCTACGACTGCAGATTGAAAGTTGACCGAATCGAGATTGAATTGTGAATTGACTAAAATTATATACTTAATTTCATTAATTAATTATTATCAATTCTTGTTGTTGGCAAAGTAACATTCTTAGTTTGTTTAATTTTCACTCATATTTCGATACAATCCCGCTTAAATTTAATTTTGAAGTTACATATTGAGTGAAGTTACATTTATGAGATCGAGACTGGATCGAAACTGAATTTTAATTATATTTTAATTACGAGAATTGCCCCTCTGATGTGTTAATTTTTTTGAGGTAAGAACACCTCAAAAAAAATTACACATCAGAGGGGCAATTCTACTACGATATGGGCGCGAAACACACGACGGGGCGGACCGGGCCGGTCAAATTAACCGCAAACGATAGTGCAAAGGGAATCCTATACTACTAACGCACATAGAGGGCAAAAAACCGCGCCGCCGGTGCCCGGCATGCACGGCCGCGGGCACCTACTACGTCGGGCGGCAGACAAACATACGGCCCGCCTGATGTGAAGCAGTTACCGTAGCCATATTAACGCTCGCAACATAAAACATTGCTCGCGCGCCGCCACCCCCGCTGCCAACGCAGCATCTCTCGCAGGAACACAACAACCCTCAAGGGAATTGTTATTTGGCTGCGGTATTCTGTGAGGTGGAGGTACATTCCCCAGTCGGATAGCTTACAATTACGCTCCCTACCTCTCTTTTCGCCAGAGCTTCGTTTGTCAGTCAGCAGGGTGCGCCGCGTGCAGGTGAAGTTGGCTTTGGTGCAAAGATGTTGATGAACTACTTACACCCCAAAAATGACACAAACCAGTTTGTATGCAGTAACGCAGACGGCGGCGGCGCGGGCCGGCTAGGTCTTTCCCGCCAACTAACTGGCTCTGTCCCTCGTGTGTTCGTGGTGAGGGCAGCCTTCTTCGTCTTTATTGCTTTGCGGTCAAAGAGACTGCCCCATCCGCCGTGTGTTTCGCGCCTAAAGATACCTTTCCGTGTTACCTTGAAGCCAGGCTCCAGGCCGATCATGTCCATCCAGTAGGGGTCGTGTATGAACGCGCTGATGGTCATGAAGACGCCGCGGCCGGTCGCCTCCACTCGCCCACGGATGCCTCCTCCATTGATTGGCTTGCCGGTGACACAGGCGGATGCATTCAGATCCTGGTAACCTGAAAACACAGAAAGTAATAGGTAAAACGGATACGTAGTGTAAGTTATCTAAAGCGAGGACAAAATCTCTGGAGGTGCGTGTGTGTTGGGGGGAGGGTGTTAAGTAAATACGTATGCTACCAATAATTATAACAATTATTACTTCATCCTAAAAATCTTAAATTAACACTTAATCTAAACTTACCCGATTCTTGACGCGGGTTCACCGTAATCCAGACGGGCTCACGCAGACAGGAATAAAGGTTTAAGGACAGGAATATATTATATATAATAATAATAGGAATACGTTCACCAGTTGCACAGTTCAGTTTTTCGACGCGTCCCGGCGTCGAGCACAATCTACCAGAATACCAGACTTGTTCATAGCTGAAGCTCAAATTGAACACCATGAAATACACTTGAACTAGAAAATCTCCAGAGGTGTGTAGAGGGTTTATTCATAACGAATGCTCAAATTAAATAACACGAAATACACATGAATGGCCGTGTGGTTTCCGGCAGACTAGAATAGAATCACTCCGTCTCTTCCCGTGGATGTCGTACAAGGCGACTAAGGGAAATACATTATAAAACATTGATCAGGCCTCCCCAACCCGTCTGGCCAGCTTGGGGAGTGTAGGCCAAATCCTCCTTCTGTCGGGACGGACGAGAGGGTCGTGCTCCTGTAGTGGAGACTAAAATGACCTCATGATGATGACGATGACACATGAACTAGTTGAATCAAATCAATCCTAATACCCCGAGGTGGCAACAAACATCACAAACGATTTGGGGTGTAAGTGGTTCATCAACACCTTTGAACCAAAGCCAACTTCACCTGCACGCGGTGCACCCTGCTGACTGACAAACGAAGCTCTGGCGAAAAGAGAGGTAGGGAGCGTAATTGTAAGCTACCCGACTGGGGAATGTACCTCCACCTCACAGAATACCGCAGCCAAATAACAATTCCCTTGAGGGTTGTTGTGTTCCTGCGAGTGAGTGAGGTCACCAGAAAGGAAAGAGATGCTGCGTTGGCAGCGGGGGTGGTGGCGCGCAAGCGATATTTTATGTTGCGAGCGTTAATATGGCTACGGCAACCTCTTCACATCAGGCGGGCCGTATGCTTGTCTGCCACCCGACGTAGTATAAAAAATATATATATATTGCCATGATGGCTGATGTAAGTAATGGGTGCGCCTATATTTTACGCCCCGGAGAATGGCTATAGGTAGAGCAACTGCAGCCTCGTCAACCACCGTACACGTACAACCGCGATTGTAATCTTGCTCTTTACTCAATATCCTTTTTTAGGGCTCTGCTGTCCGTCCGTCCGTCCGTCTGTCACCAGGTTGTATCTCATGAACTGTGATAGTTAGACAGTTGAAATTTTCACAGAAGATGCATATATATTGCCGCTATAACAACAAATACTAAAAAACAGAATAAAATTAATATTTAAGGAACTCCCATACAACAAACGTGATTTTTTTGCTCGTTTTGCTCGCAATTGATAACGGTAATAGGTAGACGCTTGAAATACTTACATAATATTTAGTTTTATATTCACTTTATAAATAAATAATTAATTAAAATAAAACAAATATTTAAGGGGGGCTCCCATACAACAAACGTGTTTTTTTTTTTGCCGTTTTTATAGATAATGGTACGGAACCCTTCGTGCGCGAGTCCGACTCGCACTTGGCCGGTTTTTTACTACGTTGTGTGCCAGACAAGCATACGACCCGTCTGATGCGAAGCGGTTACCGCAGCCATATTAACAACTTAAACTTTCGCGTTGCACGGGTATTTACATTTCCTGACGTTTGGACCAGGTTGCACCGGCCGTGGTCATAGGCTGACTGTCTTGCTGGTGACCTCACTCAAACACAACAATCCTCAAAGGAATTGTTATTTGGCTGAGTGTGGTTGGCTTTGGCTGTAAATGTCGTGGTAAGCCACTCTCACTCCTCTCGCTAGCTCAAGCCTCGAATCATCTACTAACACGTGCCACCAGGAAAGCTAAGTTACTTACCTAATGTCTTTATGTACGTGTCGACGATCCAGGACATCTCTCTGCCCGACGTGTTGACGTCAGGCGCTGGCACATCGATGCCGGCACCTGAACAGGGTGTCATGAAGAAACTATAGTAACCCTATCCTCAAGGTTTACTCAGGAGACTACAGTTTAGGGTTCTCAAAATAGGGCGTAAAGATTTTTTTACGTGGTTGGTAAGGCGCCTGGTCCCCTGGTGTTACAGGCTATCATAGGGTTCGGTAATTGCTTCTCATCAGGTGTCCTGTTATCCTGTATGCTTGTTTTCCACCTTAGTGGGAAAGTGACATAAGGGGAGGTGCAATAAGCTGAGACAACAAAGTCATCGTTGCGTTTCTCTAAACTAGTAAATTACAAACATATTCATTCATAGTCGTATTGTAAGGGACCCATTACATAGAGCTATGCTGTAGGTTAACAGCTGATGCTGAGCTGAGCTGAGGGTTGGGTGACTCAGAGGAGAGATAAAATAACCAAACCCGTCGAGTGTTAGACGTACACTAATTTATTAATTTAATTGTCTTCACCGCTTAATTGCAACATAGCCACATAGCCACATACGGCGCATATTGCAAGCTGTGCTAAATATAAGTTAAAGGAATTTACTTATTAAGAAGGGCCGCCAACAAATTTCGATATAGTGCCCGCCTAACGTAAGGTAATCCACTGCGTCTGCCGATCATCCGGCATATGAGAGGGGGGCAAACGAGCACGTGTGTGACCTGGTGTAAAACAATCACCACCGCTCATGGAGATCAGCAACACCAAGAGTCGCCGATCCATGTCAGCCTATACTCCTTCCTTTCTTTCTAGTGACCTCACTCAATCGCAGGAACACAGCAACCCTCAAGGAATTGTTATTTATCTGCGGTATTTTGAGAATTGGAGGTACTTCCCCAGTCGGGCAGCTTAAAAAATACGCTATGATCTACCTCTTTTCGCGAGAGCCGCGTTTGTCCGTCAGCACCACGTGCAGGTGAGGTTGGCTTTGGTTTAAAGATGTTGATGAACCACTTACACCCAAATACAACTACATACTACTATTGTGAGATTACAAACGTTCACCTATATAATTCTTTTTGGCCAACTCCAGCGTGTACCGTCGCGTAATCCTCTGCAGTTCAGCTACAGTATACTTCTTTGGATTTATTGCAACGCCTGTCAAAAATGGACAGACTACCTCATTAAGACTGTAGGATCGCGCTGGATGCAAGCCGCTTCCAACCGGTCTTATTGGAGATCTAGAGGGGAGGCCTATGTCCAGCAGTGGACTTTCAATGGCTGAGATGATGATCATGATGATGATGTCAAAAATATTTGTTACTACCGAGAGGAGCTTGTGACTGTATTTATGACCAGGGCCCCGCCGAAGCTGCAGCCGATTACCATTGGACTTTTTGATCGCGATAATAGGTC
Organism: Hypsopygia costalis; assembly: GCA_937001555.2. NCBI lineage: Eukaryota > Metazoa > Arthropoda > Insecta > Lepidoptera > Pyralidae > Hypsopygia > Hypsopygia costalis. The sequence goes on along the minus strand of OW443333.2, from coordinate 1,875,530 downwards.
TTATATTTAAGTTAACGACAAACTTCTTCATCTTAGTCGGTACAGCTCTAGGGTTTCTAGCAGATGAGCTAAACATAATTACCAACAATGTAAGCAGTAGTTTCATTTTCGCAATCAAAAATCTGATGGTAACCGGCTTCAGCTTTGACGGTAGGGCCTCTGGTGTTTACGCCTTAAGCTTAAGTTAATGACAAATTTCTTCATAAATATTTTCAGGTTTCTATCATCTAAGCTAAACACAATTACCGCTAACCTAAGATAAAGTTTGATTTTGAGTCAAAAAATCTACCTACCGCTCTACCTTGATCAAAAAACTGTCTAGATATTTAATTGATTCAGGTATTATTTTGCGAAAGTCAAATTTACAGGCAATTTGATCTACACTACTTTGCGTGCTTCCGCCGCCAAAAAGTAGTGTAACTCAAACTGCCTGCAAAAAGCTGTCCTACACGATTGTTTTCTAACCCCTATAGTTTTATTAATAATTCATAAAATAGATAAAATATTATACTCTAACTTAATAGATAGAAAGAAAGCTCCTTTACCTCCTTTAGCTCCACCAAACGGGACGTTGCAGCAGGCACACTTGTACGTCATCAGCGCCGCCAGGGCGTTCACTTCCTCCATGTTTACTTCGTCAGAAAACCTTATGCCTGGATATTTTAACAAAATTAAACTAATAACTGAAGGTCATTTTTCGTTATTTTTCTACAATTGCAGATTAAAAGTTGACCAAATCGAGATTGAATTGACTAAAATTATAATACTTGATTTTATTAATTATATATTTAGTAATAGGTATATATTTTGGGGTATAAGTGGTTCATCAACATCTTTGACCCAAACCCAACCAAGACAGAGGGGAAGGGAGCCACCGCCCCTGTTAGAACTGGCTGTTTATTTTACTTGTCGACTTTACTTTATACTAAATGTCATGTTATCATTGCTTCTTTGTTTAGACTCCAATAAAATGTCATATCATTGGGACATATAATTTTTCCCTTTTTATTTCATCTGGCGACCGTGTATATAATAAAATGGCTCAAAAAGTTATTTTTATAAAAGAACGAACCGTATTACGACAACACGTAACAAAATTTATTAAAAAATTACAACCGCTCTTGCAAAATGTGTTGGACGAAAATTTGACAGCGGAATTTCAACGCATCCAACATAAGGTCGACCGCATGCTGATTTTGGATCGGTCAATATTGGATTGCCTTTTAGAAGAGGATGTATCTGAGGAAGACTTAAGTGAAGAGATCGAATCCACAGATAAGTATCAGTCCCAGTGGTTAGGCATTATAAATAAACTAAAAAATATACGAGAGGAGTCCTTGCCTGTTACATGTAGAAGCGCTCACACAGGTGAAAATCATCATCATGAAAATAAACTATGTGAACATGATGATGTCAAAAAACGTCAGTTTACGTTACCAAAATTATGTTTAGTCCAGTTTGATGGTGACGTACGTAGTTGGATACCGTTTTGGGGTCAATTTCAGAAGATTGATTCGGATCCCACAATAGACGACCATGACAAGTTTCAATACTTAATATCTGCTATTCCCAAAGGTACCGAAGCACGAAATTTGATTGATAGTTTTCCGCCATCCGCCAATAACTACAGTAAGGCTATAGATCACCTTAAACAACGTTATGCACGTGAAGATTTGTTGATCGAGGTTTATGTTAGGGAATTATTAACACTTATTATATCACAGGTGAAAGGTCAGTACGCACTGTCGTTAATGTCATTGTACGACAAAATTACAACTCAACTTCGCGCCCTGGAGAGTATGGGGCTTACAAGCGATAAGTATGCGGCCATGTTATACCCAATGGTCGAATCAGCTTTACCGACAGAAGTATTAAAGGCGTGGGAGCGTCATCATGGAGGTATTAAAATGGAGAAGTCAGGTAATCAATTGGATAATATTTTGGATTTCTTGAAGCATGAAGTGGAGAGTAACCAGCGTATTTCTCTCGCTAGAGATGGGTTTTTAAGCACTCATGATAATGCTGCTGTACCAACCGCTTCATGTTTAGTAACTGGTGAAAATAGCAACGAGAAAATTAACAATGTTAAGAAAGTTTATGTAGAAAAATGTATTTGGTGTGAAAAGGCGACGCATTCAAGTTTACAATGTTTTAAAGCGTTGAATTTAACACTAGATGAGAGGAAAGAGCATTTAAAGAAAGTTAGAGCTTGTTTCAATTGTTTCAAGGTCGGACATAATACCTATCGTTGTAGGAATTTTGTAAAGTGTGTTGCCTGCCTACGACGTCATAATGTTTTGCTGTGTCCCGACATTAAGAAACCGATTGAGCAGAAACAAAATCTCGATGTTAGCGCGACGCTATCACTGTCTGAACGTACAAGCATTACTGTGCTACCAACTTTGCTAGTTAAAGTGCCACACATGGGTAAGGAATTGATGGTAAGGGCTCTGATTGACAGCGGTGCTCAGCGTTCCTACATAAAGAAGGAGATTGCTTTATCACTAGGTTTACCTATTTTACGAAAAGAAAAACTAGGTCACGTTGTGTTTGGAGGAACACAGACAAAGATGAAAACACATAATGTTTATAATGTTATGATAAAAAATCTTGATCATACTTTCGAATTCTGTATGAATGTACTCGATGAAGACAGAATTTGTGGTGAGGTGCCACGTATTTATGAACCACAGATAATAGAAAAGCTTAAACGATACAATATTGATTTGACAGACATCGGTGAAGATATGCCAGATGTAGGAATTTTAATTGGTGCAGATTATTGTGGGCAGTTATTTACATCTAGATTAGTGCAATTACAAAGTGGTCTAACTGCAATACAAACTAAACTGGGTTGGACTATACAAGGAATGAAGTATGCTGTACAACCTTCAGTTACTACTAATACATTACATGTTACAGATTTATGGGATTTAGATGTATTAGGAATAAAAGATCCGGCTACAACAAAAAGAAGAGAAGAACAAGAGATTGAGGTTTTAGCGGATTTTAAGAAATCTATTACGATAAATGATGAAGGTAGGTATGAAGTTAGTTTGCCATTTAAAGAGAATTCTAACGAATTGATGACTAACAGAGATTTGGTTTATAAGAGGTTATTGTCAAATACAAGAAGATTAATTGAAATGAACAAATACGAGATATATGATAAATCATTTAGAGATTGGTTAGATTTAAATATAATTGAAGAAGTAACTAATGACGACAATACGGGGCATTACCTTGCTCATCATGCGGTGATAAAAGATTCTAGTACCACTACGAAAGTGAGACCAGTATTTGACGCTTCGCACAAGACAGATCTGGAAACTCTTTGAACAGTTGCTTACACACAGGCATGAATTTATTAGATCTTATTCCGAAATTACTAATACAATTCAGATGGAGAGCAGTAGGCATTACCGCAGATATTGAGAAGGCATTTTTACAAATATCGGTGTCCCCTACAAATCGTAATTTATTAAAGTTTCTTTGGTGGAAAAATGATGACAGAAAGGAAATTGTCACTTATAGACATCGTCGAGTAGTTTTCGGCTTGACTGCAGTCCCTTTCTGCTTAATGCGACTATTACACATCACCTTACGAATGCCCCCTCTAAATACCATGATACTGCACAGAAATTATTAGACACATTTTATGTCGATAATTGTGTAATAAGTTTAGAAGAAAATGAGGTGGACCGGTTTGTTAAAGATGCAAAGGAACTGATGGCAATCGGAAAATTTAATTTACGAGATTGGGTTATTGTGCCAAAATCAGATGTCGTGCCCGCTAAAGAAGTAGTATCAGTTTTAGGAGTACTATGGCATACAAAAGAAGACACCATATCGTGTAATGTAGATATGCCTATCGTTAAGAAGTTGACTAGACGAACTTTATTATCTATTGCACAAAAAATTTTTGACCCTATTGGATTTACAGCACCCACATCTTTATTTCCTAAAATACTTTTACAGAGGACGTGGACTGTTTCAGGCGGTTGGGACGATGAATTGCCACAGTCGATACAAGCCGATTTACTGCCGTGGTTACAGAAACTCCACGTGTTGTCTTTGTGTCATGTACCTCGGAGATTGGTTTTGAATACCGGCGATGTGGATAATGATATATCTCTACATGTATTCAGTGATGCTTGCAAGGATGCATATGCTGCCTGTATATTTTTGCGAGTTAAGTATCGAGATAACGTAAACATATCTCTAGTTTTAGCAAAAGCGAGAGTGGCACCCTCAAAGCAAAAGGTTACTATTCCACGTTTAGAGCTGTTAGGTGCATTAATTGGAACAAGGTTATGTCAACAAGTTATTGAGACATTGAAGTTGAAGTGTGCGATCTATTACTGGTCTGATTATTTGGTGGCTCTTACTTGGATCAAAAAAGATGCTTGTTGGGCGACATTTGTGAAGAATAGAGTTAAAGAAATTCGAGAATACTCTGATAGGGATAGCTGGCGTCACGTGCCAGGTCATATGAATCCAGCGGATTTATTGTCGAGGGGCTGTGATGCGGAAATATTAATGAAATCACAATGGTGGCAGGGGCCTACATGGCTTAAGCTTAATGAAAATGAATGGCCGAAAACGTCATTAGAATTTACTGATGAAGCTGATAAAGAATTGAGAAAGACAGCTGTTGTTGCGGTTCCAATAGGTACTAATAAAACATTTACCGAGAGATTATTGTATTTTTCAAAATATTCAAAAATAATCCGTATGATTGCTTGGCTGAGGAGATTTATCAACAACATCAGAAGTACTGGTATTAAGAAACGATTGAATAATCTATTACATGAGGAAGTACAAGAGGCTTCTAAAACTCTATTCAAACTAATTCAAGGTGACATGACTATTTCTAGCAAAATAGCAATTTATAAAGACGAATATGGGTTACTTAGAGTAAAAACTAAAATATTGTTAGCGAATGGAAATCACGATTTTAAGAATCCTATATTTTTACCGGGAGATAATGAAATTGTCAAAAGGTTGGTACGGCAAAATCATGAGCAACTTTATCACTCCGGAGTCTCTACAATGATGAGCGTTCTGCGTGAAGAATATTGGATTACTGGAATTCGTAGAGTCGTAAAAGGTATTGTATCATCGTGTGTCAAGTGTCGTAGGCACAGTGCGAAGCACTGTGAAGTTCCTTTTGCTCCACTGCCTTTTAGAAGAGTAGATAACTCAGCTGCAGTTTTTGAAACGTGCGGTATTGATTACGCTGGCCCCTTGCTTCTACGTTCCGGTGAAAAAGCTTACATCGTTTTATTCACGTGCGCAGTATATCGTGCGGTACACTTGGAGCTTGCAAGATCGTTTTCCACAGAAGCGTTTTTAATGGCGCTCAGAAGATTCATTGCTCGCAGAGGTCGAATGAAAACAATTTATACCGATAATGGCTCAAATTTTATAGGTGCATTTAATTTATTGCGCGAAATCAGGTGGTCTGAGATTTTAGACACTACTCAAGAAATTAAATGGATTTTTAACCCTCCAACTGCTGCTTGGTGGGGCGGATGGTGGGAACGACTCGTTAGGTCTATTAAAGATTTGCTAAAGCGGTCCTTGGGAAAAGCTACTTTAGACTATGTGGAGCTCGAAACCATATTATGTGACTGTGAAGCTGTTATTAACGCACGTCCATTAACATATATTACCGAAGCAGAAGCACTAACTCCTCTAACCCCAAATCACTTTATGCAAAATATAGTAAGGACGGATCTTCCTGATCTGGATATTATTGATGGTAATAGCCTGAATAAAAGACTTCAATACATACAGAAAATTCGTCATGATCTGAGACAGAGGTTCAAATCAGAATATTTAGCGCTTCTAGTACACAGAGGAAAGGAAAAGAGACATGATCTTAAAGTTGGCGATATCGTCCTCGTGGAAAATGATAATAAAAGAATTATGTGGCCACTGGGACTGGTATTAGAACTATTTACTGGCATTGATGGTTATTCAAGAGTGGCTAAGATTAAGACCAGCCACGGAGAGAGAATAAGGCCAATTCAGAAACTATATCCTTTGGAAGTGTCTACATCTGAACCAGTATCTTCTGAGACGACACCTACCATGACACGTTCTGGGAGATTAGTGAAACTACCAGACCGTTTTCAATTTTGATTTTGAGTGTTTTTATTTTTTTCTGCGCGTGAGCATGTTAGAACTGGCTGTTTATTTTACTTGTCGACTTTACTTTATACTAAATGTCATGTTATCATTGCTTCTTTGTTTAGACTCCAATAAAATGTCATATCATTGGGACATATAATTTTTCCCTTTTTATTTCAGCCCCCTTCCCCTCTGTCGTGACAGCAATTTCCACTCTTCACGTTTTCCATACTTATGACAGCGCAACAAATGAGAAATGGTCATACAGCGGTGCACTCCCCCACCACCCTGTTAAAGATGGAGATCGCTAACATCCGCGGACTCCACACAAACCTCAACGCCGTCCACCAAAAAAAAGCCAACTTCATCTGCACGCGGTGCACCCTGCTGACTGACAAACGAAGCTCTGGCGAAAAGAGAGGTAGTGAGCGTAATTGTAAGCTACCTGACTGGGGAATGTACCTCCACCTCACAGAATACCGCAGTCAAATAACAATTCCCTTGAGGGTTATTGTGTTCCTGCGAGTGAGTGAGGTCACCAGAAAGGAAGGAGATGCTGCGTTGGCAGCGGGGGTGGCGACGCGCGCGCAATAATTTATGTATGATATTTTTATATAATGACATTTTATCTATATGAATATTATTAAAAATATAGGTTATTTTTCCAATTCCTCACAGGGGGTCTACAAGAAGCTGTCGTCCTACCTCCTTTACAGGGCAGCCTGTGAACACTGTGCTGGGAGCGATAGCCCTTGATGATTTCGTACTGGCCGCTCTTCCTCTGCAGAGGAAACTCGAACTGCAGAGAACTGTTGCAGGACCCCATCACCTTGAAATATGTAAAATGTAGAATGATACACGAGTTTCAGCAGTATTCTTAAATAAATACCACATGGGAGCCTTCAAGAACAGAGTAATTTTTTTCCTTGAAAGGCTGGCAACGGATCGGCGACCCCATGGTGTTGGTTGATGAATTCTTTGGGTGGTAGTGATTCTTTTCCATCAGGTGACCCACATGTTCGCTTCCCTCTCATATAAAAAAACCGGCCAAGTGCGAGTCGGACTCGCGCACGAAGGGTTCCGTACCATTATCTATAAAAACGGCAATAAAATCACGTTTGTTTTATGGGAGTCCCCTCTAAAATATTTGATTTATTTTTATATAATTATTTATTTTTTAAGTAAATATATAACTAAATATTATGTGAGTATTTCAAGCGTCTACCTATTGCCGCTATCAATTGCGAACAAAAACGAGCAAAAACATCACGTTTGTTGTATGGGAGCCCCCTTAAATATTTATTTTATTCTGTTTCTTATTATTTGTTGTTATAGCGGCAACAGAAATACATCATCTGTGAAAATTTCAACTGTCTAGCTATCACGGTTCATGAGATACAGCCTGGTGACAGACGGACGGACGGACGGACGGACAGCGGAGCCTTAGTAGTAGGGTTCCTTTTTACCCTTTGTGTACGGAACCCTAAAAATGAACCTCAGCTGGAAGTAGAACATCCTGATAGTTATCCCCAAGCATAGATTTAGTAAGAAATAAAAAACAAAAAAAAATCGAGTGTAGTACACACAAGAGTACATAATATATTATCACAATAGCGGTTAGACGCAATGCGACCATTCGCATGATCAAGACTCCATTTTTATATGAAACCTCTTACCTAATACTATTAATAATGCTGCCATCACCTATATAACCACTGTGGTTGACGAGGTCGCGGGAATCGAACCCGTTGAAACGAGGAGCAGTCGCCTAGCACTCGCCGCGTTAATAGACCGAGATGATGCGGCTGGCGTACCAACCGCGCTGGCGTAAGCGTGACTAGGAGCCATCCATAAATTACGTCACACGAATTTCATGATTTTTTGTCCCCTCCCCCCTCTTTGTCACAGCTGGTCACATTTGTGTGACTCCCCCCTCCCTAGTGTGACGTCACATATTTTGCAATTTTACATCTAGAGTTGCAAATATTGAGTATTTCGTTAATAGTTCAAAGTTCGTGTTTTAACACTTAAATTATAATAGATTTTGAAATGTTACGTCACAAAATTTAGGACCCCTCCCATCCCCTTGTCACACAGTGTCACACTTCGTCGACTCCCTCCATCCCCCTTAACGTGTGACGTAATTTATGGATGGCCCCCTATGAAACCAGCCTTAATAAAGCTAAATAAATATTACTTTAAAAATTTCGCGAAGACCTTTCACGGTACGTAATGAACCAGAAATGCCTGTCGTCACAAACGTGGATACACAACTGTAACGTTTCCACTGGCATGTAGCAGGCTGTGCACTTGTTTGTCAGCTAGTGATATAGAAAAATACAATACGCGGTGTACAGGATCTGAAACGCGACAGCGATATCTCTAGTTACAAGCGGCCATGAGCTACGGCAACCTGTCCACTAGCTACATACGTTTGCCACCCAGAAACTGACATAAAAACACCTTCCTTACCTTCAAAATACCGCTAACTCTATTTGTCCTCTTCTTATCAGACAAATGGCTGTGTTTCTTCAGATACTCCAGAAGGGTAGGCTCCACGACCGTCACAGCCTTATGGTAGAAATACTCAACCATTCGGTAGAAACTTGGGTCTTTATCTGTAGCCACACTTCGTAGGTGTTCAGGTATCTCGTAGAATCGAACAGAATACTTCGTCGGGCCACAATTTTTGGACATAGCATTCTCGGTGATCCGAAAAATTGACTTTTTCCACATTGTAAAAATGCTTCATATATGTTTAATATGTAATAAAATGTTAATAAATTCAAAGTTCCGTTGATTGAAGATTGCCGTTTAAAAGTCACGTTTGACATAGAATCAACCATAACTAGTAGAAAAACATCAGATATTTTCTTCCGGTATATTACCAAGGCTACGTCACCAGTTTATCTAGTTTTTTTTTCCATAAAGTTAATATACCATTTGTACAATTGTTACATAATAGTGAATAAGTACAAATTTTTCACATTTTTCGAAAGAACATACTTACCTCGTATTTTTTATACCATGTAGAGTGTAGTAGACACGCGCGGTCATAGACAATATATAAAAATTTATTGATGAAACGGATATCCGGCAACTATCCGGATAATAAAAACGTATCCGGTCGAATACCGGATTGTAATATTTTTTTGTGTAATTTCTTTATATTTTGTCGTTTTACTCAACCCACTGGTGGGATATCGGTCTTACTGCGGGCAGGCGGAAGTCAGTGTTTTCAAACCGCCTAAAGGCCGCTGACTTGGCTTAACAACGGTCTTCTAATGACAACAGCCGGGACCGGCGGTTTAACGTGCCCTCTGAAGCATGGACTTTATATGTGTTGGAATAAATATAATGACTCTAGGGCAGGTTCAGAGGGTTTCGACCAAATCAAACTCGACCAAATATAATTTTGTCTTGGTCTGGGTGTTTCCATATGTATTTACAAAAAAATGTATTTAAGTACATTTATCAGTTGTCTAGTACCCATAGTACACGCTTTGCGCTTCATTTGGAACTAGATGGCGCTGTGTAAATTGTCCTGAAATATTATTATCATTATTATAATTATATAGCTCTCAGAGCAAGCAATTTTTTTTTTTATACTACGTCGGGTGGCAGACAAGCATACGGTCTGCGTGATGTGAAGCGGTTACCGTAGCCATATAAACGCTCGCAACATAAAATATCGCTCGCGCGCCGCCACCTTCGCTGCCATCGCAGCATGTCCTTCCTTTCTGGTGACACTCACTCACTCGCAGGAACATAACAGTCCTCAAGGGAACCGTTATTTGGCTGCGGTATTCTGTGAGGTGGAGGTACATTTCCCAGTCGGGTAGCTTACAATTACGCTCCCTACCTCTCTTTTCGCCAGAGCTTCGTTTGTCAGTCTGCAGGGTGCACCCTGCAGGTGAAGTTGGCTTTGGTTCAAAGATGTTGATGAACCACTTACACCATAAACTAACACACAAATAATAATAAACAATTCATTTTATAGAACTATCAAAGAGACTTGTCAAAACTTGGCAGTTCCTTCAGTCAAAGTTATTCATCTCTACTATAATATGAATGTGAGTTTGTTTGTTACGCGTTCACGCCGAAACTACTGAACCGAGCATCATGAAACTTAGTACACATATTCTCAAAGGTATTAGGAAGGACGAAAGATACTTTTTATTAAAAAACTTACACCCCAAGAAATGACAGTGGATGTAGCTACAACAGTCAAAGAACGCAAAAAACACAATATAAATAAAACATACAAATTCAATCAAATCAATATATTTAAAATAAATAACAACATCACTTATCAAGTCTACATATAGGATTATTTTGGACCATTTGCAGGTCAACTTTTGGACCGACCAGGTCCCTAATGTTGTTGAGACCGTATTTGATCATGGTGGGCCGCTCCAGGGAGAGGCCCCACGCTATTATGTTCACGTCTTCGGGTAGACCCATTGGTAGCAACATTTCTGGTCTGAAAACACCTGAGTTGCCTATTTCTATCCATTTGCCGAGACCTGAAAATATAATAAATAAAATAAATTTTAATTATTTTTTTTTTTACTACGTTGGGTGGCAGACAAGCATACGGCCCGCCTGATGTGTAGCGGTTCATCATCATCATCATCAGGTCCATTTCAGTCTCCAGGAGCACGACCCTCTCTCGTCCGTCCTAGACGGAAGGAGGATTTGGCCTACACTCCCCACGCTGCCAAACGGGTTGGGGAGGCCTGATCGATATTTGATAACGTATTTCCTTAGTCGCCTTGTACGACATCCACGGGAAGAGACGGACTGATTCTATTCTAGTCTGCCGGAAACCACACGACCAACCGTGTAGACAGTTACCGTAGTCATATTAAGCTCGCAACATAAAATATCGCTCGCGCGCCGGCACCCCCCGCTGCCAATGCATTCTGGTGACCTCACTCACTCGCAGGAACACAACTAAGAACAAACAACAAAAAATCAAGGGAATCGTTATTTGGCTGTCGTGACGTCTGAGAATCGGTATTCTGTGAGATGGAGGAATTCCCCATCGATTTCCCCCAAGGATTCCCCAGTCGGGTAGCTTACAATTACGTTCCCAACCTCTCTTTTCGCCAGAGCTTCGTTTGTCAGTCAGCAGGGTGTACCGCGTACAGGTGAAGTTGTCTTAGGTTCAAAGATGTTGATGAATCACTTACACCCCATATTCAAACAAAGTTCACAAAAAAATGCGATAAAAAAAATTACAAAAATAAAACATACTTTTTCTAAAATAACAATATTATAAAATTAACGCTCCGCCAACCCGAGTATGTTCTAAACCCCTTCGATTGAGGGGAGAGCCGTATTCCAGCAGTGAGATGAATAAGGGATGATAACAAAATTGCCGACTAGAATATATACAGAATGTCGCATGGACGACAAGTACCTACTGTCTACAATATTAATTAATAAATTTGTATTCGGATGTTAATATATAATGCTTGTTCAGTTTTGACTCCCAGCGAAGTAAAATTTAAGGGTCAGTTGGATGAAATCTCCTAAAGAGATAAGCTCACTTTAGCGCAACCTTCTGTTTATATACGTTCAGTGGTTTTCCAAGAGTGACCCACTCTTGGACTGACTGAGTGAGTGAGTGAGTGATGAGTATTCCACTCGCTTCACTCAAATTACTGTATTCAAAGATTTAAAAAAAATCTTGTCTGAGCCGTATATCGAATTTTTTATTTTTTTTTATTTTTTTATACTACGTTGGGTGGCAGACAAGCATACGCCCCGCCTAATGTGAAGCGGTTACCGTAGCCATATTAACGCTCGCAACATAAAATATCGCTCGCGCGCCGCCACCCCCGCTGCCACCGCAGCATCTCCTTCCTTTCTGGTGACCTCACTCACTCGCAGGAACACAACACCCCATATTCAAACAAAGTTCACAAAAAATGCGATAAAAAAATTACAATAATAAAACATACTTTTCTAAAAGATGAATAAGGGATGATAACAAAATTGCCGACTAGAATATATACAGAATGTCGCATGGACGACAAGTACCTACTGTCTACAATATTAATTAATTTTGTATTCGGATGTAAATCTATAATGCTTGTTCAGTTTTGACTCCCAGAGAAGTAAAATTTAAGGGTCAGTTGGATGAAATCTCCTAAAGAGATAAGCTCACTTTAGCGCAACCTTCTGTTTATATACGTTTAGTGGTTTTCCAAGAGTGACCCACTCTTGGACTGACTGAGTGAGTGAGTGAGCGATGAGTATTCCACTCGCTTCACTCAAATACTGTATTCAAAGATTTAAAAAAAATCTCGTCTGAGCTGTGTATCGAATACACTCAAATACGAAAACAATGTCTCAGTGCTTTAAATAAAAAAAGATCTATGAATATGATTCATGCAACGATGTTATGAATACTATAGATATGGCAGACCCATACAAAATTGTGTCACAAAACGGTCCCTGTCGCCTGTGAGAGAGAGTATCGCTATCATTATCATCTCGGCACTTTAATATACTTGCTATCTCTTTCCCTCGCTGAGTGCGCAATCGGTATAATGGCATCATTTTTCTTGAAAAATATGAAATTTACCTAAAATACGCGTTAACATCAAATATTATAGTGTACTTTCATGTGATATGTGATCAGTTGGGCTTTATTTACTTTTACAACATAAATTGTGTATTTTCTTAATAGGGGCATTTCACGTGAAGCGAGAAAAGCAAAGCAACGTCATGCAATAAAAATATTGTGTGTCTACATTCATACCTACTAGAGGTACAATTAAGCCGAATATGAACAAATTTCAGAACGTCACTTTTTTTTCGCTGTCCGCTTCACGTGAAATGCCCCAAATACAGAAGATTGCATTTTTATCTATTTTTATCAATTGTATCCAACGTTAGATTGCGAAAATGACTTTTTTACAAGTCATCAATCATGACAAATTATAATGATATTGGAACTTTATATTTTATTTTTGGTATTTGATCAGGAATAGTTAGTACTTCATTAAGACTTTTAATTCGGGCTGAATTAAGACATCCCGGATCTCTTATTGTAAATGATCTAATTTATAATACTATTGTTATTGCTCATGCTTTTATTATAATTTTCCGTCGGCTTGCTTGTGCGAACTAATTACGAGGTGAGACAACTGGGGCATTTATGTCTTTTTGATGCTTCTGGCTTATCTATAGTAAGTATATACATCATTCATTGGATTCATATAAAACAAGAAAGAATAGACAAGATTTTTGAAGCGAAAACTTCCTTAGCGGTGTTGTGCACTTTTTGGGATGGGTATAAAATGTTAAACTCGCGTCAGGACACGTGACCAGATCGAAAATTCGTAAGACGGAGGGAGAATAGACCGCCGGCGCGGCGTAGGAGACTAAGTAATATCACCTCTCTTTCTACCGCGCGGCGAAAATGTATGCATGCTCCTGCTGTTTATATTTAATGTAATATAAATTGTCATGTTTGTGTAAGATAGCGCAATAAATGAATATTGTATTTTACCACATAAATGATAGTACTTTTATACTGATAAATAAAGCAATTCGAAATTATTCCCTCACCATTCCAAAATATTCAAAAACGCACAACGTTAATGGTCAAGTTTTCACTTCTGCCGGCACTCCCGGACTGCAACCCGTTTTTTCTTAACAAGCTATTACCATGTGCACTTATCAAAGGCAGTTTTACCACAGACTGATCTCTTCTAGGGAACTTACCTTCATGATATGCGAATATCTCCATGCTGGGTTCGGTGTAGGGGTTGTACGCGGGCTTGAACTCGAGGCGGCGGAAGCCGAGCCTGGTGAAGAAGGCGTCCAGCACGGAGATGAGGTCAGCCAGCCCGAGCCCGCGGTCGGCCACCACGCCCTCCACCTGGTGGAACTCCGCCAGGTGCGTCGCGTCCAGCGTCTCGTTACGGAACACCTGCCGGCACTCCGCCGTTATGATAGGGGCCATCCATAAATTACGTCACACGTTAAGGGGGAGGGAGGGGGTCGGTGAAGTGTGATATTTTTTTTGGTGTAAGTGGTTCATCAACATCTTTGAACCAAAGCCAACTTCACCTGCACCTGGTGCACCCTGCTGACTAACAAACGAAGCTCTGGCGAAAAGAGAGGCAGGGAGCGTAATTGTAAGCTACCCGACTGGGGATGTACCTCCACTTCACAGAATAACGCAGCCAAATAACAATTCTCTTGAGGATTGTTGTGTTCCTGCGAGTGAGTGAAGTCACCAGAAAGAAAGGATAAAGTATAGGCTGGCAACAGATCTGCGACCCCTTACTGTTGCTGATCTAATCTGATTGCTTTCAATCAAGTGACCCTAGAGATGGGCAAAATGCCAGGCATTAATAATAAGTGCCCAGTAAGTAAATGCCTAGTTTTGGGCATAAATAGAGAATTTATAAGTACTTTTTTGGCATTTATCGTAAATGTCCGGTATTTTGCCCATCTTAAGGTGATCTACGTGCTCGTTTGCCCCCCTCTCAATAAAAATATAAAAAAAGAAAAATACAATTTTTCTAGCTAGCTTGATAGACACGTTGAGGTGTCACCTGTTCTTGTGTTACTTTAACAATGGGAACATTACCTTGTCAATACTGAAGTACTTCTGCGGCGTGAATTCCTTCTGCTGCGCCAGTTTATAAAGCATGCGAGCGCTCACCGCCGTCGTGTGCGTGCGCAGTAAGTTCTTTTGAGCCTCTTCTATTTGCCAAGTGTATTTGTAACCCTGCAAATGAGAAAGTAATAAGGCCACACATGAAAACAATATAACGTACAAATAAGCAGAGATTTAATATCGCACTTTTGCAAAAAAATGCTAAAATTTGTTAAATATTTAAAAGTCGTCATAGAGCACCTACTTTTTTTTGGTGCGATAACGTTACTTTTGTAGTAGGTACGCATAGTTGCATAGTTTCCGTAAGAAGGCGTGACAATGACACTCACGCCCTCTGACAATATTTAAATATTCAACTCATTTATGCATTTTTTTGCAAAAGTGACAGTGTCTCACCGGGGGTGCGATATACAGTGTGCCGGGATAAAGTGTAACCCCTGAAAGGGGGTGAAATTTAACCGAAAATTTATCGACAAAAAATATATATATATATGTTTCCTATTTTTATTTTATAACTAGCTGATACCCGCGACTTCGTTCGCGTGGACTTTATGATTCCGGCGTATTAATACAAATACGAACTAATGTAGATACATAAGAAAATACTTGTTATACGTTAAAAGTCAATAAGTTTTTTTTATTTTTTTATTTAACATTGTAACCATAGTTTTAAAAAATATATAAAATAAATTAAAGGAGTCTTTGTTTTATTTGTATTATCTTTATTGTTCAGATTACAACGAATGAGTACATGTATAATAAAGGGATACAAAGGCGGACTTATCCCACACGGGGATCTCTTCCAGTCAACCTTAAGTCTTTCCTTCGGGAGCTAATATGAAATGACCTGAAGCATTACTAACTCTCGAGAAAGCCACGTAAAGTTGGCCATGCGAAAAACAACCACTCCTAAGCTTGACCGGCCAATTTTAGTGATTTCTTTATTATCATAGCCAAGCAACTGGTCACAGAGAACTGTGTACGTTTAAAATTTAAATGTATTTTTTTGGAGAAGAATGGTATATGCGGAATAAATACAGTTTTACCGGCACCACTCGTAGTGAGAATCTCAGCTTCAATTATATTTCGCTGCCAGACATTGACTTTACTTCAGGAAAGAGATCTCTTTCCTGAAGTAAAGTCAATGTCTTCCCAAATTTTAATAATATTCTTGAAAACTGTTGGGCACGTAAAGTTCTATATACAGCTTCTAGTGCCTTACTGTTGGCCATTTCGCATTCATCTCAAACGATTAGACAGCAGTCCTGAAACACCTTCGCTTTGTCACAGTTTCGTGTCACTGAGCATGTCCGTGTTTCAGTTCTGTTTAAATCGAGTAGGATATTGAACATTGTATTTGCGTCCTTCAGCCTAGAAGTAATGTGAGCATCTAAGAAAAACAGTTTCCACTCGTTGCTTAAAACACTTTCTACATAGCGTCCCGCAAATGCACGTGTTCTTTCTGGTTTGTGCGAATATATATCATCGTCATCGTTCCATTTCAATTTTAGCGTACACGTCTATAATAAACTGACTAAATATACCACGTTACCTTTGTAAATAAAATAAAACGATTGCGTCTAACTTGTAGCAGGTAAGAATAAAAGTAGCACCTCGCGGTTTTTTTTTACAAATCATTCGATATTTTGTTAATGTTATTTTAAGTAACTTTTTTAGTTCTATTTGCTATTATACTTTTTTTTAAACTATAATTTATTGTAAACACATGTTGTTTATGCAAATAAATTTAACTTTGTTCTGCATCAGGTGTTCCAAATCTTGGATTTTTATACCTCAACAAAAAATGCTCATCCGGCTGAACAACTTTTGCTAAGGCGTCATTATTATTTTTCTTATAGTTTACCTGAACCATTATGGTTTTGCATCAGGTGTTCCAAATCTTGGATTTTTATACCTCAACAGAAAATGCTCATCAGGTTGAATAACTTTTGCTAAGGCGTCATTTTTATATTTCTTATAATTTACCTGAACCATTATGGTTCTGCATCAGGTGTTCCAAATCTTGAATTTTTATACCTCAACAAAAAATGCTCATCAGATTGAACAACTTTTGCTAAGGCGTCATTTTTATATTTCTTATAGTTTACCTGAACCATTATGATTCTGCATTAGGTGTTCCAAATCTTGCATTTTTATACCTCAATAGAAAATGCTCATCAGGTTGAATAAGTTTTGCTAAGGCGTAATTTTTATAATTCTTATAGTTTACCTGAACCATTATGGTTCTGCATCAGGTGTTCCAAATCTTGGATTTTTATACCTCAACAGAAAATGCTCATCAGGTTGAATAACTTTTGCTAAGGCGTCATTTTTATATTTCTTATAGTTTACCTGAACCATTATGGTTCTGCATCAGGTGTTCCAAATCTTGGATTTTTATGCCTCAACAGAAAATGCTCATCAGGTTGAATAACTTTTGCTAAGGCGTCATTTGTATATTTCTTATAGTTTACCTGAACCATTATGGTTCTGCATCAGGTGTTCCACTTTCCAAAATCAATTATACCCTATATGTTGCCCAGGCTTAACAGCTATATAACAAAAAAAGTTTCATTCGAATCCGTCCAGTACTTCCAGAGATTAGCGTGTACAAACAGACAAACAGACATACAGACAAACAGACAAACAGACAAACAGACAGACATTTTTTTTTAAATTCTTACTCTATTACTATATCTCCAACGCCTCCAATTGTTTTTTTGTAAATATATTCAATGTACAGACACATTATTTTTACTGTTTTATTATATGTATAGAAGAATTTTATTTTTCACTAAGGACTATGTATCTTGTTCAAGTTCAAGTTCTTTATTTGCATTTCATGTTGTATAATCGGCTCTCACAATATATAATTTGTTTCAAACATGAACCCTGGTAGGGCATATCAAAACTTACATCTAAATAATGTAATGCATTCTTCATGATTATAAAATTAGTACTATAAAATTATATTGTTAATTAAATTATACTATAAAATGTCAATCGTCATTACTTGCAATATTAATGTCACAGTTAATACATTCAGTACAGAAATAGTTACATACTATACATTCATTTTTTAATTGTAATTATTATCTAAATTGTCAAAATATGTAATTAGTTTTCATTATAATGTCATATTATATTAAATTCTATTTTACAATGTCATATTACATTATATACAATATACAAATGTCGTTCAATAACCCATTTAACATATTGAAAAATTCAGTGAAAAAAATTCATTTTTTAACAAAACACACAGTTTAGGTAATGACAGTAATTTTTTTGCTGGCTATTTGGTATCGTATTCATTGCTTACTAACTGCCACGAATTTTTTTTTTATTTTAATGAAATCGGCCGATTACTTTGAAAGACATCGATATGTCACATAGAGTCGGTAGTGAATGGCCTCCGCCAACCTGCGGTTGAGCAGCATGGTGCAGTATGCTCTAAACCCCTTCGATTGAGGGGAGGCCAATATCAGTGGGAGGAATTAGGGTTGACGACGAGCGTCTATATGGATACGGTAACCAATTCACATCAGGCGGACCGTATGTTTGTCTATTGTATCTCAGATTCATCATCATCATCATCATCATCAGGTCCATTTTAGTCTTCACTACAGGAGCACGACCCTCTCTCGTCCGAAGTCTCGTCCTAGACGGAAGGAGGATTTGGCCTAGACTCCCCACGCTGGCCAGACGGGTTGGGGAGGCCTGATCGATGTTTTATAATGTATTTCCCTTAGTCGCCTTGTACGACATCCACGGGAAGAGACGGAGTGATTCTATTCTAGTCTGCCGGAAAGCACACGGCCATGTATCTCGGATTACATAAATGATAAAAGTATTTGGAAATGAATTGCTCTTGTTATGTTATGTTAATGATTGTATTTGTATTTAATGTAACGATATTGGCAATTAAAAGAGTCGGCCTTGAGTTTCTTGCCAGTTCTTCTCAAGAAGCCCCGTCGCCGGAACTGGCACTTAAATTCACTTTCACATTCAAGATAGTGTGATGAAAGTGAATCTAAGCTCTGCGGATTTAGAGTAGTAATGATTTAGATACATGTTCTGATATTTAATTTGTATGACGTTTCTAAGTGCTTTATAAAGTCCAAGGAATAAAGATATTTTGATTTGATGCCAACGTAGTAAAAAAAAACAAACTTGCCTGTGATCCATAACCACCTTCACTATGAACCTTCTTGACTCTTTCTAGATAATCCATGGGGAATTGAGTAGTGGTTGCCGGCGAGGATATGAAGAACGTGTCGTGGGCATCCCTGGCGGGGTGCTGCTGCGGCTGGAAGAGCGCGTCGAAGTTCCAGAAAGAGCTCTCTATGTACCTGTTGGTAGGCATCTCCTTGAAACCCATCTCGAGGAAGATTTCTCTGAACTCTGACCGGACTTTGAGCAGCGGGTGGAGATGCCCGCATTCCGGTGGTTGACCTGGTTGACAATAATATTATTTTATATTACAAGCTCGGTGGTCGAATGGTTAGCAATGGCCACTTTGTCTCCGAGGTTGCAGGTTCGATTCCCACACAAGACAAATATATGTGTGCATGAACATGTCTGTTTGTCTTAGTCTGGGTGTTTTCTATGTATTATATGTATCGATTTACAAAAAAAAATGTATTTAAGTATAATATCAGTTGTCTAGTATCCATAGTACAAGCTTTGTTTAGTTTGGGGCTAGATGGCGGTGTGTAATTTGTCCAGGAATATTTATTTATGAATATTTTATTATAACTTTAGGCATTTTGATTCATACAGGGATTATAGGATGATGTATGGCGATACTAAATTAAATTAATAATAATAAATAAGCTTTTCCAGTTTCTTAATTATAATTTTAACAAAAAAAGAACCGACTTACCAAACATTACTCTACATTCATGTATGTAGATACAGACTGATGATGTTGATGAAAAAAATATGTTTATAATAATAATAATAATAATTTTAATAATAATAATGTCTTCAGCTCTGGCTTGCCTTCATTGGCCGTCCAGAGAGGAGCCGCTAGAGCTATATGCTCCAGGGGTGGAAGTGTTAAAGGGCATCACGCCGCGAGTAACTTCGGAGAAAGCGCAGCACACCTCTCGACATCCCTGAGTCACTCACACCGGTGTTGCCCCCGGCCGATTTCCTGGCATTTCGCGGGCCCATCTAGTGAGTGGCAAGCCACCGCCTGCCGGAAATAACTAGCAATAAAAGCAGTTATGGCAGGCGTCCGTCTCTCTTCTGTAATAGCCCGGTATTAAT
Source organism: Hypsopygia costalis (assembly GCA_937001555.2). NCBI lineage: Eukaryota > Metazoa > Arthropoda > Insecta > Lepidoptera > Pyralidae > Hypsopygia > Hypsopygia costalis. Next base: position 1,855,477 of record OW443333.2, on the reverse strand, counting down.
TTCACCCAGATCTCATCTCCATAGCCCATTTATTTTCCATCACACTTCGCAATAGTCTCAACGCCTGCCGAGACCTGCTCATGGGTATGTCGTTCCATTGACATATCCTGGAGCGGGTCACGGCGGGCGTACAACATTACATCAAACTTCTCAAAGGGGCCTCTACGCGTTGGATCCATATCCCCGCGCATGCCTATCAAATGACCGGGCTTGACCCGTGATTAAAAAGAGATATAAAATAATAATAATAATAATAATAAAAAAAAAAAAAAAAAAAAAAAAAAAAAAAAAAAAAAAAAAAAAAAAAAAAAAAAAATCCTGTCATTGTCACCGCACGTCTTTTTATATTCATTAAATCAGAAAAATATACAATAATGCATAACACAGCACATATTACCATAAATCAATAGTAAAACAGGAATTTCATATCTATATATAGTCTATAAACAATATTAATCTTTTAATCAGCCATAAAAGTGAAAATGAAAAATACAGTGAATGACAACTATACATCTATAGACATGACAGTGATGTGACACAATAAAAATGCCGAAAACACGAGGAAACGCACGCCTTCCACCGCCGCCTGTTTCACCGATTAGCTCCACACCCACGTCGTCAGAGGATTATGCGACTCCTCCGGAACATAGTGTGTCGAGCAGTGAAGACGGGCGGCTGTCTCCAGCGCGACGCCGACCACCTGCGCGTCGCCGAGGGAGACCACCGCTGCCGCGCTTGGGACCAGCAGGGCGACCCGCCCCGCAACCGGCCCCCGCCGTCGGTGGTGCAGTGCGCCGCATGAGATGGACAAGAGAAATCAATGAAAATGTCATGCGAGCGTACTATAGGGCGACAGAAGGCGGAACTAACCTCACTGCGTACCGTTCTCGCTTGCTTCCTCTGTTTCAGGCTCTTGAACCGGACGTGACCGTTACTGCACAACGATTATCGGATCAGGTACGGGTAATCCAACGTAATTGTATGTTGGATGGACCCGTGCTTGAACGGCTTCGCTCTGAGGTAGTTGTCCCCACGTCTACCGCTGCTGTGCCAGATTCACCACACACTCTGCCAACAGAGATGGTGAGTTACGCACCCGATGTGGTTGACGTTGAGGACACAACAGTAAGTACCCAGGATAATGAGCATTTGAGGAGGGTTTTGGAGGATGTGATTCTGGAGTTTAGATCCATGCCTATCTCTGAAAGACCGCGACTGCCTCGTTTCCCCACGCACAGACACAACATGGCTCTGGTGGTGGCCTTAGACCGAATGCTAGATACGTATTTACGGTCTAGCCAAGATCTTGCTGATACCCATTCGATCCTATACTGTGCTGCCATTACAGCTTGCCGTGTGGCCCGTGTTCGGTTTCCAGAACCGAACACTGTCACCCGGCGTGCTGGTGACACACCAGAATGGCAAAAAAGGATCGAAAGGCGTATCAGCGCGGCTAGGGCCACCATTGGAAAGCTCATCTGCTTCAGATCGGGAAATAATCGGCCCCGAGTCATGCGTTACGTGACACAGGCTTTTGCTGGTACTGGCATTAGACCACAAGATTATTTGGCCTGTGTCACAGAGCGTATAGACTATCTGAAGCAGAAAGTTTGTGCGTGGGCAAACAGAATACGGCGTTACAAGATACGAGTGGATAGGTACTACCAGAATCACATTTTTCAAAGCGACCAAAGAAAGATATATAGAAGTTGGGAGAGCCCTACAAACAGCGTGGGTGTTGGGGGTCAACCAGATATAACAGAAATGTCTAGATTCTGGACAACTATCTGGTCGACGCCCATCACACACGCTGATGGTGATTGGATGAGTGTGGTTGAACGCTCATGTGAACATTTGCAACCGATGGGACCTGTAATAATTAGTCCCCAAAATTTAGCTGATGCAGTCCGTCCTCTCCATAATTGGAAGAGACCAGGCCCGGACGGACTGCATAATTTTTGGTTGAAATGGTTGCGAAGTTCACATGGGCTACTGGCCACGCAATTCCAAGAGGCTATTCAATGTGGTTCTCTCCCAACTTTTATGACAACAGGTGTCACCTTTCTGCTCCATAAATCAGGTAGTACCACGGAACCTAAAAATTACAGACCCATCACGTGCTTACCCACTATCTATAAGCTCCTTACATCCATACTGAGAACAAAATTATATGAGCATTTGGATGCCAACAATATTTTAGATCGCGCTCAGAATGGATGTAGGGTTGGGTCCCGTGGTACTAAGGAGCTCCTCCTCATCGACATGACTGTTAGCCAGCAGGTTCGCCGAGGTCGCAAGAATCTCTCTGCAGCCTGGATTGACTACAAAAAAGCCTACGATTCGGTGCCCCATTCATGGCTGAGACGGGTGCTTGAACTGTATAAAATTAATACCGATTTGTGCACCTTTCTCAGCGTATGTATGGGACAGTGGATCACGGCTCTATGTCTTCCAGGATGTGGAGCGAGTCATGCTACTTCCGAACCCATAAGGATTGAGCGAGGCATATTCCAGGGAGATAGTTTGAGTCCTCTTTGGTTTTGTCTGGCTTTGAATCCCTTAAGCATTCTGCTTAGGAATTCCAAGCTAGGCTACCGATTTCGTAGAGGGGGCGAGGTCATTTCTCACCTATTGTATATGGATGATCTCAAGTTATATGCATCAAATGAACCAAATTTAGTGACACTTTTAAATGTTACTCAAACATTTAGCAGTGACATTAGAATGGAATTTGGTGTCGATAAATGCGCGGTCGTCCATATACAACGCGGTAAAGTTGTAAATAGAGAAAATTTACAACTTTCAGAGACTATGACTCTCAGAACCATCTCCGAAACCGAAACCTATAAATACCTTGGTATGGCGGAGTGTTTGGGTATACAGGATAGGGAGATAAAACAATCAGTGAAGGAACGTTTCTTTGGCCGTCTTTCAAAAGTACTGAAAAGTCTTTTGTCAGGTGGTAATAAGGTGCGTGCCTTCAATGGTTGGGTTATGCCTTTGCTTGTATACACCTTCGGAATACTAAGGTGGACTCAAACCGAGCTCGACGCACTGGATCGCAAAGTCCGTAAACTGCTTACCGCGTATCGTATGCATCATCCACGCTCATCTATGATGAGACTATACATCCCACGGAAGTGTGGGGGCCGAGGCTTCCTTAATGCCAAAAACCTACACAACCGTGAGGTGTGTAGTCTCAGGGATTATTTCCATCATGTTGAGAGTGGGATGCATCGAGACGTTGTAGCAGTTGACAAAGGACTGACGCCGCTCTCCTTGGCAAAAGAGGACTGGCATAGGCCACTTGTATTAAGCACTGAAGATCGCTTGAACATATGGAAGAGTAAGGAGCTACACGGACGATTCCATCGGGCACTTCATAGACCCGATGTTGATCTTTTGGTGTCCGTGACCTGGCTACGTTTCGGTGACCTTTTCGGGGAAACCGAAGGTTCTGTCTGTGCAATTGCTGACGAAGTTGTCAAGACTAATAACTACCGGAAATACATCATGAAGGATGGGACGGTGGACATTTGTCGTGCATGTCACCGTCCTGGTGAATCTATCAGGCATGTTATTTCCGGTTGTTCTTATCTTGCCAATGGTGAGTATTTGTACAGACACAACCAGGTAGCTAGGATAATCCATCAGCAGCTTGCTCTTCGATATGGTCTTGTGAGTTTCGAAGTGCCATATTACAAGTATGTACCTGTGTCTGTTCTCGAAAACAGTCGTGCCAAGCTCTACTGGGACCGGTCTATCATCACGGACAGGACTATTATAGCTAATAAGCCTGATATCGTGTTGGTAGACCGGTTAGAGCGAAGGGCATTTCTTGTTGATATCACCGTGCCATGCGACGAGAACCTCGTGAAAGCTGAGAATGACAAGTTGTCGAAATACTTGGACTTAGCTCACGAGGTTACCGCCATGTGGGACGTTGATTCAACAATAATTGTCCCAATAGTTGTGTCGGTAAACGGTCTCATAGCGAAAAGTCTCGACTCATACCTTAGGAGACTTTCGCTAGGTCACTGGGTCAAGGGCCGGATTCAGAAGGCAGCAATTTTGGGCACTGCACGTATTGTGAGGAGGTTCCTCAGTCTGTCGCCCTAACCACCGGCGCCACTGGCATATGTCCCGCGCCGGCGGTAACTTTTTATAAATATTTGTATTTATAATGTTGTATTTTTATATTTATATTGTGAATACAAATGTTGTTAAAAAAGAATAGAAAATAAATAATTGGTCATAATAATAATAATAATAAATACATCCCACGGAAGTGTGGGGGTCGAGGCTTCCTTAATGCCAAAAACCTACACAATCGTGAGGTGTGTAATCTCAGGGATTATTTCCGTCATGTTGAGAGTGGGATGCATCGAGACGTTGTAGCAGTTGACAAAGGACTGACGCCACTCTCCTTGGCAAAAGAGAACTGGCACAAACCACTTGTATTAAGCACTGAAGATCGCTTGACTATATGGAAGGGTAAGGAGCTACACGGACGATTCCATCGGGCACTTCATGGACCCGATGTTGATCTTTTGGCGTCCGTGACCTGGCTACGATTCGGTGACCTTTTCGGGGAAACCGAAGGTTCTGTCTGTGCAATTGCTGACGAAGTTGTCAAGACTAATAACTACCGGAAATACATCATGAAAGACGGGACGGTGGACATTTGTCGGGCATGTCACCGTCCTGGTGAATCTATCAGGCATGTTATTTCCGGTTGTTCTTATCTTGCCAATGGTGAGTATTTGTACAGACACAACCAGGTAGCTAGGATAATTCATCAGCAACTTGCTCTTCGATATGGTCTTGTGAGTTCTGAAGTGCCATATTACAAGTATGTACCTGTGCCTGTTCTCGAAAACAGTCGTGCCAAGCTCTACTGGGACCGGTCTATCATCACGGACAGGACTATTATAGCTAATAAGCCTGATATCGTGTTGGTAGACCGGTTAGAGCGAAGGGCATTTCTTGTTGATATCACCGTGCCATGCGACGAGAACCTCGTGAAAGCTGAGAATGACAAGTTGTCGAAGTACTTGGACTTAGCTCACGAGGTTACCGCCATGTGGGACGTTGATTCAACAATAACTGTCCCGATAGTCGTGTCGGTAAACGGTCTCATAGCGAAAAGTCTCAATTCACACCTCAGGAGACTTTCGCTAGGCTACTGGGTCAAGGGCCGGATACAGAAGGCAGCAATTTTGGGAACTGCACGTATTGTGCGGAGGTTCTTCAGTCTGTCGCCCTGACCACCGGCGCCGCTGGTATATATCCCGCGCCGGCGGTAATACTTTTTATATTCATTTGTATTTATAATGTTATGTTTTTTATATTTATGTTGTAAATACAAATTTTTATAAAAAAGAAAACTAAATAAATAAATGGGAATAATAATAATATTGTGAGTGGCAAGCCACCGCCTGCCGCAAATAACTAGCAATAAAAGCAGTTATGGCAGGCGTCCGTCCCTCTTCTGTAATAGCCCGGAATTAAGTTCACCCAGATCTCATCTCTATAGCCCATTTATTTTCCATCACACTTCGCAATAGTCTCAACGCCTGCCGAGACCTGCTCATGGGTATGTCGTTCCATTGACATATCCTGGAGCGGGTCACGGCGGGCGTACAACATTACATCAAACTTCTCAAAGGGGCCTCTACGCGTTGGATCCATATCCCCGCGCATGCCTATCAAATGACCGGGCCTGACCCGTGAGTTAAGAGAGATAATAATAATAATTTTATTTCATTTTCTTATAATTTAATTTGGAAGTATACTCTTTCAAATAAAAAAAAGGCTTTTCCAAATCGGTTTATAAATGACGGAGTAATGAAGTAACAAACATAAAAAAAAATACAGCCAAATTGAGAAGAGACACAATATGAGTTACTTATTATTACTTGAGTAACTTAATATTATAAATGATTAGCTGCGGTAAGCAGCTTTGTATGCACTGCATAAAAAGTCTCAATCCAAAACATACTCTTTATGAACGCAAAAGAGAAACATACTTCCGCTCATACATCCAAATAAATAAATATTTCTGGACAATTTACACAGCGCCATCTAGTCTCAAATTAAGCCCAAAGCTTCTACTGTGGGTACTAGACAATAGGCTATTTGACTAACATTTTTTTCGGTTTAATATGTAGGGACGTCTCCATAATATAACCATAGGTGAAAGAATTACTTCGATAGCACAAAAATCTCTCGAGATATGTTAATTTGAATATCACAATTTTTAGACTGCCCCAAAACGCTCCATACAAAAGACTACCGAATTATGACGTCACAGGTTTGTATTTTGTATGCATCAAATCAGAAATTTGTACGATAGCTATGTTAAATATTACGTTTATGTGATTAGTATTATAATAAAAGTTATATCATTTTTTATTGCTTCTCCAATGAAAATATTATTTTTTAATAATTTCATACTTTTAAAATGGACTTTCCCGCCAAACTTTGATCGACACTGAAAAAAGTCTGACTGAAGATATTAGAATGAATGTTTCAGATCTTTATAGTTTCGTGTATTTTACGATATTCTTAGATAATTTATACAATTTTTAAACATAGGAAAAGCCTATTCATAAAAATAAACTTTTTTTTTTTTTCTATAAAGCATAATACTTTAAAATATTACGATCTAGCTTACGGGCTAATAAGTAATTTAATTTTAACATAAACTTCTAAATATTATAGTCTAAAAAATGAACTTAAATACATTTTTTTGTAAATACTTATAATACATAGAACACCCAGACCAAGACAAACAGATATGTTCATGCATACAAATGTTTGTCTTATGCGAGGGTCGAACCCGCGATCTCGGAGTCCAAGTAGCCATTGCTAGCCACTTGACCACTTCGTTCGTGAATGTCATCACTCCGCCCAAACTTTTGCATTTAGAATACTAGTACAGTTACCTAAAGCATCAAAATTGTACGGTTTGAACTGTAAAGTCTTCCACAATCCCGTTGACAACATTTCACTGGTCAAGTCAGTCTCTAATTTCTTAATAGTAGTCGCAAATTGTGGCCCTTTAGAAATGTCAAAACTCTTCACAAAGACTTCTTGAACCAGCTTACGTTTCAAGTAGTCAGGTCGAACATTACTGTTATTTCCACTTTTGATTTCCTGCAAATGTTGTTGAACTGTGTCTACGATATCATCTACTTTCTTTTTGACAAGTGGCTGTCCTCCCGATTTGTCTATGTATATCCATCCAGCGGCCATTGCCTTGCTGAAACCGACTTTTGCATTTGGAACAGTCTGAAAACGAAGGAAATTTTCATGTTTTTCAATAATTAAGTTACTACACTTTGACAAGAAAGAAATCCAGGCGGTTAGAAAATCATAACCAGGAGGACTTCACAAAGGCATTTGGAGATCAAAGGTTGCACTGGCCACAAAACTCGCACGAGTCACCAGAATCTATGTGGCAAAAAACTAAAGAAATAATGGTAACTTCAGTGAACCAATACCAATAGTGACCTGCTAAATTAAAACACCGACACTGGATGACAAATGAAACTTATGCACTTGTTGAAGAACGTCGCATACTAGAACGTCGAAGGCTAGAGGCGGGACAATACGACAGCTTAACGATTATGGTGCAAAAATTCAAGATAATTATTTTATAAACAATAAACAAACTTGGAGATAACCTGTATTATTATTTATTATAATTAAATATTGTTTATTAAGATTTTATAAAAAAAACAAAACATTTAGGGCTTGCTAATAATTGGGTAAGTAAGCAATGGCAATTAAACATGGCGTTTTCTGAATATTGACTGGAGTTAGTGTAGTGTATTTACTATGTCCGACTAATAATTGAATAATGTCAGCCATAAAGAACATCACGCAAAGATAGGCACGTGTACAGACGTCATTTGGTTTACTACATGCAAACGTGTAATTTTGTATAGAGTGGCCGGGGTTTGACAGTATGTGGGAGGGCAGACAAGCATACTTTATATCAGTAGTTCCCAATCTTTTTTATTTGTGGACCACTACGAGGTTTTTGTTGGGTGTAAATCCACTATTCTATAACTCAAAATAGTACTTTGTATACTAGTGCTCGATCTCTTTCATTATTGTTTGTACCATGGACCATAATTTACCTCTCATGGACCACTGGTGGTCCCACAGAGCATGGGTTGGGAACCCTGCTTTATATCAATCAATCAATTGACTAATTAGCTTTAAAACAATCCTTAATTTTGGTCGGTTTTTTTACAATGAGTAAGGAAGAAGGTGTGAACTGAGGGTTTTGAATTATTGGATAGACGCGACTACTGATGTGCCGGCGCCGGAATAGTGAGACTTCATTGTTTTATTAAACAATTGAACATGACGCAAATCTGTTGAGATTTAATAGAAATGGCGAGCGGTCTGTGGCTATTTTGCGTCATTTATATTGCTAAATGATGCAAAAAAGTCACAGTCCGGAGCTCGTCATTTCTAATACAGATTGCAAGGATAACAGACAAATTAAATATTTTTAAATGTTAAAATTACTACACAATTTTAATTCTTGAAATACCTTCATAAGTTCTGCCTGAGGCATACCGGCGTCTGGTACACTTCTGAACATCACAGCTTCATGGCTTCCCTTATCTGCTACCATATCGCCTTCCTCAGTCAGAGCCCATCCACTTGTCTTCGCTTGTACCAAGATAACCATTTCAAGTGCCTCTAAACTTTTTGCCGCACCCACAATTTTCTGATGATCTTCATTGAACTCGTTAACTAATTCAAAAGTGTTTACTTTAGGAACCTCAGATTTGTCTAGATATTGTAAAAGCCGTTCGTTTAGTGCCATTTTTATTATTTTTGTGACTTTTCTACCGCGTTTTAGGTTAGATAAACCTTGTTGGCATATGACTTATGTTGACATGGACCAAAGAGCAGTGTTGCAAAAGTGAAAATTTTTAAATCGGTAAATTTGCCTGCTAAAAATCGGGAGAAATCGGGAGATTTTTACTCGGAACAAAACAAAGTTAAAAAGGCAGATTTATTATGATATAGTACAGTAATTATTTATATTAATGATTTTCATCTTCATACCACTTCTTACTGGCTATTTTTGTGAACATTTTTTCATCAATATGTATTAAAACATACAAGCAACTTTGGTTACTTTCTCCGATACATCTTTTTGTATGCAGAAGACCTACCATAGATTCCGTGGAAAGTCTATTGCGTTGTTTGGTTTACCTACCAAACAATAATAAACTCTGTTATAAATAACAGGCATTTCGGTGCAATTTGTTTTGCGTATGCTGCGGTATTGAAGGGCCTTGGAAGGAAGGGGTATCTGCGGGGGGGAGGGGGGGGGGGGGGAATCTCCGGTATCCCCTTGGTATTAACAAGTTATTAAAGCGTAACAGGGAATCCCCGTGCATTGATTTAGTTTTACCATGTTACCTTTGGTGTTGCCCTGTATAGAATAATATTTTTAATTGCCACTTTAGTGAAAAAATCTGAAATCGCGAGATGGGGTCACACGGGAGAGAAGAAATCAGAAATCGGGAGATATGGTCACTAAATCGTGTTATCGGGAGAGAATAGTCGAAATCGGTAGATCTCCCGATAAATCGGGAACTTTTGCAACACTGCCAAAGAGTAAAGTAAGTATAGTACATGGACTCAGTACAAAACTATAGTGCCACAAACTTATCTGGCCCGGTGGCGGGGGCAGTACGATCGACTTAAGTGTTGCTATTAAACGAAATGCCGCCCGTTTTAAAGGAAACATAAAAATCAAAGAAATATATACACTACTAAAATAATAGCATTGATATACTTATTAATTGTGTTGTGTGGTGTTTCAATTAAATATCAATTGCCTTCTATTTTTTGTTGATTAGTTTTAAAAATGCACCACGTTAAGTCGCGATCATAGCTATTATATAATATTAAAGAGTTATAATATTGCACAGAAACAACTCGTTGACGATTTTTTTATTGTAAGAAATGAAATATGTGTAGAAAAAGATAATATGTATTTAAAAAAAATACACCTCAAAGGGATGTGCATACGCGGTAAGTAAATTAATTGTACCTGGCAATACTACATTACAAGATGGCGGCTTTAGTTCTAAATTTGGCCACCGGGTCAGATAAGTTTGTAGCACTGTACATACAAAGTACTCTGTGACTGAACATTGGACATTTGATTTTGACAGTCAATTGTCATGTCATTGATTGACTTTCAATGACAGTGACATTGACGCTGGACTGAACGAATGAAAGGCTAGTGATTTCCTAATACTAATCTAGGTCAAAACCTAAATTAGTATTTTTAACGATGTTAACTTTAAATAATTGATTATTGACAAGTTCTCTTATAATTTTCGTTTTGTTTCATTTCTCCCTTTATTCTACCTCTTTGTTAATATTTTATTTGTAAATATTAATTATGACAATAGATAATTGAATACGAATAGATTAATATTACTGTGTAATAATGAGGAGCTTGCGAAGCACATGACAAAAGTCGCCAAACTAAATTGACGCAGTGTTGCCACCCTCTGTTTTCGATTTTCCCCTGACTCCTAGTGAAATTTCCCTAAATTAAGGACTTTTCAAAATCTTTTCCCCTAAACCTTTAATCTAAGAATTAAACACAAATTAAAGTGAATTATATTTATTACATTTCCATCTTAGAACTAATATATATAATTAATATAAGAATGGTATATATATATATATATATATATATATACCAATATATATATATATATACCAATATATATATATATATATACCAATGGTATATATACATATATATATATATATATATACCATTCTTTTATTAATTCTATATTTAAATTATATATAAAAAACACTGAAGAGTTGGAATTGGAAGTCCAAACAATGTCCGATGCATTTCCATTCTTATAAATTCTATATATTCTTGAAATGCATATTGTAAATACTGTCACGTAACTTTATTATCACACAAGAAGGGGCTATTATATCATGCTAAGAGCAAGAAACACGAAAAAACTGTTTCTTTAAGTAAAACAGCAAAATCTTGTAAACAAATAATGTTTACGAAATTAATTCCGAATGAAAGAAAGATTGCAGAACTGAAGATAGCTGCTTATATTGTTGAACATTCTTCAACATCAAGTGTTGATCACTTGGGTGAGATTCTCTCCAATTGTTTGGACTTCCAATTCCAACTCTTCAGTGTTTTTTTTCTTAAAATCATACATGTCATTCGTAAATTTTTTTAACATTACGTCTGTTGGTGTTAATGAAACACAAGACTTGTAATTTACTTTTAAGCTGTACCTTACCAGCATCAAATTTTGTAACATTTCAATCGATAATCGGTTCCTCAGCTTACTCTTTATGATTGAATAAATTGAAAACGCTCTCTCCACTGTAGCGTTTGATAGTGGCATGGTCAATATAGCTAAAGCAAATTTAGAAATAGCACCGAACCTCTTGTTTCCTCCGGCATCTAAATCATCATTTACCTAGAATAGAATAAAGAATAGTTAATTGATAAGCGCAAATACAAAATACAAGAAGCACAATGAAATTATTTGTAGGTACAATTTAATTAAAATTACAAATATAATAAATTCAGTAATAATATCAGATAATAAATTATTAGAATTACCTCGGCCCAAAACTTTACGCTGGATGAAGTATTCTTCCACTCTTTGTGATGCAAATTGTTCCATTCTGAATCTGCATCAGTTTTGTTGCCAAACACCTCCTCTCTTTTAAATATTTGCAAAAAAGGTGCCAGGGTAGGTTTCACTTGCGAGGTGGCAATTTGTGGCGTCAGCAATGATACAGACTTTAAAATATGAATGTGTTCAGGAATTTTTTCAGCCATGAAACATCTGTCTTCTCTCTTCGATAATAAGAACAATAGCTTTAATTCTTCCCACTGATCGAGAATTGTTCGTATGGCATTATATCGCGCCAACCAACGAGTTCCGCAGAAACCTGCAATTTTCTTTGGATTCCTACTATTATTCATCACTTCATAAAGATCTCTATATGCATCCAGGCGCTTGGAACTGTAGGAAAACCAGTTATGTATTTCACGTGTCAGAAATTCAAGTTGGCGTGGCAGATCCTCTGCCGCCTTTTCAGCATATAAATGCAACGAGTGACATGTACATTGTATGACGATCAGATCAGGTAATTTTTGCTTCAAAAGAGCGGCAAGGGAATGATTTCTTCCCACCATGACATTGGTTCCATCTAAACCAATGCCAACTAACATTTCGATACGAAGACCATCTTCTTGTAGAGTTTGACAAACTAAATTGTAAATAGATGTTGCATTGCAATCTGTAACTTTGACGATTCTATAAAATGATGTAACAACATCATTCTTTTTCTTAGAAAAAAAGCGGATTATCATACATAACACCTTTGTGGTAGTGATATCGGTAGTCTCATCAACAATGATGGAATAAGGAGAGTTTCCAATTTCTTCTAATAGTTCTTGAAATATACATAGACAGAGAACATTTTTTATTAACATAGTGCATTTGGTTCTATGTAGCTGCACATTGTTCAAAATTTTCAGACTTGGGGTCAAGTTTGGAGAGAATCTCACCAAAGTGATCAACACTTGATGTTGAAGAATGTTCAACAATATAAGCAGCTATCTTCAGTTCTGCAATCTTTCTTTCATTCGGAATTAATTTCGTAAACATTATTTGTTTACAAGATTTTGCTGTTTTACTTAAAGAAACAGTTTTTTCGTGTTTCTTGCTCTTAGCATGATATAATAGCCCCTTCTTGTGTGATAATAAAGTTACGTGACAGTATTTACAATATGCACCATTTTACCCTGCGGGATCTGGAGCGACCCAATCTGAAAAAAAAAAAAACAAATTCGATTTACCTCAGCTAGCAAATTTCCCTATATTTGGGTAAGCTTCTTACACCTGGCAATACTGAGACCGAACGCAAGCAAACCCCGTTCGGCAGAGCCACAACACAACTTAGAAAAAAAAAACAATCCCCGCTCGCTGGTAGTTCTTATCGGTTCTCTGCTCATAACTTTTAAATTATCAAAGAACAATCCAGCCAACAAAGTTGAGATCAATGCATCGCCGCGGATTTTATGAATGAAGTAAAATGCACTTTTTAGTTCATAACATTATACAAGCAATGAACTCAAATGAACTGGCTGTAACTACAGCACCAGTGACAATACACGCGACTCATAATAGAATTTGATATTATTAGATACTATTAAAAAATAATTGGTAATAAAAAAACTATAGATACCAACCTATCACTAATCTGTGAAAATAACAGAAGCCTTTTTATTGATGGCATTATCAGAAAAAGATACTGACTTACCTTTCAGTACAGGGTCTGTTTCCCATTGATGACAATACTTTTGTTTATATTTACTGCTCATTGCTCCTCGTTTATTGAGAAATAAAACTTACATTAGCTAAATACGAGAAACAACACAGTCCAACTCACGAGTTCACAACAAAATAACAAATTCAATCAAACAAATATGGTGGTGTAGACAAGTTTATTTATTTACCTCTCAAATAACGGTATAAACTGACATCTGTCATCTCGATCTCTCTTCCGCGTATTCAAATCTCTTAGCGCGAAAGAGCTAAATATATTATTTGTTGCTAGCGATACCACAGTATAAGTAATAGTAGATACAGAACGATAAAAGTGCGTTTCATCAAATAAGGCCTCTACCGTCAAGTTGGTACTAACCTTTATTGTTATGGTAATTGAGGCGATTGATTTTGATTTTCATAGTAGTACCAACATGACGGCATAGGAACTATTTGATAGAACAACATTTTAGGCGTAGATTATGTACAAGTTACGTTCGGATACACGCCGTTACGCATTCAATTCTTTTGCGAACAGGAAAACTTCCCTAAAAAATCCCCAAATTTTATTTTTGGCCCTAAAAATTCCCCTAAATAATTCTATGCCCTAAAAACTCCCCTAAACGGGAAGAAATCCCCTAATTCTAGGGGAAAATACCCTAAGGTGGGGACACTGAATTGACGCCAGATAAGGACTATTCTAAGGAACTAAAATATCTCGTAAAAGTTACTATCAAAAACGAAGTTTGAAAAACGAACTGTTTTCAATCGTGTTTCCCGGTAGTTGTCATTAGATTACAATAGTTATGTAACCCAAATCTGTGGTCTTTAGGCGGCTTGAAAACACTGGCCTCCGCCAGCCCGCAGTTAGGCTGCGTGGTGGAGTATGCTCTATAAACTTTTCGATTGAGCGGAGGCCCTTATTCCAGAAATGGGATAAATAAGGATTGACGACCTCCTCGTTAATAATACCACGTTCTTAATTATCCTGATCCTGCATATATCCCTCTCGGGGATCTGTAATGGTCACACTTCTTTTTATCATTTAGAGCGTAGATCAATTATAAGAAATAAAAAAAAACGGCCAAGTGCGAGTCGAACTAGCGCGCAAAGGGTTCCATAACATTATCTATAAAAACGGCAAAAAAAATCACGTTTGTTGTATAAATATTTGTTTTATTTTAATAAAAATGTAATATACATTTTGACTGTGATTTTTGCGTAAAATGGCCAATTTTGGCGTTCTTGATCTCGGAAACAAAAATATATTAACAATGTTGACTTATTGAAGAGTAGAGAATAGCTATTGGAATAGTGCGTCGGCCTCGCTTTTTGTAAATTTTGCTTAACTTTTTAAATAAACCCAAAATTGCAGAGAAAGATTTTTCTGATAAAATGCGCGCATTTACTATTTTGAGCTCCTGGATTGTACTACTGTTTCAAACAAATGAAATAAAAAAAAAATAGAATGTTATTTCTTATATAGTCGTATAGTACATAGCGGCCTCGGAATTTTGAAATATCATTGATTATATCATTGATATAGAAAAAAAAAACATTCTTTTAACCAAAAAAACTTCGAATATCGCTTTAGGTAAACTGTTAATTTCTCGATTAAACGATAACATTATTGAGCAAAATTTATACGAGAATAATTGTTACTTTATGATGAATAAACGTTGTAGCATGAATTTATTATCTTATTTCAATAAAAACGATAAATATAATTTCAAAATTACTACAAAAAACGATGCACCGGCGCGGCGGCCTTCGCGGGTTTAGTACTGCGCGAGAGCTCATCAGCGTGCAAATGTAATAGGGCTCTTAAATTATTTATTTTTGAAGTGAATATAACAACTAAATATTCTGTGAATATTTCAAGCATCTACCCTGTTTCGTCGTGATTTTTGTATGGAGACGAATCCGTGACTGGTGAGTAGTACTGATACTATTTATTTTATTTCTCCACGCTGTGTAAACCTACGAAAGATATTAATATGTCATTTTAAAGCTGAAATAGTGTAGTTTATTTCAATATAAGTCTGATTGCTTCGAAATGAAAAGTTTATTGATAAAAACTTGTTCGAAAAAAAATTTTCGAGCAAAATGTTGATATACTTGACTTTTACTTTGTTTATTTTTTACTTTAGCTTCAATTATAGCAATTTGTGACAATGTAGTCTCATTCTGTATATTATAAGCTATCCATAGGTATTTTTTATTTCAATATAGCTGTAGTATTACGCCAGTTATAACGATTTTCGTTTGCGTCCGCGGCCGCTTCCGTATTTTGGGCACAAATTTATCCTGTGGACGTCTAAGCGATTTTTTTTTCGAGGGGGAGACGTGCCAGTGGTTAGAGAGAGGGGGTCATTACATCCTCTCTTACGCTGAGCCGGCGGTATACTCTCCCTCCGTCTTACGAATTTTCGATCATGTCACGTGTCCTGATTTTTTACTCATCCCAAAAAAGTGCACAACGTTGATAAAGAAGTTTTCACTTCAAAATCACGTTTGTTGTATGGGAGCCCCCTTAAATGATTACTTTATTCTGTTTTTTTTTGTATTTGTTGTTATATCGGCAATAGAAATGCAGCATTTGTACAAATTTCAACTGTCTAACTATCACGGTTGTATTACAGCCTGGTGACAGACGGGCGGACTGGCGGAACCCTAAAAATTGTAGATATCACTGATATTATGTTATGATCCAACCTAATCTAGGATAAACGTAATAAACAAACACAACCAGAACATTTAATATATATACATAAAAAATACCTAAAAAAATATAAAAAAATTCATAGTTTTATTTTCTTACAGATGCGGAATAATTTATATCCCAAACTTTTTAAATATCTTAGGCAAAAAAAGCATTTGATGTAGATCCAGAAGCCATACGGCTAGAAATGATTAAGTAAGACGACAATCGTATTATAAAAGAAACTCTCAATTGTCATTATTTTTGTCAACGCCTTGAGTCTAAAAAGACTCAAGACTTCGGGCCACTGAATGAAAAATATGCCACTTTTTTCATCATGTCTAAAATTTGATGCTCGCTTCTCCTATTTTTATTGATAACTATCGATTCTATTGATAACTCTAAAATATCGATATTTAATTTTCATATGCACATCACTATTTTTACAGCAGAGAATTTGAATGAAACTTCAATGACATAGTCTTTCATTCATTCATGATTCGGACGGACATTCATTGACATTTTTTATTTAATTTCTATTTCCGTTTATATAAGCCGCGTGAATTGATTTTCGTATTATCAACATAATTTAGCCGATTACTGTAAGTATTTTGTGTTTGAACAATCATATATTTTTATTGTTTTATTTATATATTTTGATATTTATTCTATTAATTCCTGTTTGGTTGGAGCACCGGATCTTTATAAGTGTTTCAATGGTGAACTCAAAATTAATTATATCGCTCCGATTATTTTTTCGATAAGCTATTTAAATATTATCAACACGGTTTAACTAATTTGCAAAAAGTGTAGGTAGAAGGTAGATAATACACAAATCTCTGTTTTATTTCTATATTCTATCGAAAATCATTAGACTACTTAACGTAGTTTCTGAGGTTAAAAAGGCATACAATCACTCATAGGGAGATTTTGTATTTTTGTTTTTAAATTAAATTTAAAACACTAGACCCTATAGTGCTAATAAATAAATAAATTGAAATTATATAAATAAGGTTTTAAACATTAATTATTAATTTATTTATTTTGTTTGTGTAATAGAAAAATAAATTTTATTTAACTTTGTAAGTGGGTTTGAGAACTATTCCATACTGGTACATAGCTACTAAGTTATTTAATTTATTTATTATGGCAGTTAACTAAATTATACAAAGTAATCTATGATCTACCTATAAGAACTGATTTTACTGTCTACCTGTTTCATTACTGTCTATAAAACGAAAGTTTTTAGATTTATTTAGATGACTATTTAATAGTAGTAAGGTAAAGGTACCGGTTTACGCCCACACAGTGTTAAGATAATCAAAGTATAACTAAGATTTTTTAGTATATAAATTGTTAATACTTTTATTTCGTTTCGTAAATTATTTAAATTTACGTTTAAATGTAGAAAAAAGTTTGGTCCTCTGCATATTTTCGAAACACAAAAATATTACACCAAAACATTATTTGTTTTTCTTTTACTTAATGCCCTTTGTTTAGCGCACTAGCGCCGCCATAGAAAAAAAATCGTGTCTCAGATACATTTCAATTTAATTAGTCACATCCAGTAAGTTGTTAGTAATTATATCGCGCGTTATTGTTCTTTTTTTAGCAATAATAAAAAATACATATTATTTATTTCGCACAACAGAAATTCATGTTTGATAGTGAATGCTTAAAAAAAGCTGTGTTAATAACTTATTTTTATAAGAGTCTTAGACAACATCTTGCCGATTAGTGGACAATCCCCACTTTCGGCACTTATGTTTTGTGTGCACGCTGTTACCGCTGTTGCGAACTCTGCGTATTAATGAGCCGGTTTTTTTTGCGTATATCATACGCAAAAAAAACCCTCAAAGTTATCTACATCCGCCAACGGAAACATCGCGGACGCGTACACCAGCGCGGCAGCCGCATCAGCGCTCTAACATCTAGGACACTATAGGACTTTTTGGTGCTATTGACAAATAAACCACGGAAGTAAAAGGACGGGCAGTAGCGGAATGTTATCTATTCGCCACGGAAAACATGTGTTTGCATACAACAATATCTCTCTCTCGACTCCATATTTCGATGTTTTGTATATATACTTATTGTAACTATCATAATTGTTGAGGACAGCCGAATATATCAACTGCATTTAATAGCTATTCTTTAGTGTACGTATTTCCTAAAAAGCACTTGCAACGCAATATTCATGTAACCCTCCGGAAAATATTTTCTAAATAAATAAATATTCCAAGACAAAATTAGACACTGCCAAATTAAGCAAAGCTTAACATAATAATAATAATTATCTATGGGTGTGAGATATTATACTGAAATACATTTTTTTTATATGAAAGGGGGCAAACGAACATGTGGGTCACCTGATGGCAATCACCACGCCCATGGAGATCAGCAACACCAAAGGATCGCCGATCTGTTGCCAGCCTGTTAAGGGAATTAAATACTCTATTCTTGAAGGCTCCCATGTCGTAATTGTTCGGAAATACCGCTGTAGGAAGTTGATTCCACAATTTCACCGTTCGTGGTATAAAATGCATTAGGAAACGTACTGTAATAGATCGCCAATTATCAAGATGATATGGATGGAATTTTAATTTATGGCAAGTTGTACGATAGTGGTATTCAGCGGGATGTATCAAATCAAATAGCTCATCGGAGCACTCCCCCTGATATAATTTGTATAGAACGCAAAGAGACGCTACATCTCTGCGTGTAGGGAGAGAGAGAGTCCAGTCGATCCGAGATCATTGGGTCCCCGACGATTCGAATTGCTCTTCATTGTATGCGGTCAAATGAAGTAAGCAAGTATTGGGGCGCACCGGCCCAGAGATGCGAACAGTACTCCGTGTGAGGTCGAACCTGGGCTTTATATAGTTGAAGGCGGTGTCGGGGTGTAAAATACCGCCTTGGCTTTATTGATGACCCCAATCTTCTTGTAAGCCAGTTTGGCCTTACACTCCAAGTGGCCGCGACATACATAGAAAACACCCAGACCATGACAAACAGATATGTTCATGCACACAAATATTTGTCTTGTGCGCGGATCGAACCCGTGATCTCGGAGTCTAAGTAGCCATTGCTAGCCGACCACCGAGCTTGTCGTAAATGATAGGTAGCAAAGTAAGACCGCATTAAAATCCATCGCATGGTTTAGGAGTTAGCCTGCGAACTGAGACCTCGTGATTTTATTAATTACCTATTTCCACACCAAAATTCATCAAAATCGGATCAGCGGTGCGCGAGTGATAGAAGCAATATTATTTCCTCATTAACGTGAATATCGACCGACCGATCGATGTTGCACAAAACATTTAAATTTGTATTTCATCATCATCATCAGGTCATTTTAGTCTCCACTACAGGAGCACGACTCTCTCTCGTCCGTCTCAGACAGAAGGAGGATTTGGCCTACACTCCCCACGCTGGCCAGACGGGTTGGGGAGGAATTTGTATTTACGTTTCCGTTTATATTTGGTGGGTATGGAGCCCACAAAATAAAAAAAAATCGGGATATTGGTTCGAGAGTTATCGCCACAGAAACATTACAAAAAATGTTTATTCACTTCAACTCGATCCTTTCGGTTTATAAAGTCCAAATCCCAAAATGTACAGAGGGTGCAAAACGTCCATATCACAAAATGTCCATGTCCCAGAATGATCATATCCCAGAGTGTCCATATCCCAAAATGTCCATATCCCAGAATGTCCATATCCCAAAGTGTCCTCATCCCTGAATGTCCATATACATACCAGAGTGTCTATTTTATTTTATTCAAACAAAGCTATTATGGTGCTATTATGCTAAAGCAATAAAAGAAATATAATTATTTATATTATATAAAGAAACCAAACGATGAAATTTTAGCAACTTTACTATTAATTAGTATGTATTTAAATTTTCTTACGTCTTTACAGTATACCCCTGATAGGTACTCCACAATCAAAATACTGAACAACAAAACAATTAACAAAGTAGCAATATAATGAAACCAAAAAATCTAAGTCTATAATCATAATCATAGTTACGTGTATTTGTATGTAAAATTAAATTTTACGGCCTCTATTAAAAACCGTGTTTAATTACGTATATTCGTAACCTGAATAAAATCCTGATCCTGTTATGAATGGATAATATAATTCTGCAATCAGTAATAACTGAACGCAGTCATAAAAACACTATCATGTGGGTACTTTGTATAAAAAATGATATCCGTCCTACCTACACCTACGTGAAGTAACAGATAACTTCTATGATCGTTGTGCTTTATTATTAGTTTATTATTTCCACCTTGTTTTTCCTAATACTAAAATACAAATATATCGTAATAAACAATTATATCGCAGTGAAAAGTGAATAAAATGAACCAAGACTTTGAGTTTGTTACCAATCAAAAAGTGAATGTAACTTTAATTTATAATGGCCACCGATTCAATAAAAGTGTGAGTAATTCAAGCGGGTCAACGTTATGGAGATGCGTAAATAGAAAAAAATGTACTGCTTCGATTACTATAGATGAGAAAAAAGAACGCATTTTACGAACATCGCCACATTCATGCGAGGAAAACATTGCCATTACAGAAATTAAAACACGAATATCATCCTTGAAAAAAAAGTGTGTAAAAACTTGGGACCGGTACAAGGGATGTATGAAGAGTTTTATAATAGGCTAAACAAGGATTTTCCACGAGACCAAGACTTAATACCTTCTTATAAGTCTATTAAGAGTAGTTTATACCGCGCTCGAAAAAAATACTTGAACACGGATATATTAAAACATCAAACAACGGCGACCATCCAAATCCCTGAGGCATTAGCGAAAATTTTTTTGATTTGTGAAGACGGTGGTGATAATACCAACAAAATATTTGTTTTTGCTACTAATGTTGATCAAAAATTTCTGAAAAAGCCTGGAAATTACTTTGCTGATGGGACCTTCAAATCGGCGCCTAGACCATTCTACCAGATGTTTGTTATACACATGGATTTTGATTCGGATGATAGAAGTACAAATGTGATTCCGGTTATATACGCGCTCCTACCCGACAAATCTGAGCAGACATATGTACGTCTGTTTTCAATAATCAAAGAAAAGCTACAAGTTAAAATTACAAACTTTAAATGCGACTATGAAGTCGCCATTATTAATGCAGTTTCGTCGGTGTTTCCGGACACTAAAGTGACTGGTTGTTTTCATCATTTACACCCGTATTTATAGAGAAGTAATTACTTGTTGCTAAGTAATTTCTTAATTAAGTCATTACTTAAGGTTAGAATTCTTATTTAAAAAATCTTATTCTATAGTTGAGTAATGTACGTTACTTACTTGAGCAATTGCCCAAGTAACAGTCGCCGCTAAGCGGGTGTTCCCGTGTGGCAACACTTTGTCACTGCGTTTCGTTTCTTAAAAAGCAAATGTAATGTCTAGATTAATTTTATGAAATCTTGCATTAATATCTTTGATATTACTTTATTTTGTATTTATAATAACAATAACGTTATTTAAAATAGTTTAAATTGTAAAAAGTACATTATTTTTACTGATGTTTTTCGTCATACAAGAATGTATCCTTGGAGAAACAAAACGTTTGACATGATATAACCCTACTAAATTTAAACGTTTACTTTTACATATGGATTAAATGCCGACTCGTGATTTTTTACTTAGAAAGTTTATACATTAATTTCTGTCAAATAATCCCGGTACCGTAGTACGTAAACGAAACTTTTGAAATCAAAACAGTTTGGGTCGGCGTGCGTGTTGTTATTTTTCTTTGAATATCCTTCCGTGAATTTGAAACATGACTCAAGAAGTAGACAGGAAGAAACCGTTCTCGAGTTTGGAAAAGGATTTATTCTTAAATATTATATAATATAATAATATTATTATAATATATTATAATATAATAATTATAACTTAAATATAATATAATAATCTTTTTAAAATAATCTTCCGAATAGTCATGAAATAGATCTACATCACGAAAGTAAACCTTGGGATTTCTAGGTTCAGCAACTTCAATCTCTACTAATATATTATCATATAAATTGTCTACAACAGCAAAAACCGCTTCAATCCTATCTAAAGTTTCCATTTTTAAGTAAAATAACCTCAAAGCAAAGAACTGCAGTATACTGGGTACCTCAAAGTAATGCTTGAGTAAAGGAAATGGTGACTATTACTTGGTTGAGAATTCTAACTTTTGACAGTTCTTACTTCGAGCAGTTTCTTAACTATAGAATACAAATCGTTACTTAAGTAATTACTTTTACTCAAGTAATTACTTTTACTTGTTTATAAATACGGGTGTTAGTAACGCTGTTTGGAAACAGTCCAAAAAAATTGGTTTAGACCAAACTAGGGAAGGACGAAATACGACTAGGAAGTGTGCGATAATTCCACTATTACCAGCTAATTACATACCTGCTGCGTGGAGGTTTATTTTAGATGAGGCTCCGGAATCTGAAGAAATGAGGCGTTTTCGTCGGTACTTTGAAAATCAATGGTACCCGAAAAGATCACCTGAGCTATTGAGCACTGCAGGGCAGCGTCATAGAACGACAAATGCCCTAGAAGGGTGGCATCATCGTGTCAATTGCCGCATTCCAAGAAACTCGAATCTATATTTATTTTAATATACGTTAAGAAAGGAAAGTAAATATTGGGATAATCAGATGGCAAATTCACTGTTCCAGAATTTAAGAAGTACCCGAAGATTGCGGGATATTGAATTAGACAGACGATATTCCAAATATGTAACAGAACTGGAGAACAATGTTATAACCGTAAAACAATTTTTCTCAAAAACAATTTACTTGCGTCTTTCCTTGTTTAAGTAGTTCATTCATTTAAACATGTGATTGCTATCGGCGGAGGCCTCAGAAATCTTGACTTTGTTTACAAGTTATCTTAACTGTGATTATTAAATATAATGTTGATTTTTTAATATATATTATTGTAATTGTAAGATTTGACAAGTAGAGTAGTTGTGACAGATATTCTGTAAAATGTATGATGTTAAAAAAAGTGTAGGTATACATAAACAGTCGCTAAAATTAATCATTTAGAATTACATACCATTTCTTTATTTAACACGTAACTATAATTATAGACTTAGATTTTTTGTTGTTCAGTATTTTGATTGTGGAGTACCTATCAGGGGTATAATGTAAAGACGTAAGAAAATTTAAATACATACTAATTAATAGTAAAGTTGCTAAAATTTCATCGTTTGGTTTCTTTATATAATATAAATAATTATATTTCTTTTATTGCTTTGATTTGAATATAATAATGTTTGACAACAATTGTTTTTTTATTCCACCATAATAGCTTTGTTTGAATAAAATAAAATAGACACTCTGGTATGTATATGGACATTCAGGGATGAGGACAATTTGGGATATGAACATTCTGGGATATGATCATTCTGGGATATGGACATTTTGGGATATGGACACTCTGGGATATGATCATTCTGGGACATGGACATTTTGTGATATGGACGTTTTGCACCCTCTGTACATTTTGGGATTTGGACTTTATAAACCGAAAGGAACTCGATTTGTAAAATGAATTACGCTATTTCTTTCAAATGGGTGATCCGATTTTGATGAAACTTGGTAGATAAGTAAGTCATGTACATACAATCAGCCTGATCGTGGGGCATTGTAATAGCTTTGTTAGTTATTGAGATATCGAAATTTATTTGAAAAAAATGTCCTGAAGTTTCAGTTCGTGGCGAATGCCTATATACCCTGTTCCAAATAGAAACAGAAAAATTTATTAACTTTATTTGCGTTTCAAAA
The DNA here is from genome assembly GCA_937001555.2 of Hypsopygia costalis. Taxonomy (NCBI): domain Eukaryota; kingdom Metazoa; phylum Arthropoda; class Insecta; order Lepidoptera; family Pyralidae; genus Hypsopygia; species Hypsopygia costalis. The sequence continues at coordinate 1,831,581 of OW443333.2, read as the reverse complement.
ACTTCTAATTCCATATATTGAGATTGTTGCGCAGCAGTAAAACAATTTTGTATTACTAAACGATTTTTGCAGTTACGTTGCATTTGTAATGTATGGATTTAGTAATTTTTTTAACGCAAATAAAGTTGATATTATTTTCTGGCTTTCTTTGGAACTTTGTTTGCTTGTCTTTGACCACTTTTATTTCAACATCTGTCTAAAAAATAAAAATGTTGTTTGATCGTGCTACACGCTCTTGTACGTAAGTTTTACGTGATGCACGTATTTCTTTAATAGCTAATTTTTTTTTTATACTACGTCGGGTGGCAGACAAGCATACTGCCCGCCTGATGTGAAGCGGTTGCCGTAGCCATATTAACGCTCGCAACATAAAATATCGCTCGCGCGCCGCCACCCCCGCTTCCAACACAGCATCTCCTTCCTTTCTGGTGACCTCACTCACTCGCAGGAACACAACAACCCTCAAGGTGTATAGTGGGTATGTAGTGGGTATGTAGTGCTGTGTAGTGGGTATGCATGACAAAGGCAATAATACAATGTGCAGGCAACTTAATCTTGCTATAGATGTAATAGATTATGAAAAAAAAATTTTAACTTTTAACAAAAATAAACGTCCTGTTAAACAAAACCACACATATGCGAAAGCGGGAACCATACCTTTTTATTTTAAAAGTAATAAAACTTCAACTAAGGACGTTAAGGGTACCATACCATACTATTTTCCTAGGGTACTGAAAAGTACAAACGATACTAGACGTGAGCATGCTATGGTCACTAACGCAGCAGGTGCACCAGAGAAACAGTTTTTTCTTTAGAATATTACACCAAAACATTGCTAGCGTCTTGGCAAAACAAGAATTGCTAACTCTGTCACTTATAGACTTAAAAAAAAATAACATGTGTCCAGACGTCATCTGCCTATCCGAAACATTTATACGCTCAGGAAATGAAAGTAACATTAATATAAATGGCTTTAAAGTAGGTACTTATTATTCTAGATCAAATAAACAACGGGGAGGAGTTTGTATTCTGATCGATGAGAACCTCGAATTTAAAAAAATAACAGACTTCGACTGCTTACTACAAAATTGTACATTTGAATGTTGTGCTGTAGAGCTTTTACACTATGGCATCATTATTATTTGTGTATATCGGACCCCGGCATCAAATGTTAATACTTTTTTTGATAAATTAGAACTCCTGTTACATACAATAAATAAAAAATATCATAAAAAGAAAGTAATAATAGCAGGTGACATTAATATAGACATCTTGAAAAGTAATAATATAACTACTCGCCTTAAAGATATTGCAGGAAATAATAATTTAAATCTATGCATTAATGAACCTACTCGCGGTAAATCTTGCATTGACCAAATAATTACTAATATAGAAGGTGCTGTAGGTATTTTGATTCCATTAGGACTGTCAGATCATAATACAGCTCAAATGATGAGCTTTCCTGTCTCAGATCGATACGTACAACAAAAATCATACGTTTTGTACAAAAGGGATTACTCCAAAGAAAATATTAAGAAGTTTCGTATGTACCTCAAAAGTCTACACTGGAATAATGTATACGAAGAAAAAGATATGAATAAGGCGTTTAACGAATTTCATGATACTTTTTGTTTATTGTATAAGCTATGTTTTCCAAAAACTACTTATAAAGTAAATATTAAATCGAAGTCAAGATGGATATCTAAAGGATTAAAAATAAGTTGCAGAACTAAAAATATGTTAAGATCTAAGTTTTATGCGACGAAATCAGAAGTGAATAAATTAAAATATAAAAGATATTCAAAAATGTTAAAGAAATGTATTATATCGGCACAAAAAAATAACAATAACAAAATTATCACGAAAAGTAAAAATATATGTAAAACCTCGTGGTCAATTATTAAAAATCAATCAGGACAAATCAGGGGACAAAATTTCATAAATAAAATATTCTTTAAAGATAAAGAAATAAATGACCCATCCTCTATTGCAAATAATTTCAACAATTACTTTGTCGAAACACCTAATAAATTAAACGATAGACTTAACATACAACAAACTGTTGATAATCTGCCTAACACCATATTTCTTAAACCGTTTGATGCAAATGACATAATCACAATAATAATGTCACTCAAGAACACAAAAGCGGAAGGCCACGATGAAATATCAACAATGATCATAAAAGACTGCAGGAAAGAAATTTGTGAAGTTCTAGCGCACCTAGTAAACCTATCTTTTGAGACGGGTTTCTTTCCGGATAAATTAAAAGCGTCTATTGTTAAACCACGGTATAAAAAAGGTGAAAAAACAAATTTATTGAACTATCGCCCTATCACATTATTATCGGTATTCGCAAAGATTTTCGAAAAATGCATGCATACACGTCTTATGAAATTCCTTATAAAGCACAATATACTACGGGAAGAATAATATGGCTTCCAAAAAAATAAATCGACAACGCTAGCGGCATTTAACTTAATACATGACATTACCTATAACATTGACAAAAAAAACTTGACAACAGTACTGTTTTACGACATGACCAGAGCATTTGATATGGTCCACCATGATCTTTTACTGAATAAAATAGAAAGCTACGGTGTCAGAGGAAGAGCACACGATTGGCTCAAAACATATCTTCTAAACAGGACTCAATGTGTGGAAATTGACAGAATTAATACTAAAAATGTTCTGGAAGGGTATAGGTCAGAATATAAATTCAACAAATTTGGTGTACCACAGGGGAGCGTCTTGGGACCTCTGTTATTCTTACTGTACATAAACGACCTACCAAAGACAGTAAAACATAAAACCATACTGTTTGCGGATGATATTTCAGTAATAATCAGTAGCAATAAAGATGAAGAGACTTTAAATCATGAACGTGAAATAAATAACACAATGGACATAATAATAAAATGGCTTGACGAAAATAATTTAAAAATTAACCTTTTGAAAACGAATTATATTAACTTTAATAATAATTTAACAGACATGAAATTAAATATTAATTATAATGGACTAAACATAAATAAAATAGAAAATACGACATTTCTCGGCATTGTAATAAACAGAAAATTAAATTGGGCTGATCATATCAATCAAATTTGTGTCAAACTAAATAGATACGTCTTTGTTTTGAACAGACTCCGTAAAATTGCAACCCAAAAAACTGCTCTTTCTGCATACTACGGTTATGTGGAATCAGTACTTAGATATGGATTGATAATATGGGGGAACGGTGTGGGTTTTAACAGAGCCTTTATTGCACAAAAAAATGTGTTAGGGCTATATGTGGAGCTGCGCCTTATGATTCTTGCAAACCATTATATATGAAACTAAAAATATTGCCTTTACCATGCATATACATATTAGAAATGGCAAAATTTACAAAATCTCATATGTACTTGTATCAAAGAGCATCTGATATTTATCCCCGCAATACAAGAAAAGGAAATCGATTAGCACTGAATCATACTCCTCACTCTTCATTATATCAAAACAATTGTTATGCAATGTCAATTAAAATTTTCAATAAGCTACCTGAAGAAATTAAGAATTTAACGAGTAATAAATTAAATAACGCCTTGTGTAAGTTTCTTCTTGAGAAAAGCTATTACTCAGTAAATGAATTTCTGCAAGATTCAATTAAATAAATACTTATAACAAATTGACATTAACTTTACATTTAATAATCTAACAAATGATGACTATATAATAATATGTAAATTGATTAAAAATAATTTGAGATTCGATATTCAGACAATTTGTAATTTAATTATATTTGCATGCTATTCAAGTAGCAGATGAAGGAAGCTATGTATATATCTCATAAGACCACTTTGTACCTTTATCTGAGCAAATAAAGATTTCATTCATTCATTCATTCAAGGGAATTGTTATTTGGCTGCGGTATTCTGTGAGGTGGAGGTACATTCCCCAGTCGGGTAGCTTACAATTACGCTCCCTACCTCTCTTTTCGCCAGAGCTTCGTTTGTCAGTCAGCAGGGTACACCGCGTGCAGGTGAAGTTGGCTTTGGTTCAAAGGTGTTGATGAACCACTTACACCCCAAAATGTGTGATGTATGGGTAATAAATAGGAGAGTAGAAAACATATATTTTTATCCTCAGTTTAAAGTAGCCGCCGCTTAATTGGAGTGTCATCCATTATGACACTTTACCCTGTACTGTATCAGACAAGTACTGTACCTACTTCTGAATCAGTGTGGAGTTAAGCAATTTATCAGAGCGCTTATAAATATTTACCTAGGTATTCAGCCTATTATCGCGAATTCGTGACCTTGAATGCATCCGGCCGCGTGCAATGTCATTGAAAGGAAACATACACATATACATACATGTAACTGGGCATGCGAACACAGTGTCTTTTTGCTTGTCCCTTGTAGCTAGAATCATGACACACAGAGTGTTGAGCTCGTTCTCAGACTGCTCCGGGGCAATCTATGCCCATGAGTAAAACAAGGTAGCTGAAGTCAATGCCTATCGGCATTTTTGTTTGCCAAAAACCAAACTTAAGCGTAGATTAATTGTAATCGTGTTTAGGCTAGCTGTTAGAATCTCTGAAGCTCTACTGACACGGTTAACAATGTTTGTCAATAACTGAACCTCAAGACCTTATTTTGGAATCATAACACGTTTATTTGTATATGTTGTATCTCATCCAGCCAACCTTCAAGTATTTGGTAGGACCAAACACTTAAAAGTTGACAGGAAGAGATCTCTAAAAGAGATAAGCCTGCCTTTGTACATAACATCTCCTTATAATATTGTTATTATGGTTTTTTTCATATACAACGTAGAGAATAAATAAATGTTCCTGGACAAATTACACGAGGCTATCTAGTCGCTCGTCTAATACTCGAAGTAGAATACAACACCAATAACAAAATATTCGTTCTACATCGGCTTCAGCATAGCCGGTAGGGCCCCAAGTTGCCTTAATTCTGACATTAAAGCATATATTCCCAGTGGTTTACATTACTCGAGCCACAGGGTCGGCTCCGATATCACTGTGGATAAAGGTGCATCGCATGTACCACGGATGTGGTGGGATTTGTCTCTTAAGGCGATGGTTAACTATTTATCCTAAAGATTTTGATTTTATGGTTATACATGTCTAGACACGACACGATAGAGGTAGGGCATCTCGAGCCCCGCTAGATCTCCATATTACAGAAGACTGCAGCCAAATATCAATACCGTTACGGATTGTTATTTGACTGCTCCTGCGATTGGGTGAGGTCACCAGACGTTAGGAGATGCTGTGTTAGGAGAGGGATTGCTTTCGAGCAATATTTCTTATTTTGCAAGCGTCTATAGGATATGGTGTATGGACTCATGTAGACGTAGACTAAACAGCATCAGCGAGACCATTTTCTTTCAGGAGAGATCTATTTCCAAGCACACTTCACTTGTAACATGTGTGGTAAAGCCTGGGTAACGTTATTCTTAGTAGGAAAGTCCAAGGCCAGGCCGTGCGCGTAGGGTCACTTTGGCCACGCCTAGCTACTGATGGTAGCCGCTTTACATCAGGTGTGGTACACTTGTGAAATTAGGATTTTATAGCCGGTATATGTATTTGAACAGATGTCGCGACTGGACCTGGTAATCTTCGGAGCGACGGGCTTCACAGGCAAGTGGACCGTGGACGAGCTCGCTCGCGGCGGCAAGGACTACGATGGACTCAAGTGGGGCGTCGCTGGGCGCTCGCAGAAGAAGCTCGAGGACTTGATGGCCGAAACCTCTAAGAGAACAGGTCAGTATTGCCAAGACATAATGCAACTCATAAAACCTTCAAGTATGTAGCCGCGAAAGTATCACCACTTTGAATAAAAATGTTACGTAATTCTACCAACACAAATGCCGAAAAGGCTCGTTTTTATTACTTTGCGCGACTACTTCTGAATGGAAACCTTTTGAGTGCTTGTATTATGACTGAAAAGTACCCTATTGTTTTAATAAGAAACTGTACATAGAAATTTTTGATGTTCATCCTAAATGGTAAGATTTTTATGTCGCCATTTTAGAGGCCACATGCGCCACTGTACAAGCATTGAATGTAAAGTAGGTATTATGTTTTTTTTTCGTTTGAATCTGCGTGATGTCCTTAATCTATGAGCAGATCTGTTGAATGTCCATTTGAGTTGCACGAGGAGTGGTCCATTGACCTCTGCTCTCTCTCTATTTAATTTTGGTCTAACTAAAAGAATGTAAGATATTATTATGATAATTTATTTGCGAAAGTAATGTACAACAAAGATGTTACATAGATACATGTCCAACATATTCCACCCTCGCAGGGGCTTGCAAATATTACGGTGAATTTATTAAAATATATTTATCAATATATTAAAAAACGGGATATTTCAAATAAATTCACACCAATCCAATACATAATTTAAATAATAATTTCATTTTATATCAATAAAGTTATTCAAAAAGTCATATTATCGTAATATTAATAATTACATTTATTCAAGAGCCATTAATATATATTTTTTCTAAATAATGTCAGTCTTAAAATTTTAAAATTATCCGGTAAATGATTAAAAAATTTTATTGTCATGCAATGCACATTGTCAGAATAAATTGTAAGCCGTTGATTAGGAACAATTAGTCTGGTTTTATGTCTATTTCTAGACGATGTGTAATCGCCATGTTTAATGAACAAATGATCGCTAGCTATGTAACACCAGCCCCCCTAGCCAAGTGTAATTCGTAGCGTAACGAACGTTAGATAGATCACGTGACATTTGTCAATTCTCATACTAATATGTTCGATTTTGACAAATGTCACATGATTTATCTAACGTTCGTTACGCTACGAATTACAATTGGCTAGGGGGACTGCCCCCCTAGCCAATTGTATTCATCCACTCACGACTTTATATAAATATATACAATAAACCAGGAAGGTTTCGTCACCATCACAAACCTTCCTGCCCCCTTACCTTTCTTCATTCCATGGAATAGAGTCGCTTATTCATTGGTATGAATAAGCATTCTATTCAGTTATTGAATCGCGAGATGGTGGTAAGGGGGTTGGTAGCTCAGTTGGAAGAGCACTCGACTGGTCATCGAGAGGTCGTGGGCCTAGGCGAGGAAGGTAAAATTTTTCCATTTTTATAATATAATATTCTGGCTAAGGGAAATAGGGATTCATTTTTGTATACATATAGAATAGATAGATGTGTTTACTGTTTAGATGTTTTTTAGTGGTTTAAAGAGGCGAAGAATAGTACAGCTGTTTTCATACATCGCCATGTTGTGTGCATCCTATTTCTATCCGCGCTGAGCAAATATGATCGGCAGATAGAGTAAATCTTTGCAATATAATGGAAAACGACTTCGAAATGGGCACTTTGACCGGCTGAGTTAGTTTTATCTGACACATATTTTCCTGCCTGAATCACCTCTTGTCTTACTTATTCAACATTGAACCCAATATTACCTTTGTTTGTACCATTTTAATTGTATTGGCCAATTAAAATTATACCTACCAGTTGTTATTGTAGGTATTTATGTCCTTAACGCTCGCTCATAAGCGTTGCCGCTTATGAGTCGAGCGTTTGGGCCATTTACCATATAGGATCACGACACGACAAAACCAATCAATCAGAAGTTATAACAAGAATAATATATTAAAAAAAGAAGCTTTATTAGTATTTTATAGTAATACTTCGCTATATATACGTGGGGCGCACTAAATGTTTCCGGAATGAATGAGAAAAAAATACTATTAAAGGTCAAAAATTAATTTATTGGTTCTCAAAATATTCTTCCTTTGCGTAAATGCATTTTTTCATTCGATTAAACCAATTTTGAAAACATTTGTGCCACTCCTCCTGACCTCAGAAACGTGTTTTTCATACTCTTCGACAGCCTCTTCTGGTGACGAATATCGTTGACCGCGTAATTGGTTCTTAATTTTTGGGAACAGACAAAGGTCAGCCCCCTTACCACCATCTCCTATTGCGATTTAATAATTGAATAAATTGCTTATTCATACCAATGATTATGCGACTCTATTCCATTTGAAATAGAGTCGCTTATTCATGGGTATGAAGAAGTATTCTACTCAGTTTTTGAATCGCAATAAGAGATGGTGGTAAGGGGGCAAGACTGTATGCAGGATGACTTATAAGTTCTAAATTTTGCATCTTCAAAAATTCGTTTGTCTGTCTGGCCGTGTGTTAACTAGCATCGTCGTGGTGCAAAATGATACGGCGTTTGCGGTTATTTTTACGGAGTTCGTCAATAATTTCCGGCAAACAAATGGTCGTGTACCAGTCACTATTCACGGTACGACGATTCTCTAAAGCTCGTGTCCAGTTTTATTAAAAAAAGAAGCAATCATCCGCTTAGATGCACTTTTCACGCGCGCCGCTTGGGTTGGTTTCGCCTTATCTTGAAAGACCTATACTCTCGATTGCTGCTTTGTTTTGGGATCATAGCAATAAATCCATGTTTCGTCACCTGTTACTATGTCCAACACCAAATTTGACACACCTTCGTTAAATCTGGTAAGCATGGCACTACACCAAGTGACGCGATCCGTTTTTTCAACCTCGGTCAAATTGTGTGGGATCCACCGCGAGCACAGCTTTCTCACACCCAAATGTTTGTGTAGGATTGATTGTATTTGACTCATGCCTATGTCTAAGGATGCGCGAATCTCATGGTAGGTCACACGCCTGTCTGTTTCAATCATACGGAGCACAGCATCGCGAGATTCGTCACTGAGATTGACACGACCGCGCTTGAATTCTTCAAACCCGCTATAAATAGTCGTCTTGCATGGTGCTTCATCGCCAAAAGCAGATTGAAGCCGAGCGATACTCTGATGAGCTGTCAAATTACACTTAAAATAGTAGAAAATCATACTACGAAAATTTTTCCCGAGTTGAATCCGTGTTAATACATACTTAGACACGCAATTTTTAAAATGGTGCCACAATGTAAAAACAATTGACAGTCAAACGAAACAAACTGCATTCTACAGCAAAAGAGTTTATCAGATGAAACAAATAGAGCGGGCGCTGTATGGAGTTGAGTGTGCAAAATATGAGGACCGCATTCTGTAAACAGTTTTGAATTCAGAAAAGCTTGTAGAATATGAATCTGAATGTTGCCAGGAAGTTTCTTGGTCCAATTTTTTTTTATACCCCATTCCGTTGGATATCGAGTAAATGGACTGAACAAATGCTTTACAACAATTATAATCATTGTTTTATTGAAAATTTTCAATTGTTTCTTATGATTAAAGATACTTATAGCTACTAAGTGGAAATAAAAAAAAAACAAAAAAAAAAAGTTGTTGAAAAAAAAAATTTATTACATAAAAGGATATTTTATGTATTTTTTTTTTATAAAAGGAAATGATTACATAAAATGATTAGAAAAATCTTATCGATCGACCTATACGATCCTCTTTTGAAAAAAATAATAATACTGCTCTGCCGTGTTTCTGGACATACAAACAGCCTTTGATAAGGTGTGGCACAAAGGCCTCCTGTGCAAGACAAGGACATCTCTACCCCATAGCTATTATCTACTTGTAGAGTCCTGTCTCGCAAATCGAATATTTCAGGTGAGAGAGGAAGGAGAACTGACTGAACGTCCGTTCAGTCAGTTCTCCTGAACGGACATCCATAATATAATAGTAGGAGTTCCACATGGATCAGTGCCGACTTCCCAGAAACACTGATGTAGAAAATAAATCAAAGATCAAATGTAAATGCCAATCACTTTTATAATAAGGAAAACAAAGGAGTAATTTATAAAATGCACTTGAATGTACAATAACGCATAAGAAAAAGGAAGTTGAGTATGCAAAATGTGAGGACTATAGGCAATACACTTTCCATTTTTAGGAGAATGTGTATCTACATTTTGCATAATAAGGATTTGCATGTTTTGTTAGTATTATTATTATTATTTCTTTTTAATACTTTTTTATTTTTACTTGCGGCGGAACGGAGACGGTACATGCGTTTGGGGTGCTAAGGAAGTTTGTGCAAATCAATGTTGCCATTTATCTCCAAAACTACGAGTCCGATTTAGATGCGGTTTTCAGTGATGGGTTCGGGTTTGATTGGTGCATGTTCTTAGATAGGTGTTACGGTGACAACTCACCAGGTGGCGCTGCAGTAAGCATTTGTTTGTAAAACCAATGTTGCCATTTATCTCCAAAACTACGAGTCCGATTTAGATGTGGTTTTCAGTGACGGGTTTGGTTTTGATTGGTGCATGTTCTTAGATAGGTATTACAGTGACAACTCACCAGGGGGCGCTGCAGTAAACATTTGTTTGTGAAACCAATGTTGCCAAATGCCAATAAATATCTCCAAAACTTCGAGTCCGATTTTGATGCGGTTTTCAGTGATGGGTTCGAGTTTGATTGGTGCATATTCTTAAATAGGTATTACGGTGACAACTCACCAGAGAGCGTTGCAGTAATCATTTGTTTGTGCAACCAATGTTGCCATTTATCTCCAAAACTACGAGTCCGATTTTGATGCGGTTTTCAGTGATGCGTCCGAGTTTCATTGGTGCATATTCTTAGATAGATGTTACAGTGACAACTCACCAGAGGGCGCTGCAGTAAACATTTGTTTGTGCAAAACCAAAACTACTAGTCTGATTCTGATGCGGTTTACAATTGTAATACCTACGCTTGCTCTCTAAAAAGTTTGAAATAAAAACAAAATTAAAAATTTTGAAAAAACACACGACGGTTAAAACGTAGTTGAAAAAGGATAAAATAATTTTGAAACCCCCGACTTAAAGAATTTATGCTATGAACTTAATAAAAAATCCAAGAAAATCCGTCGGGGCTGCCATCTCTATTTTAAATTTCAACATAAATATAAATAAGTATACAAGTTACTATAAAACTGCCAAATAACGCATATACCGTCTCCGTTCCGTTGAGGGTACAAATAAACAAAGAAAAACAAACTGTACAAATATAAACGAAAATTTTTGATTACTTATGTAAAAATTTCCTTTTATGTTTTTTTTTTCAGCAATATTTCGACGGTCCCTACGTATAAAGCGACATGTCAAAAATAGCAATTTTTTTTTATTGCATAAATTGCTATAGCTTGCCCGTAAAAAACATTTTCTTTTTTATTTTATTGATTTTATATAATTAAAAAGTAAGAAATTAACTCATTTGTCCAATAATAATATTCTCTAATTACTATATCGTAGTATAAGCAGACATGTCTGAAATGACATGTCGCTTTATACGTAGGGACCGTCGATTTGTTTTTTTTTTTTGTTTTTTTTTTATTTCCTCTTAGTAGCTGTAAGTATCTTTAATCATAAGAAACAATTGGATATTTTCAATAAAACAATGATTAAAATTGTTGTAAAGCATTTGTTCAGTCCATTTACTCGATATCCAAGGGAATGGGGTATAAAAAAAAATTGGACCAAGAAACTTCCTGGCAACATTCAGAATCATAATCTACAAGCTTTTCTGAATTCAAAACTGTTTATAGAATGCGGTCCTCATATTTTGCACACTCAACTACCTGTGGCGCCTGCACTAAAACTGCATTCTACAGCAAGAGAGACCATTACCCATCAAATGTTGTAATTACTTTTTTAATATTGCTTCTGTAAGTGGCCAGTTCCGGAAACTTTCGTGTGACCTATCGCCATTTTGCGGTGGCTACCATAATAAATTTAAATTTGCATTTGGGCAATCTACCTTGTCATGTCATCCCACGAGTATCATATGCTGAATTTCAGCTCAATTGAACACTGGAAAGTGGGTCAAATTTAACTTGCTAGATTTCACAGACACCTCGGGGAACCTAAGTTTTATTTATTTGGTTTACAAACATAGCAATGAGTACAGTCTGCCAAACCGTAAGTCAGTTTGTCGGCAGTAGGTCTCGTGGACATCGACAATCAGGGAGTCTGCAGGCCGCTACACATCCACCCGGCAATTGCGATAAAATAATAAATCTAGGCAAAAGTTTACACTCAATGTGTACATACACTCAGTGTGTGTGCAGCGTACATACAGCTCTATTGTACACAATAATATAACAAACAATACACTAACCATATAATATACAATAGTAATTTGTACTTCGGTACAGTCCATCTTGTAACAATATTATATTAATTAGTTTTCAGGGACTCTGACAAATTAATTAGTCAAATGGAAGACCTGTCAAACAGCGATTTTGTATGAAAAATGCAGTTGCAAAAATGTATGCTTTGTTTAGTATACGAGTATATAACTAAGCAAAACATCCACATGTAGATATGTACTGTATTATATATTCTCAAGTTTTGTTGTTAGAATGTCGTCAAGAAGTGTGACTCATGCGCACGCAAAAATCCGCCAGGTGGCGCTGAACATAGTAACACTTAGCTCCGTATTTAATTATTCATAAAAATTGTTTTGTTACGCGTTTTATGAAACTGACGAATAAATCAACAATACTAGTTGTGATAGTGCTGTGAAAATGTTATCCAAGAATATTTCCAAGGATTTTCGAAAAGGAGCACAGGATACACAGCTAAGTGGACAATACTTTTATCAGCTGTTTTAAGACTATTATTCCTAAAATTAAGAAGTAAATTATAAGTCGAATGATTTCATAGTAGTAATATTCAAAGCACTAACGAAGAATATTATTGAAGAGTTATAATTTGGAATAAATTATAACGTTATTCTCCGGAATGTTCTAAATTCAAAATTCTAATAATTTTACAAAGGCTCCAGCTCTGCCATCTATTGTCGAGTAGCAATATTACTATTAGAAACCTTATTCTGGATTTTCAACACTTGCTTTTGTAAAGTATCACCTTTGTTCCCATATAATTCAATAGAGGGCGCTAAATGCAAAAGAGTAACATTAAAAATTATTTTAAAAAACTAATCGATTTACCTATTATATCTGTTTGCCCGCTCTACGACTCGGCGGGCGAACGTAAATACTCGGCTGAAGATCGGGCGGAGGTGCTGGCTGAACATCTCGCCGGCACCTTCACTTTAAACCCTACTCCGCAAAACATCTCGGCGGAGTCATTGGAATTCCACGGTGTAGTCGCGCGTCGGGTTCGTGAATTTCTCGAGGCTCCTAGTCCGCCTTTAGAGGGTGATATGTTCGTTTCTCCGTCTGAGGTCCGGCGAGTTCTGCGTCGTTTGCCCAGGCGCAAGGCGCCGGGCCCCGATGGAGTCTCTAACTTCATGTTGAAGCAGCTGCCCCGCAGAGGCGTCGTTGCGCTGGCGCGCATAGCGAATGGCGTGCTTAGGACTGCGCATTTCCCGCGGCTCTGGTGTCCCGGCCGCGTAATAGTCCTTCCAAAGCCCGGTAAGGACCGGCGCTATCCTGCTAGCTATCGTCCCATTACGCTCCTCGCGCACACGTCCAAGCTGGTAGAGCGTCTGGTGCTGCGCCGCCTACGGCCTCATATAACGCCGAGGGCGGAACAATTTGGATTTCGAGAGCAGCATTCTACGACGCTACAGCTGGTGCGCGTGCTGTACTACCTGTCAGAAGAACTCAATTGCGGCCGCACTCCGGTCGGAGTCTTTCTCGACATAGAGAAGGCCTTCGACCGGGTGTGGCACGAGGGCCTCCTCTACAAACTACTAGAGTTTACGAGCACGCCACCGGGGCTTGTGCGCTTGATAGCTTCCTTTCTCCGAGACCGGTCCTTTACAGTGGTAGTGGAAGGACGGGAATCGCAGCCTCGTCCCATCTCAGCAGGAGTGCCGCAGGGGAGCTGCCTGTCCCCAGCGCTGTTCGCCGTCTTCACAAACGACATCCCTCACCAACCGACGGCGCGGAAGATTAGGGGGGAGAGGGATGTCATGCTTGCTCTGTTTGCAGACGACAGCGCCTTTTTCACCGCGTCCAAGAAGCCACTTGTCTCTGCAAGGCGGCTGCAAAAAATGCTGGACGTGCTTCCTGACTGGTTCGACCGGTGGCGCATGACGGTCAATGTGGGCAAGACCGTCGCGCTGCAGGGCGGCCTCAAGCACGTCCCGCCACCGTTAACACTGCGGGGGCAGCCAATAGCGTGGGAGAGCAGAGTGCGCTACCTTGGAGTTAATATTGACCGGTCACTGAGCATGGTCGCTCATGCCCAGTACGCCATTACTCAAGCCAAGGCGGCTAGGGCAGCTCTGCGGCCGGTCCTTACATCTAGCCTTCCGACTAAGATCAAAGTCGGATTGTACAAGACCTACATTCGCAGCCGACTTACATACGCGGCGCCTGCGTGGTACGCACTTTGCTCTCCAACGACGAGAAAAAAGCTGCAAGCGCAGCAAAATATATCGTTGCGCGTTTGCACAGGGGCTGGGCGCTATGTTGCAAATAAAGTCATAGCGCGGGATCTGCGCGTGCCATCGGTGCACAAATTTGTCGTCGAGTCGGCGCGGAAACTGTTAGACCGCGCTGACAATTCACCATACATTCACTTGCAGAATCTAGCACCGTTGCACGCGCGGCCCCCAGACGTTCGTTACAAAAAGGGACCACGCGACCTCTTGAGGGAGCCTGAAGAATAAAAAAAAAAAAAAAAAAAAAAAAAAAAAAAAAAAAAAAAAGTCCAAAATCAATATTTATTAATTATTCAGGTTTCAAATTATCTATAATGTGTTTACATCTCAAACTTACCTATCATGTTGTTTATTTGTCCAAATCTACCACTAACTTAATTCTAAATTCATCTAAACAATAATAAAAAATAAAAATAAAACTACAAATCCAATCAAGTTTCTAAAAGTATCTATCAAAATTATTTAAATTGTCTAAATTTGTCTTTATTGCAGGCCACAGCATTTGTAGAAATATTCCTAGGAATATCCCTACAAATGCACAGGGTGTGTATTATTGTCTGTGTCATGGTTGCCTAGTGTTGTTCTTGTCTTGTGTTCGAATAAATGTGTCTCATGTTCGTGAAATGTTGTCCTATTGTCGCAATACCTAAACTGGTAGGCCATTGACGCCACTGGCGCGCGGCCAGGTGGGTGCGTGTCGGCTAGTACCTCGAGGGGTCGTGTCGACACGCACGCGCTGGCTGCGCGGCAGGGGCGTTAATCAGCGTAGCAAAGTTCAGCATTATTTAGTATGTGTCGTTCGATGTAGGTTGTATTTCTACGTATGTTGTCCGCCTATGTTGTCCAGGAGTTTCGGTCGCGGCAGGGCAGATGTGTGTTGACCGCTGTCTTCGGGCACGGCAACAGGCAGAGGCCCGCTGTGACTTGAAACATCAAAATCTATCATAACAAACTGTCTTGTGTATGTCGGGTAATGTCTGTATGTTGTCTGTCATAAAATTGATCGTTCTAACGACCAACAAATGTTGTGTGTGTCGTTTTGTTGTGTCGTTAAGTTTGTCCTATCGTCGCCTCCAACGAGGTTATCAGTCAGCCAGTCTACCACACGTCTTTCATCCCACACCCGCGCATGCGTGGTTAAGTTTCGCAGGGGTTGACGCCCCTGCAGATCGGCCCGGGTAAAGAGCGTCTAGCTCGAGGCCCGTACGCGCCTCGGCGCATGATTCTACTGACTGACTGACCTATTATATTATAATGGAAACAGAACACGATAATATTACGTTACGCCAGAAACAAAGAAGAAAATCGATGGATGTCACACTTAATTCATCATTTGGGTCTACATGTTCTGAACAACTGTCAAAAAGTTTACCTGACTTGTCCACATCTTACATTTATAGTACTGCTGTAATAACAGAATTAAAGGAAGAAATATCCAACTTAAAGGAGCAATTAGCTACGGCGCATGCCGAAATTGATACATTAAACTTAGAAAATATAAGCCTAAGAAAGCTGTCAAATAGCCAAGAAAGCACTATATCTAAGTTAAAATTAATATGTTCTGATACAACATCGACGACCAAAAAGAAACGTAAAAATTCTGTGAAAAGTAGGTTGGCTAAAACGAAGCTGGACATAAGTAGCATCGATTTGGACTTGAAGCAAGACGAAGAAAATACTACAAACGTTAAATCTATGCCGACGAATAACACCAGTGATGACTTATCACAACAAAACAATGTTTCACATAATTCACCAATAGATGGCGCCAATAGTAACAGTACATCACATAGCAAACCCGAAATTCTAATCCTAAGTAGCCAACAATGTACCGGGCTGGCGTCTAAGTTAGCTTATACTAGACAGGATTCTAAGTTCGAGAATTATACCATCTCAGCGATAACCAAACCAAGTGCTACGTCGGAAGAAATAATTAAGTCATGCTGCAATATATCCGATTCAGTAGATAATTATATTATTCTTTGTATGGGCGAAAATGACACCAATCCTATTATGACATTGGTACAATTATTGACTGCATTTAAATATTTCCAAAAGACAAATATTATTATTCTAAATGTTATTAAAAATAAATATCTCAATGAAAACATGTTAAATTGCTTTATAAAAAATGTTTGTGAACATTTTCTAAATTCATGCTTTTTAAATATTTCACTGGACTATTATACAAAGAATAACTATTTGACAGAGGTCTGCAAAAAAATTAATTTAATACTAGACTCTAGATACTACGACACATATATATTGCCTTCATATAAAAAGAATTTGACTAAAAATAAAAATAGTTGCAGAAAGGGCACAATACCCTATTATTTTCCTACTGTTAAAAAAATACAACCTCAATTAATTAAAAATAAAAGTAGCTACTTTGTAACAGATACACAAAATAATACCTTTTTTCGAGAGTAACTGTAATACTGAAAAAATAAGCACGAACATTTTGTTTCACCAAAATATTGCTGGTTTGTTAAACAAATTAGATATATTGGAATTATGTATTGATGATTTCTCAGACAATCCTTTTCAAATCATATGTCTGTCGGAAACATTCATTAAAAGAGGTGACGAATCGAATATCCATCTTAAAAATTACAACTTAGGTGCTTTTTTCTCTAGGGAAAATGAAAAAAGGGGTGGTGTGTGTATTCTAGTACGAAACACAATTACAGAAATAAAGCAATTAACATTATGTAACAATATGGCGGTTGAAAAAATATTTGAATGCTGTGGAGTCGATATTCCAATTTTAAATTGTCTGATTATATGTGTATATAGAATACCAAATAGTGACGTAAATATTTTCTTCAATAAATTAGAATTATTATTGCATAAATTGACATTAAAACAGAATAAAAAAATTATAATAGCGGGTGACATTAATATTGACACACTTAAAAATGATAAAATATCAGATAATCTTAAAGCAATCCTTTTAAATCATAATCTGTTCTTACATATAATTGAACCTACACGCCAAAAATCATGTATAGACCACATAATAAGTAATATTAGTAATGCTAAAGGAAAAGTTCATCATTTATACCTATCAGATCATGATACAGGTCAATCTATTTCCTGTCCAACTGAACTTCCTAATAAAAAACAGGATCGTATTATTACACTTTTAAAAGGGATTATAATAAAGATAATATATTAAAATTTAAAGAAATATTATCGAGTTTGACATGGTCTGATGTCCTCAATGAAACAGATGTGAATCGAGCTTTTGACGGTTTTCATAATTCGTTCATGCTATATTTTAATCTTTGCTTTCCAATAAACAAAATTAGAATCAACTCTAAAGAGACAGGTCCTAGATGGTTAACCAAAGGCATCAAACAATCTTCTTTGACAAAACGCAAGCTCAGATACGCATACTACAAAAATAAAACACTAGAGAATAAAACCAAATATATAAAATATGAAAAGCTATTGAAGAGTTGTATTAATAACTCAAAAAGGAATAATAACAAAAAGTACATTGAAAAATCTAAGCATAAGGGTAAAGCGACATGGCAAATAATTCAAAATAAATTAGATAATATACAATTTACAAACGATATATGTAGTATAATACTTAATAATAAGGAAATGACCAATGCCAACGATATTGCTGATGCTTTCAATAACCATTTTATATCAAATGACAATATACATAAAGACAAAATTCATCCTAATTATAATCTTATAGAGTCAGTTAATGAGACATTATTCCTAGCACCAACCTCAAGAGATGAAATTTTAAAAATTATCAGCTCCTTAAATAATACTAGTTCTGTTGGTTATGACGGCGTATCGACATACGTGATCAAACAAGCTGCTTCTGAACTTGCAGATATACTATGTCACCTCATAAATCTGTCGTTAAGCGAGGGAATATGTCCGAATAAACTTAGATATTCTATTCTCAAACCTCTTTTCAAAAAAGGAGATAAAAAGGAACTGAATAATTATAGGCCGATAGCATTGATACCAATATTTTCAAAAATTTTTGAAAAGGTAATATACGCACGAATTATACGTTTTCTAAATAAATTCAATATTATTAAGAATGAACAAAATGGCTTTCAACAAAATAAATCCACGATCTTAGCAGCTTATAACCTTATCAAGAACATTGTAGAAAACATAGATAAAAGGAAACGAGTGTCAGCCATTTTTTTTGACATGAGTAAGGCCTTTGATTTTGTTGACCATACCATTTTATTAAATAAGTGCGAACGTTACGGAATTAGAGGCAAATCATGGGAATGGATCAGTAGTTATATGAGAGACCGTTACCAATGCGTGGAAATATCACGAATCAATAAAAATCGTTTACTGACTTCATCAAGATCCACATATAAATTAAATAACAGCGGTGTTCCGCAAGGGAGCGTGTTAGGACCGCTTTTATTCTTAATATATATCAATGACATACCCAACATAACCAAATATCCGTGCGTACTCTTTGCAGATGACATATCGGTGGTAATACCTGATGATGGCAAATCTGCCAATTATGACAATACATTAAGTACAACAATTGACATATTTACAGAATGGATGAATAATAATAATTTGACATTAAATATATCCAAGACTAAAGTAGTACATTTCGGTAATTATAAATCCAAAAGACATACCTCTAATATTATATCAAATAACGACGTAGTTGAAAATATAACTGAAATAAATTTCTTAGGAATTACTATAGACAGTAACTGCAATTGGAAAGCTCATTTAAATAATATCTGTAAAAGGCTAAATAAATTCGTTTATGCTCTCAAAACAGTACGCAAGACTACATGTGAAAAAACAGCCTTAATCTCTTATCACGGATATGTTGGTTCAGTTCTTCGATATGGAATACTGTTGTGGGGTAACTCAACTCTTTTTAATAAAGCTTTCATCACACAAAAAAAATGCGTTCGAGCTATTTGTAGAGCTCATCCAATGGACTCGTGCAGACCTCTATTCAAAAAGTTGAGTTTATTAACATTGCCGTCTTTGTATACAGGGAGCTTTTGATTTATCTGCCAGGATTGAAAAGGGTAGTAGTATTACATATGCCGATTTCGATAGTAAATGAAATTTGTGCCCCACGTGTTATTTTTTTTCTCTTAGGAAATAAAATCGCATCATGAAAAGATTAGTTTACTTTGTATGAACCATCCCTCTGTGTCGCAGTCTAGACGGCGTGGTCAATGCGCTCGGGTATGACCCGTGCCGAAAGGCTACGTCACGAGCTGCCAAACGCTTTCCGAACACGGTGATAACCGCGGTAAAGTCAAAGTTTACTCAAACGTTGGGCCGCCCTTTGTAAACGCCGCCGCTTCGCAGCGATGTCTGTTGCTTGATCTCCTGCCGCCCGCCCCCGCACGGGCGGCGCGGCAACAGCGCTCGCGCCGCGAGAAAGAAGGAAGAAAGGATCCAAGGAAACGAAAACAGTGTTAACCGTGATTCGTCCGTGTGTTGACCTAATCATGCCTATACGCCGCAGTTTTACGAAATGTACAAATTTCTCGAAATGGTATGGTAAGGTTTCTTGTCGCGAGTGTAAATGCGCACGCAGAATATGTGTACGAAATTCAGTACAGATAGACCTCGATCAGTTACAGAAAGCGGTAGTGGACTTTTTCCGCAGACATTCCATGGCAAAAAAGTGATAAAACATGTACCTATGTAGACGTGGATAAATTAGTGGCTAATTGTGATTTTGTGTAAATAATTTGAATGAGCTTTTAAACACGCCAAGTTATTGTAGAACATGTTATGTGACTGCGTTATTTTTGAAAACTAACATCGTAACTAAGTGTTTTTATGATGTTTCCATAAACAATATTCGACGAGCTCGGTGGCGTAGCGGTCAATGACGCGGCTTCGACACCAACGCTCGTGGGGTTGATTCCCACATAGGACAAACATTTGTGTGCATGAACATGTCTGTTTGTCTTGGTCTGGGTATTTTCTATGTATCATAAGTATGTATTTACAAAAAAAAACTGTATTTACGTATGTTTATCAGTTGTCTAGTACCCATAACACAAGCTTCGCTTACTTTGGGGCTAGATGGCGCTGTGTAATTTGTCTGACAATATTTAATATTTATTTATTATGATATTAATTTGACAGTTCAAAACATGTGATAATAAGTGTGATGAAAAGTTCAATGACCTTGATAAGGACAATCATCTGCCCTCCTGTAAGTGTATGTTATTATTACCTATCAGTTTTACATTTGATTACATTTTTTTTACCTATCCTATTTTGATTACAACGAATTTTAAAGGAAATATGCAATTGGGGCTACCTACGTACAGCTGTTATTGTTATTATCGACTTCATCTGATAGCGCGGAATGTATTAAGCACTATGAAACCAGTTCATTGACTACGTTATTTATTTTTTCAAAGCTTATTAATGATATTGGGACGCCATATTTCTTCACTAACGTAACAAGTAGGCTTAATACTATCTGCCATTAAATTCCTGGCTAATACAAAAAAAGCACCTTATATACTGGAGACTGGATTATTTGTTAAAAAGCATCCGGAAATATTTAAAAAAGCGAATGAAAGTAAAAAGCATTTGTCCAGGGATCCAACGAAATTACAGTTACCCAACGCAAATTCAACGCTATACCAGAAAAACTGTTTCTATATGGCAATAAAAATCTATAATAAAATTCCAAAACTCATAAGGGAATTAAACGTTAATCTATTTAAAACTAGCTGTCCCGGCGAACTTCGTACCGCCTAACAGTCAATGAATGTCGTGATGTACATATATATATGAACAAAATTTATGATTTCTTGAAATTAATACAATGAATAATAGAAAATAATAGAGAAGCACGATGGCGTGAGGCACGTGTCAATCTAATTGTACACGCAAGTTGTAACGGTAACCCCCCCTGTAGAGACCGTCCGAAGTTCTAATGTGAAGTTAGAGTTTACCCCTACAGTGATCTAGATTTTTCGCCCTAATTCCTAATTAAAATGATTTAATTCTGCTGGAAAAGTACACGGTTAAATACACCTCTCAATTATGATCACATTTGCTGTAATATACACATATGTCAAATAAACCGAAAATGATTACGCGGCTGAAATGATACACGATTAGTTTAAAGACAATATTAATATACAATAATGACAGAAAGATAAGGCACACAGTTAAGTTAATTACATACACAGATTATTAGTCACGCAGCTGAAAAGTTACACAGTTTAACACACACAAATCAATATACAGTGAAGACAGAAAATAATAAGCAAAGCGTCTCAAAAATATGACTTTTCTGCGAAATTCACCCGCTCCACGCCAGAGTGAAGTAACCGGTCTAATTTTGCGTAATTAGATCGGAAACGGCACTCATAGGCTTCTCTACACAGACTCCCTCAGCAGAAATGCACTTTTAGCCGACTAAGAGCGAACTTCTAGCTTACACGTGAATTCCGGGGTTAAGCCCAACCTAATCGACTTTGTACCCCTCAAAACAAAGTGCTTTGGGGTCGTTAAATATTTACTTTACAAGCTAGCAATTAAAATCTTAGCTGCAATCTCGCCGCTGGCTGGTAGGGTGCAGAGTGCCCGAAGAATCTGCTAGAGCTGCTTTTCACTGGAACACACTCAGTCACAGTGCCTGGCTAAAAGGCTAGACCCCTTTCGGTGGGTCTGGATAGAACCGCGCGCGTTTGTGGCAAGAAGCGAACTGCCCTATTCCCAATTCATTATATTGAATATTAGCGTCTCCAAGTCCCAACCGATGTATGCGTCTACAAAAAGACACCTCGCCTTTTGTTCCCAGAAACCATTGTTTTAAACGTTCGACATGTTATTTCAACGCAACAACTTTCTCGAACTATCCCATTTAAAGCATAGATATTTGAAACCAACTCCATAAATATCCCTTTTTTTTGTACGATAGCTGGCTTCGGCCGTTTGACAAAAGAGCTGGGGTCTTTTGTCTCAACACATCAATTCTCAAACACATAAATTCAAATTATTGCTTGCAAGCAGGACATTAGATCGCCACATGTCTGAACCTTCAATATAATATTTCACGCTGATAGTCTGCCGTCACATCCTCCCCTCTGAAAATGTGTCTATGTGATTGGTCGCATGACGCAATTTCACTATTCAGAACTACCTAACTATCTCCCGAACAAAATGAAATATTTACACCGCCTTGTTACTTATTACTACTCTTTATGGTATTTTTTTTTTCCTTAACTCCTAAGTACTAACCTACAATTACAACCTTACTACGTACAATCTACACTTTCTAGGTATAACCTACATGAACTATCCTATTCTATTCTGCTTGCCATAATAGTATCTTGTTAGATGAATGGCATTATAATTCCCCTTAATCGAACCCGTATCTGGCCTTACTAAAGTATATACATTATGATAAGGAACTGCACCAATTTTATATGGCCCTTCGTAAATTAGAGCGAATTTCTTAGTCAACTTCTTTTCCGCATCTGATTTCGATAATGACCTCAATTTGACCCAATCACCTATGTGAAATTGTATAATTTTGTGGCAACGATTATACGATTGTTCTCGTAATGTCGCGGATTTTCCAATATTTATCCGAGCTTGTTTCTGAAGCTCGTCGATCTGACCTGTGTTTCGACCATCAGTCGATCTACCTATTATCCATTTATCTGTAGATAACACAATTGACTGACCCTTGACAAGTTCCATTGGCGTGAAGCCTGTACTACTATGAACAAGATTATTGTAACATTTCTCTATTCGCGGTACGATATCCACCCAACTTCGGTGAGATTTATGACAATAACTCTTAAATAGTCTTCCTAGCTCTCTGTTCACGCGTTCTGTTGAATTTGGACGCGGATTACGTATTGACGTATGTGAATATTTAATTCCTAATTCATCTAAACCACGTTCCCATTTGTTTGACGTAAATTGTGTTCCCGAATCTGTGACAACCTTGCTTATAGTGATTTCCTGATGAAAGCACTTTATACCCTTAAGAACACCTCCACCGGTCGCCTTCCTAAGTGGATACAACTTTATGAGTTTACTAAACGCATCTTGCATAACTAATATATATTTCATGCCGTATTTCCCCGCCGGAAGTGGCCCATACAAGTCTGCGAACACTAACTCGCCTATGACCTGTGCAATTACCGCTTTACTCGGTCCTACATAAGTCGCTAGATCGTGTTTAGCTTTCTGACACAAGTCACAACATTTTATTACTCTGTTTATTTCTCGTGACATATGTGGAAAATAATATCGAGGTTTCATCGCATAACATACCTTCGACCGACCGTAATGACCTAATTCTTCATGAACATTCTTGATTAACCCGTCTCTCAAACTATCAGGTATGACCATTAAAGATTTCTTTGTTTTCGGCGACTCGTAGTACAAAATATCGTTAATCAATTTATAGTGCCGAAATTTGCTCTTTTCTCCTGTTACTTTATCGTTTTCGATCAGATATTTTATTGTTGTATTCAACCTTTCATCCGAACGTTGTAAAACTTTAATTGACTTGAGTTGTTCTATTATCTGAATTTGATTACTGGCTTTAAACATCTGTAACTGAGGGCATACAGTTCGCGTAGATTGGTTATCGCTTCCGCCAGGTAAATTTCGCGATAATATATCTGCTACTACATTCGTTTGTCCTTTGACATATTCGATGACGTAATCAAATTGACCTATGTAATGTGCCCACCTCATCATTCGCGCACTTAATAGCTTCCATGAGTATAGAAAGCTTAGGCTTTTATGATCAGTTCGAATTATTAGTTTCGCTCCGCGTAAGTATGTCTCGAATTTCTTAAGACAGTAAATAATTGCCCAAAACTCCTGTTCAGATACAGTCCATTTCATTTCAGCTTCAGTTAATGCTTTACTACAGAACCCTATAATTAGTGGTTCGGCCTGATCCGATAATTGATACACATAACCTGCCACGCCGATGGCGCTACTGTCCGTTTGCAAATAATACGGTTTATTTATATCGGGGTGCGCTAACATTACTGTGTCAATGAATCGTGATTTAATTTGTTGAAAGCATTCATCTAATTTTGTATCCCATCTCCATGCAATGTTTTGTTTCAACAGATTACATAATGGTCGCGTTAATTCTCCGTATTTATGCACAAATTTCCTAAAGTAATTTATCAATCCTAAGAATGCCCTAACTTGCTTAACCGACTTAGGTGTTGGATATTCCCTTATAGCTTCCGTTTTATCCGGGTCCATTTTTATACCATCGATTGTAACTATGTGACCTAACAACTTAACCTCCTTTTGCAAAAATCTACATTTAACAAGACTACACGTCAAGTTAGCCTCCTTTAATCGCTTTAGTACTGCATCTATGTGACCAATGTGATCTTCCAAAGTCCCGGTTGTAAATACGCATAAGTCATCTAAGTAATTAAGACAAAATGACCTTATTTCGGGCCCTAGTATGATATCCATTGCTCGCGTAAAACTCGCTACTGACGTCTTTAAACCCTGTGGTAAAACCGCATAAGTATATGATTTTCCCATGAAAGTAAAACCCGTAAATTTAGTAGAATCTTTACTAAGATTTATTTGATAGTATGCATTATTCAAATCAAGTATACTTATATATTTAACCCCGTGGAACGATTGTAATATCTCCGATGTTAATGGTGGCGTTTCGATATCACCGACCATACGTGAATTTAATTCGCGCGCGTCTAATAAAATTCTAACGCTCCCATCTCGTTTTAATGTATATGTAAGCGGACTACTATATGGCGTACTTTCACGCTTAATTATACCTAAGTTTTCCAATTCATCTATCCGCGCCTTCACCTTTTCGCGATGTGCATATGCGATTGGATAACTCCTTTTTAAAAATGGTGTGGGGTCTTTCATTTGAATTGTATGTGTGTACTTTGTCGTACGCCCCGGGTGAATTGAAAATACTTCCCTATTACATTGTAATACTGACAATAACAACGTTTTTTGTTCAGTATTCAACGCCATTGAGTCTACATAAAATTCAATCTCTTGTTCTGTGGCACACGCCGCGGCTGTCCCAACTTTATGGCCTGCCATAATTCCGTTCAACAAATAAGTAATTGTTTGGCACGCGCTATTGTTTACAGAAACTGCGCCCAACTTTATTTTTGAATGAATTCCTAAATGTTCTACGGTAAGACTTTTGTTTGGCCCACATGTTATACTCGCCTTCATACGTTGCAACCAATCAAAACCTAATATTAACGATCGAGGTAACCTCTTTAATACTAGTACCGGTGTCTCAACTTCAAGCTCGCCTAACTCTATAACTATCAAAATTAGCTTAGTCACTTTCTCACTCTTCGAACCGAATGCGCCTTGTATTTGTAACGCTGGTATGGGTATTTCCGCTAACTCGCCTACAGCTAACCTGATGCTATCATACAACTCGTGTGAAATGCATGTTACTTGACTTCCCGTATCAATTAATCCCTTCAATTCGCGTCCATAAACTTTGACATTAATCTCCGGTAAGCACGGTAAACCTAACAACCTCTCCGACTGATCCTCGTAAAAATCATCGTCGCTAAATATAGTACCTAACATACGTTTTTGTCGCGAATCGCACCAAAGACATGGCTTACCTCGTTCAGTGCATAAAACCACATCACGACTTCTACTGTTCAGTATTATACTGACTTGATTCGCTAATTCCCATTCATTCTCCTTATGGTCGTCATTAATAGGTCGTGTAATGCCGCTCTCTTCACGTCCTAACCCTTTACCTGGCTGCCAACCTGTCTTTAACATATAGTTATATGCGTTCCTAATACCGCTACCCGAATGAACCTCTTTGTTAAGCATTTTAGTCGAATTATCGAGGCCTAAGAATCCGACGTGACACCGTTTCCCGTGTGATTATTATCGTTTCCCGCTTCAGTATTTGATACGCTAGTCGATGTAGCTCTTTGCCATTTAATAGCAGGCAAAGACGTCATAGTCCTATTATAGACCCCGCGATAAGACGCTCGCGTAACACGTCGTCTGATTCCGCGACTCCGTGCACTACCTCTTGGAGTTGTTCGTTGTATCACTGCCGTAATAGGTGGCTCATGTCTGCTAGTACTACCCCTCCGCCATGTATACGCACGCCTATTATTAAAGTTGCCACGTGTTACCATCTGTCTCGGCAAAATTTCACCCGTCGTCAATTCGATATTTCGTAAAAAATCTAACGCGGCTAACTCGGTTCTATTTCCCCGATCAGTGAACGACCACTGTCGCAACACGTCACCCGGAAAATGCCTCATAACTCCGTCTACTACATCGCTTTCCGTCAACGGAGTTGACAGCATACGTGATAGTTCTAGATGTTCGGCAAAATAGTCCGCCATTGATATTCCGCTATTCTCATTCCACTTTGAATACACTAAACCATAGCGGACCTTACTCTGTTGAATTTCGCCCCAATATTCTTTAAGAAAATCCCTTTCAAATGCCGCAAGATTTTCCCAACCGTTGTACAAGCTCATTCGCGTTATTGCTGGACCAGTCAAGCATTCAAACGCTATATCTACTGCTCTGTGTTCTGAACCTATCGCACTAATGTATTTCCTAACTTTCCTAAGAAATTTCATCGGATTTTCATCGTCACTCCCCTTAAAGCACGGTCTATCCATTGCTGATCGCATCACATAAACATTCTGTGCTTGGGTGCTGGACTTTACACTTTGTGACGCTAGATCGACATTCATATTCGTGTTAGTCCCCAAACTTAAATTATCGGAAGTGCTTGGCGTAGGTATGTCAATAATTCGCGTTTCCCGTCGCTCTAAAACTTCTAATCGTTTTATTATTGTGTCCATTTTATCACTTATAACACGCGCTATCGTCTCAGATAAATTTTCATTGTCCGTCGGACTTTCTAAAGTTTTACGACGCGAACCGACACGTGTCTGTCTCGCTACCTGTGGCCGTTTTCTACCGCGTCGCGTTGTATTGCGATCGGCCATTGTTATCCGAATAAAATGATGTATTCAAATATCAATTTACTATGCGTCCAGTTATTTCGTGTTTACTTAATGAATCTATTCAATAATCTAGTAATGACACTTATCGCCTCCTTTTATAACAATAATCTTTTGATCAAATCGACACGTATGTGTACGGATCTAATTCAATTCGGATTAATTATGAATACGTGTTAGAATCCCAGCAAGGGCGCGGTTAGTCCCTGTGGTTACGACTCTAATCAAGCGCATCGCCAATCGATCCTACGCGGAAGGTGACCGCAAGGTGCACATCGAATTAGCCATTGAGAGGTGTAAAAAATATTATCAATGCAACTGGCGTCCCAGCGCAAAATGATTTTATCTCGGATATATTTTATTTTTTATTTTTTTTTTATTTTATTTTATTTTTGTTTTTTTTTTTTTGTTTTGGGCCTCTTATTTATATATAGATATACATATTTTTAAATATATATACGTATATATATATTTTTTTTGTTTTTTTTTTCTTTGTTTAAGCGCTTTGTGTATTTATATCCGAGTATTTATTATTTCTTTTTTTTTTTCTTTCCACACTCTCATCAATCCGAACTGATTTAATCAGCACCCACTTCGTTATGATATGACGTTCGTTATGAAATTAAATATTTACTTTTATTCAAGACGGACGCACACAAGTGTCAAAAGTGATTGTGCTCGTTGGCAATCTTAATTAATGGTAAGGACTCATATATATCAATCTGTATAGCTCCAACCTGTTTATAGATATTTTGAATACAGTCAGCGTTCTTACTATTAATTTCACTAGCTTATCGCTACTATTTAAACTTTAATAATTATACATGCCATATGGCCAAGTCTATACTTTAAATAAAATTGGACCTACTCGGAGCGTCCCCATACAGTTACATTAAATTCACTCCTAATCACTAAATTATAATTAACGTTATTTTAACTTCACTCCTAAATCACTAACTTATAATTAACCCTGTCTTTACCTTATTAGAAGTTCTTATACAATATTTCAATGCTTACTTCCTTTCACTCTTTATGTACCAAATTATTTATTATTCTAACTCCCCCCAAACGACAAAATTATTGGTAGTCATCCAGCTTGAATTATCGTATTGACCATGCCCATCTATGTGACTGATTACCACTTCCTGTAATGCAAGCAATATTAAGTTATATACGGTTATTTGTATTTTATTATACCGATATAACTCAATAATAGAGTAATTAGATCGTCTATAAAACAATTTCCTACGTTTGTCTATAATTTCCTACGTTGTGTTTCCTTTGTTTTTTTTTATATTCCCCGTTTAATAATAATACAGTGAATTTAATAACTAAACATGTAATTAATTTTATTTCCGCACTACCCAAATGTACTCCAGTTGTTGCAATTATATGCAACGAGCCTGGATCCTGGTTTCCACGGTACCAGATGTAACGGTAACCCCCCCTGTAGAGACCGTCCGAAGTTCTAATGTGAAGTTAGAGTTTACCCCTACAGTGATCTAGATTTTTCGCCCTAATTCCTAATTAAAATGATTTAATTCTGCTGGAAAAGTACACGGTTAAATACACCTCTCAATTATGATCACATTTGCTGTAATATACACATATGTCAAATAAACCGAAAATGATTACGCGGCTGAAATGATACACGATTAGTTTAAAGACAATATTAATATACAATAATGACAGAAAGATAAGGCACACAGTTAAGTTAATTACATACACAGATTATTAGTCACGCAGCTGAAAAGTTACACAGTTTAACACACACAAATCAATATACAGTGAAGACAGAAAATAATAAGCAAAGCGTCTCAAAAATATGACTTTTCTGCGAAATTCACCCGCTCCACGCCAGAGTGAAGTAACCGGTCTAATTTTGCGTAATTAGATCGGAAACGGCACTCATAGGCTTCTCTACACAGACTCCCTCAGCAGAAATGCACTTTTAGCCGACTAAGAGCGAACTTCTAGCTTACACGTGAATTCCGGGGTTAAGCCCAACCTAATCGACTTTGTACCCCTCAAAACAAAGTGCTTTGGGGTCGTTAAATATTTACTTTACAAGCTAGCAATTAAAATCTTAGCTGCAATCTCGCCGCTGGCTGGTAGGGTGCAGAGTGCCCGAAGAATCTGCTAGAGCTGCTTTTCACTGGAACACACTCAGTCACAGTGCCTGGCTAAAAGGCTAGACCCCTTTCGGTGGGTCTGGATAGAACCGCGCGCGTTTGTGGCAAGAAGCGAACTGCCCTATTCCCAATTCATTATATTGAATATTAGCGTCTCCAAGTCCCAACCGATGTATGCGTCTACAAAAAGACACCTCGCCTTTTGTTCCCAGAAACCATTGTTTTAAACGTTCGACATGTTATTTCAACGCAACAACTTTCTCGAACTATCCCATTTAAAGCATAGATATTTGAAACCAACTCCATAAATATCCCTTTTTTTTGTACGATAGCTGGCTTCGGCCGTTTGACAAAAGAGCTGGGGTCTTTTGTCTCAACACATCAATTCTCAAACACATAAATTCAAATTATTGCTTGCAAGCAGGACATTAGATCGCCACATGTCTGAACCTTCAATATAATATTTCACGCTGATAGTCTGCCGTCACAAAGTTAAGCAACGTCAACCGTAGCCTGTTCATGGATGAGTTTATGTTATCTCGAGCTCGTCCGTGCTTCGGAAGGCACGTTAAGCCGTCGGTCCTGGTGTTTATCATTAGATGGCAGTCCTTAAGCCAAGTTAGTGGCCCAACCCGTAGTTGAGCAGCGTGTTGGAGTATGCTCTAAACATCTTCGGTTGAGGGAAAACCCGTATCCCAGTAGTGGGTAAATAATAAGTTCAGTACTTTACAAAGTCTCAAAAAAAGTACCAATTGACAACAATAAATATTTCAATCCACAAAACAAATCACAGACAACATTCGCGACGTAAAAGTGAGACCAATCGATTTGACATTTACATAAAAATCAATAAATATTCCAATCCTTTTTAACTGGCACTATTTGTATGGGAAAACGTTTTTTCTTTTATTTAATTCTTTCGTCAATTTTTCAATGTTTTTAATACTTTCCCGACCAAGACACGACATTATTTTATATATTATATAGATTTATGGAGCTTGATTTAAATTTCTGAACGCACGCATAAATATTTTAGAACCAATAAATATTAAATCCACAAAACTGTTTTCAAAACAAATCACAGCCAACTTTCAAGACGTAAAAATGAGAAACCAATAGAGTTAAAATTTTTATTTTAATCTATGACATTTGTTCTATAATGAGCTTAATATACATTTCTGAACGCACGCATACATTTGGCGTACGCACGTACGACAACGTCACATTTGACAGCTACGACAACCACGAACATTTTGTATGGGAAAATGTTTTTTCTTTTATATTATTTTTGAGAATTTTCCAATGATTTTAAGAGTTACTCTGCTATTCGGGACGGAAACAAATCCAACAAATCAAAAACCATGGCAATCGGTCCAGCCGTTCTCGAGTTATAAGTGTTGTAACAAACACGACTTTCTTTTATATATATAGATTAGATTAACTAATTGGTTAAAAGACAAATGTTTTTATTCATTAAGTGACTTTTTATCCTGTAAGCATGACATTATATGAAACCGACATCAACTTAGTACATTATTGACATTAATATTTTTTGACATGTTATTAATTTATTATTTTCAATTTAATAATTTTATTAACTTTTCTCGAATGTATACAAATTTGCACGCCATCAAAGTATGGCAAAATATGAGAACTGCAATTAACAAATAAGATCTGTATAACCATATTTTATGCAAATAAATTATCTTTATCTTTATCTTATCTTTATCACGGCGCATATGTAAATGTTAATAGTGGAAGGATCAGGGGCCTTACCACAAGCTCTAAACGCAGGAATGGAACCATCATGGTTGCGAATTTATGAATGAAATTCATTGATAAATACGCAACCATTTTAGTTTTATTCCTGCGTTTAGAGCTTGTGGTAAGGCCCCTGGTGTCTATGACACAGGTTCGGCCTAGCATAGACACTTGTGTGATGGACTCGAAAAAATTGTGAGTGATTACTTTATATTCAGATACTAGTCTATAATAGATATAGTTAGGGTTGCCAACTTTTTTTTCAAGGAAAACAGTATATTAAAAGCTAGTAAGTAAAACAAACAGTATACTAAGTCCAAAAGTGCTGCTGGATGGGACAATATTCCGTCTGCTTTTTTAAAGAAAGCTGATCATTTAGTGACTCCTATAATATGTCATCTCGCTAACCTTTGCTTTCATATGGGAACCTTTCCACCTCCTCTCAAACTGTCTATCATCACGCCGGTGCACAAATCTGGAGACAGAGACGATGTCAGTAACTATAGGCCTATTTCCGTGCTGACATCTATATCTAAGATCATAGAAAAGCTCATCAATAAGAGATTGATGAGTTTCTTAAATAAATATGAAATTTTATCGGACACTCAGTACGGATTCAGATCCAATAAATCTACGCAAGACGCAGTGACAGCGCTAACTGAAAGACTTGTGACTCAGTTAGATAGTGGTGGGAAATGCCTTACTGTCTTTCTAGATCTTAAAAAAGCTTTTGACACCGTCTCTGTTCCCATTATGTTACGCAAATTGGAACAAATTGGCATTAGAGGTACCCCGTTGAAATTGTTTACCGACTATTTGCAAGGTCGAAAACAGAGAGTCAAGATCGGTGCAAGTATTAGCAAAGACCTCAACGTTACCTACGGTGTCCCTCAGGGAAGCGTGCTTGGACCCACTCTGTTTTTGATCTATATTAACGATCTGTGTAAAGCTGAAATAAATAATGCTAAAGTTTTTTCCTATGCCGATGACACGGCTATAGTGTTTACCGGAAGAGACTGGGAGAGCCTTAAAAGTGACGCAGAGATTGGACTTGCAAAAGTGTCACAATGGTTATCTTCTAATCTCCTCACTCTTAATATTACTAAAACAAATTATATTTGCTTCAGTATAAATAAAAGAACGCAACCGAGGACGGATCTTAAATTGAAACTACACCTATGCGACCGTACCTCTACTAGTAACTGCAATTGTCCAGTCATTAGCAAAGTATCTCATACTAAATATCTGGGAGTTATAATCGATCAGAGGCTTTCATGGCATATGCAAATTGATCTCACATCCACTAGAATTAGGAAACTTATTTGGGTATTTAAGACTCTTAGGCATGTGGCAACTAAGAACCTTATAAAGAATGTTTATATTGTACTGGCACAATCACTTTTAGCGTACTGCATTCCAATCTGGGGCGGGGCGACCAAAACAAAGTTCCTCGAAATAGAAAGAGCTCAACGAGCCTTAATTAAAGTGATGCACTTTAAACCCCGCTTATTCTCAACACAAGAACTTTACTCTATTGCCGACCTGCTTAGCGTGCGCAAGTTATATATTTTGCAAACCATCATATATAAGCATAAATATCTTCCGTACAATACTCAACCTATAAGGCGACGTCGGAAAGATATTGTAGCAAATGTACCAATAGTAAATACTTCTTTTGCCGACCGTCAACTACCTAAACAATCGGTACACCTCTATAATTATGTGAATAAAAAACTTAGCATACACTCACTAAATATATATGACTGCAAAAAATGTATGATCGATTGGCTGATGACCCTTAATTATGATAGCACAGAAGATCTCCTGAAAAGTAAGACCTAATAGAAATACAGAAATAGAAAAACTTTACTTTATTTAATTTGTCGAGCATACAAATTATGTGTTTTTACGGATATTAGAGCATATGTCACAAACACGCACCCACACCCACACACACCCCACCACACCCACACACACACCCACCCACCCACAGATACACACACACACACACACCCACAGATACACACCCACACACCCACAGTATACACACATACACACACACACACACACATACACACACACACACACAATATCCGCACAAACTACAATCTTTTTGTCACTATAATAATGTATAATTAAGTTACCTAATTTTATTTAAATATAGTCAATGTAAAACGTGTTATGGAAGAGCGGTGCCTCCTGGCACAGGTGTTATATCACCTAAAAGGAAGCGCCAATCACATGTTTCTAAATATGTAAGCTGATTGTGAATAAACATTATTATTATTATTATTATTATTATTACTAAGGCCCAGTGCATGCGGAGCAGTACAATAAACAGTGCTATGGTCAAATGAAGTTTTTTTCAACAGTATTAAAGCATAGAAAACAGTATAATACTGTTTTTAACAGTATGGTTGGCAACCCTAGATATAGTCCAAAATTGTATGCTTTTATGAAACAAAATAAATATTATTATATTCTCAATTTATAGTTCATCAGACGTAACTTTGGTAAATATCCCGCTGGTTGGAGGTCGTTTAGAAAAGTTTATATTTCCGTTTTTTATATGGAACAATTTCTGCTTTCATCATAATTCAGTAGAACTAATCCAGATGTAATTCTCTGCAGCACTCATAGGTCGCCCAGACATAGCATCCCGCTGGGTGTAGACACATCTCCTGTCTACATAGGCAGCAGAAGTAAGCTTACGGGCCAGTTTATTTATATGGGGACGCCACTGCAATTTCGAATCAATGTAATACCAAGGAATACTGTATCGTTATCAAAGTTTTTATCTAATATATAAAATTCTCGTGTCACAGTTTTCGTTGCCGAAACGGCTTGACCGATTTTGATGAAATTTTGTGTGCATATCGGGTAGGTCTGAGAATCGGCCAACATCTATTTTTTATACCCCTAAACGATTAATGTATATGGCAAAACAACGTTTGCCGGGTCAGCTAGTTATCTATAACAATATTCGAATCGACTTGTCTTACATTGGGAAGTGTGAATTTAACACATTTAGTTTTATTTGCATTCAATAAAAGATTGTTAATTGTGAACCAGTTCAGAATAGCGGCAAGTGCACTGTTAACCTCGTCCATATTGATGTTTGGTCTAGCAACCTCAAATATAAGCGATGTGTCATCGCAAATAGAACATAGGTACCTACGTTTATATGTGCATTATTTTAATTTGGATTGTCTGATTACTTATTGAGTCATGCCATGCTTGTAAATTTGTATTTTTGGTACTCACTATCCAGTAAATTTTGTTGCGGAATAAAATTTGATGACATATTGGGTCTATGTTATATACCGGGTGGGTCAAATTGATAGCGGCGATTGTGTAACTGTTACTGATCACAAAACAATAAAAGAACTATACGTTAAAAAATATCCAAATTAGTTTAGTTTGTCTGTCATTTTAGCGTATTCACACACAGTCACAGTGGTAAGCGTTGATCAAAGCCGCCGTCTGCAATGTCTTTGCTTGTTCAAGGTTTGGAGACGTTGCGAGATTCGAATTCTTGGACCTCGGAAACGCGTGAATTGCCATTTCAACGCTTGATAGAACAGCCGTCAAAAATTACCTCCGATTTTCGGGTAAACCAGGCGCAACTCTTTTTTTTTAATTTGCAAAATTATTTAAAGATAATTAATAAAAGTCGATTGCTGGTATCCAAACAATACTCGGGGAAAACGTCAAAGCGTCAGCTGTCAACTCAGCACATCCTGTCAGTACATTCCGATCCTACAACAAACGCCCCACACGTACAAACCGACAATGTATGAATAATAAAAAACGCTGCAACTAATTTTCAATAAACAAATTTATTCGTCCTATCCTATTTGTCTCGCGTGTTTTGCAAGAACAAAATGTTAGTTTAAGCTTCACGAGTGGCTATTTTTTCAAAGCTACTATTTTTTTAAAGAATCCAAGGTCAACACCCAAAGACATAAATACTCAAACAAGTTAAGTTAATAAAAAAAATCAAAAATCCCGACTACAGATTTATTAATCACGCGCAACAATAATATAATTCCATACAAGCAAAGCCGCAGGCAAAGACTAATATATCAAATATATATTTGAAATCAGGTCATCGAGACCTTTATTTTTTGATACCCATATCGATACAATTTAGAAGAAAAAAAAAATTACTCCAACGACAATTTTACGGCTCACAGCCGCCATATTGAGTTTTTTTATGTTTGATATAGCCTATGTCACTCGCGTGATTAAGACGAATCTAACGACATATCTTATGTTGAAATCTGTCAAACGGTTTAGGCTGTAGAACGCGCCAAATAATAAGACGCTCTAAAAAAAATATACATACATCGTATCGTCGCATATAAATATATACATACGCTCGAAAAACATAACCCTCCTTTGGCAGTCGGGTAAAAAATAAATGCCACTGCCTAATGTCAAAACAAAGAGGTTAAGTTTATGCACCAAAACAAATCTAAATGAATGATTTTGTAGATTTCCTGTGAAAGGTGAAATACGTGACTCGATGAAAAATACTAAGTGGTAGCCAGAGTCCAGACACAAGTAAATTGTACCTACTCGTAAAATTGGAGAGACACCGGCCGAGGTTTGAACGCCGGGCCACTATCCCTCACATCGGGCGGGCCGTATGCTTGTTTTTCCACCTGACATGGTATGAAAAAATCACGAAAATATCAGAGGTAAACAAACCCATCCATCCACCTGCTATACGCGACGTTGCTTAACTTGCGTGTCCATTTGCACTGACACTAGGGTTGTAACGGAGGCCTACTTAGCGGAGGCGGAGGCGGATGCGAAGGCGACCTGTATCACCTCCGCGGATGCGGAGGTTAACGGAGGCGGAGGCGAAGGTGAAAGTAGATGTAGAAAAAATTGTAATTTACGGTGCATTAAAACTACGTATAAAGTTTTCATTTCAAATCTTCAATAAATTTTCAAATCGTAAATAAATATTATCTTCTAGTCAATCAAAATTAACACAAAATCTGGAATTGATGTCTTCTAATAGTTTTTACCGCGCGTTATTGTTCTATGATTACGTAAATAAGCCTCCGTTACAACTCCGCAAAAATTATACGGAGGCGGAGGCGGAGGCGAAGATACGATTTCTTGCGGAACTTCCGCAGTAACGGACACTTACAACGACGACATAGCGCTTCTACCTACATAGTAAACATGAATCTCGGAGATAAACAAGAAATCTTTCGATTCGAAATTTAAGAGGTTGGTTTTGGCTCAAAGATGACGGTGAGCTACTATACCCCAAAAAGGTTACGATAAATTTTTAATTTGCACTTGTTGGACAATGTGTCT
Organism: Hypsopygia costalis; assembly: GCA_937001555.2. NCBI lineage: Eukaryota > Metazoa > Arthropoda > Insecta > Lepidoptera > Pyralidae > Hypsopygia > Hypsopygia costalis. The sequence goes on along the minus strand of OW443333.2, from coordinate 1,794,991 downwards.
AATGATGTCAATGGACAGTAGCCTGTCCAAGGATGGGGTTATTTATCTTGAGTTCCGCCGGGCTTCGGAGGGCATGTTAAGCCGTCGGTCCCGGCTGTTGTTATTAGATGACAGTCGTTAAGCCAAGTCAGTGGCCTTTAGGAAGTTTGAAAACACTGGTGTCTGACAACCCGCAGTTGAGCAGCGTGGTGGAGTATGTTCTTAACTCGAAGGAGTTAAGAACATACTCCACAATGCTGCTGATTGAGGGGTGATCTGTCCAGCCAGACCAAAAAGAACCAAAGCCAACTTCACCTGCACGCGGTGCACCCTGCTGACTGACAAACGAAGCTCTGGCGAAAAGAGAGGTAGGGAGCGTAATTGTAAGTTACCCGATTGGGGAATGTACCTCTACCTCACAGAATACCGCAGCCAAATAACAATTCCCTTGAGGGTTGTTGTGTTCTTGCGAGAGAGTGAGGTCACCAGAAAAGAAAGGAGATGCTGCGTTGGCAGCGGGGGTGGAGGCGCGCAAGCGATATTTTATATTTCCAGCGTTAATATGGCTTCGGTAACCGCTTCACATCAGGCGGTCCGTATGCTTGCCTGCCACCCGACGTAGTATAAAAATAATAAAATAATAATAATAATAAGCCGCCCCTGAGTCACTCACATCGGTGTTGCCCCCGGCCGTTTTCCTGGCATTTCGGGGGCCCATCTAGTGAGTGGCAAGCCGCCGCCTGCCGCAAATAACTAGCAATAAAAGCAGTTATGGCAGGCGTCCGTCCCTCTTCTGTAATAGCCCGGTATTAAGAACACCCAGATCTCATCTCCATAGCCCATTTATTTTCCATCACACTTTGCAATAATCTCAACGCCTGCCGAGACCTGTTCATGGATATGTCGTTCCATTGACATATCCTGGAGCGGGTCACGGCGGGCGTACAACATTACATCAAACTTCTCTTAAGGGGCCTCTACGCGTTGGATCCATATCCCCGCGCACGCCTATCAAATGGCCGGGCTTGACCCGTGATGAAAGAGAGATAATAATAATTAATCAGCTCGCCACACAAGCTGTCCGCAGGGCAGCTTGTGTGGCGAGCTGTTGTGTGAGTTGCGACACCACGGACCCGAGTCTCCAGAGAGTCGGTCAGGGCCTTCGTATCCGACGTGTCTTCATCGGTCGGAGTGTAAACACATGAAGGCCGGACTCTCAGCTCTGGCTTGCCTTCATTGGCCGTCCAGAGAGGAGCCGCTAGAGCTATATGCTCCAGGGATGGAAGTGTTAAAGGGCATCACGCCGCGAGTAACTTCGGAGAAAGCGCAGCACACCTCTCGACATCCCTGAGTCACTCACACCGGTGTTGCCCCCGGCCGTTTTCCTGGCATTTCGGGGGCCTATCTAGTGAGTGGCAAGCCACCGCCTGCCGCAAATAACTAGCAATAAAAGCAGTTATGGCAGGCGTCCGTCCCTCTTCTGTAATAGCCCGGTATTTAGTTCAGCCAGATCTCATCTCCATAACCCATTTATTTTCCATCACACTTCGCAATAGTCTCAACGCCTGCCGAGATCTGCTCATGGGTATGTCGTTCTATTGACATATCCTAGAGCGGGTCACGGCGGGCGTACATTACATCAAACTTCTCAAAGGGGCCTCTACGCGTTGGATCGATATCCCCGCGCACGCCTATCAAATGACCGGGCTTGACCCGTGATTAAAAAGAGATACATAATAATAATTTTGCATAAAAATACATTAAATGAATAAAAAAAATTGGTTGCCTGTAAAGTCGGTATACGGGCGAAAGTTTTACGTGACAACGACTTTGAGTGGTAAAATGTTTTCGAGTGGAAGGGACGCATGCCTTTCACTTTTTATGTCTGTCTCTCTCGCTCTTAGAAGGGACGCGTGCCTTTCACTCGCTCTCATTGTAAGCGCATAACGTGAGCCAGTTTCTTGAAGTGTCACCCGGCTAACCAATTTATAAAACGTTGTCACGTCAAAAAAAAATACTTGTATTTAACACACACACGCATATATTATGTATTCGTTTAGTTAGGTATTGTAAAGTCATAATTTTAATTTCGACCCTTGGCCGACCACTATATATAAATTTATCAGAGATGATTACAATAAAAATAATCATTATCTGTGTCCGTTATCGGCTGTGAAGAGACCACAGTATCGCTGCGTGTTTGTTTATTAGTAGTTCGTGTATGGGCAGTTAGCATACGTTTATTTTCAACATTGGTATTTTTAACAGACTCCATAAAAGGAGGAGGTTCTCAATTCGGATCTCAATTTTTTCTACACTTCCAAATTGGTCCCATTTTTTTTTTCATATCAGAAAATTTATTTCTGATAGTGTTTTTAACGATTGAAAAGTAATTTGTGTAATCGGTTTTTTTTTTCGTTAAAATTAATGATGATGGGATTGATACACCGGTGCATATGTTTATAGTTAATACCCGATATCTAACCGCTCCTAGTTTTGTTTTGTCTAGTCAATAAATATAAATATTCCTGGACAAATTACATACGGTCATCTAGTCCCAAATTAAGTAAAGCTTGTACTATGGGTACTAGAAAACTGATATTATAGGTACTTAAACACATTTTTTTGTTGTAAATACATACATTTAATACATAGAAAACACCCTAACCAAAATAGGGGTGTAAGTGGTTCATCAAGATCTTCGAACCAACTGCCCCTCCCTACCCCCCTTGGCGACGCCTTTGTTTGGAGGTGAGGTTCCCGAGATTTAACTAGCCAAACATAGAAGCGCCTAGATTTCGGGCTTTGACTATAACACATTTGATTATATTTCTGCGGGTGATGTCACCAGAGTTCTATAAATGTAAAACTCTGGTGACATCACCTTTTTTTATAAATATATATTTTTATTACCAGAGTTCTATAAATATAGAACTCTGGTGACATCACCTTTTTTTTATAAATATATATTTTTATTACCAGAGTTCTATAAATATAGAACTCTGGTGACATCACCTTTTTTTATAAATATATATTTTTATTACCAGAGTTCTATAAATATAGAACTCTGGTGACATCACCTTTTTTTATAAATATATATTTTTATTACTTATTATTATGGTAATAAAAATATATATTTATAAAAAAAGGTGATGTCACCAGAGTTCTATATTTATAGAACTCTGGTGACATCACCTTTTTTTATAAATATATATTTTTATTACCAGAGTTCTATAAATATAGAACTCTGGTGACATCGTTTTTTTATATATATTAGAGGGGGGATAACAAGCATGTGGGTCACCTGATGGTATCACCGCCCATGGAGATCAGCAACACCAAGGGGTCGCCGATCCGTTGCCAGCCTATACTCCTTCCTTTCTTTCTTTGTGGTCACCTCACTCACTCGCAGGAATACAACAACCCTCAAGGGAATTGTTATTTGGCTGCAGTACTTTGTGAGGTGGAGGCACTTCCCCAGTAAAATATGCTATAAAAAATATGCTATGCCCTAGGTATTCTCTTGGAGAGGGTCGTGCTCTGTAGTAGATACTAAAATGACCTGGTGATGATTATATAGATGTAGGAAGTAGAACTTGTATAACAACAATATAGGTACAAAAGCACGTAAACAATTATTAAAATAATTATGCTTCCTTATAAGACCGTTGTGATAATGTGTATTATACTTACACGTAGGTACCTGCGTGTGATTACGGTACGAAGGTCGGTCTCTCAGACCTGTCAATATGTTGTGAATCCGTATGTACGAAGGTTATTCATTTGTTTCTAATCTGTGTTTTTAGGGTTCCGTACCCAAACGGTAAAACGGGACCCTATTACTGAGACTTCGCTGTCCGTCCGTCCGTCACTCATGAACCGTGATAGTTAAACAGTTGAAATTTTCACAGATGATGTATTTCTATTGCCGCTATAACAACAAATACTAAAAAACAGAATAAAATAAATATTTAAGGGGGCTCCCATACCACAAACGTGATTTTCTTGCTCTTTTTTTGCTCGCAATTGATAACGGCAATAGGTAGACGCTTGAAATATTCACAAAATATTTAGTTATATATTCACTTTAAAAATAAATAATTAAATAAAAAAATAAACAAATATTTAAGGGGGGCTCCCATACAACAATGTATTTTTTTTTGCCGTTTTTATAGATGACGATAACCGATTTTTTTTTATTGAAGTTATTGTGTCATCAGCATGTCTCATTCGAGTGGTTTGACTTTAGACTAGGAAGGGTTGCCATCTCTAAACGCTCGCAACCACGACAAGATGCGTGTAAACCCGCAATTTTGAATCTTAAAATCCGGACATGTCAGTGTTTTAGGGTTCCGTAGTAAATAAGGAACATTTATAGTTTCGCCATGTCCGTCTGTCCGTCCGTCCGTCCGTCCGCGGCCTAGCTCAGGGACGCTTGATACTAGAAAGCTGTAGTTTGGCATGTAGACACATATTAACTATGCTGACAAAGTGGTAGAATAAAATTTTCATTTTTTTTTCTGCACCTACCCCATGGTGTGGTGTCGTTGGATAGGTCGTTTAGAAACATTGGGAGTGTGGGAAGATCATTTTTCGATATAGTAATCTGTTTGCGAATTATTTACATTTAACGTGCAAGTTTTTGTTAGACGCAAGTGTCCCCCCCTGTATCAACGAAACTGTTATATTTAGAAATGTGAAAAATGTATTGCAAGACCAATAGAATTGTGTAGTACATTACCAGAGGCGCTCGTACCGAAACACAACGTTCGCTATTGAATCTTACGACGCAGTGGCAAGGTCCAAAAACAATGAAGTTGAGGGTGGACCGCTATCAACAAAGTTGAGGGTGGAGGCATTGCTATCGCTATAAAAAAAGATATTGAAGTTGTAAGGCAAACTTCGTGGGACAGTGCTGTCGAAGATTTATGGATTACTGTCCTGTCTCGCAATGGGAATGGCAAAAAAATTAATATTTGTTTGTGTTATTTGCCTCCGGATTATATTTGCATTTGCGGAATATTTGCATTCGATTTACTTGAATCTTTTTATGAAAACTTTTACAAAGTGATATTAAATTGTAGCGATACCGCGGAATTTCTTTGTATTGGCGACTTCAATGTTCCCGGATTGACATGGCACAAGCAACTCGACTCGTTGGTTTTAAAACCTAGTTCACCTTATGATCGTAAATCTCATCTTCTGTGTGAAACCATGTCACTCTGTAATGTTAGGCAATTCAACAGTATATTAAATGTAAATAACCGTCTTCTTGACCTTGTACTGTCCACAATGAATGCTCAAGTATATGGCGTCGATCCTCTTAGTCGCTTGGATAATCATCATCCAGCTATAGTAATTGATATCCCCAACAGCAATCCCGGATTAGATGCGAAATGCTTAAAAAATAGTTCCCGGAAGCGTTACAATTTTAACAAATGCAAATTTGACGAAGTCAGATCTGATCTATCGAAAGTGGACTGGTACTCTGTATTGGTTTCTTCTGATATCGACATTGATGTAAGTAATTTTTATAATACTTTGAAAGAGATTATTAATAGGCACACTCCTGTATCGAAAAATAATAATAATAACAAATACCCGATTTGGTTCAGTCCTACCCTTATACACAGTATTAAAATGAAACTCAAATTTCATAAACGTTTTAAAAAATTTGGAAATCCTCGTGACTATGATGAATTTGCTCATTATAGAACAAAAAGTAAACATTTGATTGAGACTTGTTATAGGGCATTTGTGTCATCGGTGGAGAGTTCACTTAATGGTGATATCAAAGCATTTTGGAGATTTATCAATAGCAAAAAGGATGTGAACTCGATTCCCTTAAACCATGAAATATGATGGTGTTTCCTCAACCAACCCCTCTGAAGTATGTGAGCTATTTTCGAAGTATTTTAGCTCGGTTTTCGAAAATGATTTCCCTACCCCAGTTACCTCTTCTACAAATTCACAATATCACGCCAATACTTTGAGCGGTATAAACATTACACATAAAATTATTATTATTTAAATAGTTGTCTTGGCCAACTTGCCTGATAAATATTTTTTGCAAAATGGAAAAATTCACTTGCCCCCCCTAGGTGGGATTTGAACCCACGATATAATGTAGACTCCATATACACTGATTTCGCTAAAGCATTCGACAAAGTCAATCACATGTTACTTTCAAAAAAGTTGGCAGATTTCGGTGTGCATGGCTGTCTGCTTCGTTGGTTCCAGTCTTATCTAAGTCGTAGGAGTCAGCTTGTAGCATTGAAGGGTTATATTTCTGAACCAGTCTTGGTGACGTCTGGGGTACCTCAAGGCAGTCATTTAGGGCCTTTATTGTTCGTTATATTTATAAATGATTTAATTGAAACCCTATCCTGTCGGTGCCTTCTCTATGCAGATGACCTTAAGATATTTAGCACTGTAAGCAATAGACTAGATGCACTTGAATTGCAGTCGGACCTGCACGCATTATCTGACTGGTGTAACCGAAACTTTATGCAGCTTAATATTGGTAAATGCTTCGTTATAACTTTCACCACTAAAACACATAAGCTTATGTTCGACTATCACCTAAAGGGTGAAGTCCTAGTTCGTAATCGAGTTGCACGGGATTTGGGTGTGCTTTTTGATGACAAATTAACCTTTCGAGATCACTATGATAACGTTGTCGAACGCAGCTATCGTCTACTTGGTTTTATTACAAGATCAACTAAACACTTTAAGCAAGCGAAGAGCTTTATTTATATTTACTACTCGCTCATACGTAGTGTTCTCGAGTATAATTCTGCTGTTTGGTCCCCTTTCTATAAAGTACATAGCAATCGAATCGAAGGTGTCCAAAAGCGATGCTTGAAAATTCTTAGCTATAAATACGGCATGGGACGTAAACTCGGGTCTTACAATGAACGCCTGAAGTTTTATCACTTGGAACCTCTATATATCGACGTCATAATAACGACCTTATTTTGCTTTACAAAATTATCCACTACAAGCTAGACTCCTCAAATCTTCTTTCTTTGTTATCTTTCAATACCCGATTTAGATCTCGTAACCGAAATTATAATATTTTTTGTCTTCAAGTTTTCACCAACAATACATCGTATTACAACCCCATAGTCAGGATGTGCCGCCAATATAACGAAATTCTTGTCTCTAACAGAGACATCGATATCTTTCATTCAACACTGTCTCAATTCCGGAGACAACTGAGGATCCAGCTACAACCGGACGAGAGAGGATAGTACTTATCTGTAGTTCTTTCATTCTCCTTCGTAAATTCATCTTTTTCTTACTTTTATTTTTAACTTAAAATGTTTTTTTATTGCTGTTCCATATGAGCAGCGATCTCTAGCGTACGCTATTAATTCCAATATTTATAAAGCTGCTAGGCGTACATAATTTTGGATTATAATCTAGCTCTGTACTAATTGTAAGCTATTATAATGGTGTTTATGTCGATTGTAATCTGTCTTGTATGCTAATAAATAAAATAAATGAAATGGTACATATCGCTCACGACCTAATTATAGATAGTACGGAACCCTTCGTGCGCGAGTCCGACTCGCACTTGGCCGGTTTTTTTAGTACTAGTACTATTTATTATTCTGTGACAAGACTAACCGTCTTGTCACAGAATCATGTTCAGTTTGCAGCATGGAGCGGGAGGTAGTGATTTAAAATTTTTAATCCTGGACTACAAATGAAACCCCGTCCGGACGCTCCCCGGACGCCCTCTATACTAGGACAAATCCGGGGAAACCCGGATGGATGGCAACCCTAGACCAGGATATAAATAGAGACTGCGATCTTATTAGATCTTTAATCCATCTACTGAGGGGCTGTCCCGCAGGAAGGAAGAATGGCGAAAACGCAGCACGTGGCTTTTTTCGGACGCCATTCTAGAACCATTGCCTCATCGGCGGTCAGTTCTGCGTGCTATATGGTCTGCCCACTGCCACTTGCCTGTTATCTTAGGTTGGGTTGCCATCCCCGCAGGACAAATTTAGGAAAACCCGGACGGTTTCCCCGGATTTGTCCTAGTTTGTCGGGTCCGGGGAGAATCCGGGCGGGGTTTAATTTGTAGTCCAGGGTTGAAAGTTTTAAATCACTTCCGTCCGCTCCATGCTGTCTTGTCACAGAATAGAATATAGTGCTAGTACTAAAACACTGATGACATGTCCGGGTTTTAAGACTCAAAATCCGGAGTTTTCATGCATCTTGTCCTGGTTGCCAGGGTTCGGATATGGTAACCCTAACCTTAGGACATGTCGGTAGCTCCAGTTCTGTTACGGATACCCATTCCTGAGTTTATCACCTAGAGACATAGCCGCCTCCATCGCACGCTGAGCAATCTTGAACTTACGAATAAGGCTCATAGTGAGGGACCTGTCTTTGGGCTTATGTCATCACTGGCGATACACACTTTGTTTTATTCTTGTAAATATGTAGAAAATCAGATTGTTTTTACATCTACCGACTTGCGCGTGCAGTCTATTTAAATATCTGGTTAAGATAGAAGCTGGCCACAGAATACCTATTAGTGTTGTCGTCGTCAACTCTTACTCATCCCAATGTTGGGATACGGGTCTCCCCTCAATCGAAGGGGTTTAGAGCATACTCCACCACGCTGCTCAACTGCGGGTTGGCGGAGGTCAGTGTTTTCAAGCCGCCTAAACACCACTGACTCGGCTTATCCACTGTCATCTAACGACAACAGAGACCCAGACCGACGGCTTAACGTGCCCTCCGAAGCACGGAGGAGCTTGAGTTAATAAACCCATCCATTGACGGGCATTGCTTGACTTATGTGATTGATTAGACTGCCGCAGGCAACGACGCTATCGATCTCCTCTATTAGTGTAAGTACTATGATTTCTCAAAGTGACGTACGCGTACCCGTTGGGATACGCTACGCCAGAATATCGTACGCATCTAAATTTACGTACTTATTGTTGCCTGCGAGCTCTTTTTTTTTTTTTTATACTACGACGGGTGGCAGACAAGCATACGGCCCGCCTGGTGTGAAGCGGTTACCGTAGCCATATTAACGCTCGCAACATAAAATATCGCTCGCGCGCCGCCACCCCCGCTGCCAACGCAGCATCTCCTTCCTTTCTGGTGACCTCACTCACTCGCAGGAACACAACAACCCTCAAGGGAATTGTTATTTGGCTGCGGTATTCTGTGAGGTGGAGGTACATTTCCCAGTCGGGTAGCTTTCAATTTTATTACGCTCCCTACCTCTCTTTTCGCCAGAGCTTCGTTTGTCAGTCAGCAGGGTGCACCGCGTGCAGGTGAAGTTGGCTTTGGTTCAAAGATGTTGATGAACCACTTACACCCTACGCTCTTTCGTTTGCAATACCAAGTGTCTTATGATAAACGGGGTTAATAAAAAAATAAATATTCCTGGACAAATTACACACTTGTACTTGTACGCCTTGTACTATGATTGCTAGATAACTGATATTACACTTAAATACATTTTTTTTGTAAATATACATATAATACATAGAAAAAACCCAGAAAAAGACAAAGACATGTTCATGAACCCAAATATTTGTCATGTGCTGGGATCGAACCCGCGACCTCCAAATCAAAGTGGACATTGCTATGCTAACCATTCGACCACCGAGCGAGCTCGTATTCGTCGCGAGTAAAACGCCTGCTACAAAATCCCCCCCCCGCGAGCGTTTATACAATATTTTCTCGCAACCATAGGCAACAAGTATTTGAATAAGAATAGCGTTGTTATATTATATTATACCCTTTATAAAACACTCAATATGCCTATTTGTAATAGGTAGGGGAAAAAGTCTTTTCGCATTATAGTATGTATGAACTTGTAATAAAATCTCTTTGGTTATACCATTTGTATCTAGCAGGTTTTGATATCTATAAAAAGTTTAAATTTTAAAAAAGATAATTCCAAATTCAAATTAGGTAAATGTGTGATTTTCATTTGTTTTTTTTACTGTCAAGATGAGTGAATCTAATGAAGAAATTCGATACATTTTAAAATTTTACTACAAAAAAGGTAAAAATTCAACGCAAGCTGCGAAAAAAATTTGTGATTATTATGGACCTAGTGCAGTGTCTGTGAGAGTAGCACAAATTTGGTTTAAGCGTTTTCAATCCGGAAATTTTTATGTCAAAGATGCACGTCGCTCTGGTCGCCCTGTTACAGATAAAATGGATGCCATTTCTGAAAAAGTGGAGCAAGATCGGCATATCAGTAGTTACGACGTAGCTGAAGAACTAGGAATTGACCACATAACAGTTTTGGCGCATAAAAAGGTCGTGGTCAAAGACCGGCCAGGCTTCAGAGACTGGCGAAACCCGGGTTAACCCGCAACAAGGTGATACTGTGTGTATGGTGGGATTGGAAGGGAAGATATTCATTATGAGCTGTTACCGCCAGGCAGGACTATCGATTCTGAACTCTACTGTGAACAACTGATGAGATTAAAGCAAAAAGTTGAGAGAAAGCGGCCGGAATTAATTAATAGAAGGGGTGTGATTTTTCATCATGATAACGCTAGACCTCACACATCTTTAGCCACTCAGCAAAAATTAAGAGAGTTTGACTGGGAGGTGTTAATGCATCCGCCGTATAGTCCTGACCTTGCACCTTCTGATTTCCACCTGTTTCGGTCTCTTAAGAATTCTTTAGGCAATGTCAGGTTAACATCACGAGAAGACTGCCAAAACCACTTGTCGCTGTCGGTTTTTTGAACAGAAGTCCCAAAATTTCTATAGTAATGGGATCATGTCTCTACCTACAAGATGACAAAAAGTTATCGAACATAATGGCACCTACATACTTTAGTTAAATGTAAATAAACTTTATTAAAAAATGTTTTGAATTTTCATATAAAATACGAAAAGACTTTTTCCCCAACCTAATATGATACAGTACTATTACTTATACTGTGATGATACTCTTATTGTAAAAACGCGATAATGTATAAATTTATACAAACGTTATTTATACAAATTTATTTCATAACTATTGTTTATTTCAACGAAGTGGCGAAAGTTGAAGTTGTGCGATCGATAGATTCATTATTCATTAGTAGCCAGCATCCGTGACAGCAAACACATCACGCGCGTTCTGGTTATCTGGGAATACTCTATCTTCATTACAGTGTGGCCACACCCTGCCGCTCTTGACGAGTCAACCTCACCTTCCCTCTGAGTCGAATCATTTTATCTGCACTCTCATAATTAAAATCAGTCAAAATAAACGTTTAAGTATATTTATTTTTATTTAAAAAATAAAAAACTATTTTTACCTACAATGTTTCAAGTACATATAACGATTTACGTCAGAGCGTTATATACTATTTTTGAAAATAAAAAATAGTAACGACTATATTGCGTAATGGAGCAGTTCCAGCGCTATCGCTTGCCAATATATTTGCTCCACACTGCACTACAAGAGATCTTGGTTATTTTTTCAGGCAAAGATCTATCTCACGTGAAGATGATAGTAGCGGACGTGTCCAACGACAAGTCTTTGGAGGAGATGTGCGGGCAGACGAAGGTGCTGGTGAACTGCTGCGGCCCGTACCGCATGTACGGGGAGCCGGTGGTGCGCGCGGCGATACACGCCAAGGCGCACTACGTCGACGTCAGCGGAGAGCCGCAGGTAAAACACGTTCTATTATTTAGGGTGTATGTATGTGCCTGTAAATTTAACGGCCAGACATCCTGTGTGGTAAATTATTAATAATTTTGACTTGTTAACTCCAGTTTATCGAGTCGATGCAAGTGAGGTACAACGAGCAGGCGCGTGACGCCGGCGTCTTCATCATCAGCGCCTGCGGCTTCGACAGCATCCCCAATGACATGGGTGTTATCTTCCTGCAAAAGGCGTACTCTGGCGGTATGTATGGAGTGTGTTAATTGTGAACAGAGGTATAGTGCAAGGCAATTATAAATAATAGTAGTTTATGAAACTGTTGCATAATAAGGGTTATTAAAATACGAGTGTGAGTTTATAACATGAGCCGAAGGCGAATGTTATAATAGACCACACGAGTATTTTAATACCTAATTATGTGCTGTTTCATTCACTACTTTATCTAATCTCATGAAATATAATTTATGATAATAATATTTTAAATACAACCATGAAGTTAATTTAATAGCTATAATTCTTACTTATAAATCCATTTGCAGATCGAGCATGCGTAGTGCGCATGCACGACGCGCCCCGCGGCGCCGCGTTCACAGATTATGTAGAAAAATTTTGCAAAGTTGCAATGTATTTGCATTGCAACCTGTTTAAAATACCTGTATCCAGGGCTGAAGCTGTATCGAAATGGTAAAAAAGTTATTTTGCGATACAGTTGTCCATAGAAGAGCTGTATCGAAAAATAACTTTTTAAATTTATTTTGATAGCTTGTGCGTAAAGACTGTCATTAAGATACTGTGTTTAGTTTTTTAATGTGTAAATTTCGTATGAGAATAGATAAAATAATTAAGGCTTGTGCAACTTACCATGTATTTTCGTAACTATATTGAGACACTGACATAGCGAATGACAACAACTATAAAAAGAAATTGTATCAAAAATATAATATTAAAATATAAAGAGTAAATACCTACTATAAAAAGTCTATGAAAGGTAGGAAAGAGGTCTGTCGCCAACAGAGTGTATGAACTCGTAATAGGAGTAGTTATGTTGGACCTTAAACAACGTTCATAATAAAATCAAACATTTATGTAATAAAGTTGATTTTTTTTTAAATTGTAACCGACTTCAGTTGGCTATTGCAGCTTATTGGTGGAATACCCCGGCAGACGCTGCTGCTCGTCTTCCGGGAGAAAAGTTATTACGTGACACAAGATTCCTTAGTCGCCTTGTACGACATCCAGCGCAGAGCAGTGGAGTGGCACAATTCCATTCTGCCGACTACCACAGGGCAAATTTAAGGGTTTCCCTTGATTTTTCTGGGATCCCATCAACATACCCTCACTTGGTGAATATGGGACCACCTAGCAATTACCCTTTAAAATAAAAAAAACGAATTTGACCATAAGTGCTTATAAAATTTAAGGGTTTCCCTTGATTTCCCTGGCATTCCATCATCAGAACCTGACTTGGTGAATATGGGACCACCTTGCAATCATACTCTTTCAAAGAAGAAAAGAATTATGAAAATCGGTTCACAATTCGCAAAGATATCGAATAACATACATACAAAAAAAATATTCAGTCGAATTGAGAACCTCCTCCTTTTTTGAAGTCGGTTACAAAAGAGGAGCAGTTTGGTCGTCAACCTACTGCTGGGATTTGAGTTCCCCTCAGTAATTAAATTAAATGAAATTATTTATTCAGTCATTGGGCCCCTGTGGGCACTTAGACAAGTATTGCAGATTTTTATTAATAATTTTCTTATTATTTGTCAATATTTTCATCTATTATATATAAGTGGTTTATCAACATCTTTGAACCAAAGCCAACTCCATCTGCACGCGGTGCACCCTGCTGACTGACAAACGAAGCTCTGGCGGTAAGAGAGGTAGGGAGCGTAATTGTAAGCTACCCGACTGGGAAACGTCCACCTCACAGAATACCGCAGCCAAATAACAATTACCTTTTGGGTTGTTGCGTTCCTGCGTGTGAGTGAGGTCACCAGAAAGGAAGGAGATGCTGCGTTGACGGGGGTGGCGGTGTGCGAGCGATATTTTAATTTGCGAGCGTTAATATGGCAACGGTAACCGCTTCACATCAGGCGGTCCGTATGCTTGTCTGATACCCGCCTGATGATAAGCAGTTATCGCAGCCAATGGACGCTCGCTAACATCAGAGGCATCACTGACGCGTTGCCCATCCTGTAAAAAACTGTTAGCCGATGCTGTAGTTTCTTGGGAATACATATATCCTTCCAAGTAGTTCAACTATCTAAAGACTTATACACATTTGAGAAAGATTTTATACACGGTTGATCTACTGGGACATAAAAGTCTTATTAGTTCAGCAGTTGAACTAATCAGGTGTACTACGTGGATTTTATTTTTATTTTCAGGCATCCTGAATTCAGTAGAGTCTTATTTGAGCACGTACATACCGCCGGAGTACAAACAGGCGAGTCGCAAGGGAGCTATCAACTACGGCACCTGGGAGTCACTCGTTTATGGGTAAATGCCTGTCATTTGTTAATAAAACTATTATAGTTATTTGTTATACAAGAGTGCAAAGTTCCTTTTTAACCGCATGCTCAATTTTGATGATCGAGCAAGCGAAGGATTCTAAAATTGCGCTCGTGATTCAAAAATTAGAATCCTGAGCGTTAGCGAGGGAATCAAAAGAGCACGAGGTGAAAAATCTTTGCACTCGAGTGCAACACGTAACTTTTCTTCCCACCTCAGTGAGGAAATGACTAAATGAAAAAAAAAAAAAAACAAGACACTTTTATTTCAGTTTAGGTATAAACTACTACATTATAAGATCACTCATTTTAAGTTTTTCACTTGTTTTCAAGTTTCTTATTTTTAACCTAAGGTTTTAACAATATAACGTGAAAACAAAATTGCGCGCGCAAAGCAAATTAAAAAAAAGTACACCGAGGAGATTCCGAGTCTGATTTATTGACAAATTAAAAAGAGTTGTATGATAAATTTGGCACCATGGAGGTAGAAGTAAATAAGTTTAATGATGTTTTGAATTAACAAACCTAGTGCACACGATGTTCTAAATTCAAATTTACTTTATCCTCTAGCGGATAAAAACGATTTTTGCACTCAGATATTGAAGAGCAAAAATACTCTTTCCGAGATGGGGGGGGGGGGGGGGGGGGGTGATGAAATATATATTTATTTGTTAACATGAGTATTTTTGTTATGAGCATATTTGTTAACATATACAAGGATCATTAAATATGTCTAATATACATATGTATTTTAGATACATATTATATATTAGATATTTTTAATGAACCTCTGAGGGAAGTTGATTCCACAGTTTCACCGTTCGTGCTATAAAGTGTCTTGGGTAACGTACTGTAGCAGACCGCCAATATATAAATATATATTATTGTTATAGTTTATCTCACGCTAACGAGCTGGCGCCACTTCGTAAGCAGCTGTTTCCGGAAAGGCTGCCCACGTTCAAACCTAAACTAGAGCGACGGTGAGTACCTGAGGTGTATTTATATGGTATTTTTTTTTATATACTCACTTGGGGGCCACACATACACGAATATATAAATTACGTCACACGAATATATAAATTACGTCATACGAGTACATAAATTACGTCACACGAATTTCATGATTTTTTGACCCCTCCCCTGTCCTTGTCACAGCTGGTCACTCTTAGTGTGACGTCACATATTTTGATTTTTTACACCTAGAGTTGCAAATGTCAAGTTTTTCGTTAATAGTTCAAAGTTCGTGTTTTAACACTTAGATTATAATAGATTTTGAAATGTTACGTCACAAAATTTAGGACCCCTCCCACCCCCTTGTCACACAATGACACACTTCGTCGACCCCCTCCCTCCCTCTTAACGTGTGATGTAATTTATGGATGGCCCCGTGATGGTAAGCAATAGACGCAGCCCATGGACATCAGTAACACCAAAAGGTCACTGATCCGTTGCCAGCGTTTGTAGGGAAATATAGTGTACTCGGGTGAGAGAGATGTATCTCATTTCTTGAACTGTTATTCTAAAAAATGTTCTTTGTGCTTTATGAATTTATTATGTTTGATTCATACTTATTTTTAATTTTTTCGCGCAAGAGATTTTCAATAACTGCTTGGGCAGATCCTGTGATCCTTATAAATTAAGTAGATATCTTAAAATAAAACAAAGAATGCTATTTGCGCGGGATGGTAATATTTTCTTACTGGCTAGTAATATTTTGCGAACTTAAATATAAAACTTGCGTTTTACTGTTAATTAAATTTTATCTTTTTGGAGGGAACACGTATTTCGCCGCTGTCGAGTTGCTCCGTCATGTGATTTTTAACAAACATAAATATATGCAATAAAAGTAATACGAGTAAACTGGTAATTAGTCGAAGAGTAGGGTGCGATAATTGCTTACTATATGAAAAGGGTTGTTAAAACTGAAAAAAAAAAATAGTTTAATTGTAATGAATGTGAAAAACTATTAGTTATTATTATTATATTATATACTACGAACGAACTTTCCTAGTAGTCCGTGAGCCAGCAACTGATTTTCCTGACCAATTTCCTCTCAAGCGATAACTCATGAGATACTTCAGAGAGTTGTATTATGCCGTATGGTAAACGTCAGCTGCCGCTCCGTGGGTGGGTTGGGCAGCGGCAGCCTGTTAATCACGTAAAAAAATAATTGTTTTCAGTCATTTCCTCCCGACTGAAAATTTGTTAAATAATAGTTAACGCAATTATTCTAAGATAAAAAAATGTCAGCTGGCCGTTCCTTGGTGGATTATAAATAAATAAATAAATATTTCTGGACAATTTATACAGCGCCATCTAGTCCCAAATTAAGCGCAAAGCTTGTGTTATGGGTACTAGACAACTGATAAATGTACTTAAATACATTTTTTTTTTGTAATATTTACTTTATAATACATACTTATAATAGGTACATAGAAAACACCCAGACCAAGACAAACAGACATGTTCATGCATACAAATGTTTGTTTTGTTTGAATCGAACCCGCGACCTCGGAGTCGAAGTGACTATTGCTAACCATTCGACCACCGAGCTTGTCAAAATTTAAATTATAGGTACGTCAGCTGGTCACACGAACACGCAAAAAATTTTTTTCCTTCAGTGATTTCCTCTCACTTCGTCAGCTGATGCAGTGAAAGGTGACGCATGGCCCAGGCATGAGCGCCGATCGCTTATTTAAATACGTCAGCTAACGAGCTTTCCACCAACATAGAGTCAGCTGACGTTTTTGTTTATTTAAATTTGCATGTAAATAGCTTACATGCAAATTTAAATAAATAAAAACCTGACAAATTTTCAAGTTAGAGGAAATCACTGAACGAAAAAAATTTTTTTTGCACGTTCGTGTGACCAGCTGATGTATAATTCACCAAGGTACGGCCAGCTGACTTTTTTTTATCTTCGAATAATTGCGTTAACTGTTATTTAACAAATTTTTAGTCGGGAGGAAATTACTGAAAACAATTATTTTTTTACGTGATTAAGGGACTGCCGCTGCCCAACCCACCCACGGAGCGGCAGCTGACGTTTACCATACGGCATAATACAACTCTCTGAAGTATCTCACGAGTTATCGCTTGAGAGGAAATGAATGACAAAATATACTATCTGGCTCACGGACTATAATACGCGGCATCGCGTGGCGGCCCTTGCGATGGGAGAGGGCCGATCCGCGACTGCACCGTGGACATTATGGCCTATGGATATTATGGCTCATCCACACGCCCGCCAAGCATCAAACAGCAAACCACAAACACAAGCGTGTGGACGGGTGTTCGTCGTTTGCTGCCCGTGTATCCGTTTGGTAAACCGCGGTGTACCGTGCTCGCGGCGAACACCAAGCGTGGAAGCGGTGTTTGTGCTGCGCGTTCGTCGCTCGCTGCTCGGTATGTGTTCGCTCCTTATAGTTTGTGCTGAGTGTGGTCGTTGTCCCAGATACGCGGTGCACCCCCGCGCCGGCCGCTGGTGCGTGCCGTTCCCGGGCGCGGACGGGTCCATCGTGTACCGCACGCAGCGCGCCTTGTACGAGACCGCGGGGGCCCGCCCCGTGCAGTTCAAGGTACGGTATACTACACATACTCTCATTAGTAGCCTGTAATCGTCTCTACACACGAACACTATCTATAATAACTCTTAAATTTAAGCATTGCATGACTCAATAGATTATAAAAACGACAATTCGCACTTTCATAGATAAACCATGGGCCACTAAAAATTTACGTGAATATGCATATAAGGTATTTCCATACTGTCAGCTCGGCGCTCGCGAGCCCGGCCGGTCGCGATCGTTCGTCCGGCGGGCTCACCCACGGTTGCAGTCGCCGAGCTGGATTTTCATATTATAATTGTTGTGTATATATAACGTATATTATAATTGTGTACCTATATTGAGTGCGGACGTCACGTTCAAAAACCCATTAATCGGATCGGTTGCGTGTTATTCATTAAAACCGTTGTACTTTCAAAATCTTTTCTTTTTATATGAGAGGGGGGCAAGCGAGCGTGTGGGTCACCTGATGGAAAGTAATCATCACCGCCCATAGAAATCGGCGACACCACGGGGTCGCCGATCCATTGCCAGTCTTTTAAGGAAAAAATTGACTCTATTCTTGTAGGCTTCCATGTCGTACTTATTTTGGGAATACTGCGCAGCGAAGTTGATTCCACAATTTCACAATTTGTGGTTTGCATTGACTTTGGATTGAGGGCCGTCGTGCTGCAGATAAAAATGAATATGTGTTTTAACGTGTCATCGGACTTAAATTATTTGCCAGTCGCGTCTTTCTGTGTATTCCTCGCGTGTAGAACGAAATAATCACGTTTATATCGCGCATGTATAAAGCTTGATGCCGCGTCGCCCGCGTCTAAAGTATAATGTATAAAGTTTATATATAGATAGTATAAAATTTAGATCACATCGCCGCGCCGGATACGTTCCAGAAGACGCGACGATCCATGTACCACGACATCCCTAAGCTGGGAGTCAGAGCCGTGCGTGACGCGTTACATACCCAACCGTGACGACTAAATCTCATTCGCTAGTTACGAAATAAAGTGCACAGCGCGCCTAAAGAAGTTTTCACTTAAATTAAAAAAAATATTTGTCTGTTTGCAGGCTTATGTGAAATTGTCCAGTTTGGCGATGACCCTCCTGATGGCGCTGGCGGGAGTGTTCCTCTTCCTGATGGCGCAGACCAGGCTCACCAGGAGCCTGCTGCTCAGCCACCCGCGCTTCTTCTCCGCAGGCATGGTCTCCCGCGAGGGTCCGCCCGAGGAGGTGATCAAGAACACGCACTTCAGCTTCGAGCTGTACGGCCAGGGCTGGGCCAAGCACGAGGACGTTCACGCTGGACCGCCCAAGAAGAAAATGACTGTGAAGGTACGCTTTTTATACAGTTTGAATGACAAGAAGACATATAGTCTATCTGATGTAAAATAGGTACCGTAGCTTAGATATGACTGTTATGACAAACCCCGGCCACTCCATACAAAAATGACACTTTTGCATGTAGTAACCAAATGACGTCTGTACACGTGCCTATGTTTGAGTGACGTTCTCTAGGGCTGACATTATTAAATTATTAGTCGGACATGTAAGGGGGTGTAAGTGGTTCATCAACATCTTTGAACCAAAGTCAATCTTACCTGCACGGGGTACACCCTGCTGACTGACAGACGAGGCTCTGACGAAAAGAGAGGTAGGACATAGCGTATTTTTTAAACAACCTGACTGACAAAGTACCACCATCTCACAGAATACCGCAGTCAAATAACAATTTCCTTGAGGGTTTTTCTGTTCCTGCGAGTGAGTGAGGTCACCAGAGACGATGGAGTTGCTGCGTTGGCAGCGAGGATGGCAGCGCGCGAGCGATATTTAATGTTGCGACCGTTAATATGGTTACGGTAACCGCTTCACATCAGGTGGGCGTAGTGAAGAAAAAAAAACATAGTAAATACACTACACTGACTTCAGCCAATATTTATAAAACGCCTTGTATAATTGCCATTGCTAACTTACCCAAAATTTTATATTTTCTAATCACCACTAAATCAAACGTTCGCCTTCCGAACACCGGTTCATTGTAATGGTCAAACCATTTCATTCTTACTAATTGTAGCTTTTTACTATTCATATAAATGCATGCGCAATGATTTGATTCATTTTCATATTCACATGGAACAAACGTAATTTAAAACTAATACCACACATGAGATCACGCACAATAAACATTGAAATGTACTCGTAAATAAGAAAATTGTAAACAATAAACCACCATAACTCAAGTGACAGCAATGTCACTTTCGCGTCTGCGCACTCACTTGCTCTTTGAGACATATAATGCTATCCTTTTCTCATCTCGTATTAATTGTATCTTGTATCCTACTTTGACAGACATGAATTAGTTATGATGAAACTATGGCTGCCGCATGCTTTTTAGGTAATTTATAAAAAAATCTGTACTTTATTTCATCCAAAGGGATCGAATAAATTTATTTTTTTGATTTTCCATGTGTTGAGATATCCATCCACTGCACAAGTAACTTCCATCTTTTAAACTGAATGGAGAATAAAATACGAGCGACGTCAATTTGTAGGACGTTGCATCCATTGCGAACGGTTCCAAATCGGTTCCATAGGGGAGGTGAGGTCGACTAGTGAGAGCGGCAGAGAGTGTCCATACTGTACGTTAGTACTATTACTTATACTGTGGTTATGATAAGAAATATTACTTTCGTGTCGCCAAATTTGCTACTATTTTTTTTAGGAGTTTCCTCCTGACTGTGGGTAAGCCTTTATCCAGCTATATTATCCAGCAGTGGGTAAGTAGTGGCCGATGATGATGATAATGCTCATGAATGTGGTACTCATTATACGAAAATATAGTTATACGAAACACTCAAATCTCGAGTTATAGAATAATGGATTTATTTGACAGTTGTGTGTGACGTAACAAAAACCTCATAGTGGTCCGCGAACAAAAAACGGTTGGGAACCACTGCCGTAGATCATTGTTTCATCATCATCATCAGCCTGTATCTACATATAAGCCTTCCTTCCCCAATGCTTTCCACCAAATACGATCCTCCGCCTTCCGCATCCAGCCGCTTCCAGCTACTTTCGTACGGTCAACGGACCATCTAGAATGAGGGCTTCCAACGCTTCGTCATCCTACTCGTGGCCTCCACTCTAATACATTCCTCCCCTAACTGCCGTCACTTATTCGGCAGATGTGACCGGCCCTTGCCACTTCAGCTTGCAAACTCTATGAAGGCTATGTTGACAACTTTGGTTCTCCGCCGAATTTCTTCGTTCCGTTGCTCGCTGCGCGTTACCATTGTTTACTACAAATGTATCGACGATGTATCGACGATCGATGTACCAACAAATGTATCGAGCAGGTGTCGGGAGTGAACCCCGGGTACGGGGCGACGGTGGTGGCGCTGCTACACTCCGCGCTCACCATACTGCGGGAGCAGGACAAGATGCCTTCTACGTGAGTCATATATTAGTTATATAGCACCTCTCGTTTCATGCACATGTGTCTTCGCCATCGCATGCACGACATAATCCTGCCCTACTGTTATTAAGCAAGGGTGTTTCCCGTTTGATCGACCGACCGGTCAATCGGCTAATGGGATTTCTTTTTTCCTTTTAACCGACGGCCGACGATTATTTATATGTACAGTCAGTAAAAGGTGTTTATGTTATATATATTCTTGGAAACTTATTGAAATTTGCCGTTACATAATGAAAATATATTTTACTGGCTAAATGACACTGGCAATCCAATAGAAATTTTCCTCTTGAAACGTTTAGAAATTTAATTATTTTACATTAATAGACAAGAGGGTGTGATTCCAAATACATAATGGCTATCAATAATATATTTTAAAAAAACCGGACAAGTGCGCGTCGGACTCGCCCACCCAGGGTTCCGTACGTAGGATCATTATAAATTTGATATTTTTCATTATAAATAAGAAATAATGCGTCGGAAAAAATAAATAAAATATATTTTGCAGTGTGCACATCAAGCCCTTTGATATGATACCCCATTTGAACTAGTAGCTTCAATTTGAAATTTCGCCCCCTATAAAAATATAGACCCCCCATTTTTTAAGATTTAATTACAAATGTATAGTTTTTAGATTTATTCTTGTACTTGTTCTTTCTATTCTAGGTTCTAGGTCAACGGGAATTACCCTAGGAGTTTTGATTCCCTTGAAAATATGTCGAAATATGCGTTTTTTGCTGAATAAACGGCCGTATCTTTTTTTACGTAAACTTACCAGTTTGATTTTTTTACAACTTCATGGGACCGTAGACCTGAGTATACAGTTCAAATTTCAGCTTGATACACACATACCTCCACACATTCTCGACTTAGAGGGTCTTGACAGACAGACAGACGGACAACAAAGTGATCTTATAAGGGTTCCGTTTTTCCATTTGAGGTACGGAACCCTAATAAAGCTTACAAAAATAATTTGAGTTTTCAGTTTTGATTAAATTGACGTCTTGATGATTTTATATATGTTTATTAACTGATTGACTGGTACACCGATCGAACGAACGACGAACGGGAAACGTCTGTGTCTAATGTCCCTAAGGCAGGGACGCCGCCTAAAAGAAATGTCGAGCCCGCTGGCTAGTTTGGCTCGCTGCACAAGACAAACATTTGTGTACACGAACAAGCCTTGGCCTGGGTATTTTCTATGTATTATTTGTAAGTATTTACAAAAAAAATATGTTTAATTTATCAATACCCATAGTACAAGCTTTGCTTAGTTTGGACTAGATGGTGGTCATGATTTGTACTAATGTAACTTTAATTATTCCCGTATAGACTCCGATCCTCGTAAGTAACTGCATAAAAACATAAACAAAAATAGCTATAAATAACATTTTTCTTGCTGAGGTTGCTGGTGTGCCATTTTATAGATTTAGATAGAAATGTTTCTTTCTTCTATTTAATCTATAAAATGGCACACCAGAGATAAAAAAAAACAACTCTAGTGATCGCTAAGAAATTATTTTTTGGAAATTCCCACGGGATACCGGGATACGCGCGAACGAAGGCGCTAAGCAAGCAAGCTAGTCCTGTATAAAATTGTTTAAAGTGAGAATAGCATGGTTATCAGTGATATTTATTGACGAATTTCTTGGCAATTTGATTAAATAAATAAATAAATATTCCAGGACAAATTACACACGGCCATCTAGTTCCAAACTAAGCAAAGCTTGTGCTACTACATACTTGAATACATTTTTTTTGTACATATGCATATAATACATAGAAAACACCCAGACCAAGACAAACAGACATGTTCATGCACAGAAATTAGTACTTGTAGATGCATGCGACTGCCGTGGCAGCTTCGGTCTTCTTTGCGACTCTCCAACTTCTGCAATAGAAGATTTTTTTTTTTCTATTGCCTAGTTAACAATTATGATAATTATCTAATAACCCGGCCACACGCTTGTCAAACAATGGTCAAACACCAAACTGTAAACAACAAGCACCATCGTGTGGATGGGTGTTAGTTATTTGTTGCTTGTGTTTGCCACTGTGTATATGTTTGGCAAACCGTGGTGTTCTGTGCTTGCATGCTGCTTAACATGACATGTATTTTCTGTTTGCTGCTTGGCCTCGCTTGGCAAGCGTGTGGACGCGGCTTAACAATTTTATTGTCTTTTTTTTTACAGAAAGGGCGTTCTAACAACAGGCATGGCTTTCCGCAATACGAGCCTAATTGAACACCTGAACGAGCATAATCTCAAATTTGATATTATCGACAACAAGGAGGAATAATGAAAATTGCCATTTCATATTTTAACAAGACATCATTGTACGAAGTAGCTCTTTTTCCCACAGTTTCAAGGTTTAGTCTATTCAGAGAGAACCAATATATAGACATATGTTATACATGCAACCTTATAGAACTGCTAATTAACAAAACTGGATAAGGCGGCCTTATTGCTGAAAGAGTTTCTATTTATTTATGGTACATACTGAATTGTAATTTAGTCAGGACTAGATTGGATAAAAAAAAAATACAACCGTCTACTAACTCGATGTTTACGTTATACGATACATTCATACGTAGTAACGTCACAATATGCCTTTATCTGATTTCCATGTTGAATATTTTACCTCTCGTGGAGGACTCTAGAAACATGCATTTTTGGATTCAGTGGGAAATAGCTAACAAAACTGATTTACTTTTAGGACTGATTATTTTTTCCCCTCCGTATCAGAAGGTCAAATAAGAAAAATGACCACGATGCATTAACGCCGTGAAAGTAAAACGACTTACTAGTAAAACGTCTGAAATCTAAAATAGTCATACTAGGAGCACGACTGAAATAAAAAACATCATGTAAGACAAAAGTTATATTAAATAAGGCTATGCGTTATTGTACATTAAAGTGCATTTTATAAATTATTCCATTGTATTTCCTTATTATAAAAGTGACTGGCATCATTTAGTACTGGCGACTTGTAGAAGTAATATAATTATGATATGACGTTTTACTAGTGGGTCGTTTTACTTTCATGACGTTAGATAAAGCATCATGGTTATTTTTGTTATTTGACCTTCTGATACAGAGCGATTTTTTATACTGTGTAGTTCTATGTGTTCGAAATGATATAAAGATATTATAAACTCTAAGCAGAGTGTAAAATTTACTGAAATAAAAATAGTAAAATAAGAAATTTAAAGCCATGAAACAAATCTAGTGTGCCTCTAATACGATGTGTGCCTCATATATACACCATAGCAATTGTGCCTCAAAGCAAATAATGGCTTTAATAATTTGATGCTTTAGTTAATTTTGGTGTTATTTATTAATGTTGGTGTTATTTATTAATGTTCTTGTTACACAAAAACATTAATAATTTAATAAGTGCGTCAATAAACAAGTTTTAATTTGATTGAACCAAAGTTTTCTGAAAATTTTTTGTACCAAAAACTACCAAAGCTATTTACAAGATATTCATATAGTGCTATATTAATTAAGTTAGTAGTTATTTAAAATGTAAATTCCACATACGGTATAAAACCGTACATACATTTACATTTTAAATATATAACTATATATATAACGAAAATTTTCTATAATTATTAACATGACATTATTTTAAACCAAATAATAATACATTCATTTGTTTAAGAATAATAATTAAACGAGTATGTGTTACCTCATTGTTATATTATTAATTTACTGGCTGTTATACTAAGCTATCAACTAAAAATGATTTATATATACCTAAACTAAAATTTTTTTGAACATTTTGTTGATTCTCTTTATTCAGAAACATTGGAAAGATCCTACATGGATCTTTATGTCCACTTTAATCCTTTATGTGTGATTTGTGCGCTACATTCATTCCATTAGTTACTACGCTGTATATAATGGTTTTGTTGTTGATGTTGCATTTTATATTATTACATAATTTATTAATTAATATTAATGTCGAACTAGATTGATAAATATTATTTTGTAATAAATGATTGAGGTTTATTAAATGTGAGTTTTAATTATTAACTATTATTTTTACTCAGTTTTTCCAGTATTCCCTTCGTACCTATGTATAGATTACGATCAACTGCTCATTTTAACACAATAAATTACTGATTATTGACTACCTATGATTGGTTTTTGTCACTAACGTCACCATAGTTGAGATAGTATACATTATATACAGAGTGGCCCGAAAATGATGGATTAAACGGAAGGAGGGGATCGGACACGGTATTTCTGATCGATTTGACTCTCTTCATCCGGAAATTTACGGTTTCAAAGTTATAAATTGCTCACATAATCGTTCATTACAAGTCACACACGCTACCATTTTTTTTAAAAAAAGGTTCTATTGGGAAGGTACATTCATCATAAACATGATGAAAAAATTAAAAAATAAATTCCTTGTAGAATAATTGTTATAATTTTTTTAGGGGGCCATTTAGAGATTTTTCAAAAAAATTGTAACTTTGAAACCGTCAATTTCCGGACCCCAATGAAGAGAATCAAATCGATCAGAAATACCGTCTCCTATCCCCTCCTTCCGTTTAATCCATCATTTTCGGGCCACCCTGTATAAGTAATAGTAGGTATACCTATTTAACTTTCTTTTAGTCGACACCTGTATTCGTGCTCCATTCGTAACTGTTTTATTCAAAGACCAAGATTTTTTCCCAACTAGATATGTGGTTTTATTGTATGTATCATACATACTGGTTAATTTTATGTCACATGTGTCAACCCTCCCCTCTTAAGCTTGAATAATGCAGATTATTCCCTTCGGAATCTAGAATGGTCTGTAGACTAGACATAAAACGATTGTTTGGTGTTTAGTTGTTTAGCCGAATACCGGAGATCAGATAGCCGGATATTATTATGTCAACTCTATTTATATATATTATATATAATTAGAGTTGACATAAAACTAATCGCCTAGGTAGATTTTATTTTCCTAAAGAGTATAATTTAAAAGTACATAGCTGGCTAGCCATTACAGTTGTAAAGTGTAAGTGGTCCATCAATATCTTTGAACCAAAGCCAACTTCACCTGCACGTGGTGCACCCTGCTGACTGACAAACGAAGCTCTGGCGAAAAGAGAGGTAGGGAGCGTAATTGTAAGCTACCTGACTGGGGAATGTACCTCCACCTCATAGAGTGCCGCAGCCAAATAACAATTCCCTTGAGAGTTTTTGTGTTCCTGCGAGTGAGTGAGGTCTCCAGAAAGAAAGGAAGGAGATGCTGCGTTGGCAGCGGGGGTGGCGGTGCGCGAGCAATATTTTGTGGTGCGGGCGTTAATATGGCTACGGTAACCGCTTCATCAGGCGGGCCGTATGCTTGTCTGCCACCCGACGTAGTAAAAAAAAAAAAAAAAAATCAGTTAAGTTAATTTTTATAAATACTAAAACGGAATAAATTACGTCTTATATGTATGTCGATAGAACAAATATAGAACTATTTTTTTAGAGTATTCGTTAAACCGATATCCGTTTCATTTCTACTGTAGTCATTAGTTCTACAGTCACTATGTAGATGTCGCTACTGAACAATTTAGATCGCGCTATGAAGTGTTTTTCCGCTGGAAGGACCTCCCCGCAGTGGCATTGATGAAGCATACTTACCTGGCGTAGGGGACACCGTGATCAAGAAGGCGGTTCCCCCAGGGCATAGTACAAATCCAGGGCGAGGCCTGTACATTGCACTGCGTACGGGTTGACCCCTGCGATTACCCCTAATGTGGGTAACTCGGACGCGTAATTTTTGTTAGTGGGGACTGCGTACGCGCCGTCCCCTTCGTAAATTGCTTAAATGCTTAATTACAAAAGAGTAGTCTTGTGCTTAATCGGACACTCTTAGGTGCGCACTCTAATAGTACAGTCCGATTAATGTACTAGTACACCTTATTAGTACTATTAGTACCTATTAGTACTCAGAAATTTAGCCGACAATATAATCATGTGATCAATGTAAATTTGGTAATTACAAGCACTATACAGCGCTGTATAAGATTTTATATGAATAAAACGGCGCTGAAAGCGATTTATACCAGTGCAGGGCGCTAACCTCCTATCTCGCTTACTCTTACGATAACATTGCGAGACGCTTTATTCTTTGTCTCTCGGACAGACCACAGACAGACAAGTGTTTCGGGCTTGGATAACCTAGTACACTGTACGAGTGTACGAATAGTCCGATTAGTCCGAATAAGAGTTCGCGTTCGGTAACGTTTCTTTTAGTACAGTGTCAAGTACCGTCACCTATTAGTACATCGTACATGTACTACGCAATACTACAAAAGAGTTACGTATGGACTATGTAATGATTGTATATATTTTATACGTAATAATGCATTACGTCATTTATTTAGACCAACAGGGATTTAATTTGTGTTCCCGGGGCCTATAGGCTTTTAGCCTAGTAACGCCTTTTAGCCCGTTAGGCCAGGCCTATTTAGACTAATTGGCTGTAGGTTTTTATAAGCCTGTCAGAGGCTTGACCTACATTAACAGCAAAAAAGTCTAGCCCTCTAAAATGGCTATGGAGGCTATGAAGTTTCTAGCCGTCAAGGCTATAGGCTCTATCAAGATTTTAAACTTTTGAAAGGTGGTTCAATCTAAGTACTATTGGTAAACTTATAAAATACTATTGTAGTAGTTTTATATGGATTTTTATGTATTTATCATAAGATATAGGGACCTTGTATAAAATCATGCGTGAATACGTTACATAAACGTTTACCAAGATAAATATCGTCTGTATGTGTATATATAATAACGATCTGTATTTTTTAAATGCAATAGGCTTGTTGCCCATGTCAGAAAATTATAAAAACTCTCTATCAGTAACGTAAAATACATAAAACTAGAACGATCTGCGATCTTAAATTTTTAATAACTTATGTACGACGTGTTTTATGTTCGGTCAAAGTTTGGTGGGAAAGTCCATTTTAAAGGTATGAAATTATAAAAAATAAATATTACCATTGTAGAAACAATAAAAAATACTATAACTTTTGTTACGGCACTGGCTACATAAACGCAATATTTAACATAGCTGTCGTACAAATTTCTGATTTAATGCATATAAAATAGCACGGTGTGACGTCATAACGTGGTGGCCTTTTGTATGGAGCGTTTTCGGGATAGTCCAAAATTGTGATCTTCAAGTTATCATATCTCGAGAAGTTTTTATGCAATCGAAGTAATTATTTCACCTATATTTATATTATTGTGACGTCTTTAAATAACAAATCGAAAAAAAAAAATGGGATACAAGCCTATTAACCATGTCTCTGTCTGTATAGAGCATTTCTATACAGACAGGGACATGGTTAATTGCAACTGCTCCCACAGTCTTTTTGTGTATTCAATTCATCGTCCAATCCCGTCAACATTTTCGTGGCAAAATTGTTTTAGTGATACATAATTAAATAATGATTTCATTTTCTTTTGTTTAACACATAAATTAAATGAGTGTTTAATTCATAGATATGATGGCCTACGTAAGGCTGAGTCACAAAAATGGCCTACAGCCTTGTGTATGACTTGAAAAAAGCCTACAGTCGCAAAAAAGGCCTAAAGGCTTTTTAGATTCATAGGCTTTTTTCTAATGCAGAGCCTTTCAAAGCCCTGCTTTATTAGCGCAGTCCTAAAAAAGACCTGATAGGCTTAAATTAAGGCCTAAAAGCCTATAGTCCCTGGGAACACTAAATCATAATACATAACCAGTGGACAAATTTTAATGTTCTGGAAAGGTCAGACGAGTTTAAAACTCCAGCCAGATTCTACGAATGCCAGATTCTACAAATGTCAGATTCTATAAACACCAGATTCTAATAATGCCAGATTCTATGAATATCAGATTTTTTTAACATTGCAATATAATCATTTTCTTAAGAACGTGTACAAAAAAATTCACTTAAGAATGCAGATTTTTTTTCTCTTTGAAGTGAAGCTTTTCTTTTATAAAATTGATGACTATATAAATTTCTAAAAGTACATTTGAATGTTTTGCATAAAACAATTGTTCGCATACAAATATTTTAATGCAAGACTTTGAAATTAGCAAAAGTTTTACACGCACAGGAAATTATTATATTCCATTTTTTGGGGTGTAAGTAGTTTATGAACATCTTTAAACCAAAGCTAACGTCACCTGCAAGCGGTGCAACCTGCTGACTAACATACGAAGCTCTGGCGAAAAGAGAGGTAGGGAGCGTAATTGAAAGCTACCCGACTGGGGAATGTACACCCCACCTTACAGAATACCCCAGCCAAATAACAATTCCCTTGAGGGTTGTTGTGTTCCTGCGAATGAGTGAGGTCACCTGAAGGGAATATATAATATGAGGGAATATATATCAGACGGGCCGTATGCTTGTCTGACACCCGACGTAGTATAAAAAAAACAAAAATCTGATATTTATAGAATCTGGCGTTAGTATAATCGGGCATTTCCAGAATCCGACATTTGTCGATTAAACCATTCCTTGTGTGTCGCAGTCCCATAGTGTGCACAGTGCTACAATTCGTGGCACGCGAAATTGCGAAAGGTGCGATATTATAAATTAATTAAAATATAAATTTTGAAATTTAATTGACTGAAAATTAGAAAAAAAACTAAAAAGACTTAAATTAAATTACAGTATCAAAAAATTTTATGTCAAAAAGACAATTAAAATATTGGTTGTGTCTTGTCAATTTTATAGCACGCACTGCAGTATGGTTCATCAGCAACTTTGAACCAAAGCAAACCTCACCTGCACGTGGTGCACCCTGTTGACTGAAAAACGAGACTCTGATGAAAAGAGAGGTAGGGCATAGCATATTTTTTTAAGCGGCCAGACTGGGGGAAGCGCTTTCACCTCACGGAATACCGCAGCCAAATAACAATTCCTTTGTGGATTGTTGTGTTCCTGTGAGTGAGTGAGGTCACCAGAAAGAAAGGATATAGATATAGGCTGGCAACGGATCGGCGACCCCTTGCTGTTGCTGATCTCCATGGGCGGTAATTATTGTTTTCCATCAGGTGACCCACATGCTCGTTTGCCCTCCTATAATATAAAAAAAGTCATCAGCTGTATTTTGTATGGAATTTGACAGCCAAACTCTGACGTAACCTTGATACCTATCTGTAATGGGAAGAACATCGCTGGTGTTTTTGTACCTTGCTCCAACCAATGTTTACATCTGTCTGAAGAAATGAGAAAATTTTAACTAGTTCGGTCAACTAAGCTGGAACTTGACTGATTGAACTTCAAGGTAGGTACCCATCGGGCGTCACCGCATCGAAGACTTGCAACTAGTGTAATGATATAGATTAATATATGCGTAATGCGATTCTAACTAGCTATTCTTCGTGGAGACCTATGTTCAGCAGTGGACGTCCTTCGGCTGAATTGATGAGATGACTCATTGTGATTACGGCTGGTGACCCATAGCAAGTATTATTAATTATCTGTGTCATTAATTCGATTTTGTCAACAGAACGGATCACTTTCTGTTGAATACTTAGAGTAAGTATGAATCGTCGTCAACCCACATTCATCCCGTTGCTGGGATACGGGTCTCCCCTCAATCGAAGGGTTAAGAGCATACTCCATTACGTTGCTCAAATTCGGGTTGGCGGACGCCAGTGAGAGATGAGACAACAGCCGAGACCGAAGATGAATAATAGGAGAATACCTATTACAATAAACTCTTTGCGTGTGACTTGAGGCACAGATAACAAATTAACAATACTATAGCTTGACTTGAGTAGAAAATGTACACTGTTCAGTGTAACCCAACCCCAACGATACATGATCACTCGGATCCTAGATGTCGCTAGGCTTGTGCCTTTCCAACATGAGCTATGCTTGGCTACCATTGCTTTTTCATGTGCTTTAGCCCGTTAGTAGTATATTGCTTTTACCAATAGATGGCGATATCTGGTATATCTTACAAACATTTCCACCCTACTACTATATTTAAAACTGGCTTCTGCCTGCGGCTTCACCCCGATAAAAACTTTATTCATTACGATAATGATGCTATTTGTCATTATTGTAATCCAGAACATACCTTTTCTATATGTATGTCAAATTTCATCCAAATCCGTTCAGCCGTTTTACTGTGAAAGACTAACAAAGTTCCTCACAAACTTTCAAATTTATAATATTAAGTAAGTAAGTAGTACGAAGTAAGAATAGCGGCCGTTCGCGACTTCGTCCGCGTGGACGTCAGAAAACAAATTGTTCAATAATCCCTTCCTAATCGGCATATCAACATAAAACACACCATACTATAAGTTAGACCAGTATTACAACTGTAAAAACAGCATCCAACTTCGTGCAGTAGTTTTCGGTTATGCGGGTAAATGCAAGCTCTCAGACGACATATAGACAGACAGACAAAAATTCTAAAAATAATTGTGTTCGCTTTTATTGCTCCTATTATGCTCCTATAAAGAGGCCTGATATTAATATATGGCTCTTATAATGAGGCGATGGACTTTCATACTTGTTATAAATGTAAAAGTGTGTTTGTCCTTGTTTCACGTCGAAAGGATCCAACAGATTTGACAGGATTTTTTTACGATGATAGTATAAGGTCCGGAGATTGACTTAGGGTATTTATATCCCGAAAAATCAACTTATTCTCACGAGAAATAAATTAATGACCATCCTAGCGAAGCCACTTGCTTGTCCATCTTTCATGTAGAAAGGAACCAATGGATTGACATAATTTTTATTGGGAATAGTTTAAGGTCTGGAAAGTGACATAGGGTATTTTTTATCACTTTCCAGACGTTAAACTATGTCGATGCATACATAATTGATATAGTTTAACGTCTGGAAAGTGACATTGGCTATTTTTTATCCCGGAATAATCAAGAGAATAAGAATTCCCACGGGGAAAAAAGTTTAATTAATATGATGACCTCGCGAGCGAAATCGTGGGCAACAACTAGTTTTATTATAATATGCGAAGATGCGGTATGAGTGTATGCATTGAGGTCTATTTACAGAGTAAACATTTCACAATATTCACCCGACTAGAGTTGCCAGGCGTTCGGATAAAGCCGGACATAGGTAGGCTTTTTGATTGCGGTTCCAGCCAAAATGAACAGTATCCGGCTTGTCCGGCTTTTGTTAGACTTTTTACATTATTCAAACGACAGAGAGCGCCGAGCGTGGCCGAGCGCAGTGCGAGTCGAGCGTTGATTTTTTAAACAACATACATACACTGCAGCTATTAATAGTGAGACCCAAAATCCTTAATAATGTAGGTAGGCTTTTTTACCCAAATGTCCGGCCAAACTTGCTGGTCTGTCCGACTATCTATTAGGTTTGGCGACATGGTAACCCTACATCCGACATCAATGGGTTTTACAACAAATAAATGTTATTATTTAGATTGTGGACGTTTGGTATTCTTTCAGGGCTGAACAGATTAGGGTTAAAATGTGATCTAGATTAATACAATAGGATATTTTTATTTATACACAGAACGAGTCTCTGTTCAGGAGGGATAAAGCCACGGGCAGAAGCTAGTTTCAAAAAGTTTGGGGTGTAAGTGGTTCATCAACATCTTTGAACCAAAACCAACTTCACCTGCACGCGGTGCACCCTGCTGACTGACAAACGAAGCTCTGGCGAAAAGAGAGGTAGGGAGCGTAATTGTAAGCTACCCGACTGGGGAATGTACCTCCACCTCACAGAATACCGCAGCCAAATAACAATTCCCTTGAGGATTGTTGTGTTCCTGCGAGTGAGTGAGGTCACCAGAAAGGAAGGAGATGCTGCGTTGGCAGCGGGGGTGGCGGCGCGTAAGCGACACTGTATGTTGCGAGCGTTCATATGGCTACGGTAACCGCTTCACATGAGGTGGGCCGTATGCTTGTCTGCCACCCGACGTAGTATAAAAAAAAAAAGAATGCTGTATGTGTTTTTGTAATCTATTTTCATTATACTTACACTAATTCTTACATACCTACTTACTTATTTTGTTGAGGTGTTTGATGGCGCTGCGCTGTGGTGCATGCCACTCTAACCCAAAGAAACTTAACCTATACTTATTTCTATAGTGTAATCGAACACTAAAGATAAGCAATGTCGATCGTAGCATGTCTATTGATGGGTTTATTTATCTTGAGCTCCTTCGTGCTTCGAAGGGCCGTAAGCCGTTGGTCCCAAATGTTGTCCTTTCAAGAGTTTCCCAGGAGACTGCGGTATGAGATTCTTTAGGAAACGCGTTTCAGCAAAGGGTAGGCTATGCAGCCTGCGGTAAGCTGTTCATCCGGCAGGCCGTCTGTTTGTTTTGTCTTGAATACGTCTTTGAAAATTCCATAGGGAGGCAATTAACAAAAACTAATGATAACAATATCGGAGGATACAGTTTGGTGTTGCAGCTATCTCCATCCAAAATTCAATCACTCCACTGGATTGATGAAGGATCAAAGAATTTATTACGCTACGTAAAGGCTATGGAACATTGCGCGCGGGGGAGACGGAAGCGCTGCCATTTTGAGATAATTTTAGTGCAAATAAACGCATTCGCGTACAACACACGGCCGTGTCCATAACACAGCAACACCCCATTTTTGTTTTATAAAACAGTTTTGACAATTTCGCCTGCACATGGTGGTGCAGACGACTACTTGACTACTAACGAGCCTCTGGCGATAGAAAGGTGGGAACCGTAATTATAAAATGATCTGGGGGAATAAGGAGGAGTCCTTACATAAGAGTGCATCCAAATGACAAGCGACCTAGGGGTAGCTGTGTTCGCAGGAACTCTATAATGACTGAAGTTATAGAGTCTATGTTTCCCTTTAAAGACTGGCAACGGATCGGTGACCTGACCCCTTACTGTGCGACTCTATGCTATTTGAAATAGAGTCGCTTATTCATTGGTATGAATAAGAATTCTATTCAGTTATTGAATCGCAATAAGAGTTGGTAGTAAGGGGGCAGACCCCTTGGCGTTGCCGATAACCTGGTATGGGCAGTGGTGATTGCTTTCCATGAGGCTCATCATACCCGTTTGCCCCCCTCTCAGATAAAAAAAAATGCGTTAGAAGTAGTTGTGTTTGTTGTGTTGTGGCACGCGAGCGATACTTCATGTTGCAAAGTTACGGCTACCGCTTCATATCAGACGGGCCGTATAATTAGTCATCCGTGTGGATTAAAAGAAAAGGTAAGAGCGTCGGTCGAAAACTATGACGTTTTCTACCAACACAGTATGGAAAGACGTAATAAAACTTCAGATTTGAAAATAGATATAATTAATTTATTGATAATGTTATAGGTACTGGCTTAACGATAAAAACATGTACACACATACATTCTAACACGCATTATATATACAATGACCACCTCCGACAGACTGTACACGGGCGACGGCTCTGTACCTACTCCATAAATTAGAATGAGCTTTGGTCTAACTATAATGTAATTATAAAATAAATACAAAAATATAACATCGCTTATCTAAAACGTG
This sequence comes from Hypsopygia costalis, assembly GCA_937001555.2. Classification (NCBI taxonomy): domain Eukaryota; kingdom Metazoa; phylum Arthropoda; class Insecta; order Lepidoptera; family Pyralidae; genus Hypsopygia; species Hypsopygia costalis. The sequence continues at coordinate 1,760,315 of OW443333.2, read as the reverse complement.
TAATGTAAAAAATGTTAAGAAAACGATTGGTTTTTTTTATTGCAGTCAGCGTCTGATTAACATTTTGACGTTAACATTGAATACTTCTTCACATCTGCTGCCATACAATGGGGCAATCCAAAAAATCGAATGATAACAAAATTGGGGGGGGGGGGGGGGCACACAGTTTGGCGTTGTAGTTTCGAATCTATGCTCTACATGCAAAATTCAAGCATTACGCTAAGTAAGTAAGGACTATTAAATTAAGCTATTATATTTTATCCCAGATTTTAGATCGTGTTTTTTTTTATCTATTATGTTAATCAGACACTTTACAGCATTTTCTACACAAGGTATAAAAATTATGTGTACGTTTGCACAAGAAACAATGTTAAAAACAATAGTTAGTATTTTACAACATATTGTTAATAAATAACTGAAGGTCGTTTTGTTGTCGGAAATTATATAGGCTGCTCCTGATTGGTTAGTGCGGGAGGGTGCGATACCTACGAATCATTCGGCTTAAATATCGACAAAAGATTATGAAGTATAAATAAAATTATAATAAATAAATAAAGAGAAATACATGCTAAGACACTGGCAATTACGATTTACGCAAAAAAGTCGAAAATGGGCGTTTAGTGTATAACTTTCCCCTGTGTTACATTTAAAATGTTCGATATGTACGTAACGTACTAAGTATATTGTCATTCTAATAAATATTAATGTAATTTCAAATGTTCTTGCTTAGCTAATTGTTTATATCTATATCTACAATGGCCGTTCCTTTGTCTTTTTAGGATATACTTTTGGATTGCGACATTATCTTTGCATTGAGTTTGAGATACGTTATGTGCGTCTTACTGTCCGTAGTTTTAATGTGCCATTTGAGAGTACGTAATGCGTTATTGCTTTTTCATATTGGCCCTTCGTATGTAGGCATTCTTCGTATGCATACAAAAAAGTGGGATCGACATTTACATATATAATATACCTCTCTCTCTGTCTTTCTTTTCTGATGTCGTGTTCGAATTATCAAAAGATACGACAACGCACCAACGAATCAGGAACTGGCCTAAATTATTACTTTTTTGATTTTGAAATCTCATACTATCTCCTAACATTATTTACAATCTGTATCTTGACACTTGATAGGCTTTCCTATTGTTAACTTAGAACGTGGAATATTACATTTATACTAGGGCATTTCCGAACTACACCCGAAGACGATCCGAATTCGGACGTATTTGATATTCATTTACTACTCGCGTGCTTTAAGTTGGACTAAAATTGTAGTACTTATTAGATACCACTATGTAACAACACCCTACGGGTGGGGTATAGTCCTGGTGATAATCAGGTGCAACATTATACTATTTCGCGTTTCCAATTCCAAGTTATCACACTTATCACGGGCAGTACTTTATTCTGCTCCACAATTCGGTCCTACTGGGAAAGCAAAGGATTGAATCACTTCGAGTTGGAATCGTTTTCGAGTACATGAACGCCCTTACTTTTTGATATTGCTGAGTGATGCTTTAACTTAAGAGGACAGTCTCTAGACCGTGCTCCATGAATGTAGTTTGAGCCTATTTCTTTAATATTATCTAGATATTCACATAATGCGTGTCGCCAAATTTCATTGACTTTCGAAATAGGATCAACTTTCATATGCCAAACGGAGCTTCGCTTATATTTTTCCTCGTGGGGACTGTCCTCTTAAATTTATAGAATTAAGGATAATTTTAGAGGCTAAGAGCGTATTTGTGCTCTAGTTATTTTATACATGATACAAATCCTTTGACATGTTCATGGCATATATCCAATTTTAATATTTTAGTCAAATGATACATTGTTTCAAATGTGTTATGTTGATGGAGCTCGAGTTAATTCATAGTAGCATGAGAATTTTGCCGCAGCAAAAAGTAGTTAAGAGCACAATACTTTTATACTTTTACGTTTTGGCGTTCCATTTCTGATGAACCTATCTAACTCTTTGATATCTAGGATTTTATACATTGAGTAGGGAGACTTTCAGTATAAATTAAATTAACCGATTTATTGCCAATTCATACGAAACTCCTTTTGACTAGCAAAGCAATAAAAAATCTTGAAATAAAACAGAACAAAACTTAGACCAAATGACTGCACATTATTCTAAGTATAATACAAACACCACCAAAGGGTTTTTTTAGTTTTTTTTTTTCATTTTGTACTGCTCACTTCACTGCACTAAAGTTCACTTAGTCGATATACTAAGTCGACTATTCGATTGTCTTTATTTAAAGCAGTCCGATGAGTCCTCGCATGATCTTATTTATGGAAGGTTTTGGTCATCCTTGAAGAGAGAAGATGATTTAGGTGATATAAGGTTTGCACGAGCTTATCATTAGTATACGATATACCTGCATCTTGGGACATAAGTTTTACTAATCACACATTTGAATCAATTAAGCAGGTCTATTGCGTATAGCTAATTGTCTCCAAGCCATATAAAACATTTCGCTTACTGTTTTCTGATGAAAGTAGGCTAGAGCTAAACATATCGTTTACATTTTGTACAAAGAGTAAATGTATATAGGATCTCGATATGATTCTTATTTAAATAGGTTTTTTTCACCTGCTTACTTCAAAATATTACACAAGCACCAGGTAACGTAAGAACTCATTCTCAATTTTAATTATGTCGCATATACTCTTTAACATTCTCAGTCGATTATTGGCCAATCGGATATGAACTTGCGATTCGACTACTGTTTCTCGGATTAGGTATTGTTTATCTTGTGTTGTTATTATTTAGAGCATAGTTATTTTTACGTTGATCTCGCGTCTAATGATAGAAAGACTCGTTCAATCATTATCTGAAAATATCCAAGTCAATACTTCTATCACTCTGCGTTGTATGACCAAGTGCAAATCCTTTATATTCCAGGCGAGGGATTTCTCATCTCATCAGCTTTGTGTTCTTAAATTTAACTCGATTCTCGACTGTTTTCATTCGATCCGACAGCGCTCGGTTGGGACGGCGAAGGGGTCACTTCGGGGGCTACTATCAACCCCTCCTTAATTCTTTTCTTCTGCTTCATTCGTCTATTCTGAAACCAAATTTTGACCTGCGTTTCGTTCAATTGTAACGCTGACGCGATCTCTATTCTTCTCGCTCGTGTTAAGTATTTATTGAAATGGAATTCTTTTTCGAGTTCTGTGAGTTGTTTGTTCGTGAAGTTTGTTCTGCCTGTGTTGTTGAGGTTCAGGAGGGGGTTCGCCAGCATCTGGCTTCCTGTTGGCGTGCGTAGTCCTTCTTGGGGGCTGCCAATGACTCCTTGGGCGACAAACTCTGCCGGTGGTATCATCAGTTTCGGTGCTGTAACAAAAAGAAATTAAAATTAATTTTCTATTTCTTTTTGACAACTCTCACTACCTACATATTTTAATGCGAAAATAAGTGCAAAACGTAAACATTTTTATGGCCCAGAAATTTATGGATAATAAAAAAAAAAATTATGGACGTAAAGTAGCGACTCTTTTAGGCAAATAGTACTTAGGGGCCATCCATAAATTACGTCACACAAATTTCATAATTTTTTGACCCCTCCCCCCGTCCTTGTCACAGCTGGTCACATTCGTGAGATCCCCCCTACCCAGTGCGACGTCACATATTTTGCAATTTTACATCTAGAGTTGCAAATGTATTTGAGTTTTTCGTTAATAGTTCAAAGTTCGTGTTTTAACACTTAGATTATAATAGATTTTGAAATGTCACGTCACGAAATTTAAGACCCCTCCCACCCCCTTGTCACACAGTATCACACTTCGTCGACCCCCTCTATCCCCCTAACGTGTGACGTAATTTATGGATGACCCCTTAGTGGTAGTGGCCGACTCTCGACTAGCTGATTGAGAGCTGCAAACTAAACTCTGCGAGGTTGAGTTAAAATTGAACCAAAGTGGCTTCCCAATTCCAATGTGGAAACCCACAGAAATCTACATTTTAATAATAATTTGTTTGTATTGTTTAATTATTTATGTAACGAAAATTAAGTATAATTATAAAATGGTTTTAAAATTGTTTCCTATTATTTATTATTTAAAAAAATTGACAATCATTTTTTTGATCATGAATCTAAATATTGTTATAATTAGATCATTGACAGTCATTCATGATGATGAGTCAGTCATGATCAAATGACTCATTTTAATAATCTAAATATTGATATATTTAGATCATTAAAAATGCCTGTCATTTTTATCATTTTTATCATAATATGGTCGATGCCATCAACCAATAAACAGTAGGAAAGAATTTGAGAACCATTTTATAATTATACTTAACTTTGGTACATAAAAAAATAAACAGTACAAACAAAAAACTACGCATTTTTCCCAACACTTGCAAAACGGATATGCGTGTTTACACAAACGTCTTATTGCTAGGATAATCTTCACAAAGGAGCTCGTGGGAGCCACTCGGGTGACCGGGGCCCGTCTTTGACAGGTGTCATGGTTTTTTCTGGACCACAAAAAGGTAGATAGTATGAGATATTTCAATATTGAGCTAAAGAAGGCGCCCCGCGGAGCTGGCCTGCAGTGCCTGCAGTGCCTCAGTCTACGTGAGGCTTTGACGGACATTGTTGCTAAGTAAACAGTTTACGGGCTTTATCTAATTGTCTGTGTTTAGTTTGTTAAGCTGTTCTTGGAATTGCGTTTAATGTCATATCACAGTTAAAGTTCGATTAGCAAGTGTGTTTGGACTTTTACGAGGTTTTGTTCAAACTTGTAACTTCATGTTTTTCGGGTGATAATATTTGTAATTGATTTGATTTCGTAGTTAACTTTCATTTATTGTTTTCATTTATACCAGTACTATTAGTTATAGAAGTGTAGGTATATGATTATAGAAGTTTAAGAAACTGAATTTAAGAATTTGAGTTGAGCTGAATTTTGGTACACTCGTTTGGTTCTCGTCATAATGCACGATTACATTCCGTCATTTTAATTCAATATAGCGGATGTCACAAAATAGCGATTTGTAATTTCTCCATAATCCCTACGATATAGGTATAAAATAAAAGTAATTTATGCACCTTTAGCCTACTTACCTAAGCAGACGTTTTTGGTTCTTTGTATTATTATTCCGTAATTAAGTTTCTAAAACAATTTGTCCTTGTTTTGATATGAATGATTCTATAAAATTGCTTCCATAGGGAGCCCATTCAAAAAACGAATGATAACAAAATCGGGAGATACAGAATTGATGTTGCAGCTACATATCAATCATTCTATCAAAATTCAATCGCACCACTGAATAGATGATGAATCAAAGTATTTCTTACGCTAAGTAAGGACTATGGAACAACGCGTGCGAGGGAGGGGGAAGCGCTGCCATTTTGAGATAATTTTAGTATTTTATAATGTATTCACGTACAACACACGTCTGTGTCCATGACACAACCTATTTTTTTATTCCGTTTCCCGAATTCGGAAGAAAAAATTCACAGGAATTAAATATTTCCGAATTTTTTCTTATTTTTTTTTAATCCGATTGCAATCTGTCGAGTTTCTAATAACGTTGATAGAAATACAACCCAACACAGCAGTGGAAGTGTTCAGTCATCAATCGCTCCACGGCTGCACCCTTCCGCGTCCGCCGTTAATCCTACACGAGTAATTGACGGGCGGCAAATGTTCGCGACATCGGTCACCGAATTAAATGAACATGTTGCTACATTTTTGTTGGTGTTTTTGTTGCTGGAAATGTGTTATGCGATTTTGATCCTTTCAGATTATATTTGTATATATGTACTTTATAGGATAACTCTAAAGGAACGAGAATGAAAACTTCTTAATTTTTTTCTAGCTCAAAAATACCTAACGCGTCAGGTATTTTTGAGCTAGGAAAAAATCATTCCACGTCGGGTATCAAACAAGCCTATACTCATAACTCGCGTATAGTGTGTTCAGTAAATTAAAGTTGGAGTGTGTGGCTCACATAATGTACGTGGTACACCCTGTCATTAAGCAAACGAGGCACTTATTAAAGAAGTAGAGTTTGACTGGGGAACTATTACCGTGCTCAAATAACAACGCCCATGAAAATCGTTGTGTTATTGTGAATGAGTGAGGCACATCAGACTTGTTGAGATGCTGCGGTAGCAGCGGGGATGCCGGAGCGCAGGCATTAATTACTCCTTATATTGTAAACGTCCATATGGCTACGGTAACCGATTTACATCAGACACGCCTTACATGCGTCTGGTACCCAACATTGTATAAAAATCTATATGTTAACCATAGTGGCCGTTGTGTAAGAGGGCCGGTGTTCGTTTCCCATAGTCCAGCATCAACCCGTTGCCAGATCAAACAAGGCCGGCTGTTTGTCGTCGCGTCTGTCTGTGTGTTTGCGCAATGCTCACCCATCTCCTGCAAATATTAACGAGACATGCCGCGTGTCCATTGTTGCACTCGATACGAAATCTTTGCATCTATTACTGTACGCTTTTGTGAACAGTGATACTTTTGTGAATAGGCGGAAAGTATAAATATTTTCTTTCTTAGTATATTCTATCATTAAGTGTCTTTATTACTTGTAATTTTTTTAATGGAAATTTATTATTTATCCGATAAAACGTTCATATCGTAAAAATAACTTAAAATCAAACAATATACTTAAATCAAAGACATATAAACAGTGTTTTTTGCTATTAATCTGGTTTTTGTATATTTCAGGAAAAACATAAAAATATAATTACATATTATTAACTTAGACATATATGGTAGAGTCCGGGTGAAAACATCTACCTATTTTTTTTTTGACTTTGAAATTGAGGTACTGCGCTCTAACTGTGCCATGGGTTGTACTTTCACAAAGGATAATAATTCACCTCTTGTATGCTTAAACGACGTAAGTATTTAATTACTTTCTTGCTCAATCTGTAAATTCTTAATTTCGAAGCCCGATCGGTGTCTAAGTATTTTTTTATATCAGGCTCTAAACAAGGACGCTACTCGACCGAATGTAAGTAGTCATCGTTACATAGGTATGAATGGAAGCTTGCAACACCAGAGGTAACCTGTAGGCTATTCTAGAACTGTCAACTGAAATAGTATAGTCTAAAACTTTGTCATTCTGAAAATAAACCACTTGTACTTAAAACTTTTTGTTAGTTACGACATTTTGACTAGTAAATGACGACAGAATCACTCCGTCTCTTCCCGTGGATGTCGTACAAGGCGACTAAGGGAAACACATTATCAAACATCGATCAGGCCTCCCCAGCCCGTCTGGCCAGCGTGGGGAGTGTCCTGTCTGTGACGGACGAGAGAGGGTCGTGCTCCTGTAGTGGAGACTAAAATGACCTGATGATGAAATAGTGACGTATGTAGTATTTTTTTGGAAACGCGGTCAAATAGTGCGGCGGGCCGCTGCGTGCGCGCAGCTAACCTAGGATAATATTGACACTGACGCAAAGACAGAGACAACCGCCTCCTTTGTCTATGATTTGTACAGTGAGGAACTTCGAATTGGTCAAATGTTGAGATAAAAAAGAAATCGAGAATGGGAAAAATATAAAATTATAATTATTTAATTATTCGTTGTGTATAAAATAAATTTACATTGATTATTTTGGACTATTTTCAACCGTTTATAAATCAATATTTTCGGAATCTCACTTACAATTCATTGCAATAAAAAAGTGTTATTTATAAACACAATACGTAGTAACGTCAATCGACATTGTTTAGACACTTTAGACATATACAGGTGACCTAGAATTAAAGCCTAAACTTGTAAGGGGTTGGTCATTAACTTTGTATAGCCAATAATGAAGTGTCAGGTAATAATAAAGGTAGAAATTACCTTACATGCATGATCGCGTCAATTCCGTGGTTATTATCATTTTAATCATACAACGCGAAAGTTTAAAAGTTACCTATTATAACTTTGTATATAGACACCCATATGCAGAAGTACAGAAGTACAACCCATACTTGAGATATATTACATTTAGTATTTTTTTTTAAACTTACGTGCCTATTGACCTAAAAACTAAGTGTTTCTTTAACAATATCTATAGAAACGAGGCCATTTTTTAACCCTGATCATCAAATTCGAGAACACTGTTGTCAAATCGAGGTGGATTTATTCAAATGAATGTCTGAATTCAAATGGCGTTTCGGTCTGCATTGAAATAATATATACTCAAATACTGTATTGTATGTATATTTTCTGGAAAACGATGGGAAAAATTAGAGCAATTTTATACAAAATCGGCACAATTTCAGATACGGACTCTTAATTAAAGTTCATCCTGTATATGAATTTTGAAAAATCACCTAATCAAAATAGATTATCTTCTAGGTCTTAGGATATCAACCTACGTAGTAGAATTGCGTCTTATTTTGAAACACTTTTTCATTAATTAGGATAAAAAACTTTGTGGGGGACACGATCTTCATCATTTTGGCTTGTAATAACAGCTGAAAGACATCTACTGCTTCATAACATGAAAATTTTGTATCCATTTTCTAAAGTCTACAAATGCTTAATGAATCAATGGCCAATTCAATCAGTGCTCACTATACAGTCAAAAGCACCGTCTGTTTGTCCATCGGGCTGTAATAGTAGAAGGCCCGTGTAACATCGCTAATCCATTACGCGACCGAACAAATGTTTGTCTGCCAGTTGCGTCGGATTATGTATTTGGTTTTTAAAATGGACGCTTTGTCTATGCTCGTTGGTTTTGTTACGTAATTTCTTGATGTTCTTTTGTTTAAAAATTAAAGCTTCTTATTTTTTATGTTTTGGCAACCAGTTCTCATTTGAAAGTCATTTTTTTATTATCAAGTGTCATGCGTATTTCACTAATATTAAATCTGTCTTGAAATCTTTGATTCTTGGTGAAATAATTTGAAATTTTTTCTGGATATAGAAATATTATCCAGAAAACATAAAAGCAGCAAACATATTTATTTTGCATGTAAATTGTTAATATTTATGAGTTACGTACACGTGTGTAGTACCTAGCAAGTTTCTCATAGCGTCCTTCTTAGAAGGCTTCTGTAATAATATTTTTTTTTATACAACTGAGATGTAAAACAAACATACGACGCGCCTGATGGTAAGCAGTCATCGCGGCCTATGGACGCTTACTACTTCAGAGGCATCACTCACGTGTTGCCAATCCTTTAAAAACTTTTCACACCTTTCTTGAAGCACCCCATGCTGTAGTCTCTTGGGAAAACCTCGGCAGGTAATTCATTCCACAACCTCAGAGTCCGTGGAAGAAATTTTCTCTGGAATCGCACAGTTCGTGGCCATCTTGGCTTCAATGTGTGAGGATGAATATCCTGCCGATGGCGAACGGTACTCTAGAACGAAGTTATAGGTGTCATATCAAACAATTCCTCCGAACATAACCCATTTTATCATCGGTAGAACACACAAAGGGAGCCAAAGTCTATCCTTAAACTTAAGAGTTCAATATTATGTGTAAGTTTAGGATCATTGACGATTCTCATGGCTTGTCTCTAAGTCGAATCACAAGGCCCAGGTATCCTACCGGGATACCCCGGCCCATATAGGTGAGAACAGTACTCCAAATGAGGTCAACTAGCGACTTGTACAATAGAAGTCTTTGCGACGAACTAAAGTATCGCTTTGCTCTGTTGAGCACACAGAGTTTCTTGGACGCCAGCCCGACCTTCTCCTCCAAGTGACTTCGGAACTGAAAGTCGCCAGAGATCTCGACGCCGAGAGTACTTTGGGCGTTATAGTTTTTTATTTGTTATAGATACATTTTGGTGTTATCTTTACTAACATTACTTAGTATAGATTTTTGTGGTACGTTCTTTTCTATTTAGCCATATACGTACTATACATAGCATGCAAATTTGATTGTCACACACTGTAAAACATAAATGCAGTTTTATTACAACATTATGCAAAGCAATCCACTGTAAAGCAATGATAACTGCTGTAAAGTATCTGCTCCTGCTTAACGCAAGTATGAATGACAGGAAAGTGGTTTACAAATACTGAATGAGTATACCAACTGTTATTTACCCTTTATTTAGCGGATAACAATGCGGGTGGCACGTTACTGGCCATCCATAACGATACGGCCGCTCTGAATTAACAGTAATTCAATCAATTCAATTGTTAAACACGACCGGCCATGTACTGCGTCAACGCCCTGTGCCTCAGAAAAAATAAAACGTCAGATTTGACAGCTAGGGGAGCGGGAGACGACGCGATTGGTCGGAAATTGAACAATGCGGCAGATGCGTTCGAAAATTCTTTTTTACGCAGCCGCCATGTTTGCTCAATTTCTTTACCGATAAATGGGTGTGTTTTCAAAAATTGATATTTTAATTGAAGGAGAGAGTTGACAGGAGATGATTGCGATAAAATCGTACATGTTAAGTAGCAGTCGGAATGTAAATAAGGCGGTAATAGAGGAATCGCTGGATTACGATCGTGTGATAGCTCGAGGATGGCAATGATGTATCGCTTTCCTGTTTTGTTAAATTATCGGGATCACGAATAAATTTTACGCCCGCGCTTCGTTTTATATGTTCATTTGTGATATGACAGTCATTATTTTAATTTTTTGAAACATCGCAGCCGCACTGTATATATTTATGTTAATCGTATTCGTACCATGTTTCTTTATATTTTTTTTTGATAAAAAAGGACCGTTTAAAAAAAAAATGGAAATTGTTATGGAATTACAACCAAATAAAAACCGCGGGCAGTAAGGCATTTAGATGGCATCTTTTTTTACTCTGAGATGTTTAACATTGTCGTAAGGAAGATAACTGTTTTTGTATAATGGCATTTTAATTTCTACTAAGTATATGAGAGACAGAGTTTGATTCGTTTCGATTCGAGGCATCGTAAGCGGTTTAGTAGTTTTTTTTAGCCTGTGTACCTAAACTTTAATAATCTTTTGAGTCGAAATCTCTTCTCTCTAGTGTTCAAGAACTTTATTATGATATAATATAAAGTTCTTGAACATTATATTATTTATTTAAACTAAAAATAATGGTACGAACTGCTCACTGCAGACGGACTTAACGCGAATAACATTCGCCACCAATCAACCTTTGGGAAAAGGTTTACAAAATAACAGTAGGTATTCATTACCTACTAAGTATGTATATAGCGCAAAGTCTATGTATCGTAGAAAATTTTATGTTTTCATAGTATTTATTGTGTATGTTCATCATACACACAATAAATACTATGAATATACATAATTATACACGGAATCGTAAAAGAAAAACAATAGGATAATGATAAAAATATTTTTATAAGTACGAGTAAATATGCTTGTACGTTCTTGTTGAAAATGAACTTACTGGAAGATTCTCTGATGTGATCAGATAACGTGTTCCAGAGACGCGATGCTTGCAAAGTAAAGGAATTCGACATGGAGCCAGATCGAAAAAGTGGAGTATAGAGTAGTACAAGAGAGTTGTTAGAACAGAGTTCGCGATCATGGGTGTCACAGAGATACTGAAACTAACATCATTAATCAGAAGATGGTTAAAAGAATAGAGAAGAGAGTGCAGTAACCTCTGTTGTCTATGCTGCCGGATCGGAAGAGATTTAAGTTGAAACCGGTACTCCGATATATATAATCAAACTTTCTAAGGCAAAAGATGAAGCGGATAGCATTATTGATAAGCTATGTCCAACTTATTGAGAACATCTTCATTCAAATCAGGATAAAAAAAAAGACGGGGGCCCACCACACATTCCCACCACTGTGTCTCCTGTGTAGCCAGGATTAACTGCGGCAACCGCCAAAAAAGGCAATGAACAGTGAAGTCCATTGCAATCCCGGGGGTACAACTACGGCTGCCTTGGAACTCACAACGAATTTAATTAGAAGAAATTAGTAGGAGTAGGAAGCTTTTGGAATTTGACTACAAATCAGGATAGTAGACATCGGCTTAATCAATGAGCGGAAAAATACGAGATGTGACCATGTGACCTTAGTATAGGTAGAAATTTACTGACCCGATTAACAAATCGTAACGTAGACGTGACTGCACGGCTGACTTCCGCCAATTGTGTAGTCTAGGTCAACGTAGAGTGAATGTGGAGACCAAGGTTTTGTACAATAAGATACCTATATCGATGACAAAATACCAACCCATCAATCCGCAGTTGAGCAGCGTGGTGGAGTATGCTCTAAACCCCTTCGATTGAGGGGAGACCCGCATCATGTGGCATGATAATAGGTTGATGCCATGCCGTGCCGAGATGACAAAATTATCGAATGAGATAGTCGATATATTACAGGAATCAGGGTTAGCCGCCTGCTTAGAGCTACCCACTAAGATAGCATGAAATTTTAAAGGATTGACTGGTATGCCCAAATCTTTAGAGTTTTAGACCAGTAGTTAATGTTATTTAAATATTCAGTTGTGCAGTTGCAGTATTTACTTGCTCTAAAGCAGGGATTGAAAGCGGTAAAGGTATAAGGGTAAGGTACTGGTATAAAATTACGATATCGTTTTGATTTAAAGGTAGAGCCAAAACGGTTGAGAATTGTGGTTACGATAACGGTAAAACAAGAAGAATACCTTTATTTTTTTACGGTACCATTATACCTTTATATTACCAGTAACTTAACCAAAACCATTTCGGTACCGAAAAAATGATGCGACAACGACGCGACATAGGTATCGATCAAGTACTTACCTACCAATGCTGCCGACATTGTGGAAAGAAAACCTTTATTTTATAATTTAGATACCTAAAAAAATAACGATACCGGAATATTACAATACCGAAATTATTAAGATACCTTTACTTTAAGGTATCGAAATTTAAAACCTTTATTTTATAATTTAGATACCTAAAAAAATAACGATACCGGAATATTACAATACCGAAATTATTAAGATACCTTTACTTTAAGGTATCGAAATTTAAAACCTTTATTTTATAATTTAGATATCTAAAAAAATAATGATACCGGAATATTACAATACCGAAATTATTAAGATACCTTTACTTTAAGGTATCGAAATTTAAAGGTATGGTACGTCATACCTTTAACCGATATATCCAAATTTTTTCGGTTATTCAATCCCTGCTCTAAAGGTGTTTGAGCGTATATTTGTCAATCATCAGCATATAAAGTTAACTTTTTCGAAATTTATTTGAAAATAATAATTGATAAGATAAGGGTAATTCATTGGATAAGGGTTTCAGATATTCATTGGATAAAACCAATCATATTGTAACTTCGCTGTGAACTACTAACCTCTTCCTGCCGTGGTTTTCACAGGAGACTACAACATGAGGCGCTGCAATAAGGGCGTACGGGAAGAGGACTCTACTGGGGAGTCTGCCGCTTAATATTATACTTTTCACCATTGTTACAGCTTTTGCTTTTAGGGAATCTGAAATTGTAGTAGCTTTCGACGTTACAAATTATGTTGAAGACAATAAAACCTTGTAACTAAAGCTATTCATAAAATAATGAGTGGAAGCAATGAAGTTAGGCGACAGAGCTGGTTGGCGACGACAAATTGGATTTGATAGGACGATTAGTACACCTAATCGTTTTAAACTACTAAATTTACACAACAACTGGCAAGCAAGATGAGATTACTGATACTGATAATTTCATATTGTAATTGGTTGCATTTTGTTGTCATCATCATCATCATCATCAGCCTGTATCTACCCACTGCTGGATATAAGCCTTCCCCAATGCCACCAGATACGATCCTCCGCCTTCCGCATCCAGCCGCTCCCAGCCGCTTTCTTAAGGTCATCGGACCATCTAGAAGGAGGGCGCCCAACACTTCGTCGTCCTACCTTCCTCCCCCATCTGCCATCACTTACTCGGCAGATGTGACCGGCCCATTGCCACTTCAGCTTACAAACTCTGAAGGCTATATCGACAACTTTGGTTCTCCGTCGAATTTCTTCGTTCCGGATTCGATCCCGCAGAGAAACCCCGAGCATAGCCCTCTCGATCGCTCGCTGCGCGACCTTTAGCCTGTGGACCAGTCCGATGGTCAGTGACCAAGTCTCTGCATCATAAGTCATCGCAGGGAGAACGCACTGGTTGAAGACTTTAGTCTTCAAGCACTGGGGTATCTGCGCGGCATTTTGTTGTATCTCTCGTCGACTCATATTCATCCCAATGTTGGGATTACGGGTCTCCTATCGAAAGGGTGTAGAGCATACTCCACTACGCTGCCCAATTGCGGGTTGGCGGATGCCAGTGTTTTCATGCCGCCTAACGATTGTTGACGAGTAAGTTTTACAAGAGAGCAATATAGCGTATTTGTAAGCTGCTCGACTGGGGAAGTACCTCCACCTCATAGAATACCGCAGCCAAATAACAATTTCCTTGATGCTTGTTCTGTTCCTGCGAGGGAGTGAGGTCCAGAAAGAAAGGAGTTGCTGCTTTGGTAGCGGGGATGGCGGCGCGCGAGCGATATTTCAAGTTTGCGAGAGTGTATATGGCTACGGTAACCGTTTCACATCATGCGGTCCGTATGCTCGTCTGCTATCCAACGTAGTATGAAAAAAAAATGTAATCAAAGATTTTTAATATAACAACCGAATATCACTCCCCAAATTGGAAAGCCATGCAAACAAAGGGCTCCAATACACTTAATCCGGTAATCCTTTGACTCCCGGTGTATCTGATACGATGCGTTTGTAATATCGGTAAAGTGGCGACGTATCGGTGTCACGTGTTACGGTTTTCTCGGTAATCAAAACTACTATTATGACAAAAAAAATGTATCTTTTTTTATACAATGGGTGTCTGACAGTATACGGCCTGAATAGAATAGAGTATTTATTTATTTGCAAGAACATTAGGTCATTATGTGGTGTGGTTTGTATGATTTTTTTTTTATTTCTCGACAATTTACCCATGGCCATCTAGTCCAAAATTAATCGCAAAGCTTGTACTATGCGTACTAGACAACTAGTCCAAAATTAATGGCAAAGCTTGTTCTATGCGTACTAGACAACTGATAAATGTATTCAAATTAATTTTATTTGTAGACACATTCTTATAATATATAGAAAACACCCAGACCAAGACAAACAGACAGACAGAAAAACAAAGAAATTATAATAACACTTGTGATATTTAAATGACGTCGTTAGTATGCTGCATAAAGTTCCAAAGAAAGTCACTTTCACGCCAAAATTCAAATTTTAGCCCAGAATATCCCAGAAGCATATTATGTCAATATTGAATAGCAGCGGACCGGCGAAGGCTGGCATGGCATCCGATGATCGGCTCCCTTCTAGGCAAATATATATTTTTTGTAAGTGATCCGTCATCGGCGTCCGCCCCGCATAATGCACGTTGCTGGTAGCGAATTATTAACGTGACGTGACGGACACAGTACACAACATCTACGGCAGTAGCTAGACTTCAATAAAGATCAGAAACTTATTTTGTATAAGGTGTATTTTTTTTTAAATGAGATACTAAACCGTTTGGGGGGCAGACGAGCAAGGTTTAGAACCTTCAAGTCTAACAAGAGACTTTGTTTTGTCCTTTTGCTAGGGGTTACACCCCTAGCAAAGGACTCAAAACAAAGTGGTTCATCACCATCTTTGAACCAAAGCCAACTTCACCTGCACGCGGTGCACCCTGCTAACTGACAAATGAAGCTCTGGCGAAAAGAGAGGTAGGGAGCGTAATTGTAAGCTACCCGACTGGGAAATGTACCTCCACCTCACAGAATACCGCAGCCAAATAACAATTCCCTTGAGGGTTGTTGTGTTCCTGCGAGTGAGTGAGGTCACCAGAAAGATAGATGCTGCGTTGGCAGCGGTGATGGCGGCGCGCGAGCGATATTTTGTGTAGTGAGCGTTAATATGGCTACGGTAACCGCTTCACATCAGGCGGGCCGTATTCTTGTCTGCCGCCCGATGTAGTTTAGAAAAAAAAAGTCCCCTTGTTTCTATTGCTTATACAAAGGGGTGTGTTCAGAGAAGTTGCTTGAAATAATGCCCACGGCCTCCTTCATCGACAGGGAACTCATCCTCACGGTCACGTGATGGAAAGCAATCACCGTCGCCCATGAAGATCAGCAACACCAAGGGATCGCTGATCCGTTGCCAGCCTATACTTCCTTTCTTTTTTTCTGGTGACCTCACTCACTCGCAGGGACATAACAACAAGGGAATTATTATTTGGCTGGGGAATTCTGTGAGATGGAGGTACTTTCCCAGACGGGCAGCTTAAAAAATATGCTATACCCTCCCTATCTTATCGCCAGAGCCCCATTTGACAGTCTAGGTTGGCTTTGGTTCAAAGATGTTGATGATCCACTTACATCCCAAATTATCTGTTAGGATTTTGTATAAGGTGTAAAATTATTTACTTCCTTCAAAGTTCTCGTTGGAAATTGTCAGGTCGTAAAATGGATAACAATTTTGACTGAAGTCTCTTGCGTTCAATTGTTTCATACCGTACTTACGACTTGTGAATGAACTGGTCTATTGTAAATTTACTTCACATAATTTCGAGTGGCGCCAGAGTTTTTGCAGGTTTAGAACCTTTAAGTCTTAGAAGAGACTTTACGCTTCTTTGTGTGTTCTACCGATTATACAATTGTTGGAAATGATGCCCACGGCCTTCTTCTATAGTCTCCCCGTTCGTCATGAATCGTCAGGGAATCCGTCCTCATACGTCAGAGCCGAAGTGTCACGTACTGTGCGGTTCCAGAGAGGTTTTCTCCCACTATCAATCTGTAGAATGAACTACCTGTTGAGGTTAATCCAGGAGACTACAGCATGGGGTTCTTCAAAAAGGGCGTGAATCCGTTTTTACAGGGTCGGCAAAGCGCATGGCATGCCCCTGGTGTTGCAGGCGTTCATAGGCTACTGTAACTGCTTTCTATCTTATAGCTTTCCATCTTACCAACGATATGCTTGTTTGCCACCTTAGGGATGGCCTCATCAGCCCCATTTGTCAGATCATCGGTCTGTTAAGGTCATTGGTACGCGGTTCATAAGAGGACTTACCAGTGAAATGAAATACCTCCTTTCTGTGCAGATGACACGTGGCTTCTCAATTGTAATT
Source organism: Hypsopygia costalis (assembly GCA_937001555.2). NCBI lineage: Eukaryota > Metazoa > Arthropoda > Insecta > Lepidoptera > Pyralidae > Hypsopygia > Hypsopygia costalis. Next base: position 1,743,249 of record OW443333.2, on the reverse strand, counting down.
GACGATTGTAATGTCACCTCCTATCTGTACGTAGATACGAGGTGAGTCACCGTTTTATCCCAGGACATATAAAAATACTAGAAAGGACATGGATGCGTGGCAAGCATGACACAATGTATGCACGGATGTTCGTATGTTTGGCCGTGCATGTGAACGTTCCGCTTAGTCGCTGGCGGACTTCATCGCAACGATTGTCGCGAAAAATTACGAAAATGCCATCTTCTGCTATAAATTTACTGCAGAGAAAGAGCCACACGTTATCTGTATAGAAAGGAGCTATATTATGTCACTGGTAAGTCCGCTGGTAAACCGCGAAGCAATCACAGTATTGTAGTCGATTTGACGTCGCGTGTGTGTGCGTAAGCCTCAGCATTAGTAAAAATAGTGGAGTCTAGAATGAAGACGTCGGTTTTGTAGGCAAAGAGCAGTCGCCTTTCTAACCTCTATAATAAATATTCCTTGACATAATACACAGCGCCATCTAGTCCCAAACTAAGCAAAGCTTGTACTATGGGTACTAGCTGACATTATCATAAATACATTTTTTTTTGTAAATAAATAGGTACATTTATGTAATGGATAGAAAATGACAAACAGACATATTCTTGCACACAAATATTTGACATGTGTGGGGATCGATCCGCGATCTCGGAGTCAAAGTGGCCAAAGCCATTTGATCACCATCTATGGTTTTTACAATTTCAATCCGGATCGCTAAAAAAAATGTTTCTAGAAAACACACTAGGCTTGCACTCAGAAGCACTTGAGCGAACAATGACAAGATAGTGAATCACAATAAATGTGACACAGGATTACAAATTGTTGTAATTTTTATGGTATTAATAGATATTTTGTGGTTGAATCTAAGAAAAATACGTCTTCAGTTGAAGATAGTATATTTGAAAGTACAATATGTCAAATTTAAAAAATGGTAAAAAACATATAAATAGAATACAGGTGTTTTATGATTAGCCAGTTCCAACACTCCCCCTTAATCTAAAAACCCCATAAAGAATTTAAAAAAAAGAGGTAGAAAAAATAAGGATAACAAAATAATAACAAATTAAAATAATTATTTTGTTAACCCTATCCCAGCTATACACCTATTATGTGTGACAGGCCCAAGCGGTTTGGTTAAAACATCAGCAGGCATGTCACAGGTTTTCAAGTATTCTAACAAAATTATCTTATTTGACACTTTCTCTCTAATAAAATGAAAACGAGTATCTATGTGCTTCGTCCTGTTGTGGTGGACGGGGTTATGTACTAAATTTAGAGCACTCTGACTGTCTGACCATATCTTTACAGAGTGTAATTTACCTGTAATTTCAGATATAAAACGCCGCAAATAACTTGCTTCCTTTGAAGCAGCCGTCAGTGCCATGTATTCAGCTTCCGTGGACGAGAGCGCTACCGTAGGTTGTTTCTTCGCCTCCCATGCCACTGGTCCACCAGCTAACTTAAACACGTAGCCCGTGTATGACTTCCTGTCAATTGGACAATTTGCCCAGTCGGCATCAGAATATCCTACTAAGGATTCATCAGTTTTACTATACGTTATGCAATAATCTACTGTTCCTTTAAGATATTGTAGTATCCTTTTTGCTGCTTGCCAATGTTCACGTGTAAAACATGTATTGAATTGGCTTAAGTAGCTCACTGCGTATGCAATATCGGGACGTGAGTTTACTGCTAGATACATGAGACATCCTATCAGATTTTGGTAAGGTAATTCAAGTGACTCACCATCGGTTATCTTTTCTAGCTTTTTCTGAGCTAAAGGAGTACTCGCCGACTTACAGTCGCGCATATTAAATTTATCTAAGACTGACAAAATATAGTTCGACTGACTTACTTTGATAATATCTTCACTACATTTGATTTCTAATCCCAAATATGATTTCAATATACCGAGATCTTTCAAAGTAAAATATTTTTGCAAATCGTTTTTGACAATGTCAAAAGTATAGTCAGATTTACAGTAAATAATTATGTCATCGACATAAATTCCTAGAATGACAAGTTCACTACCAAAAAGTTTTGTATATACACAAGGTTCGGAAGGAGTTCCTATAAAACCTATTTTTAAAAGGGTTTCATCTAACTTCTTGTTCCACTCTCGAGATGCCTGTTTAAGCCCGTAAAGAGATTTACGCAATAGACATACCTTGTTTTCATGTCCTTTCATTGCAAAGCCAGGAGGCTGTTCCATGAAAACTTCTTCGTGTAAATCTCCATTTAAAAATGCGGTATCGACATCTAAGTGCCACATTTTTAAACCCATTTCAGCAGCCAATGCAAATAAAGTGCGTAGGGAAGAATGACGGATGACCGGTGCAAAGGTTTCATGGTAGTCCACGCCTTTCGTCTGCTTAAAGCCTTTCACCACAAGTCTTGCCTTGTACTTAGTACAGCTTCCGTAAGCATCCTTTTTTAATCTGTATACCCATTTGCATGGTATGACCTTCTTATTATTTGGTCTATTCACAAGCTCCCAGGTATGAAGTTTCATTAGTGAGTTATGCTCATCGGTCATTGCTGACATCCACTTATGAGCATCTTCAGTATGAACAGCTTCATAGTAACTCGTTGGTTCATTTGAACATATTAAAGCTTGATAGGTCAGGAAATCTGGAGGTTTCCTACACCTAGAGGGATACCTTGGTTCCTCAGTTGGCTGTTGATCCAAGCCTACGTCTAAATCACGTTCAACTTCTTCGGGGCTCACCGAAGTAGACGGACAATCTGCATTCACGCACCCTGGACTTACAGAAGTAGATGGTTCGATATTAGAACTTGGACAATCGGTACAATCATAAAATTCATCCTTTTCGTCAACAAAATTATCATCAAATATCAGCATCGGTGACGTTTCATTCTGATGATTCGAGGACTCCGTTTCTTTTAAAGGTGTAAAATAATTCTCAAAAAATGATGCATCTCTTGACTTTAAAATGTGTCTAGGATTATTACAGTCTCGAAAAATATACGTGTTGGGATTTTCCGAGTAACCAACAAAAATAGCTTCTTCGGCTTTCACGTCGAGCTTTTTCCTTTGACATGAAGGTACATGAACAAAAGCTCTACACCCGAAGACTCTTAGATGACGGAGATCATTTTTTCGTCCACACCACTTATCGAGAGGAATTTGACCGTTTAAATATCGATGAGGGGACCTATTCTTCAAATAAACAGCTGCTTGAAATGCGTCTTCCCAATATGCTTGAGGTAAGGAGCTTTCGGCCAACATCGATCTTGCCTTCTCAACTATCGTTCGATTAGTGCGTTCCGCAACGCCATTTTGTTGAGGACTATACGGTGTTGTAGTCTGATGCTCGATACCTTTTGAAGAAAGATAATCAGCAAACTCTTTATTTACATACTCTTTTCCACCATCAGTTCTAATGGACTTTATACGGGTATCCAATTGATTTTCCACTAAAGCTTGAAAAATACGAAACTTATTCATAACTTCAGTCTTCGAAGATATAAAATAAACAAATATCAAGCGTGTAAAATCATCTATAAAAGTTAAAACATACTTGTTACCCTGAAATGATGTCGTAGACATCGCTCCACAGAGATCGCTATGAATCAATTCTAAAGGGGATGTTGCCTTACTGTACGATGCTAATTTTTTAAACGGTTTTCTAGCCTGTTTTCCTTGAACACAAGCGATGCAACTACTTTTGTTTACCTTGGTATAGTCTACACCTATCCCGTGATTCTTAAGTTGATTCATGCCTATGCGACACAAATGCCCTAACCGCTTATGCCAGAGTTGATACCTGTCTAGACAGTCAGAATGCATAGAGTTCGCAATACAAATATTGTCCACGTTGTGAGGGATATTGACAGTACAGTCAAGCGTGTACAGTCCTCCACAGGGCGAAGCATGAAGTACAGAATCATCTGTAAAACAAAAATTATCATTTTTATAAAAATTACAACCGCTTTTATCAAAAACAACTATAAAACCCTTTTCAACTATTTTTTGAACAGACAATAAATTAGCATTTAAATTAGGTACAAAAGCAACATCATTTATAGATTTTACTACGTCTTTAGGTGTCGTAATTGAAATGGTTCCAATCCCGCAACACTTAATTTGTTCTCCGTTAGCGACGGTAACTTTTCCATTTTCAAACAGAGAAATGTTTTTAAACCAATCCCGTTGTGACGTCATATGCTTAGTAGCACCAGAATCTACGTACCAAACGTTGCTGGAATCGCCAGACGTATTAAGTGCAGTGAAGGAGGCAGCACTGTCCTTCATCTTGCCTTCCGCGGTCTTTTTCTGCCTTATAGGACAGTCAGGCCGTTTGTGTCCCGGGGCTTTGCAATCATAACAAATAATTGCCTTTTTATTCTTCGGTCCACATTTTATCGCTTTGGTTTGTAAAACAGTATTATTTGATGACGTCTCCTTGGATATTTCATTTAAAAGTTTTGTCTTGACTACTGTTGACGTGACATTAACGTTGCAGTTCTCTAGCGCCATAATAAGAGGATCAAACCTTGGTGGAAGACCTCCTAAAAGTATAGCTGCAATTGACGAGTCGTCTATCACCCTATCAATATCCGCCAAGTCTTGTGCGGTAGACAGAACGGCGTTTATATATAACTCTAAGTTTTCGTAGTCAGATAAACACATTCTATAAAGCTTTCGCTCCAACGCTAGTCTGCGTCCCATCCCCTTGTCCTCAAACGCGTTTTGCAAAGATTTCCATGCATCAGCAGCAGTTTTTGCGCATCTAACATGGATGATGGCCTCACCGTCCACTGACAAGCATATCTTTGCAAGTGCCTTGCAATCGTTCTTTTTCTTTACAGATGCTGACGTCTGGTCATCATCTGGATAACCAGCTACTGCTTGCCATAAATCCTCGTGGATTAAATAATTTCTCATTTTAAATTTCCACGTAGGATACCCATCTCTATTTCGAAGGCTGAATGTAGGAATTGACGAGGAATTCGACTTACTTGTACCATCTCCAGTTCCGTGTGCCATGTTGACGGAAAGAAAAATCGTTTTCCAATTGATACAACTTTTTGGTCACAAACACAAACGTTTCTTTTAGAAAACCGCTGAATACCTATTAATAGAGCTTCGTGCTGATAACGTGTTGTAATTTTTATGGTATTAATAGATATTTTGTGGTTGAATCTAAGAAAAATACGTCTTCAGTTGAAGATAGTATATTTGAAAGTACAATATGTCAAATTTAAAAAATGGTAAAAAACATATAAATAGAATACAGGTGTTTTATGATTAGCCAGTTCCAACACAAATGAATGACATTAGATAGCAAAGATTCGCAACAGACAGAGATACAATCTCAGTATTATGAGCACTACACACTATATCCACAGTATAAGTAATAGTACTCTATATCTAAAGATGAGTATAAACTAAAGCAGTGTTTTTCAATCTTTTTGAACATGGGACCCCTTTACAAGGTAAATATTTCTAGCGATCAGACCTTTTCCCTCTATTTCTCCCTCCATGAAGAAACTTCAACATCCAGAATTACATGCTCTGACATAAGAGAGGTATAGGGTACAGCGTATTTGTAAGCTAGCTTTGTAAGCTAGGATACTAGTTATAAATAACAATTCTCTTGAGGGTTGTTGTGTTCCTGCGAGTGAGTGACGCCACTAGAAATAAAGAAAGGAAGGAGTATATGCTGGCAATCCTTGGTGTTGCTGATCTCCATGGGCGGTGGTGATAGCTTTCATCAGGTGACCCACGTGCTTGTTTGCGCCCCTCTCATATATAAAAAAAGAAAAAACCACAGACCTATGATTTTCGGTACGCTGAATAAACTGTAACTTTAGATGCCTTCTTTCAGTTTCAAATCTCTTGTAACATCACAGTTTTTCCTCTGTAATAATGTAATTTAGCTCAGTGGGAAAATTTTCTAGTCGTTATGGCGTGATTGAGCAACAAACATTCCAAACGTACAATACCACAATTTTCGCATTTATAGAGATTTATAGTATCTAATTATACAATAAAAAGTTAGATAAATAATATGCGCATAGATAATAATAATAGACCTTGTTCCCGCTATCGGGGGGATTCTGTTTTTATATTTTTTTATGTATTTTTTTTAATATTAAAAAATGAAACAAATAAGATATTAGAAATAAATAAATGCCATAATAATAAATATTTTTGAACAATTTACACAGCACCATCTAGTCCCAAATTAGGCGCAAAGCTTGTACTATAGGTACTAGACAACTGATAAATGTACTTACATACATTTTTTTTTATAAATACATACTTATAATACATAGAAAACACCCAGACCAAGACAAACAGACATGTTCATGCACACAAATGTTCCTCGGAGTCAAAGTGGCCATTGCTAACCATTCGATCACCGAGCTCGTCAGTATAGATATATGAACTTGGTTAAAGATTATTTCAATGTGCCACGAGTATGGACTAGGGAGTCAAGGTCCTCGGGCCCCGCCAGAAAGGGTCCTCCACTTGTATTTGTTAAGCAAATTTGCGTAAGAGCGCCGCAATTTTAGACATCGCCGCAACTCGGCGAGGGGCGTTTTTTGCGAAATCTGATAGCTTCATTGGCTTTTATGGGATTTTATTTTGACTAGCTTCACTAGAACACTCTTTATGTAAATGTGTTTGAAGGTTTAAATGAAATTGAAAAGTGACTTTTCTTTACCCGGCTGCCGAAGAAGATAGGGTAGGTAATATTTTTCTAGCGTTAGTATTTGTGTGTGCATCTTAGAGAAACATTATTTCTCAGCTGTGATGTGGTACAAGGACAGTTCATATTATTCCCGTGGATGGGAATGATATAGAGTAGATTATTTCGATATAGTGTTCGAGAGGAAAAAAAGTAAAATATATTGTTTTTCTTTTTTTCCTACTTAATTAAATTTCCTAAAAAATGTGTCTAATTCTGACGGTTTGTGCAAATTAGTTCCCTATCAATAACTACAGACTCCGTATTTTTATCAATTACAGTAGTACTCCGCTTTACGCGACACGCGACCCCGTTATGCGCGGTTTCACTATAACGCGAATTTCAAATTTCGCGTTCAAATGCCTCGCATTACGCGAAAGAATGTGTATGTAGTCATTAACTTCTCTTTGGTCGCGGGAAACCTCTGAACATTCTGATTGAAGAATTGAGGATTCCCCGTCCTATGAACGTATTTTATAAGAACGTAAAAGAAACGCTACCCAAAAGACAATATACCTATGTATTTTTCCGTAAAAAATAATTAATAGTATCATCATCATCATGTCATTTTAGTCTTCACTACAGGAGCACGACCCTCTCGTCCGTCCCAGACAGAAGGAGGATTTGGCCTACACTCCCCACGCTGGTCAGACGGGTTGGGGAGGATCAATTAATAGTATGTACTGCATAAAGTGTTCTTAGAATTAAAATGATTGATTAAGTCGACGAACTCGGTTGTCGAATGGTTAGCAATGGCACTTTGACTCCGAGGCCGCGGGTTAGATTCCCGCACAAGATAAATATTTGTGTGCATGAACATGTCTGTTTCTTAGTCTAAGTGTTTTCTTTGTGTAATTGTATATGTATTTTTCATCATCAGGTCCATTTTAGTCTCCACTACAGGAGCACGACCCTCTCTCGTCCGTTCTAGACGGAAGGAGGATTTGGCCTACACTCCCCACGCTGGCAAAACGGGTTGGGGAGGGTATGTATGTGTATGTATATTTTTTGTATATGTATGTAAATGTATATTTACAAAAAAAAATCTAGTCGTTATCTAGTACCTAGTTTGGGCGTAATAGGCCCAAACTAAGCAAATCTTTGTAATTTGACCAGGAATATTTATTTATTTGATAATATTTTTTAAGTGCAGCTAGTTTTACACCAGTCTTGAAATAGACATATCAACAATAGCAAAATATGTTATACTAACAACCAGTGGCGGCTGGTGGGTTATCGAAGTGGTGGTGCACTATACTTGCTCACGAAGTATGTATTAAGATGAGAAATTTCAACAAACAACAATTACATAAAATATGGTATTTTTTTATTATTTTTTAATACATTAATACAATGCGACGATATATATATATATATATTATTATTAGGGTAAAGTTGCCAGAATTCTGGCAACTTTACCCTTTGATGGCGATGCGGAGAAATATTTTGACGCTATTTAGATTATTACATATTACTTTTAATTATATCTAATTTACTTTCAATTACTTTTTGTTATTTCCGTTTTGTTTGTATATATAGTTAGCCATTTAGTTATAATTTTAATTGTATATTTTTAGATATTAGTAAGTAGTTACATTAAAAATACATTTCAAAATAAAAAATTGCCACTAAAGAAAAAATAAGGTTTTTTTACTTAATAAGGTTTGTTATTTAGCTGAGGAGAAGCCGAGAAGTTAACATTTTTGTGCAAAAGAAATCGACGTTTCGACATTCACCGATAAACATGAATTTCTAAACATAAGCTACTAATAAATATTTTTCACATAAATACCAATATCCACTCGATACAAGCGCCCTTCGCAAAAATAGAAAAGGAGGTATACAGAAATAAAAACAGGACCGAGAACACATCCCTGGGGAGGCGATCAATCGTGCGGAGTGACGCCTCCCTGCGCCTCCTCCGGGAGCCGGCTCCGGGCTCCGTGTCGACGTGGGAATGGTCACCGGGCTACCCTACAAGTAGGTATTTCAAGCACATACTCTCAAAGTGGTCCATAAGATCTCTAGGAATCTATACTATCCGCAACATAATAATACCTACTGTCCGCACCATCTACAACCCGCATGAAATAACTAAAATAAAAAGTATCCAATATATTAATTCAAAATATCATTACATGTTATAATATCCTCCATATATCATTATACTAATACGTGACGCAAAAACTTTGTACCCCTTGTTACTAAAATTGCGCGGACGGAAGAGTATGAAATTTCGCATTAGTAAGTGTGCGAAATTTCAGTTAATATAGAGAAGGAGAGTCTCTAATATTTTATTTAAAATAATGCTAAAAAATACATTAAATGAATAAAAAACAATACACACACTACCATGTATTTGACACACATACGCATGTATTATGTATTCTTTTAATGATTAATGAATGATGAATTTTTATTACTGTAAATGTGGTTGGTTACAGATGAAAGATATTATAATGTTGTCACACACATTTAGTCTCAGCAGACATGTAATAGACTTTTAAAGTCACTTTGTCCTAAAACCTAGGGTCAAAATTTATTGAAAATATTATCTAAATACTCAGATCCTACAATAAAGCCGACTATTCAATTAAAATTTAGTTATTGTTAAAGTGATAATTTAAATTAATTATGGTCGATTTTCGAGCACTGGGCGACCACTAGATAAGGGAATTATGTCGGAAAAAAGTTGTTACACGAAAATAATGTTTAGTGGTATAGTTTCTTCTAAATAAGTGGCCGTGTGGTTTCCGGCAGACTAGAATAGAATCACTCCGTTTCTTCCCGTGGATGTCGTACAAGGCGGCTAAGGGAAATACATTATCAAATATCGATCAGGCCTCCCCAACCCGTTTGGCCAGCGTGGGGAGTGTAGGCCAAATCCTCCTTCCGTCTAGGACGGACGAGAGAGGGTCGTGCTCCTGTAGTGGAGACTAAATTGGACCTGATGATGATGATGATGATGAAGGCGCCAATAGCAAGTCTATTTCTACTTACAATTATCCACCTATCAGATGTCATCCGACTTAAATACAAATTAGTGCTACATGTGCGAAGCCGTGGCGGGTCGTTAGTATGTATTAATACACTCATGGACTTTAGAGGAACGCAAAAAAAGGGTGTATAAGACAAAATATCATGGATGTTTGTGACTATACAATTTATTTATTTGGCTTTTACTTATTATAATTATGATAAATTAAAATTGTAAACGTTGAAAAACAAAATTGTCTAACGGCCAAACTTAAGCAAATTAAAAAATAAGTAAAATTTTATTGGATGGAAACCGCTTAAAACATTTTTCTTTGCATTCCTCTAAATTTGTCCATGAGTGTATATCAGAAGTGAGCACTTATCTAAAAAAATAATAACACTAATAACAGATAGAAACGATTTAATTTAATGACATAGTTTTGTTTCGATAATGCTGATTAGATCAAAATGTAGGTTGCTTCGGTACGTTTTAAAACACTGGTGGAAAGTGTAAAAGTGTTCTGTTTCTGCTACTGGGCAATAAGTATTATAATTTATATTGTACACATTTATAAATTAAAATTTATTAAATAAAATAAAATGAAACTAAATAATTCACATTGACTTACAAAATATATAATATCATACATACAACTAAACTTAACTAATTACTGTACAAATTAGGCCCCCGGGGTAATGTACCCATAATGCAGGCGGCGTTCCCGCGCTGGATGGCTAGGCTGAGCCTTTGCGCGAGAAAGCCGCCTGCGCGGGGGTCCCCTGTCGCCTCCCTCAGGCGCTTACTTAGCTCCTTGAAGAGCCCGTGTGCACCACCTCCCCACGGACCAAGTGTCTCGACGCCAAAAGCCATAAAATCGTATTGGGCGCCGAGACAACTATATTTGCATGTTTTTGCCCGTTTCATTTATAATATACGTATGTACGAATATATGCGATTGAGGCGTTTGTCTGTGTATTCAATTTCACTCAGATCTCGTAAATAACTCTTTAAAATTAATTAGCCATTATACGAGTATATAAAAATATCAGTAACCTAATCCAAAATTGGTGTGTTAGTGGCTCACCACGATCTTTAGAGCCAAAGCTAACCTCAACTGCACGTGATACACCTTGCTGACTAGCGAAAGAGGTTTTGGCAGAAGAGAGGTAGGGCACAGCATAGTTTTAAGCTGCTCGACTGAGGAAGTATCTCCACCTCACAGATTACAGTAGCCAAATAACAATTCACTTGGGGGTCGTTGAGTTCTTGAGAAATCACCAGATTGGAAAGAATTGTTGCGTTGGCAGTCGGGGTATTGTTGCGAGCATTTACATGGCTACGGTAACCGTTTCACATCAGGCGTGCCGTTTTTTTTCTCCATCCGATGTAGTATCAAAATGTACTTGAATTTGATTCCATGATTTGGAATCAAAACAATGCTGAATACTATTCAGTTAAGGACCTATTATATTATAAGGTTTACAGGCAGTTTTTAAATTGTCGTATCTCTTACACTTCACTAATACTAGCGAGACAACACTATGATAAATTCTCTGAAAACCACCTAATATGCTAGGTCACTTATTTATTTATTTACTTAACCGAGGTCAGCCGATTCAACGGTCTACCTACTCCAAGACATCTATCAGCGGAACCCGGATTTTTACACTTTAATAAAAAAGGTAATATCTAACACGACGATATCGTATCAGAAATCAGCGCTGTCCCTCGTTAAGACGATGGCGAGATAAGCCGAAACAAGCGATTTTGATGACATTGTCTTATATCTATATTTATCACTTTATCGTTCACCGATAACGAGGTAAGTACTGGAAATATAAAATAGATAAATATTGTATTTCTGTGCAAGAAATCTAGTCGATTCAATACTTTGTTTTGACGATTATTGAATCGACTAGATACTTATATAAGGATAATTCAAATGTTTAAAAAAACTGACATTTAAATATTAAGATTTAATGTACTTCAATATTTTGGCAATGTACAGTTGCCAAATTTACAGTTTTGGCATAATATTTATTTAGATGACTGTATATGCGCAAATAAAGAATTTCATTTCATTTCAGAAATATGTACAAAATTGAGGACTTCTTCAGTCTCCCTATGTTGATAAATGAAGTTATTGCATGTATTAATAAAGTTAAATACACGGCGGCACACAAATATTTGTATTGTGCGGGAATCAAAGTGGACATGGTTAGCCATTCGACCATCGGAGTCGTCGAATTATGTTATTTATTTTGATGTATGTATAGGAATTATTGTAATATTTCAGACACGATTGTATATCGTTCATGAATAATAAATATGAATATGAATAAGTTTGACAACTCTGTGTTCAGGGTTAGGCGTTTTGGTACTCCGTCATTTTTATGCAATACGCTTTTTTCCAATGTTTAAAAATTGTACATATAAATTAACAATATCGTAAAATACACAAAACTATAAAGATCTGCAAACTTCCATTCTAATATCTTCAGTCAGACTTTTTTTAGCGTCGATCAAAGTTTGGCGGGAAAGTCCATTTTCAAAGTATGAAATTATTAAAAAATAATATTTCCATTGGAGAAGCAATAAAAAATGCATAGCTATCGTACAAATTTCTGATTTGATGCATACAAAATACAAACCTGTGATGTCATAATTCGGTAGTCATTTGTATGGAGCGTTTTGGGGCAGTCTAAAAATTGTGATTTTCAAATCAACATATCTCGAGAGATTTTTGTGCTATCGAAGTAATTCTTTCACCTATGGTTATATTATGGAGACGTCCCTACATATCAAACCGAAAAAAATGTTAGTCAAATAGCATATTATTGGCACATTGGAGGCACTACCATTTGTTTGCAAATGTCTTTGAAAAGTTAAGGAAAAATTACCAAAATGCACATTCTATTGTATCATCATGACAGAAAATACAAGTTTATGTTTAAAAGATTCTAACAAGAGTGCTATCCTCACTTACAGATATATATTCCTGGACAAATGAACATTTAAGCGAATCATTTGCATTGCGAATTGTTGCTAGTCGACCAACCAGACTAGCGACTGAACTATTGGTTCTTTATTTTCCAAAAATATCTCGTAAGTTGGGACGGATTGGGCTGAAAATCTGTCCAGTAGTTAGAGCTGTGCATTGATAAATAATAAATAAATATTCCTGGACAAATTACACGCGGTCATCTAGTCCCAAACTAAGCAAAGCTTGTACTATGGGTACTAGATAAATGATACCTATTATTTTTAAATACATTTTGTTAAGGGTATCCTATTGTTGTTTTTTGGTTACACGTGATTACTCATGTCACGCTAACTTTATAATATATTAAGCGGCCAAGTGTAAAGTAACGTTCTTGCTTAGGTACTAAGTATTTATTTATACGTTTCGGAATTATTTAAACGACAATGGAACGTCCCATTGCGTTCAATCTATTATACAGAACCGAGCTTACGATTATATTGGATTCGATACTTTTTACATATATTATATTTTCTCTTATGCTATTATATACAATTCAATAGGCGATGAACGCCGCCACTAACGAGGTTGTAATAGTAAATAAAGATACAGAATATTCTACACAATCTAGCTGCTTTTACTCGAATAAACGTATTCATATCGTAGAAATACATCTTATTACTAATACTCATAATATCTATTTACGCATCAAGTGTACTGCCGCCTTCGCCTCCACGTAATGTGTGGGAAGCGAAAGATTCAATCACAAAATGCTTTGGTTATATCGTTCCGATACGAGACAAGGACAGATAATATCTACTATGAAAATGAATTTCCCAGATCTTGAAATCAAATCTTGAGCTGACGCACCCACTTGTGCCTTTCTGAAATATCATGTTTTTGTCATTTTGGCATTCTTTAATCTCGATAACCACTTAATAAATAATATCGACGACTACGTCACGGCACTTATAATGAAAAATCCATAGTATATGTGCAGGCTCATCTGTACCTACTGATGTAAGCATTTTTAGATACTTTTTGCAGTCATTGAGTTTTTTTTTTAAAACGACTTATATTTAAGCGCTCACAAGGACTCAGAAACAAAGAATACTTATTAGTTTCATGTTTATTTTATTTCAATATCCATAAACTCTTTCAAATAAAAAGAAAATCGGATATCGTTAAAATTGAAGCTTTGTGTATTTTTAAGAATAAATTTTAAGGATAAAGCGCGTCGATTTCAATCAAGTCGGATTGTCTTTTTTTGAAAGTTTTTTCTATTTTATTTAACTTGCCCTGTTAGTATGGGACAAATCTTGCGTGAAGCTGGTCTCAAGATGGTGTCGGAAGGTGGCCATAGGAACTCCTAAACTAAACAAGATAAAACCGTCGAGTTTGGACTCGTTTGAATGGTCTTGACAAGCACTCTTGTGTTACGTGATATTCAGGATCTAAAGATGAAGTCCCAAGAACTCTCTTGGAGTTACGGAGTTTTGTAGAGATCGGTGAAATAGGCGTCGATAGCATTGGTCTAGGCAATAAAAATGTTTTTATATCTAGTCCAAAATCATTTGGCCCTGTGTCCGGAGGGCACAGATGTACGCGACGGATATACCATCAGTTTAGGTAGACTTTGGCAACGACGGTATTCACGTTATTCTACCTAAAAGTGTATAATTTCAGGCCAAGTACAGCTACGGTGTGGCTGAGCGTAGAATGTTGCCAATGGTGCTCAGCTGGGCTTCCACTGTACAAAAGATGCAAGGCAGCACAGTGGCCCACGCCATCGTGTATTTGGGCTCTAAACTTTTCGCCGCAGGGCAAGCGTATGTTGCCTTCAGTCGTATAAAGCCTTTGGAGAGGCTTTTAATTGAAGAACTTGACAGTATAAAACTAACCGGTACAATACCGTGTACAATGATGCAATATTGGAAATGCAGAGATTAAGACGAAATAAAAAAAAAAAAATACAATTATTTTTTTTAAAAAAACAAGCTTTTATTTAAATGCTCTAAAACGAAGAAAATAAATTTTGAATGCAATCAAACCCACCATTTTATTAAATTATAAAATTTATATTGATATAAATAAAAGCTTGTCGCGAGATTTCAAACAACATCGTACCTATCTAATAAGTAATATTTAATTCCAACAAAAGAAACGTGTTCTTATCATTTCCTTAGAATTAAAGTTAGTTTGTTCTTTTGAAAATATATATATATATATATGTTTGTGTTCTCGCGACAAGTTTTTATTTATATCAATATAAATTTTATAATTTAATAAAATGGTGGGTTTGACTGCATTCAAAATTTATTTTCTTCGTTTTAGAGCATTTAAATAAAAGCTCTTTTTTTTAAAATGAATATTTTATTAGATAGTTCATTTCATAATATTGATAGTATCGAATATCTTCAGGTTTCATGATCTTTCATCATTCAAACAAAGAAATTTCAAAAATTAAATTAATATACATGCGCTACCTATCGTGTAACATTATATAAAAATTACATTAAAAATATACCTTGATCCCAGCCCCAGCTGTTCCATAATGGAATATCTGTCAATTTTAGTCAATGAGAGGTTTTTAAGGACTTGTATTCAGGGCCGCACGTTGAATAAAAAAAAAGTATACACAGAATAATATTAAAATAGGAGAGCAAGTTGGTGACTTTCTATCTCAACATCTTCAATGCAATGTAATGACTTTTCGTCGTATTTAAATTGAAAACTAGATAGTTTATCGCTTGTTCCCAGAAGGGGCATTAAGGAGATGATCTGAGATCACATAATGCATGTAATGTGCTGGCTTACACCATCAATTACCACTATCTCCCTGTTATTTGGATGACAACCATTTATCTGTGTTTTGATACTATTATCGTCATGTGCACGAATTCAATGACTGATTTGGACATCTTTAAATTGATCTATGTATATAAATAAATAAAAATTAAGGAAAATGATAAATTAAATCTTCGTTTGCAAAAGTACTTACTATAATTTTTATTATCGTCAATGTATTATGTTATGATAATATTGGCAAGTAAATGATGGTAGTTTCGATTGACTCATCAACAGCTACAATCGATCAATACACGTGGAAATTAGCAATTTGTAAAATGTTCATATAGGCCAGTGGTTCTTAACCTATGGTCCGTGGACCTCTAGTGATCCGTGAGAGCACCTCAAGTGGTCCCTGAGCAGTACTGAGCACTCCTGATGGTATGTTATTCCTGCATGAAATTTCACCCGAAAAGAGACAGCTCGGAAAGTATACCGATAAGGCACTTTATAAATATCGAAACAGAAAGCGGCCAATATAAGGTAAATCTAAATGGTCCAATCAGTAACAGGCTGAAAGAATAATCAAAACGTGATAAAGAATTATAAAGCGTAAAGGCTTTAAAATTATTATTTAAGTATTTCCACCAACAATATATGTAAATGTAAAATAGAAATGTTACGTAACTGCTTATTTTAAGTGAACTGTAATTTATAAATATTTTTAAAAATGGAAAAAATCACCTCTCCCGCCAGGTGGGGCCTAATTATTTATTTTTTTATTTAATATTTACAATATTCTGGTAAGTAGGCCGAAACAACTATGAAAAAATAATATGAAATAACTTTATTTCAAATAATTTGTTTTACTTAACACATGGTCAGGGTTTTCTTTTAAGTAAAAAATATACTTGTGATAGGAAACCTTGCTCTTCCTTATTTGTAGTATCTAATTTATTTGCAATTTTTATTAGAAAGGAAAAAGAAAAAAGAAGAAATAATATAAACTGTAATTTGTTCTTATGTAGGTAGGTACCTATGAGCAATAAAGATCTCAAAAGCGAAATTTGATAATAATCAACACGGCGAAACTAAATAACAGCTTGTCTATGAAGTCTCAGTTGGCGGGGAATGGCTAGTTATTTAATTTATAAGTTGCTTCTAGAATTTAGTCCATAAACATAACTATAAAACGTTAATTGAGTTGACAATAAAAAGCAAACACCTTTTACTACAGAATGCTAGATGTAACGACATAAACCCATGCGTCCTAACTTTCTAAGTAAACGCGCACGGTCACGCACAAACGTACAACAATTGCGAATTTTTTTGCGAAATGACTTGCAAAATATTGCAAAAATAACAAGAAAGAGAATAAAATATATGTGCGTGATAGTGTGCACTCAGGGAGCATGTTTTTTTTGTGGTGTCACTCATATCTACCTACCTATTATACAAAAGTGGAAACGGACTGGCTGACTGATCTATCAATGCACAGCCCCCTTACCACCATCTCTTATTGCGATTCAATAACTGAATAAAGCATTCTATTCAGTTATTGAATCGACTTCAAAAAAAGGCAGTTCTCAATTCGACTGTAGCTTTTACTGTATATTAACTATACATAGTTTACTTAATCATAATGGTTTTTTTTATTAATTTAATCCGTTCTCCTGAATTTAATCCGATTTTGTTGAATGTTTTTTTTTATTTGAAAGCTGAAGGCCAATTCTCGTAATTTTTCTACGAACGCAGATTGAAGTTGAAGATTGAAGTTGACCGAATCGAGATTGAATTGTGAATTGACTAAAGTTATATACTTGATTTCATTAATTAATTATTATCAATTCTTGTTGTTGGCAACGTATAATCCCGCTTAAATTTAATTTTGAAGTTACATATTGTGTTACGAGAATACCAAATGTGACATTTGTGAGATCGAGACTGGATCGAAACTGAATTTTGACTATATTTTAATTACGAGAATTGCCCCTCTGGTGCTTCTCATGGAGTCCAATTTGATCGAGCTCTGAGTTTTTAGTTTTGTAGTTTTTGAGTTATCTTTAATAATGTCACATACGTACTTAACTGATCGATCATCGATCATTAAAATTTTCATTGAAGTCGGTTGAATTTTCTTTAAGTAAAAAAAAGTAATTTAAAGGTTGGAATGGGTTGTTGATTAGATATTAGATAGATAGATTGTAAAGAGATCATAAAGTATACACAGGCACTTAATATGTGACAGTGTGCGAATCTGACCGATAACGTCTATTGGCCGTCCGTATTAACGTTTATTGATAAACTCTAGGGTCGAAGTTTACATTTACGGCCGAAGTACTACACTCATCACATCACTATCTACCACAGTATAAGTAATAGTATACACTATTAACGCAAAAGAAAACATACACACATACAGCAAAATTAATTAAATAAATTCATCGGGTCACTCACGTCTTTTTGTCGGGAAAGCCGACTAGTTTCGATCTCAAAAGGAGACTTTTATCAGACTTGTATCAGTACCCTGCTGACTGACAAACGAGGCTCTGACGCAATGAGAGGTAGGCAAATATTCCCTTGAGGGTTATTGTGTTCCTGCGATTGAGCGAGGTCACAAGAAAGAAAGAAAGGGTTATAGGCTGGCAAAAAATCGGCGACGCCTTGGTGTTGCTGATCTCCATGTGCGGTGGGATTGCTTTCCATCAGTTGACCCACATTTGCCCCCCTCTCATATATATAAAAAAGTATAGAAATATTTTTAAATAAGAATGGAAAGAGTATAACCAAAATTCACTACTTTCACAACTTTCACGCAATTTTGGACGTAAATAACGTAAATACATACATTGATTAGTTTTTCTGTAATTCCAGTTCTGATAAACAACTATTAAATTTATTAAACTTTATATCAAAATACATAATAATAAAACACAGGACTCGTATAATATATGTGTGTGTGAACTATTTAAAAAATTGTTCATCATTGGAACAATCTCTTTCTCACAGGCATTATATACATATTAAGCATTTCGCATATTGAGATAACAATCCTAATAAAAATACGTACCGAAGAGTATGTCCAAGCGTACTGCATACCCTTAACTGTTAAACGTAATGTCACTCTTTGCGCGACTTGAGGTTGACGTATTCTTTGTAGTTTGTACACTACCTACATAATTCGTATTTCACGGCCAACCACCTGATGCGATACTTGCAAATGAATCCGTCAGTCCTAATCAAACAACGCTATCGACTGAGATGTTACGTATAATTGATTTATACTCTGTTGACAGAACAAAGTCTCCACAACCGGAAGCCTTACTCCAAATATAATAAATTACTGAATAGTATACTAACACGCGATACCGCCGTCCCGAGTGATCGATTGCGGGCCGCGGTAATCGATGACATTGCAGCTGCATCCAAGATGGCCGCCGAAATGTCAAAGTGATGACTTCATTGTTAGTCTGTGGTATTGTTAGGGAAATTTCGAAATTTTGGATACCGTTATGAGGTTTTTATCTTGATTTTGAATAATTTTATTGTTAGAACGGTTATTTTTATGAATATCTCGAGATAGAGATAAACCTATCGTTTATAGATAAACATACTAGAACACAAGCGTGACCGAAGTTCGGGGGGATTAGGATTGACATGTAAACTAAATACAAATAAATTCTAAATGTACACTTCAGAGATGGGCGGTAACCATATAGGTATGCTATTTGTTTCTTTTATTTTCTGCAGTAATTATAAATACTGTTTTATTAGTCGTAGTATTAGGTATATTTTATTACTTAGATTTTTCAGAACCACATTCGTGATTTCCTGCATGCCCCAAAGGTTGACTGGTAGAGAATGCTTTTAGCGTTAAGTCCGCCTTTTGTACCCTTAATGTAGTTTGTGGTTTATAAAGTTTTAAATGAATAAATAAAATAGCTGACCGCAGCAGCTGCAGAGCCTGCGAGGGACACGACAGGTCTATGTGGATCTTAAAATTAAATCTCATGTAGATCTATCTCGTAATTATTTTACGGTCGCAGAATGAAAGTTGACCGAATCGAGATTGAATTAAGAATTACCTAACCGAAAATTGTATACTAAAATTCATACATTATAAAATCAATTGTTATTGAGTGGTCTCAATTCGTATTTCGGTCAAATTTCGTGCTGCGACCGTAAAATAATTTACGAGATAGATCTACATGAGATTTAATATTGAGATCCACATAGACGAGTCGTGTCCCTCGCAACTGAAAAGAAAACAAACTTAGAATGGTATTCTGGTGCATACCATTCTAAGTTTGTTTTCTTTTCAGTCATACTTTGAAGCTCCTTAGTATGATACGAGAATACCAAATGTGTAATTTTTGCGATCGAGATTGAATCGAAAATGGAATTTGAATTACTAGGATTGCCCCTCTGGTGTCGCTTGCAATATCTGCAGTAGCGGACTGCCCCTCTCGGAAATGTAGCTTAAAGATGGTACCAAATTGCTGGCAACACTAGAACAAGCATTACAGCTGTAATCAGATTGCCTACTGCTGAAGCTGAAGCCAATTCCGATCGAATTTTTGGATTACGATAATCAAACTTTAGCTTAGATTTATGTTAAGGAGGATTTGGCCTACACTCCCCACGCTGGCCAAACGGGTTGGGTGAGGCCTGATCGATATTTGATAATGTATTTCCCTTAGTCGCCTTGTACGACATTCACGGGGAGAAACGGAGTGATTCTATTCTAGTCTGCCGGAAACCACACGGCCAATCTATCAACTTCTACATAAAATAACATTTGCAACAGTGGACTTGATTCGTTAAGGCATCACTAAATATTGCAGGTTAAAATATAGTTAACTATTCATACGCTACACCGGGTAACGCTTCGTCTTAACAGTATCATCAGATTTCATGATAGAGTACCTTATAAACTGCAAACATGTAAGTGTATATCTTACAAACTGCAAACATGTAAGTGAATTTCAGTAAAATTGTAAGTTCTTTGAACACTTTGAGATTATTGCTAAGTTAATATGTAAATTGGTAAATATATCATAGAGCATCTAAACATCGAATAGCAAGTCACACGTCGACTCGCGCGACTATGAAAATACTTAAGCTCATATTAATGTTCAGCCCCCTTACCACCATCTCTTATTGCGATTCAATAACTGAATAGAATGCTTATTCATACCAATGACTCCTCTTATTGTTTTAGTCAGTTAAAATGTAGCCTGTGTTAACCGGGTCATAATCACGAATCAATTGACACCTTATTCATCAAAATAGGATGAACAGTTTAGGCGCTATGGAACATACACAAATACAAACATCCATACATCGACTGCTATAATCATGAACCTCCCTTTTGGCTTCACCATAGTCGGATAAATATATCTGCGTAATCATCACTAACTTTGGAATATTTACAAGATAAATCGGATAAAATAACTCATTTCACAAACAGCTGATTTTCGCTGACACGAATTCGTTTGTTTACATAAACTTTACTTACTGCTTGATATATATACCGTTGCAGGTCCCAACCGATACCTTGTAAACCCTGTAGATAAATGTTACGGTAACACCCAGCGTGCAAACAATCTGATACCCACTGCTTGCACAGCCTTGTCAAATTTTATAACGTGTTGTAAAAATCCGGACATGGTTCTTTTCGTGTTATCTATTTATATCTAGATTTGCAAAGTGTAATAACTTTTGATATGGTCGTGTACCTACGCCTTCTGGGAAAACCCGAAAAATTTAATGTACTTAAATGTCCTTTTATTAACATGGTGACACCGTGTCTAAAGAGATTGTACAAGAAGTTGCATTGCGTGAATTAACTAGAGGTTCAAAAATATTTCTGAATAAGAAAAAAATCTATGTGAATAACGATGGAAGATGATTGACCATCATCTGAAAACTCACACAGGACGGAAGCACACTCGCTGACAGTCTTACTTTGCAGCATAACACTCCTCAGGGGTATTGTTACCTATTTGGCTGCGGTAAGGTATACTTTCACAGTGGGGTTCGACATGCCGTATTTGTCTTTCGTTAGAACTTCGTGAGCTAGTCGGCATGTACCACGTGCAGGTGAAGCTGGCTTATTAGCTTATAAAAAGATAGTGACGGCGGACTGAACTGTCCTGGCCGCAGAAATAGATGTCGACCTCTTACTGCCGGCCGTCCTGTAAGCCATGGCCAATAGTGCATGGATAGCGTTTGTGTTCTTCTGCGAGAATATGTCGCGGCAGCGGAGCGGGCAAGAGAGGACGATATTCTGTCCTACCCGGTCCGCAGCAGAAGAGCCGAGCGGAGACGGCGAGGGATAGCGTTTGTGTTCTTCTGCGAGAATATGTCGCGGCAGCGGAGCGGGCAAGAGAGGACGATATTCTCTCCTACCCGGTCCGCAGCAGAAGAGCCGAGCGGAGACGGCGAGGGATAGCGTTTGTGTTCTTCTGCGAGAATATGTCGCGGCAGCGGAGCGGGCAAGAGAGGACGATATTCTCTCCTACCCGGTCCGCAGCAGAAGAGCCGAGCGGAGACGGCGAGGGATAGCGTTTGTGTTCTTCTGCGAGAATATGTCGCGGCAGCGGAGCGGGCAAGAGAGGACGATATTCTCTCCTACCCGGTCCGCAGCAGAAGAGCCGAGCGGAGACGACGAGTTGAAGAGCGTCTAGGTCTACTCCCACCGTTCCCGCCGCCCGAAGGTGCTCGTTAGGGTTAACGAGCACCTTCGGGCGGCGGGAACGGGGAATCGTCACCAAACGGGAATAAATACTGCCAGGAACACTTGGCACGCCACAAGTAGATGATTAGCGCGGGACTTCCTGGACAGAGAATGGCCAGTGACTATATCTGCGGGCTCTGGCTGGAGCGGTTAAGGATATCACATCCGTTCCCATAACCATACCACACGGCGATGAGAAGGAACACACGTGGTTTTTTCGTTCTTGGTTGTTGGGGTCCACTAGGGGCCGCTTGCACTTCGAGCATGAGCAAGGAGCCCCTGTGACATATCCACTCCGCCATCGCCATGTTCGAATGCAATGCATGAGTATTTTTCCATCGAAAACAAAAAAAAACGGCTATAAATATAGCTGCGAGTCTTACATCCAACCCTATCCCATACATATCCTCAGTATTGTTTCTCGTAGCTTTAATCTTTGCAAAATATTACAGTATGACTGAATAAAAATATGATGAAAGATATCTGACGCATTTTTTACGCAATAATTTGTAAAAAAAAAAAACATATTATTTCGTATCACGAACCACGTATAAAGTACGAGATAACATTTTTCGTGATTCAGTTTTGTATAAGTTACCAGCAAAGTATAGAATTCAGGCAATGTGTAGAATGCCTAGTCCTTTTATACAATATCTTGTTAGGCAATGTATGAAATATAATTTATGTTTAAGTATTGTATAAAATGATTAAAGCCATTAAGGTGTTTTTTGGTGTCAATCGTTTTTCGGTCACATCAGCCTCCTTACCACCATCTCTTATTGCGATTCAATAATTGAATACATTGCTTATTCATACCAATTAATAATCGACTCTATTCCACTTGAAATAGAGTCGCTTATTCATTGGTATGAATAAGCATTCTATTGAGTTATTGAATCGCAATAAGAGATGGTGGTAAGGGGGCAGGTAATATAAATTTTTATTTTTAGATTGCAACAACTTTTTATTTGTAGATTTTAGTTGGTATGCATGTATTTCTCAAAAGCCCAAAATTGACAATCCCTTTCAAGTATTTTATAGTGACTGGAAGAGATCCTTATTGGGATAAGTCCGCCATTGTATATAATGTAATGAATTTTGTATATTATGTATACCCCTACCATCTCTATGGCCCTACCGTCAAATCTGAAGCCGATTACCATTGGATTTTTTGATTGCGAAAATAGATGTTAGATTTAAATTAATGACAAACACTTTCAGCTTAGTCGGTAGACCTCTAGGGTTTCTACCAACTAAGTTAAACACAATTACCGTCAATCTAATCTACAACTTTGATTTTCGCAGTAAAAAAATCCGATGGTAATGGCTTCAGCTTCGGCGGTAGTCCCCCACCAGGTTTTGTTTGCGCTCCGCAAACAATAATAATAAGAGCCGCACTTCGTGGGGCTTTGTCAACTTAAGGTGGTATTTATAGGTGTTGTTCGTCACCTAACTTGAGGAAGCCCAATTTACGGGTATACGGGTCATATTATAAGATAAATCTCACCAAACCGTAAAACAACCCTTGCACAGATTTCCTTGGATCTTGCAATAATAAATACCTTTCAAAATTTATTTTCATAACATTACCGGACATGTGTTGGGCCTTGGACATCATGCCTAGGCAATGTAGGTATAAATGAGAAATTCTCACGTATACACTGCCTGAAGTTAGGTATATAGGCATTCTTTAGAATATCGAATTATATAGATTGCCGATAACATACGTAAAATTTGATAATGCCTACAATCTGGCATTGTCTCGTATCTTATCGAATCTGTAGAAGCTACATACACATATTTTAAACATATATTTGGACATTAATCCTTATGACGTAAATAGTATTTATTTGATAAGGCGTGTTGTTTATTATTGAGAATGGATAATATTTTTTAAGTCGGTTGCTAACAACGTGACTCAATGTAAAATAACTTAAATAATTAATAATTGTCGCGGGAGACGGGCTGGTTTTGCTTTCGCTGAAAGAATACCCGTCGATATTCTAGCTAGAAAATAGGAATATAATAATTTTAGAAAAAGAAAAATGTGTTGTGAGATAGATTTTAGAAACAGATTTTAGAAAAGATATGGAAGATAATTTATTCTTGGTCGAAGTAGCATAGGCCATAGCATAATCTCCAGCTCACAGAATACCGTAGCTAAATAACAATTCCCTCGAAGGTTTTTGTCGTGCGAGTGACTGAGGTCACCAAGAAGGAACAAGCTGCGTCGGTAGCGG
Source organism: Hypsopygia costalis (assembly GCA_937001555.2). Taxonomy (NCBI): domain Eukaryota; kingdom Metazoa; phylum Arthropoda; class Insecta; order Lepidoptera; family Pyralidae; genus Hypsopygia; species Hypsopygia costalis. The sequence goes on along the minus strand of OW443333.2, from coordinate 1,718,807 downwards.
GGGTGGCGGCGCGCGAGCGATATCTTATATTCCGAGCTATTATATAGCTACGGTAACTGCTTGACATCGGCGGGCCGTATGCTTGGCTTGGCTGCCACCCGACGTAGTATAAAAACTAACCAAAAACTCGTTCGTCTTAACTAACTTAGGTATCCGTCAATCCTTGCAGATATATTCATCGTACGGAACCCTTACGACACAAGTTTAACTAACACTTACGTATCTATAAATAAATAAATATTCTTGGATAAATTACACACGGCCATCTAGTCCCAAACTAAGTTTTGTAAATACATACATATAATATAATACATAGAAAACACCTCGACGAGCTCGGTGGCTTAGCGGTCAATGACGCGGCTTCGACACCAACGCTCGTGGGTTCGATTCCCACATAGGACAAACATTTGTGTGCATGAACATGTCTGTTTGTCTTAGTCTGGGAGTTTTCTATGTATGATAAGTATGTATTTACGAAAAAAAAATGTATTTACGTATGTTCATCAGTTGTCTAGTACCCATAACACAAGCTTCGCTTACTTTGGGGCTAAATGGCGCTGTGTAATTTGTCTGACAATATTTATTTATTTATTATTTATTACCTAGACCAAGATAAACAAGCATGTGCATGCACACAAATACCTATATATCGAACCCACAACCTCGGCTCGGAGTCAAAGTGGCCATTGCTAACCATTCGACCACCGAGCTCGTCAAGGCTATAATTTTTTTATTGCACTCTGCCCCTCTTAAGCGCCTAAATACCCTGACAGTTAGTTTCCTAACAGTATCTCCGCCGGTAGCCCATTAAAATAACATTGACAGAGATATATCTAATATTAATACACCGTTCCTCCCACGCTCCGCGCCGTAATCTGTCCGTCCGTCTGGACGTATCGCACGAACACAATGGAGCGGCTATCTGCAGGACGAGGTTTTAACATGAGTTTAAATTATTTGGAGGTTCATTAATTCTCTGCTACTAGTTAGAAGGTTATGTATATCATAGCACATATAGTACATATTTAGTACGGTCAGCCAAGAAAAGTGGTGTTATGTTACCGGTAAAATGTTTTGAAACAAATATTTTTAATTAGGTTAAAATTAAGTTCCATTTGCATTCTATTTATTTTTTATTTACTTTTTTTTATACTACGTCGGGTGGCAGACAAGCATACGACCCGATTGATGTGAAGCGGTTATCGTAGCTATATATGTATAGCTACGATAACGCTCGCAACATAAAATATCACTCGCGCGCCGCCACACCCACTGCCAACGCAGCATCTCCTTCCTTTCTAGTGACCTCACTCACTCGCAGAAACACAACAACCCCCAAAGGAATTGTTATTTGGCTGCGGTATTCTGTGAAATGGAGGTACTTCCCCAGTCGGGCAGCTTAAAAATACTCTATGCCCTACCTCTCTTTTCGCCAAAGCCTCGTTTGTCAGTCAGCAGGGTGCACCGCGTGCAGGTGAAGTTGGCTTTGGTTCAAAGATGTTGATGAACAGCTTACACCCCAAATGTAAATGGTATGATGTTATCGGTAAAATGTAAGTATAATTCAGTCAATGCCTACTCGTTCTTTATAATACTGGCCTTGTTTAGGCAATGTAAAATAAACTTAGCCAAGCAATTTTGAAGAATAATTTTCAGTTCATTTAGGGTAGTCTTATGATCAGTAATCGGAAATAGTCAACTGCCGTTCATCATCTACATCAACGGAGCCTCGCGAATCTTTTTACTAGTTGTGGGTCACATAACAACTCTAACCTAACCGGAAAACCACCATTGTACAGATTTCCTTGAATATTGCAATAATAAATACATATGAGAACATATTTTCAAGACATTGTCGATATGAGTTCATTAATACAACTAACACACTAACAGTGATGGTATTCTAGAGAATGCCTAGGCATTCTATAATAATACTATAGAAAAAAATCTGTAGAATAATAAAATGGCACATTTCAATTAATTCAGTTCTGGATTATACAGATTGCCGGTTTAAAAAACAATAACAAGAAGTAAAATGTCAACAAAAAATTATACTCATCTTCCTGAAAATGCACGACATTCTATTAAATATGTTTTTATCTAATCTCATACTGAAATTTACACATTAAAAAACTAAACACAGTATCATAATGGCAGTCTTTATTTACGCACAAGCTGTCAAAATAAATTTAAAAAGTTATTTTTCGATACAGCTCTTATAAGGACAACTGTATCGTAAAATAACTTTTTTACCATTTCGATACAGCTTCAGCCCTGGATACAGGTATTTTAAACAGGTTGCAATGCAAATACATTGCAACTATGCAAAATTTTTCTACATAATCTGTGAACGCGGCGCCGCGCGGCGCGTCGCGCATGCGCACTACGCATGCTCGATCTGCAAATGGATTTATAAGTAAGAATTATAGCTGTTAAATTAACTTCATAGTTGTATTTAAAATATTATTATCATATATTTCATGAGATTAGATAAAGTAGTGTATGAAACTGCACATAATTAGGTATTAAAATACTCGTGTGGTCTATTAAAACATTCGACTTTGGCTCATGTTTTAAACTCACACTCGTATTTTAATAACCCTTATTATGCAACAGTTTCATAAACTACTATTATTCTATTGACGAATATTGCGATATATTTTTTATTAATTTTAATAATTATGATAATAAAGTTTATTTCACATAACCAAAACCGGGCAGAATAAGTGAAACTGGTGAAACTTAACTTAATAATGAGACATCTGTATCACCTGTTTTTGAATAAAGGAATTTTATCTTTATATATATATGTATATATTTAAGATTATTATATAAAAAATCGTACACTAACATTTATAATGGCATATTATGTTGTTCTATTAACGGTGATATTATTACAGCAAACAACAGTAGCAGGTATGCAGCTACACACTCACGATTAGTTGCAATTTAATCATCAAGACTTGTAGCGCTTGTCGCTTGCCCTATCTAGGATATATTTGACTCGGTTATAGCATTATAAGGTCGCTTTCGACCCATACAGGACCCGTTATATAATAACAAAGTGAGTTCACTTTCCACACCTATTGAATTCGTAGCTGATGACATCGAAACCTATCGTGATGATATTGTGTACTCATACGGAAAATGATGCCTTAGCAAAAGACTCATATTAATGCAATGATGTTATAAATAATATTATAGATATGACGTTACCTACCCATACCCATTAAAGCGCCAGAAAACGGTTCCCGTCGCCTGGGAGATCTATCACGATACAAATATTTTTCTTCTGGGGATCGAACCAAAGTGGCTATTGGTAACCATTCGACCAACGGGCTAGTCAAATAAAATATTTTATATTTGTCGCGAATGTGCGGTTTTCATGAACGTTGTAACTAATGTAGATAATAAATGTGAGGTAACCGTCCAGTGCGCTCCGCTGGACGTATTGTAAAGATACATTATCGCCGCCCACGGACCTATAAAGCTTAGAAATTTGTTGTCATCAAAATGCACAAATATTGCTTCGGAATAAGCTTAAGATAATGTTGTTTGCAGGTAAACTATGCGGCTAAGTAGAAACAAGGTATGTGAATTAGATTGAATTAATAAATGATTTTTATTTTTAAAACTACTTTTTAAGATTGGCGAGCCCGGTGGTTGGATGACTAACAATGGCCACTGTGACTCCGAGGTCGCGGGTTCGTTCCGCACATGACACATATTTGTGTGCATGAACATGTCTGTTTGTCTTGGCCTGGGTATTAGATATATGTATGTATTTACAAAAAAAATGTATTTAAGTATAATATCAGTTATCTAGTAACAATAGTAAATAGCTTTGCTTAGTTTGGGACTAGATAGCCGTGTGTAAATGATGGCTCATCACATCATTTATTTAATAATGTTAAAATAATAATAATGTTTGCCACGATCTTGAGGCTAACCGTTCACTGAGCTTGTCGTTATTGTTTTATAGAAGCCTATTCCTATATGATTTATGTTTAAATATTTTTTTTAGTATCATTTTCGTTCATCCGAGAGCTCGTTAAACCATTGGTTTCGGCTTCGGATGATAGGCAGTAAGTCAGTGGTCGCTTAGTGCATTGAAATCACTGCCTCCTTACCACCATCTCATATTGCAATTCAATAATTGAATAGATTGCTTACTCATACCAATGAATAAGCGACTCTACTCCATTTGAAATAGAGTCGCTTATTCATTGGTATGAATAAGCATTCTATCCAGTTATTGAATCGCAATAAGAGATGGTGGTAAGGGGGCTGGTCTCTGCCAACTCGCAGATGAGCAGCATATCCTAGTAGTGAGATGAAAATATGGAGAAAATATACAAAAACCCATTTCTTTAAAAAAATTCGTTGTCTGTAAAGTCGGTTTACGGACGATAAATTTACGTGATAACGTCATATGAAAACATCGGCCAATGGAGTGGAAGGGGAATAGATGCGCCACAAGCTCTCGCGCTCTCGCTTGCATACTCGGCTCAGGCGGAACGTGACAATGATCATGTTCAATCATGATCATATTAAAGTCATGCTTTTTCGTGCAGCTGGCGCACATCGATTTATAAGATGATAACACGTTAAAATTTCTTTAAAAAAAATTCACAACACAGCACAGGCGTAATATTATTGATATTAAGTACTTATTAAACTAAAGTCACGGGGTCATTACCAGGACAAAGTCGTCCGAATATCGGAAAGCGGTGGTCACGTGACGTGCTGTGGGGTTGCGATCGGTTGCGTGCGAGATCGCGCGATAGTCGCCCCGCTCTCGCCCCGCTGCCGCGCGAGTGGCCCGCTGTAATCGGTTTACTGGGACCAGCCGCTTTGATGTGTGGCGTAAGGCACGAGAGGAGCGGCAATTAACTTGTGTCTGTTATATGAGGATCTCGATTACGCAACGTAAATTGCAGCCTATCTGTGGCAAGGCTTTTTAACCGACTTCAAAAAAGGAGGAGGTTCTCAATTCGAATGATTTTTTTTGTAATATCTTCGCGAATTGTGAACAGATTTTCAAAATTCTTTTCTTATTCGAAAGAGTATGATTGCTAGGTTCGTCATTTTCACCAAGTCAGGATCTGATTATGGGATCCCAGGGAAATCCAGGGAAACCCTTAAATTTTATAAGCAGGTGTGGTCAAATTCTGTTTTTTTATTTGAAAGGGTATGATTGCGAGGTGGTCCCATATTCACCAAGTCAGTCTGATGATGGCATCCCACAAAAATCGAGGGGAAACCCTTCTATTTGCCGTGTGGTTACCGGCAAAATAAAATTGCGCCACTCCAATGCTCCGCGCTGGATGTCGTACAAGGCGAATAAGGAATCTTGTGTGATGCAATAACTTTTCTCCCGGAAGACGGGCAGCAGTGTCTCCAGGGATATTCCACCAATAAGCTGCGCTCGCCAACTGGAGTCGGTTTATATTTTATTTTTAAATCAACTTTATTATTCTATATACATATCTCGAGCTCGTCCATACTTCTAAAAGCACGTTAGGCCGTTGGTCCCCGCTGTTGTCCATTAGATGACAGTCGTTAAGCCAAGGCAGTGGCATTTATGCGGATCGAAAGCACTGGCCTCCACCCACCTGCAGTTGAGCAGTGTGCAAACCCCTTTGGTTCAGGGGAAATCGGTATTCCAATTTGTTGAAATCTAAGCTGAAGTTTTATTTTCGCAATGAATAAATCCAATCATAATCAGCTTCAGCTTCGGCGGTAGGGCTCCTGATTGTCTACCATTTCCATTTGATTTCATTTCCGTGGCTAATTTAACCAGTGGCATACCGTAGACAAATGTTGACGTGGGCGAAGTGGTGTTCCCTTGTTTCACAGATAGAAGTTTCACACAATTTCGTTTCACAGAAAATGTTTCATAGAATATTTCTTTCTTGTATTTTCATTTCACATATTACGTTTACGTTTTAAAGACTAATCATTACAAATAATCTTTTTTCATTGAAACTCAATAGGCTAGATGACATTTTTTTTTCCGATTTGATATGTAATGGAATGAGGTCACTATAGTGAATTACTTCGATAGCATAAAAACGTCTTGAGATATGATAACTTGTAAATCACAATTTTGGACTTAACGCTCCATACAAAAGGTTACTGAGTTAGACGTCACGCCTAGGATTTTTTATGCATTAAAACAGAAGGAGATTAGCGTCTAGGCTTATGTGTAAATTCGTCATGCTTTATTAAAGAGACCATTGATATTTAGAAGAGTGGGATCCAAACTGAATTACTAACAAAATTACTACATTCCATTGTTACCTTTCATTAGTACAATAATTGTCATTATTAGAACGCAACTACAAAAAAAAGCCTGTTCAATTATACGCATCATTACTATTTTTCAGGCTGTGGTTACTATGCTGTTATTTTAGTAATATATTTTATTCGAATACGCAAAAATGTTAAAAATGAAAATGCCTAGGTTATATAAAAAGTTTTAGGTTCAAGAATTGGTAGGAAATGATAAACATTAAGGAATTAAAATTGAATGACAGATGGCGATACGTGTGAAAAGGAGCGTAAGAAAATCAGTGTTTGCTTTTAACATATTTTTATTTTACAAATAATGTAACAATAAATTTTGGAAATTATTTAATAATTACAGGACTGATTACAACGCCCAATAAACACGTGAATTTTATGTACATTATATATTCATCAACTAAGGTTTTCAAAGTCGGATCAGCGGTTCAGTAGCATTATCGAAATATTTATTTTCACGTTAACGGATATCTTCAAAACCAGCTGTTTTCTTATTACTTGGACCATTCGCAATCCGTCTACTAATGCATGTGACTTGCAAGCCTTAGTTAATACGCTACTTGAGCCACTTTCAGTTAACTTCACCATAATGACCAGTTCTCTGACTCCATCAGATCGTAGACTTCCAGTTAAAAGCTTCACTGCCCAAGAATAGGCTACGTGCATGCATTAAATTGTTGTTAGTATTGTGGAGAAAATATTGATGTGGTACTGGACTTTTTGTCAAAACTATATTTAATGATTTGACTAGTTAGTATGATCATGACCAGATGACCAATTTTACGATAATTTTACGATCGCAGAACAAAATTTGACCGAATCGAGATTGAATTCTGAATTGACTTAAAATTATATAGGTACTTGTTATCATTAATTAATTATTGTCAATTCTAATTGTTAGCAAAATTACATTAGTTAGTTTGTGTAATTTTCGGTTATATTTTCATATTTTAGACTTTGAAGTTTCATAATGTGATATGAGAATACCAAATTTGACATTTGTTGAGATCGAGACTGGATCGGATCTGAATTTTGACTAGGTACATTCTCAGTTGCGGAACTATATCATCAGATGGCCCCTCAGAGGACTCTCTAATAAATCATCTAAGCAATCAACACTAAAGAAGTATTTTGTACATTTCATTTATTTCATTGTATATTTATAGCCTAAGTTAAAAAAAATGTATTTTTGTAATGTGTTTCAAAGTTCGAGCCTGGGGCCCCTTGGTCCGGGGGCCAAGTGGCATTTTGCCCGCTCTGCCACCCTGTAGTTACTCCACTGGAAGTTTTAATTACCAGAATTGACTGGTATCTGGTATCTGGAGGCAATTTTCAAAAATCCTTCCATACCGAATGCCTACGTCATAATAGTTACCTGCCCCCTTACCACCAACTTTTATTGCGATTTATTAACTGAATAGAATGCTTATTCATACCAATGAATAAGTGACTCTATTTCAGTTTAAATAGAGTCGCTTATTCATTGGTATGAATAAGCTATCTATTCAGTTATTGAATCGCAATAAGAGTTGGTGGTAAGGGGGCTGTACGCCAAATTTAAATCTGATTCGTCCAATGGTTTGGGCTGTGTGTCCAGTGGTTTGATCAGTTATAAGGGTTGCCATTTAATTAGACGAGCTCGGAGCTCGGTGGCTAGCAATGGTCCCTTTGACTCCGAAGTCCGGGTTCGATCCCCATACAAGACAAACATTTGTGTGCATCAACATGTCTGTTTGGCTGGGTGTTTTCTATGTATTATATGTATGTATTTACATAAAAATGTATATAACTACATATATTTGTTATCTCCAATAGTACAGACTTTGCTTAATTAGGATTAAATGACACTGTGTTAAATTGTCCAGGGGTATTTAAATAATATTTATTATATATATATAATTTTAAACTTACACCGGTGTTTACTTACATGACTATAGAGAAATGGATCACGGTATGTCGTATTTACAATAGATACAGATAGTAAAAACTGACCTATATTTACTGTTATGAACATACCGGAAGACATTGACTGATAAATAGATCTCAGAGACGTTGAAACTCTTACTGTTTAAATTAAGTATAGGAGTATCATTTATCTAGTACCCATATTCATATTCATATTTATTTATTGCTTTCATGTGGTAAATACATATGAGCCCTGCAAGGGCGTTGCAACAGTCTTACATTAATACATTGATTTCAATAAAATTAATGACAGAAATGAATTAATTAATACATTATTAGATCTTATTATTATTGAGTACAATATTATATTTACAATATTATTATTATCATCACATTACTATTATTATCATTATTACATTTTTAACATATATAATGCGTAGAATATATATATATATATTTTCTACGCATTATACAGGGAGCTTTTGATTTATCTGCCAGGATTGAAAAGGGTAGTAGTATTACATATGCCGATTTCGATAGTAAATGAAATTTGTGCCCCACGTGTTATTTTTTTTCTCTTAGGAAATAAAATCGCTTCATGAAAAGATTAGTTTACTTTGTATGAACCATCCGTCTGTGTCGCAGTCTAGACGGCGTGGTCAATGCGCTCGGGTATGACCCGTGCCGAAAGGCTACGTCACGAGCTGCCAAACGCTTTCCGAACACGGTGATAACTGCGGTAAAGTCAAAGTTTACTCAAACGTTGGGCCGCCCTTTGTAAACGCCGCCGCTTCGCAGCGATGTCTGTCGCTTGATCTCCTGCCGCCCGCCCCAGCACGGGCGGCGCGGCAACAGCGCTCGCGCCGCGAGAAAGAAGGAAGAAAGGATCCAAGGAAACGAAAACAGTGTTAACCGTGATTCGTCCGTGTGTTGACCTAATCGTGCCTATACGCCGCAGTTTTACGAAATGTACAAATTTCTCGAAATGGTATGGTATGGTTTCTTGTCGCGAGTGTAAATGCGCACGCAGAATATCTGTACGAAATTCAGTACAGATAGACCTCGATCAGTTACAGAAAGCGGTAGTGGACTTTTTCCGCAGACATTCCATGGCAAAAAAGTGGTAAAACATGTATGTAGACGTGGATAAATTAGTGGCTAATTGTGATTTTGTGTAAATAATTTGAATGAGCTTTTAAACACGCCAAGTTATTGTAGAACATGTTATGTGACTGCGTTATTTTTGAAAACCAACATCGTAACTAAGTGTTTTTATGATGTTTCCATAAACAAACATACATTATTCGACGAGCTCGGTGGCGTAGCGGTCAATGACGCGGCTTCGACACCAACGCTCGTGGGGTTGATTCCCACATAGGACAAACATTTGTGTATGTTATAATTATACCGACGATTATACGAGTGAGTGTTGGCAGAAACCCATAGTACAAGCTTCGCTTAATTTGGGACTAGATGGCGGTGTGTAATTTGTCCAGGAATATTTATTATTATTTTATGAGAGTAACCCAGTCTTATAAAATTATGAGACATGTCGGCGGAATGTCGAGCCCGAAGGGTGTATTAATAAGCTGAATTTTCGTGTAATTCTTGAATGGCGGCAGTAGATTGTAGATAAGGGCGGGACAACACGGGTATGTAAATCAAAATACTTAGTTTTAGGAATCCGTGTACTGCTGATACGTAAGTCACGATTATTGGAAGAAATAGGTACTATACAATAATGAAGTATACAGCCCGCCTGATGGAAAGCAATTTAGCGTAGCCTATGAACGCCTGTAACCTGTAAAACCTCTTCACGCCCCTTTTGAAGAATCCCACGCTGTAGTCTCCTGGGCAAACTTGGACAGGCAGTACATTCCACAGCTTGACTTATATTTGAAAGAAACAATAGAAGGTTTTAGAACTATTAGATCATAGATATTAATAATAGTTATTAGATTCAACCAACACAGACATAGGTAAATAGATTGCGATAAAAAAATGGACGCCGAATATGGAGCAGTCGAGTCTTTTAGCTGTGAACTAACTTATGTAGCCGACATGCCTCGCGAATCCATCGAGAAAATGTTCACAAGATGATAATATATATATTTTTTATACTAGGTCGGGTGGCAGTCAAGCCTACGGCACGCCTGATGTGAAGCGGTGACCGTAGCCGTATTAACGCTTGCAACTCAACTCCTTCCTTTCTGCTGACCTCATTTGAAGGACCACAACATCCCTCAAGGGAAATATTATTTGGCTGCGGTATTCTGTGAGGTGGAGGTACTTTTCCAGGAGGGCAGGTTACAAAGACGCTGTATCCTACCCCTCTTAGAATATTATTTTTCATGAGATATTTACGGGACAGGCCCACCACACATTCCCACAACTGTGTCTGTTGTCCTGTGCAGCCAAGACCACCAAGGTAATGAACAATGAAGTTCTCTGCCACTGCAGTCCTCTTGGAACTTGGAATTAATTTAATCAGAAGAAATTAGTAGGAGTAAGAAGATTTTGGAATTTAACTTTTCCTCTTTGCAATGTGAAAGACAGCAATATGGCAAATAAAGCATTAAAAACATAAAGAAATGGCTAGTCAAGTGAGGCTCAACTGCCGTGCACCACGGTTTTTAAGTACCTACCTATCTAACACTATTGGGGGCCTAAAACATTGAGTTGTTACCTAACGCATCGATTTCAATAACATGAATTGCAAAATCGTCTGAACGCTTAGTAATTCTCCCTTGTTGCTACCAAATCGGAATAATATTATGCAATATGCAACGAATTCAACATGTCGTCCCGCTCCTGCCGCCAAAGATTACACTCCCAGAGACACGGAAACACGGTGTGCTGTTTGATCGAATTCATGATTTGCAGTGGATAAAACATTCGCATAAGTGCGATGGCACTAATTTTAAATTCCTAATCTTTCCTAACAATTGCCGTATTCATATAGCTATTGTTGATAAATTAAATTGATAATATAAAGATAACGGTATGTACGCTTAATAGAGCAAGTGCAGAAACCGAAGTAAATATACCTATGTTAAACCTAACATTGATCTATGTTGGACAGATCTATGTAAGTATTCAAATGTCAGCTACAGGCTAGAAAATAAATATTAAATAAATATATCTGGACAATTTACACAGCGCCATCTAGTCCCAAATTAAGCGCAAAGCTTGTGTTATGGGAACTAGACAACTGATAAATGTACGAAATTTTTTTTTTTGTAATTACATACTTATAATACATAGAAAACACCCAGACCAAGACAAACGGACATGTTCATGCACACAAATGTTTGTCTTGTGCGGGAATCGAACCCGCGACCTCGGAGTCAAAGTGGCCACTGCTAACCATTCGACCACCGAGCTCGTCAATATTAATAAGTAAAAGTATATATTGTTGTAAACTTGTTGTTCAATTGCGAAATAAAATACTCTATTCAATTTAAGTCGACTGTGACTCGATGCGTCGAAACATCGAACATATTTTGAAGGACGTTTACGTTTCATACATCATTGATTTCGCCAATCACAACAGCATTTTTATTGCTGCATTCCACGACAACATGAAACATTTGAAATTTCACTCAATCACCTTCGCTTTAAAGTTTAAAATCAATTGTCGAGCATTCAATTTTCTGAGATATACGAAACGTCATGGACGACTCGAAGTCAGAAAATGACAATGTGAGATATCCTTTGCCTTCCCAAGTTGTTTTACCGGCAGTTTTTACTATTGTAGTCTTTATGTTGAGTGTTTTTAAAGTAGAATTTAGTGTAGATTTTATTTGTCTGATTTTTTGAGATTTTTGTGAGAGTGGAGTGAGGTTTGATGGTCGGTTTTCGATGTCATTGCGAGCAGAATGGCAGAATAGATAACATCGATGTTTCGTCCTTTGTACGCTCACGTGTGGTCTATATTTGTACGTTTTATTGCCTCAGGAAATAGGTCGCGATTACTCGTGAAGTATTTATATATCGGCCAATTGTAAATATTGCATGATTTATAGGCAGCGATTACTTTAATGATGTTGATAACAGCAATAAATGCTTTATAAATATTAATACAGTTCACATTATACATAATGAAATCTAAGTGTTGAGAATAAGATTCAGAGACGAGTGCTTACTAGGGCGCTACCAGCTACTGTGGCGCTACCAGCCACAGCTGAATAAAAAAAAATAAGGTGGGACTATGTCCTGGCCGTGTGTTCTCTCTCATGTCCAAATGGCAGTGTTTCTCCATCCCCCGCACGCGATGTTCAATAGTAAGGACTATTGAACATCGCGTGCGCGTATTGAACATCCAATGATGTGATTGAATATTGGATGTAGACTCAGATCACAGCAAACAACAACCTTGTTTGCTGTGATCTGAGGATGTAGAGCATAGATTAAGAACTACAACGCCAAACTGTATCCCCCGATTTTGTTATCATTACATTTTTTAGATTGCCCCCGTCTGGTAGCAAATTTAAAGACATAATCACGTGAAAATTATATGTATTATTGTATTATCAGTCGCCCATACAGTAAGAAGTTATTATTTCAGCCTGTTGAGACTTGAGCTGCTGTGAGCTCAGTTTTGTAATCGTTCAAGATCACAATCTCTTTTTGCGTTCCTTTGTCGGCCACTAATCCTATTACTAAGACTAATGCGAGTTAGTGGTGCATTATAATCCGGCGACTGTCTTAAATCACTGACTCATTGGCATTCATTTCATAAGTTGATAATGTTAATATGGATATAAAAAGAGGCAAGTATCGTAAACGCACATAACGATTTTTTTTTGTAGTTAGTTCCCTTGGGAGTACAAGAATGCAATGAATCAGTCAGGAGAAGAGGGCAAATGCTGTTAAATTTCCTTAAAATGGAAGATCGTTCATTAAGAACAAGCTCTAGAGCAGTGTTTCCCATTTGCCGGGTCGCGACCCGGTACCGGTCCATCAAAATAAAATACCGGGTCGCAACATTCCCGCCTTGTTTTGAAAATAATACCTACTATCGATGGACCCATCGTGAATATTCGTACGATACCAAAATATGTAGTATTAATAAAACTTTTGTACTATTAATAAATTTGTATGTTTTAAAAGTATAAAGTGGGTCACGAAGGGGCAGTATGAAAATTACCGGGCCATGGCAGAACAATGTTTGGGAAACACTGCTCTAGAGGAAAGGGACCTGGCAAAGCCACGAGAAATGTGACTAGGAATGAGATCGACTTTATCATAACGGATAAAAGGCGGATATTTAGTAATGTCTCAGTGGTGGTAATAGGTTTGGTACTGGTAGCGATTACCAACTCGTACAAGGTAGGCAAAGAGCCCGATGTATGTAAAGGTAAAGGTAAAAAAAAACAAAGGTAAATACAATATAGGCAAAGAGTATGATGAAGTCGAATCTACGTCCAACTTTTCCTCAAATCACTCAAACTTCGGGACAGTTCCAACTGGAACTTCAAAACCGATTCAGTTCGTAGGAAACCACTGTAGACATGGACGAGGCATCAGATAGAGTAGGGAAAACGCTACACGAAGTTGGCATTAGACACTGTGGGCGGCAGCATAGAGTTCGAGAGACTAAATTCTTTAGCGATACTCTGGATCCTATGCTGAAACGACGAGAGGTAACAGCATCTGTTAGGGCTTCGACAGAGTATGCTGCTTTAAATAAGCAGATGAATTAGAAAGTAACAAATCTGGCAAGGAACACAGACCCCGACCGACGAAACATCGGTCAGGACGTAAGAGGGGGGGGGGGGGATAGACCGATCACAGACAGAGGGATATCCGACTCTCTGGATAGACCGATGAAAAAAAAGCAGTTGGATGCAGAAAGTGCATGAAGCTGTATAATATGGAGAAGGCATTGGGGAAGGCATTCGCTAAGAAATAGAGCTTTGTAAATTTCCAGGATATATAACTATTAGGATTTTAAAATTTGTCGTGTGAATTTTTATCTGTATCGAAAAAGGCAGTTCAAATCCAAATTTCTATACATTTTAAAAAGGTCAAAAAATTAGTTATTAAGAAGTGAGTTAGATTAAGGAGCACTAAATATACACACATAAAAAATATTTCCATCTATACCAATATTGACAAACAAAATTTTATTGCCTTTTAAGAAATTCCATCGTCATGTTACAAACGTGGGTGGCAGCCCTTACATAATCCCAGTAGAATTTACAGAATCAAAATAACAACAATTGATATTAAAAGCAATTTGTCACAGACGATGTAAAGCCGCGTCACACAGTTGCTGATGCGGTTTTATTTGCTTCTGCGCAGATCCGCGAGTCACGGTGACTTGCTATTTCTGACCTATCTTGGAACACAGTGTGACTACTAAACAGTATTCAAACCGCGTGGAAATATCTGATCTTATCTTTATAAGTGTCGAGATTTCAAAGATTATTATTTAAAGACTATTGATGATTATTAGATAATATAAAAAAAATCCTTAGTTAATTTAGGTTGGCACTTGATTACGCCTCCACCATGTTTAAATGTTTAGTTAAGGAGTCATTTTAGTCAAGAGACTTTTTGTTGTAGTCTAGATATTTATTTAAAGTACAATTATTGGTTAGTATAGATATAGTTAACTTCATCTTAACTAGTAAAATTACCTTTATTGCATCTCTTTTTCATAACTAGTAAAATGTCAACCTTTTTGCAGAAATAAATATAGAACGTATTAGTTGAATTTGTTATTATTGTAATAAACTGTGGCAAAAAAAATGCGATCTATACTTTGAACGGATTAATTTGAAGGTATTCAGTAATAATATCAGTATAATTTTGCGAGCTAGAGACTTTCTCTTTACGTGGCAAAATGTGAACTGACGAGCATTATCGATATATTGCTAAGTAAACTGACTAGACAGGAAATCTTCTATGCCTAAGTTTGTAGAGCCATCATGAGACGGTATCATGATTCGATTAGCTAACGAATAGCTAGATTAATTAGTTATATTCGATGTACAAAGATTTAAAGTTTGACCATGAGTGCATCGTTACATACAGATATCGGCGCAACGGAAAGCTTTAAAAAGTACGAATCATACGGTTCAATTATGTTTGCGTACTGTTTTACTTATGAGTACTATGCCTGACTCGTACAGGGCACCATCTTCGGGCATTATATGCAACATATAAAACTGGTAGCCTGTAATCTGAAGTGGATGATTTTAGTGTTATTGCACAACGATTTCTCATTTTCTGAGTGACTAAATTAAATTTTGATAGACAAGTTACAGTTAAGCTTACAAATACTCTGTACCCTATCACTGTTTCGCCAGAGCATCTTTCGCTAGTTGGCATGGTATACCACATGCAAGTGAGGTTGGCTTTGGCTGTACAAATCGTTGTGAGCAACTCCTCATGTTCTCCGCCAAGTGCCGGTTGATGCAGATATTTTTTTAATGTACACAATTTCAGAAACTAGGTACCTTTGGCATAGAAAATATTTAAAATAAATTTTAGAATTAGGGTATTTTTCTAAGCCAGGTGTTACAACGTCAGCATGATGATACAGTAATTACAAGCGCTGAATTATTTCGATATCTCTGTCGTCGATCAGATAAGAATTGCTCGACTTGGCGGGGGCACTGCCGTGCCGTGCCCCCAGATTAGAGTATTTCTATAATCATCCTCGCATGTAGATTTGCATGGCGTCAGGGCTTCGTCAACTCGTTTTCAGCAACGAAAGATTCGGCATCAACCCATAATCATCTCACTGTTGGGATACGGGGCTCCCGTCAATCGAAGGGATTTAGAGCGTTCTCCACCACGCTGCTCAACTGCCGGTTGGCGGAGGCCAGTGTTTCCAAGCCGCCTAAAGGTCACTGATTTGGCTTAACGACTGTTGTCAGTAATGACAACAGCCGGGACCGACGGATTATCGTGTCCTCCGAAGCATGGACAAACTCGAGATAAATAAACTCATCCATGATCAGACAGCGGTCGACGTTGCTTAACTTGCGCAACGACGCCATCGAGCTCCTCATTCATTCATTCAACGAAAGATTATTTACAGCAATTCATTTTTGAAATATTAAGTGGGTATACAGAATCGAATATGTTTTACAAAATATTCCATTTTAGCAAGCCAATGCATACCGCCATTGTAAATCTAGGATAATATTTTGAGTTCCCAATTAAAAATAAATGGACGTGGTGGTTGAATGGCTAGCAATGGCTACTTTGACCACAAGGTCGCGGGTTCGATCCCCGCACAAGACAAACATTTGTGTGGATGAACAATACCTAATGATTATGTCTGTTTGTCTTGGTGTGGGTGTTTTCTATGTACAATACCTATTATAAGGATGTATTTACAAAAAAAAAATGTAAGTACATTTATCAGTTGTCTAGTACCCATAGTACAAGCTTTGCGCTTAATTTGGGACTAGATGGCGCTGTGTAAATTGTCCAGAAATATTTATTTATTTGATCTACACTACTTTGCGTGCTTCCACCATCGGTTATTTCATGCAAACTACTGCCTACAAAAATACCGCAGCCTACTAACAATTCCTTTGATGATTGTTGTGTTCCTGTGAGTGAGTGAGGTCACCAGGAAGGAAGGAGTTGCTGCGTCGACAGTGTGAGTGGCGATATGCGAGCAATATTTCATTTCGCGAGCGTTTGTACAACTACGGTAATCGCTTCAGATAGGCGGGCCGTATGCTTGTTATGTCTTGTTTTTATGTGTGTTAAGTATGTGTATGCTTGTTATGTATTATACACGGCGTATGCGTGTTTTTTTTTTAAATTTGAGTCATACCATACAATACGTTTTAAAGGTACAGCTATGAGAAGGTGTGCTGCAGTTTATGGTTATTTCTTGAATGTCTTTCCTTACTTTTTCAAGTCAAAGCATTGCCTATATTCCGATCAGTCGGTTAATTTCATCGATCGGCGAAAGTAATAATCGCGTTAGTACTGAAATTGCTAACGTGCTACAAAATTCTAAACTCAGCTGTGCATAAAATGCACTTATTAACTGCACTAAAATATATACAATGTAATGTAGAGTCAATTACGGTGGTCCCATTAGAGATCGTAAAATGTTAACTGTTATAGCTCCCGGTACTTTGTGTTGTAATTTATTGGGAATTGCATCAATTCCACATCGGCACAGTAGATGTTTAGAACAGTATCTCAACTTTAACGTCCGCAAATCCCCTCCTGAGCATACTTGTTGTGAACAAAACGCAAAATGTTAATTACGCACAAAATGTAAAAAAAATCACGCACATAATATCAAAACACATAATGTATAATACTCAGAATGTGAAACAGGCAAAAATATTCGCCCACGTTCACATTGAGAGACCATATTGCGAGTGCGTTGAGGCAAGTAAGTGGGCAAAAGCTCCTTTTTTCTATTTAAATTTTGTGATACAAAACTGTTATGATTTTTTGTTTCAATATTGTCTTAGACCTCATATTTTAGGTGAATATAAGACATTTCATTAAATTTACGTAAATGAACGTCTTTTGCGATATGTACAGAATATGTATGTACCTATACATATTGCAGGAGACGTTTATTTAATTTATTTTGCGTGTGCATGTTTTGCGTTTTGTTTATTATGCTCTGGTATTGTTACCTACATGATTCTAATAGTACGCGCATTGTAAAGCACGCTTAAAATAGTAAATGCTTTGATTTTAGACATTTGCATAGAATCGGTGTACTGCTATTTAAGTTTACTGTGAACATCGGTATTTGTTCATTCAAGTTTTACGTAAACTATAAAAAACTATTCATTATCTAGTTGTACCATTTGTTTCCTATATTTTACGGTTGGCCTGTTGGTGTTTTTTGTTGTAATGGATTACTTTCTTTTCTATTTCATTTAACATTATTGCACATTAAGATATCGCTATTACGAGTTCGTTAGGATTATCTGTGGTTTTTTTTTATGAAAACAATGAACAAGCTAAATGATAATTTATGGTTTGATTCTGTGGTGGGTATAAGTAACTGACTTCCGAGTAGTCCGGTTGGGAAAGTAATTTTATCATCCAGGATACTGCAGTCAAGTAACTATTGGTTGTGTAAATTTGAATTGTTGTTGGCTACCACCTTTATACTTAAGGCAACCCCACCTGCAGACGTAAGGGGATGCTGCTGCAGACAAGGTGCCAGCGAGCGAAGAATCCTTGTATTATAACAGATTTTATATAGGCCATGTTGACCGCTTTACATCAGGCGGGCCGTATACTTGTTTATCAAACAGTGTGGTATAAATAAAACTCATGAGGAGGTGAGTTTGTGAGAATGTTTTGTGTTTTAACTGCTTTAGACTACATACTATCGTCAGACTATGGTTTAACTATGAGAAAACACAGTTAAACCATTTTTTTAATAGTTTCTGATAGAGTTTATTTCAATGTAGTCGCTATAGGTCCAAAATCTATAAATAGATGTAAAGAATAATGCGGCACATTTTTTCGTTGGTTAAATTCATTTGAAACTATTCGTGTTGAAAACGAGAATTACATCTAGCACAGTAACGAGTTATTCTCTATTACAATTCTACAGTACGACAGTATAAGTAATAGTACTACAGTACAATGTGTATAGATACTACCAAGTATGTTACATATTAAAAGTTACTGCCTGTTGAGATTAGGAGAGCTCCATCTTTAAATTATTTTAAATCAGCGTTGAGAATGGTCTTTGCCGAATCCTGATTTTAGGGACGACATTTTTTTTTATTTGTACCATCTTTATTGTACTCTTCCCCTATAATAATGTACAATTTATATCTATGGGTGGATATAAATAAATAAATATTGTCAGACAAATTACACAGCGCCATATAGCCCCAAAGTAAGCGAAGCTTCTGTTATGGGTACTAGACAACTGATAAACATGCGTAAATACATTTTTTTTTTGTAAATATATATGTACTTTGGTTCATAGAAAATACCCAAACCGAGAGAAACAGACATGTTCATGCACACAAATGTTTGTCCTATGTGGGATGTTGTTTGGTGTCGAAGCAGCGTCATTGCTGTATTAATGGGGCTAGGCGAGCGATATTTTATTTTGTAAACATTTACAGGCTACGTCTTCACATTAGGCAGGCACTTGTTTTTCATGCGACATAGTATAAAAATACTAAAAATATACAATGTCAATAAACAGTAAATTATAAAAACTGGTTGGATCTTTCGCTCATCGAATTCCCGTCAATCCCTTGCTGTGATCCTAGTAAACCCAAGAACGAAGTGCAGTAAATCAAAAAAATATTATTTGCACGCAGATTAGAGTTTAATACGGTTCATAAAGTTAACAATTTACGGTTAACTTCCTATCGTTCCATTAACGCGTTCTAGATAATTAAATTTTCTGGTTAAGCCTCGAAGGACCATAACTTGGCTGTTTACGACTTAGGCTATTGGATATTTTAATAAAAACCATTATTTACTTTGTGTTAAAAGGTTTCTATTAATTTATTGAGGTAGAGCTGGTTTCTACTGAGACGCTATTAATAAATTAATGTTATGCACGTGTAATAGTTTTATAAATGCAAGAAAGAAATTTGTATTTTTTATTGATTGGATATTTTTCATTTCTTTTTGGTTTATGACTATCTGTTATGTGACTTAGCATGCTTAATCATTATTTTAATAAAATCGTTATCCCGTAGGAATAAAGTTTTTCTCCGCGATTTTTTTTATGTGATAGGGGGGCAAACGAGCATATGGGTCACCTGGTGTATAGGAATCACCCCCGCCCATAGAGATCAGCAACACCAAGGGGTCGTCGGGGGGGCCGTTCCTTTACCAGATGTTTAGAGAAATAAAGACTCTGGTCTTGTATGTAATATGTAGTATGTAGCCTATGTTAAACTATTCTAGTAAAAATACTAGCCTCCTTACCACCATCTCTAATTGCGATTCAATAACTGAATAGAATGCTTATTCATACCAATGAATAAGCGACTCTATTTAATTTGAAATAGAGACGCTTATTCATTGGTATGAATAAGCTTTCTATTCAGTTATTGAATCGCAATAAGAGCTGGTGGTAAGAAGTAGATCCATCCATTGGTTTCCAGGTGAAAGAAGGACGAACATGATTTGATTTGATACCTGCCGCTGAGTTTCACTATCGTACAACACGCCATAAATTAAAATTTCATCCATATCATCGTCATAATTGGTGATCTACTACATCACGTTTCCTAGGACCTTTTATCCCACTAACGGTGAAATTGTGGCATCAACTTCCTTCAGCGGTATTTCCGAACAATTACGACATGGGAACCTTCATGAACAGAGGCCCTTTAAAGGTTGGCAACGGATCGGCGACCCCTTGGTGTTGCTGATCTCTATGGGCCGTGGCGATTGCTTTCCATCAGGTGACCCCCATGGTCGTTTGACACCCTCTCATATAAAAAAACACACCCCAAAGCCCGCCTAACTCAATGTCTGACGCTGTAGACTTTGATTTCATTTTATTACTAAAACATTACAATGTCTTCGCAAAATATTTGGCTTTTTTTGATATAGCAACATTCGTTTTGTAGTGAGACTCACCACGATCTTTAGAGCCAAAGCCAACCTCACCTGCACGTGGTGCACCCATTCGACTAGCGAAAGAGGCTCTGACGAAAGAGAGGTAGTGTAGAGCGTATTTGTAAGTTGCCCGAGTGAGGAACCTCCACCTCATAGAACACCGCAGCCAAGTAACAATTCCCTTGAGGGCTATTGTGTTCCTGCGAATGAATGAAGAAAGAAGTCACCAGAAAGGAAGGATTTGTCGCGATGGTAGCGGGGGTGGATATTTCATGATGCGAGCGTTAATATGGCTACGGTAATCGCTTCACATCAGGTGAGCCGTATGCTTGCCTGCCACCCGACATAGTATAAAAAAGCAACCCTACGAGGGTTGCTATATCTAAAAAAGCCAAATATTTCGGGCGCTACGTTCGACTTAATCCCGCATGTTAAATTTTATCTGTGTTTGTTTTCATAATTACACGCAACGGGGTGGGCAGGGGTGGGGGTGCAGGAGTCGTGAAGTGCTTTGATAAGACACCACTTAATTTGGGCACATATTGAAAATAAATTTGTTATCGGGAATAGAGTGGGGTTAAGTGTCATTTATTTTTAATGAGTTAAAAGTTAATGCTGAAAAAATAACGGAAAGGAAACTGTTACATAACATGTTATTTATTCAGACACGTTCAAATTAACTCTTAATTACGTTGTGTTGTCTATTTTAACTTACCATCCAAAAGAGTTAGTTTTAACCGTATTAACTCTAGGTATGTTAAAATAACCAATTAGTGAGGTATGATACAATAAGCATCAATGAACTGTTCAACATACTTGAATAGAATTCATACGTGAATGAAAAATAGTACCTACTTGCATATGTTTCTTCTATAACATTAATAATAGGAGTTCGCTGTGCACATATACCTACAATGCGATAGGAAATTCATCCCATGAATCTGCGTGCAGATCTGAATCATACAACAACTCCTTCCTTTCTGGTAACTTCTTTCTTCATTCATTCGCAGGAACACAATAGCCATTGTGTTCCTGCGAATGAATGAAGAAAGAAGTTACCAGAAAGGAAGGAGTTGTTGCGATGGTAGCGGGGGTGGATATTTCATGATGCGAGCGTTAATATGGCTACGGTAATCGCT
Organism: Hypsopygia costalis; assembly: GCA_937001555.2. Lineage (NCBI taxonomy): Eukaryota > Metazoa > Arthropoda > Insecta > Lepidoptera > Pyralidae > Hypsopygia > Hypsopygia costalis. The sequence continues at coordinate 1,696,902 of OW443333.2, read as the reverse complement.
TCACATCAGGTGAGCCGTATGCTTGCCTGCCACCCGACATAGTATAAAAAAGCAACCCTACGAGGGTTGCTATATCTAAAAAAGCCAAATATTTCGGGCGCTACGTTCGACTTAATCCCGCATGTTAAATTTTATCTGTGTTTGTTTTCATAATTACACGCAACGGGGTGGGCAGGGGTGGGGGTGCAGGAGTCGTGAAGTGCTTTGATAAGACACCACTTAATTTGGGCACATATTGAAAATAAATTTGTTATCGGGAATAGAGTGGGGTTAAGTGTCATTTATTTTTAATGAGTTAAAAGTTAATGCTGAAAAAATAACGGAAAGGAAACTGTTACATAACATGTTATTTATTCAGACACGTTCAAATTAACTCTTAATTACGTTGTGTTGTCTATTTTAACTTACCATCCAAAAGAGTTAGTTTTAACCGTATTAACTCTAGGTATGTTAAAATAACCAATTAGTGAGGTATGATACAATAAGCATCAATGAACTGTTCAACATACTTGAATAGAATTCATACGTGAATGAAAAATAGTACCTACTTGCATATGTTTCTTCTATAACATTAATAATAGGAGTTCGCTGTGCACATATACCTACAATGCGATAGGAAATTCATCCCATGAATCTGCGTGCAGATCTGAATCATAAGGATTACATCCAAAATGTCATACTGAACGCTTTCCGTAAACTTGGGCTCCTAAATAATGTTAGGAGTGTTTCACACCCGCACAACGACTGTCGCTTTACAAAACTGAAATCAGACCGTGTGTGAAATACTAATCGCAAATCTGGGGAGACACCGCTAAATATCCTATAATATAGATCCCCATGATTCATTGCAAAGGTGTTGGAACTCCATGGAGAAGTGCACTAAGTCACTTTTATCGATTATGTCACGACGAACGATCGGTAGAGCTCTACGACCTCCTCCTTCCATTTAAAAGAACTACAGTCCAAGCGTGCCCATTGTACAACTTACTACACAGTTGAAAACATCTACTCGCTAACTCACACCAAAAGGTTCAGCCAATTCTTTCTGTGCCGAACAGCTGACCGGTGGAATAGACTGCCCAACGCGGTGTATATCCTGCCCCATATCGGTTCGGTATTGGAGTCTCGAAAAAGAATTTGAAGAGGCCACCTTCTAGGCCGGCAGAGTGGACATGTAGTCGATGATAATAAATAGGTATTGGAAGTGTGTACTTATGAAATATGATAAACATTTTATGTGAAACGAAATTCTATAAAACAATTGTCTATAATACAATGTTGTTTTATAGACAATTTGTTACTCACTTCCAATAATTTCAACTCATAGATTGTTGGTACAAATATAATATTATTAATAGATTTTCATATCATAGAATAACAAATCACAAAGGTATTAGTTTTGAAAGAATGATCAATACATAGTAGACTCACTTGGAATGTTTTTTACTTACCTATAGATTTTTTTAATAAATGAAATACTCTTTTTCGATTTTCATATAATATTGTTTCGTTAATATAAAACTAATTACCAAGAAATTACATTTTGTCAAGTGAGAGCGACTCGTTTTCTGGAGGGGTCGAAGTTCTAACCTAACCTACGTTTTTATAGCAAGTCGTTTCTGATGGGGTCGCAGTTGTAACCTAACCTATTTTTCTGATAGCGGCTCGATCCTGATAGTCGCAGTTCTAACCTAACCTACTTTTCTAATAGCTAAAATTATGGATAACATAACGTCTATTTTTACATTTTCGTTGATATAAAATACTATGAAAAATACCGAACAAAGTAATTTCTGCGTTTTGATTAGATAATTAAATAATAATATGTGATATAAAACTATTTGAATTGTGTTTCTATGAATAAATGAAAAGCACAAATTGAAGCACAAGAAACAAATATTCTATGAAACATTTTCTGCGAAACGAAATTCTATGAAACTTCTGTGTGGGAAACAACCGCGGCCACTTTGACACATCTTACATTATTTTTTGCCTCCCGGTCCTTGCGGCCACTTTGACACTTACATTTTTCCAACTCAGTTCTTGACACATTATATATTTATGAATCGAAGTTCTATTTTACGTATGTTTTTATGTAGTTTTTTGGAATCTGTCTAGTCTTTTTTAGATGATCAAAAAAGTAAATTCAGTAATTACACTAATTACTATTGTCTTGTGCGGGATCGAACCCACTACCTGAAACACCATAGAACACATTGCTAGCCATTGCATCACCAGTGGCATACATATATTTACCAAGTATTGGTTTAATACAACTTAAAGCGATCCTAACAAATGTAATTTCCACACACCCACCGCGCGGCGGCCGTCACGGCCCGCTATCTACACTCACCATCTACACGTCTGTCTGTCCGTCGGTGTGTCCGAGCCGTGCTAGCTATTAATAATTCCAATATATTGCTTTTTCATCGACGCGCCTCGAGAATTCATGTTTTTAATTCACTCTAGTTTTAATTATTTTTAATTAGTGTGATTTTGTTAGACTAAAATGTCACTGTCACACAGAAATACTCTATATCTACAATCGAGATATAGACTAGTTCAGCCCCCTTACCACCATCTCTATTGCGATTCAATAACTGAATAGAATGCTTTTTTATACCAATGAATAAGCGACTCTATTCCATTCAAATGGAAGTAGCTTATTCATTGGTATAAATAAACATTCTATTCAGTTAATGAATCGGAATAGAGATGGTGGTAAGGGGGCTGTTAACATTATCAACACATATAATAAAACAGTAGGAACCGCGTGTCTGTACATTTGATAAAATTAACAAAAAATGGATGTGTGCGATAAAAAAAGAGTAACAGAACACAAAAAAGATTTTTTTCATTTTTTTGTCTGTCTGTCTGTCTGTATGTACTCGCTAATGATAAATATAATTTGACGGATCCAGTGGCTATTTTGACACTGGGTCGCGAGTTTGATTTCCGCGTATGACAAACATTTGTGTGTATGTCTATTTGTTTTGATCTAGGTGTTTTCTATATATTATTATACATATATGTATTTAAAAAAGACATATTTTCGGCATCAACCCATAACCCACCCACTGTCGGGATATGGGTCTCCCCTCAATCGAAGGGGTTTAGAGCGTACTCTACCACGCTGCTCAACTGCGGATTGGCGGAGGCCAGTGTTTTCAAGCCACCCAAAGGCCACTGATTTTGTTTAACGACTGTCATGTACTGACAACAGCCGGGTCCGTCGATTTAACGTGCCCTCCGAAGCGCGAAGTGTAAAAGAAATATTTATCAGTTATCTAATATCCATTATAGGTGCAAGCTTTGTTTAGTTTGGAAATAGTTGGCTGTGTGTAATTTGTCCAGAAATATTTATTTTTTATTTTATTTTAAAATAAACATTAGGTAGATATGGATGCTTTATACGCATTTATATGGTGGCAAACCGATTATAAAAACAAAAATTATAAAACACTACTTTTATCTACAAATACAATGAGGTGTTTTATGTCATTTATCAAACATTTAAAACACAACGAAATATTTACGCAAAAATACCAAACCAATGACAAATTTGCATAAAATTTTATTTGTCTTTATGGATGGTGTTTTATAATTTCTCTTTTTATAATCGTATGCGATTCAGTAGTGATATAGTTTCACAGTACTAGTCCTCTTAATTAAATACACAAATTGCTCATTTTAAGATATTTTATATTTAAATTAACCCTGAAGTGCACATTTCGAAACATACGTCGAAATGACGGTAAAAGACAATTTCCCAACAAAAACAATGGCTTGACAGCATGTCCTCTATTTCTAATAATATTTGAACGTCAAATCGCATGACAACATCTCAAATAGAACTGTAACTCTACATAATCATCGAAACATCTTTGAATATCAATCTTTAAGCCATTAGACTAATTAAATTTCGTATGTGTTAATTAATACTTACCAATCTACAAAACATCGAGATTGACACATCAGCATAACTCAATAAAAAGTTTAGAACAAGTCGGTTGTTCGTCAGCAGTCGATCAATTAGTTGTTTGTAAAGTGTTTCTGACAGTCTCGTACGGTGAGCGAGAGAGTGAGTGACATACGCTTGTCAAATTATTTGCTGGCACCGAGAGAGCGGCGCGGCGGCGCAAGTCTCAACCCTTGACCGCGCGACCTGGCCGCGCGACTGACGGCCAGTGTCATAACTGACATAAACTAGCACTATATATCAGTGTATTAATAAATATACTCATAGGGTTTGTATCGTTCATAAGTAACACTATAAAGCAGTGCCTAAGATTAATAGAAATGTGAAAAACATGGGACATTTCGACACTGTTACACAGAATAGATCCAACCGACAAACTATGCTAACTTGAGAGAATAGCGAGAAACTTTAAATTGAGTTTTATATATTCGCAACAGATTCTATGATTCTGTGATATATGCTTCCCAAAACTTATACTAAGTTATATTTTTATTCCTATTAAACTTTAAATAGCTTTAACTTAAAAGTAACAAAATTTCGGTTGGACCTATTCTGGATTGTTATGCAGAATACATTATGGCCCACTTATCACCATCTCTTATTGCGATTCAATAACTGAATAGAATGCTTATTCATACCAATGAATAAGCGACTCTATTTCAAATGGAAAAGAGTCGCATTCATTGGCATGAATTTGCATTTAATGCATCTATTCAATTATTGAATCGCAATAAGAGATGGTGGTGGAATAGAGGCGCTTATTCATTGGTATGAATAAGCAATCTATTCAATTATTGAATCGCAATAAGAGATGGTGGTGGAATAGAGTCGCTTATTCATTGGTATGAATAAGCAATCTATTCAATTATTGAATCGCAATAAGAGATGGTGGTGGAATAGAGGCGCTTATTCATTGGTATGAATAAGCAATCTATTCAATTACTGAATCGCAATAAGAGATGGTGGTAAGGGGGCAGGGTCCATTTGGTAGAGAAATTATTTCCCCGCCTCACATAGTGCTGTTTTGAACTATATGTTACATTATGAAATCGTCAAGTTAACAGGAATGTAAGTTTGTGGTGTGGAGAGCTACCTGTGAATTATGATTGGATAGTTCAAAGATTGGTTAATAATTAGCGTTTCTGTTAAAGACACCGGCGTGCATTTAATGGTACTACTGATCCAGTCACATGTTCGCTGTAATTTGAAGTTTATTAGTTAAATTAGCATACATTTGCACATTGTCTTTGATGCTTTCATGTCGGTTTTTGGAAAACAAGGTTTTGAAGAAAATGAGAAAAGGTGTGGGCCAATAAGGCGCACAATAAGGACACTACCAGATTGGAGAGGAGTGTTTTCAAAGATTTGATGTTGCATGCTGAGTCTAGCGGAGTACAAGTTGTGACAATGATTGTTTGGGGTGTAAGTGGTTCATCAACATCTTTGAACCAAAGTCAACTTCACCTGCACGCGGTACACCCTGCTGACTGACAAACGAAGCTCTGGCGAAAAGAGAGGTAGGGAGTGTAATTGTAAGCTACCCGACTGGGGAATGTACCTCCACCTCACAGAATATCGCAGCCAAATAACGATTCCCTTGAGGGTTGTTGTGTTCCTGCGAGTGAGTGAGGTCACCAGAAAGGAAGGAGATGCTGCGTTGGCAGCGGGGGTCGCGGCGCGCGAGCTATATTTTATGTTGCGAGCGTTAATATGGCTACGGTAACCGCTTCACATCAGGCGGGCCGTATGCTAGTCTGCCATCTGACGTAGTATAAAAAAAGACATATATGGAAGATACCTCTTTGCACATCTCCGTTATACAAGAGGAGATGGCTTTCCTTCACAACTAGTATGACAAAATTAGTCTAATCCTTAAGTTATCATTAATCCGGGGTCCTCCCGGCTATGCTGAACCCGGTTACCATCGGTTTTTTTTGCGAATATCAAACTTCAGCTTAGGTTTATGGTACCTACTTCTTTTATCTTAGCTGGTAGAAACTCTGGAGCTCTACTGACTAAGCTGAAGATGTTTTGTCAGTAACTAAAACGGAAGACTAATTTTTCCAATCAAAGTATTCGATGGTAATCGGTTTCGGCTTCGGCGGTAGGGTCCCAGGGGGCTAGCCAAATGGCAGTTTGCGAAGTAGAAAAGCGTAGCGGTCGCTAATTTGAACTGTGGAGCTCATACTAAAATGTTCGAATTGACAAATGTCACGTGATCTATCTAACGTTCGTTACGCTACGAATTACACTTGGCTAGGGGGCTGGTCGCATAGTCTAATCGGATCGTCTTGTTTATGTAGTTGAGATACTGTTAGTTGTAATATTTTAAACATATTTCACATCTAGGCACTTTTAATGCAGTTACCTTTATATCTGATTCTTTTATCTCCGAGTAATTTATTAGATTCTTTTTCTCGAAAAAATAATTGTTTATTTTCTTATTTTAACGCAGATGTCGTCAGTAGCAATAGTGGTTTTTGCTTATTTTTAATTCTGTATACGTGAATTACCGTAAAATGTATAGAAGGATATACTACAGTATGACGAGCCCGGTGATCGAATAGCTAGCAATGGCCACTTTGACTCTGGGGTCGCGTGTTCGATCCTCGCACAACAAACATTTGTGTGCATGAATATGTCTGTTTGTCTTGGTCCGAGTGTTTTCTATGTATTGTATGTACGTATTTACAAAAATAATGTTTTTAGTATAATATCAGTTATCAAGAACTCATCGTACAAGCTTTGCTTAGTTTAAGACTAGATAGCAGTTTGTTATTTGCCCAGGAATAGTTGTATTTTAATGTGATTATGCAAAATCTTTACTTATCTGTATCCACTAGATATACCTAATTAATTTTATAATTAAGGCATAAGAATGATACTCATTTTTACAAGGTTATAGTTAGGTTAACCGCGGTTTCTGTAATCAAATCTTGCATGTTAAATTTGATCCACTTTCTGGTGCCCGCTTGAGCAGTAACTTGGCACACTCGTTTGGTTCCCGTGACAATTAAAAATTACTTAAATGCCCCCATTTCTAATACAAAATTGCGGCCGCTAAAAATGGCGATTCATTAATTCTACATTAGTCCATAAGGTATGGATAATTATGTCAATATCAAATGAAATAGCTGGATGAGTAAGTAATAAATACAGTAGGTAAATGTATATACATAACATTTTTCAGTTGATTTTATTAGGTATGGACTCATAAAAGCATGTTTCAAAAAATAACTTTTTTGGTTTATTCTTGTTTTTATTTGTTGTTATAAATTATAAATAAATATTGAATAAAAATAAATATTAACTTATGTTCTTATATTTGTTATGTTGACATGGTATTTAAATATGGTATAATTTTGATTTTATGACTAATTTTATGGATTTTATGAATTTGGCAATTGTTACATAATGACATTTAATGTTATAGTTTTTTATTTTACTTCTTTTTATGACAAAGGTTATGTATAACTGTATAGCAGAAAATAACATTTTTTTTTATTAATATTATGATTATAATTTTTATAATAAATTTCATGATAACATATAATTATGTGATTAAGTATTGCTACACTGTCGCATTGGGCTAAAAGGCCTGTAAAGATAATTGTGTAGGTATGTGGGGGAATAAATAAATAAATAAATTTTATTGTTAGTTATAGAAACATTGTTCTTGTATTTAGGCGTAAATTACATAAACACATTATTAATATAAACATATATAGGTACCTAATAAAAAATAATAGGTTTTGCAAACTCTATTATGTTGCATATCAAATGATAGGTAGGTATCTACGAGTAGGTAAGGTATGAGGATCTCAAGCATTTTTTTTTTAAATAAATAGTTTTAAAGTCTAAGAAAATAGACGAATGTTTACTAGTCCCCTAAATTTATAGATATCTAATGGAAATTTGCAATATCATTAGCAGTATCTATAAATATTACGTTAGGTTAGTTAGGAAATATAAATAAATCCAGCATTAATCTCAATCAAAGAAAAAAAATAAGTTGATCGACGAGCCGAGATGTAGCCGCAGAAGGGCAGAAGTATGAACTCGTGGCGATGCGTCGCCACTCACCAACAGTTTTCCTGGCCCGCCGTATTAGATATTTGATATAAAAACACTAATGCAGAAGTATAATATAAGCGTAATGAAGTCCTATATAAATACATTATCTCAATAGAAGTAATTAGTGTGGCGGTGTACGCTCTAAACGTCTTTTATTGAAGGGAAACTCGTATCCCTACGAGTATATCCCGTATGAGTAGTTATAAGGTTGTTGAGGACTAACTTGTGAGAGACGGTAAGACCGCCTTAGTTCAGGCACTAGTATGAATCCCTTTGAAATATCTCAAGGGTTAATAACGTTGGTCACGCACCAAATTAACCTGTGTTACTGTCTCTACTCGTCATATTTATTAATTTATCGATAGAAGCACATCACTAATTTTTTTTTTAGTTTATGAAAATGAAAACAAGTAGGTAGGTATTTTGTCTTGTTAATCGTCTTTCGGTCGACTTTTTGTCTTTCTAATCTTTCTTTACATTAGAAATCTTTCAATTCTATTTATTTGATAATGAAGTTGTCTTACATAAAAGTCTATTGAAATTATGTATAGCAGGATAATGGATAATGCACCTCCCCAACCCGTCTGGCCAGCGTGGGGAGTGTAGGCCAAATCCTCCTTCTGTGTGGGACGGACGAGAGAGGGTCGTGCTCCTGTAGTGGAGACTAAAATGACCTGATGATGATGATGATGAGGATAATGCTAATATTTTAAATTCAACAAAAATTTAAACACCCGAAAAACTTTTAGTTTCTTGAAGTGACATAAGTGCCTAAGTTATGACGTTAAGTATGTATAAACTTTATATCGTTAAAAATACGATTAGGTATATTTTTTGTCCCTGAGCACCATTAGTTGAAGCATCTTAATTAGGATTAACTTATTGAACCAGTTTATAGTAAGCTCAATTAAGTGACACAATTTAAGATTAAAGCCTGTTTATTTATTCCTGAATGTCTATGAGCTGCCATCTATCTACCAGATCCTAGGTAAATTTCAATAAAAAAAAACGAATAGTGTCGTGGGACACCAGATAGGAACGAAGTTCCTTATTATAAAAATATTAATTTCAAGTTCTATTCGAGGTATCAAGTAGGTTAATAATTATTCGGGTATACATACCTACGTTTCTTATAATTATTATATATAAATTATTATTATTATTTATGTATAATTGTTTTATAAATAAATTATAAAACAATTATACCTACATAGTGTATATGCGTTTAAGGTAGTATACCTAATACTTTCACTTTTGACCACCAGATGGTGTAATTATCGAATGATATAATAATAATAGCAAACTGCAATAATAATAACAGTCATTAAGTAGACTATACATTAGACACTGTATAGCTATCATACATAGACTATACATAAAAATCTTACGGTTTTTTTTAACGTTACGGGCGTTTTTTGCTGGCTAGGTTACCGCAACGCCCCATAAGGAACTTCGTTCCAAAAAGATAACTTTATCTCAAGTTTAGATTAGTGGTGTATAGATCTCACTTACCGGCTGGTTTAGGAACATTCCTTTTCACCTGCATCCACTTATACGTTGGCACGGCCGCGTGGGACGCGTGAGGCTGGTGGCCGGTTGGTAGATGCCCGTGGGCCCCGACACAGTCACCCTCTCTCGGGTAAGCCTCCCGCAACCCTCCGAACTCCTCCTTTGGCTGATAATGCTCGAACTCCGCACAGGGCAGCGGCGAGCCCGTGTGAGTGTACTGCATCGACGAATCATCCACAAAGTGCATGTTATATTTCGTCTCCAAGTAATGATTGTCCAATTTGTGGTCATGTATATGCATCTCCTCAGGTCTGGGAACCTCCTCTCTATGTTTGAAAGGTTCTGGGTGAGGAGGGAGCGAGTGCAAAGGATAGTTTTGCTGCAGCTCTCCATAGTCCAAATTGGTATAGCACAATCCTGTATCAGTACTTATCACTGGCGTCGGTGGGTGCTCGTGTGTCGGCTGCCCGTGCAGCATCGGCTCGTAGTAGTGCGAGGGCTCGTAGTAACCTTCATTGTAGCCCTCGTATGGTGGCTGGTAAGCTGCGCCCTGCTGATAGTACTCCGCGCTTCCGTACCCGTTTTGTTGGTTGTTGTACATCCCGACGTCCATAGTCATCATGTTTGTCACGATCACCGTGTCTATCGATAATGACAACCGTTTCTTACATCACACACATCACTACGGCGGTTCGATCAAAGAGCGTGCGCGGCGGCTAGAGGCGTCCCGGGATTTCGTTTCGTTCGAAATTTAAACGGGCTAGTGCCGCGCCGTGTTTATCGACCACGCGCCCGCACCTCAGGTGTGCCGACGAACACTGATCGCGGCGCGTCCACCGTGCCTTAATTTTTCTTAACCACACCTAAAACTTTAATTCTCCATCCTCGTCAGACACGTTCGAAGCGCGACGGTGCGATAGAGACGGGGTTATCTCTACCAGTTTTAACGATACGGCTCTGATAAGGTACGAAACGTGATTTTTCAAATGCAAAGACGCAGAAAACTGTCACGGTGGATGGGTTTATTATGAAATTCCTCTGAGGTCAGTCGCGAGAGTAAACTGGAGGTATGACGGGCAGGTAGAGCGATGCACTGGTAACTTTTTGTTGCGATGGGCGGAGTTATGTTATCGGGTGGAGCTTAAGGGATTCCGTCGGCCAATCCGCTGGTTGTGTTAAGTTCTCCATTTTATATTGGTCGCAGCGAGATAATAGTGCGAATCTGGGAGGCTGGAGGCGAGCGGATGTTTTTTTATTTGCTCTGTGCGGAGCTGAATGGTCCTCGGCTGTCCGTTCTCTCTGAATGCCTTAATTTATCCCCCTGACGTAAATCGATTTCAAGGTGTTAACAGTTGCTTTTTTCCTTCGGTCCACGTTTGCAGCTGCGCATTATCTTTGTTATGTAGTAGTAGGTTACTTATATAAACCTGGAGACGACGTTTCACATTGACAGCCGAATAATTTCTTATTATAATAATAATGCATAATATTGTTAACTATTCGGTACTCAATAGGTCGAGAGTAAAATGCAGCAAAACATTTGATGATTCAGTTTTATTTACTGCAATCATGACTAATTTGTTGAGCATATTTTGAATTGATTGATAAAAATGTAGCTTTTTAATATCTTAACTATAATTTATTTTTCACATGAATGTGTGTGTGTGCAGCATATAAAGTAAATACCAATTAACTTTTACCGAAACTTAATTTAGAGGCGATAAATTAACTAAAAAGGAAAATGATTTAAACATTAAAATATATTAATATTTCCCCTATAGTGTAGGGTGTAGGTAGGTAGGTACAGTAGGATCGTGTCTATTTTTTACACCTAGTCTACAAGGCTAGAAAAAGCAAATATACTCGTAAGTAACATACATAAGCTTTAAAAAACCTAAAATAATTCAGCCTCCATACATTTCTGAGCCTTTTTATAAGTGAAGTGGAGATAATCTGTACAAAATATAGGTCTTACTCTTGTCAATTATACGGCGGGAGCCAGACGACATGTTGAAATCGTTGCAAGTCGCATTGGGCATAGTAAGTAAGGGCAAGAGAGAACTACCAAGCGTTCAGACGATTTTACAATTCAACGATATTATTGAAAACGATGTGTTAGGTTTACGTATGTTTTAATCCCCATTAGTGTTATATATCACTTTATACCTATTCCTAATAGATACCTACTCACATAGCTAAGAAGGGAAGTCAAATTCCAAAAGCTTCTTAAGTAAGTACCTACTCCTACTAATTTCTGATTAAATTCGTTGTGAGTTCCAAGGCAGCTGTGGTCTTACCCCCGGGACTGCAATGGACTTCATTGTTCATTGCCCCCGTCCCGTATAAGTATATGTCAATTACAGGTTTACACAGCATTCTTAAAACTTTTTAAAATGTTAAGGAAAAATACCTATATGTCTGGTGAAGGCTCGTTGGCCAGATATACCTAAGTCGTCTTTTGTACCTAATATCGACATGATAAATAATAATAAATAAATAAATAAATAAATATTGTCAGACAAATTACACAGCGCCATCTAGCCCCAAAGTAAGCGAAGCTTGTGTTATGGGTACTAGACAACTGATAAACATACGTAAATACATTTTTTTTTTGTAAATACATACTTATGATACATAGAAAACACCCAGACCAAGACAAACAGACATGTTCATGCACACAAATGTTTGTCCTGTGTGGGAATCGAACCCACGAGCGTCGGTGTCGAAGCGGCGTCATTGACCGCTACGCCACCGATCTCGTCAAATATATGTCTATTGTCATGCCTTGAACAAAATAACAAACTGTAGATAATGAAACAAAACTCTACTTACTTACAACTTACAACACTACGCTTACACTATTGTAATGGTTAATTGGATAACCAATCAACCACCAAAAGGCTAATTCTCCTAGTTATTTTTCGATTGCAGAATGAAAGTTGACCAAATCGAGATTGAATTGTGAATTGACAAAAAAATATAGGTATGTATATCTACGATTTAATTAATTAATTATTATCAATTCTTTTTGTTGGTAACAATACATTCTTAGTTTGAATAATTCTCGGTCATATTTTGATGTAATCCCACTTAAATTAAACTTTGGAGTTTCATATTGTGATACGAGAATACCAAATTTGACATTTTGTGAGATCGAGACTGGATTGGACCTGAATTTTGACTACATTTTAATTACGAGAATTGCCCTTCTGAATAGCGTATCCTCTATTATTATATTTCTATGAGTGTAACAACATGAAAAAAGGAATAACAAATAACAAGAAATTAATATCCGAAATAAAAAAACCCGATTGGAAATACCTACTCTAATTTTCTTTTACGCGGACGCCATCTTTAATTGTCTCTCTCACGTCTGAAACAAATCTACATAATGACATCTCATATGGTGAAGTCAAGCGGTTTAGGCTGTAGAATGTGCCAAAAAATACACAATTGGTCCCTACGTATAAAGCGACATGTCAAAAATGGCCATTATTTTTAATTTCAAGCATGTCTGCATATACTACAATATAGTAATTAAATAGTATTATTATTGCACAAATGAGTTAATTTCATACTTTATAATTATATAAAATCAATTTTAAAAATAAAATGTTTTTTTTACCGATAATCAAACAATATAGCAATTTATGCAATAATACATAGGGACCTTCGACAAACATTATACACTCGAATAATAAATTTGTCTTGTTAATATTATAAAATGTGAAAGCATATGCTTGGATCTATTTGCTTGTTTGTTTATATTTGTAACTCAATCTCGCGTAAACTAATTGGATTTGCAAGTCCATGAGCTCCATGGCTGGTAGATACATATTATGTAATTTGGTCGGAAAAAGAGTATCTACACTTTATACCTATATACCTAGTAAATATACTACCAGTTATAGCTATTACTGAGTCCATTTTCAGAATTAAATAGACTTCTCTTACCTCGGTCTCACAGACGGCATGTTATCAAGTATGTAACAAATTTGTATCATTACTGCCGACGGGTTAGGAAACAGCACCATGCTAGAATGGTCTAAATTTCTTGGCAGTACCGTACTGCATAATGTCTGTTACTTACGTTATGTCAATTGCCAAAAGATTTGAACTACTGGAAGGCTGTGGAAAATTAATTCCAAAATGTACACTACTCTTATTTGTCGGAATTTTCGTTTGTCTTTCTGTCTATCAAATTAGATCTCTAAATGCGTTAAAACTACTGGGCATTTTATGAAATTTCATATGGTAATCGTTTATACATTGGAATCCTCATCAGCGTCTTTCCGTCCAGTATTGAACATATGCCTTCAAGATGCCTCCCCTAATTGCTTCCAATGAGTTCTGCTCCCAGTCTCTCATCTTCTGTTTCCCGGCCACTGAGGCAATATGTCATTAGCCCAGCGTGACTGCGGCCGACCCGGTTTTCGGCCGTCTGTTATGAGACTCCTTCACTCTTCGACTCCATCTACCATCGGTAATCGCATGAGGTATCCTGTTCGTTGTCAATTCCATTTGGAAATTCTGTTCCTAATATACTTACATTGGACAATATTACATATAATGTGTTCTTCCTTTTTACAATATCGGATCCTTTAAGCGAAGCATAAAGAAGCATCTTCCGGGCCAATCTTGGCAATGTCAACTGACAAGATACTAAGGTCTCTTGACCGTTACCGATGCAATCTGGGCTCCTCCTCTTGCTTAACATCAGGTGAAGTGGTGCTATTATGCTGAGCGATTATTAAAAAAAAAAAACCGGCCAAGTGCGAGTCGCACTCGCGCACGAAGGATTCCGTACTATCTATAAGTAAAAACGGCAAAAAAATCACGTTTGTTATACGGGAGCCCCTCTTAAGTATTTGTTTTATTTTTATTTAATTATTTCTTTTTAAAGTGAATACGTAGGTAACTAAATATTATGTGAGTATTTCAAGTGTCTACCTATTGCCGTTATCAATGCGAGCAAAAACGAGCAAAAAAAAAATCACGTTTGTTGTATATGGGAGTAATTTAATATTTATTTTATTCTGTTTTTTAGTACCTATTTGTTGTTATAGCGGCAACAGAAATACATCATCGGTGAAAATTTCAACTCTCTAACTATCACGGTTCATGAGATAGGTACAGCCTGGTGACAGACGGACGGACGGACGGACGGACAGCCTTAGTAACAGGGTTCCTTTTTACCCTTTGGGTACGGAACCCTAAAAATGGGGTGTGGCTGTATCATGGACACGGCCGTGTGTTGTTCGTAAATACGTTACATGTACTAAAATTATCTCAAAATGGCAGCGCTTCCCGCTCCACAGCACGCGATATTTCATAGTCCTTACTTAAAGTAATAAATTCTTTCAAAAACCGGTGCTGTAATTGAGTTTTGGATGGAGATAATAGATTTCTAGCTGCAACACCAAACTGGGGTCTTTAGTCGTTTCACACCGCAGCTGTTCGGACCGCGGTGCGAATCGCCCAACTGCTGATTTTGAATGGGGCCATTCACACCGCAGTGGTTGGAGTGGTATGAAAGACCCAAGGTATTTTTTGTAATGGGTCGATTCGGACCACGGGGCGAAACCAAGGATTCTAATTATTGATTTGTACAGATATACAAAAAGAGAACTGTTTTGTTCCCCACTGCGGTCCGAATCAGCCCATTACAAAAAGTTATTGGGCGATTCGCACCGCGGTGCAAAAAGATTCATTCAAAATGAACTCTTGGGCGATTCGCACCGCGGTCCGAACAGCTCGCGGTGTGAATCGACTAAAGACCCCCAAACTGTATCCCCCGATTTTGTTATCATTCGTTTTTTTGAACTGCCTCCTTAAGGAAGCAATTTCAAAGACGTATTCAAGTCAAAATGACGAGCTCGGTGGCGTAGCGGTCAATGACGCGGCTTCGACACCAACGCTCGTGGGTTCGATTCCCACATAGGACAAACATTTGTGTGCATGAACATGTCTGTTTGTCTTAGTCTGGGTGTTTTCTATGTATCATAAGTATGAATTTACAAAAAAAAAATGTATTTACGTATGTTTATCAGTTGTCTAGTACCCATAACACAAGCTTCGCTTCGCTTACTTTGGGGCTAGATGGCGCTGTGTAATTTGTCTGACAATATTTTATTTTAAAATCTGTAAAGAATATTTTTGTCTAGTTCTGTTCACGCAGACACGGACAAAAGCTAGTATTAAATAAATCCATCCAATTTATAACTACAAATACTTGTATGAAAATATATTTCTATATAAAATTTCTAGCGTCTTTCGACTCGACAAAAATATATTTTGCATTTGATATGATTCTTATTTCCGATACACAACAGTTGTTTTTGAGTGTCGCCGGTGTTATTTCATAAAATAATAGGCATTATAATGAGGTTGGACGTGTTAATGCTCAAGACGGAGGAGATAACGTGTACAGGTCCACTGGTGTCAATAGTGATGGACACATATCGATAGTAAATTGTTTTATAAACCAAATTTATGGAGATTTTTTTATAAAAAATACATAATGAAATATAGTCGCACCAGTACTAATATAATTAAGGGTAATAGTAGGGGTTTAAGGGCACAAACATATAACCGCGTCGCGGCGGCGCG
This sequence comes from Hypsopygia costalis, assembly GCA_937001555.2. Classification (NCBI taxonomy): domain Eukaryota; kingdom Metazoa; phylum Arthropoda; class Insecta; order Lepidoptera; family Pyralidae; genus Hypsopygia; species Hypsopygia costalis. The sequence goes on along the minus strand of OW443333.2, from coordinate 1,680,731 downwards.
CCGCAACGCAACGCTCCACCGAGCGTTGCGTTGCGGCGCCGCGAAACAAAGCGTTGCCATACAACATGGCAACCATTTTTTTGTGTTTTTTTAATGTTGTTGAATGTATGTAAGAAAAATAATCAAAAATGTTACATTTCCTTAACGTTAAAGTTTGATTAAACGCTTACTTTATGTTACTTTTTGTACACTATGTGCGGCGCAGTGTACCGCTAAATTCTGAGTTGCGGCCGGCGGCACTGCTGATTTTGGCGGTGCGGTGCCGCAACGCGGTTATGTATTTCGGCCCATAATAATACGGGTGTAATTGGTTTGTCAACATCTTTGAACCAAAGTCAACCTCATCTGTACGTGGTGCTCTCTGTTGACTGACAAATGAGGCTATGGCGAAAAGAGAGGTAGGACATAACGTATTTTTTAAACTGCTCGACTGGCGGAGTACCTCCACCACACAGAATACTGCAGCCCAATAACAATTCCTTTGAGGGTTTTTGTGTTTTTGCGAGGGAGTGTGGTCACCAGAAAAGAAGAAATTGCTGCGTTGGCAGCAGTGATGGTGGATATTTCGTGTTGCGAGCGTTAATATCACTACGGTAAACAACTACGTTTCTTATTAATAAATTTAGTTTGAATCAATCTTTAGAACTTTTTTATTTTTAGAAATTAATCAAGTAATTTATTTGAATGCTCAGCATATTTAAAGACCATAATTATATATTATATTATTACAACAAAAAGAACAATATCGATAAAAGTTAATCGATATTCACATCACTATCAGCCCTCGCTTGTTTTCAATTAAGTTGTCGAGTGCTGATTGCTGTTTCTTTCTCTCCTAGCAGCATACAGTTTTGCTGTCTTCTTCAGCCGCGCTAACGGAAGCAGTCCGGTTATGATCTAATGATTAATGGTGATAGGGGTTATTCGCTGGGCTCACGTTATGGGCCCATAGAGTAAACGAGGGATTGTCTTTGATTTTTTTTCTAACCATAAAGATTATCAAGTTGTCGTGCTACATGGATATTCAGTCGACATTTCGACGATGAATATTTTTTTGAACAATTGCTGATGATATACATATAGATTTAGGGTGTAATTGACTCGCTAATGCCCTATGAGTCTAAACCAGGCTCACCTACACGTGGTGTAATCTGCCGAACAACGAATGAGATTGTGGCAAAAGAAAGACCAGTCAATGACAATATGGTATACATCAATACGTTAATTCCATTACAGTTCATATGATTGCAACTAATTTACGTATTTAGTATGAAAGATGTAATACAAAGACGAGCTCGGTGGTCGAATGGCTAGCAATGGCTACTTTATCCGAGGTCGCGGGTTCGATCCCCGCACAAGACAAACATTTGTGTGCATGAACATGTCTGTTTGTCTTGGTCTGGGTGTTTTCTATTTAACTATTAAGTATAAGTGGATATGTATTTACAAAAAAAAAATGTATTTAATATACATTTATCAGTTGTCTAGTACCCATAGTTCAAGCTTTGCGCTTAATTTGGGACTAGATGGCGCTGTGTAAATTGTTCAGAAATATTTATCATTATAATGTTGGCAATACATCTCGATATATAAGGCTCGGAAGATAAGGCGTCATTTTTTTGTATGTTTTGTACCATAGGGCAGGCCGAAAAAAAAAGTACTCCAGCTTATGGAAAACCACAATCAAAATAATGTCTCTGTCAAAATTGTCAGGTGATTAGGACCTTAACAGGTAGATCCTACCTACTGCGCCATTTACAAACATTTGGCGCCAATAAATACTTCTGTTTTTTCAATGAGATAAGAGGCATTAAACAATATTATTATCATCATCATCATCATATTTTAATAACCCCTGTTATATGGTAATTACTAATTACATAATAATATTAGTAATTAAAATCTAAATGAAACTATTAAATATTTTTTTATACTTTAAACAAATGCCCACTTTATTTTTTAATAATCCGTCACAAACTTTAAAAGCGTTACACGTTACCTACATCAACTCCAAAGTGGACAAGTCTGGCTCCATTATTAATCAAGTGACACGTCACAACACTATGATATCGTTATTCATAATAACCCGTTCATTTGTACCCTACAATCGAAATTAAATCTTATTTCGTAAGCCATAAAATCTCCTTTTGCAAATAGGTTTACTGGTTGTGACAACGTTTTAGTGATGGGAACGCTATCGATAGCGTAACGAAATATCGACTTTAGTTACATTAAATTTAAGAGTCATTTTGGTATTAATTTAGTTTAATAGCATGTAAAATGATAGGCCATTGTTTTTATGTTGGAGGTATGAAGACATCGACTGTCAACTTGCTTTCATTGTCCGAAATGCGATAACACTGCCTTTCGTTAATGTTCTTCGGGTTTTTTCGTTAGATTATGATAAAGTGTTGTCATTAAGTGGGAGGAATGGTGGTGAATACACTGAGCAGTAGGGTTGGGGAGTGTACGAGTTTTATTTTAAAGCTAAATGAAACGTTTCCTTTTACGAGTGATATTGCTTACGATTGATCTAGCAAAAGAACTCGGAGAAGCCGACTCGAATGTAAACCTTCTTACCTTACCTACTCGGAAATCCCGTCTATTGTGTTTGAGTTGGGGTATAAGAGGTTCATCAACATCTTTGAACCAAAGCCAGCAGGGTGCACCACGTGCAGAGGAGCTGCAGGTACCCTGCTGACTGATAAACGAGACTCTGGTGTAAAGTGAGGTAGGACTTATTATAGCGTATTTTTTTAATCTGCCCGACTGGGCAAGTACCTTTAACCTTACAGAATACCGCAGCCAAATAACAATTCCCTTGAGGGTCAAATCAAATCAAAATATCTTTATTCTTTGGACTTTATAAAGCACTTAGAAACGTCATACAAATTAAATATAAGAACATATATCTAAATCATTACATTATTAATGATTTAGATACATGTTCTTATAGAACATTATATTATTTAGAGTACTAAATCCGCAGAGCTTAGATTCACTTTCATCACACTATCTTGAATGTGACAGTGAATTTAAGTGCCAGTTCCGGCGACGGGGCCTCTTGAGAAGAACTGGCAAGAAACTCAAGGCCGACTCTTTCAATTGCCAATATCGTTCATCATGTTTTCTTTTCTTTCAGTTGCTTCATCGTTTACTTTGAGACTACGAACATAAACCCCTTCGTTTGAAGGCAGACTCGTAGTCCAGCAGTGGGCTGAATATCTAAGGGTTGAGGACGAAACGATGAAGTAGTTGTATGGAGTGACTCGGGTGTTGTAGAATATTGCAACCAGGGTACGAAGTTAATTAGGTAGGGGGTTTATGCTGCAAATCTAGCGCCACTCAAGTAAAAAAATGTTATAAAAAACTGTGTTACCGATATTCGGTGTTGTTATTTGGCTGCCACCGAATCGACTACATCTACAAACTTGACTTACTGTGAACAACTTTAACAAAGCAGGTATTGGTTGCAATTATTTTTATCACCGCCAGTGGCTCGGGAATGCAATTAGCTTCAATTGAGCATTAGCATACGCCGTCGGGTGGCGTATCTGCATAGATACGTTGTGCGTGGACCAAATTAGTGTGTGGGAGGAGATACCTGCCTCGTGATCGTGATGTCTCTAGGATGTTGTTGTTAAGGCGATTATAGAACGCTAACTAGCGCCACCTATGAATAATCCCTACTAATAACATGAATGTGAGTTTGTTCGTTACTCTTTCATACTGAAACTACTGAACCGATCATCATAAAATTTTGTACACGTATTTTCAAAAGGAAGGATATAGGATACATTTCCTTTTTTAGGGTTCCGTACCCAAAGGGTAAAACGGGACCCTATTACTGAGGCTCCGCTGTCCGTTCGTCCGTCCGTCCGTCCGTCTGTCACCAGGCTGTATCTCATGAACCGTGATACTTAGACAGTTGATATTTTCACAGATGATGTATTTCTGTTGCCGCTATAACAACAAATACTAAAAAACAGAATAAAATAAATATGTAAGGGGACTCCCATACAACAAACGTGATGTTTTTGCTTGTTTTTGCTTGACATTGATAACAGCAACACATAGACGCTTGAAATATTCACAGAATATTTAGTTATATATTCACTTTAAAAATAAATAATTAAATTAAAATAAAATAAATATTTAAGGGGGCTCCCATACAACAAACGTGATTCTTTTGCCGTTTTTATAGATATTGGTACGGAACCCTTCGTGCGCGAGTCCGACTCGCACTTGGCCGGTTTTTATTTCAAAAGGTAAACACAGGCGAATCAAATTAACGAGGCTCTGACAGAAGAGAAGTAGGTAGGTGTATGGCATGTGCCCACAGTGCATATTGTAAGTTGCCCGACTGGGGAAGTGGGGAAGTAAGTTACCTCACAGAAGGAATACTATAGCCGAATAACAATTCTAGATCCCCGGACTTTTTCGTACTACTGAGGTGACAAATAAGCATACGATCCGCCTGATAAGCAGTTAACGCAGCCTATAAAAGCAAGCAACATTAGAGGCATCATTCACGCATTGTCGATCCTTTAAAAACCCTTCATGACTTTCTTGATGAAACCCACTTCTACTTCTACTGTAGCCTCCTGGGAAAACGCGATTTTGGCTCCAGTGTGTGAGGATGAATTCCCCGATGGAGGCCGGTGCGGTTATGGAAGGAAGCCGTGGCCATCATATCGAACAACTCCTCTGAACACAATCCATTTTATTAAAAACAAATTTAAAATTTTATTTTTAAATTTTTATGTGTTCAAACGGAGGCAAAGTCTTATCTCGCAAGTGAGCAAAGTTAAATTTATCACAACGGCCGCGGCAATGTGGTATTTTTACGTCACTACATTTCAAATGTACCGGAAAGGAATTGACAAATGTCTTACTAAAAACGGCTGCCTAGCGACATATTTATGAAAATCATTCATGAAAATTGTGTACCTATTTAGCAAACATACAGCAAATGTAATCGTAAGAGGATTTCGTTAATAATAAGTATCCTTATTGCAAATTGTGTGTAATAATAATAGAACAAGTATTGTGTAACAAAAACGGACTGCAATAATTGTCTGAAATAAAATAAAATGTATCTGAGTTAGAACCATAGTATAAGTAATAGTACTTTAGAACTTTAGAGATGTGCGTAAGAATACTTAATTGTCTTTCTATGTTTTTGTGATGATAATGTGAAAACGACTTTAAAATTGCTTCCATAGGGAGGCAATTATAAAAAGGGCGACACTTGCGTCTAACAAAAATTTGCACGTAAAATGTAAATAATTCGCAAACAGATCACTATATCGAAAAATGATCTTCCCACACTCCCAATGTTTCTAATATACCTATCCAACGACACCCCACACTATGGGGTAGGTGCAGAAAAAAAAATTCATCCCCATTTTACGTGTAGGGGAGGTACCCCGAAAAAAAAATATTTTTCATAATTTTATTCTACCACTTTGTCAGCATAGTTAATATGTGTCTACATGCCAAACTACAGCTTTCTAGTATCAAGCGTCTCTGAGCTAGGCCGCGGACGGACAGACGGACATGGCGAAACTATAACGGTTCCTTGTTTACTACAGAACCCTAAAAACGAATGATGACAAAATCGGGTGATACAGTTTGGTGTTGCAGCTACAAATCTATCATGTCCATCCAAAATTCAATCACACCACTGGATAGATAAAGGATCAAAGAATTTATTACGCTAAGTAAGGACTATGGAACATCCCGTGCGGGGAGGCGAAAACGCTGCCATTTTGAGGTAATTTTAGTGCATGTAACACGTATTCACGTACAACACACGGCCGTGACCATGCCAACACACAGCTACACCCCATTTTCATATTCGTTCGGGTTAGCGCTATTTTTATATTCATGTATTGGTATCAATATTACTCGTACGTACAGATTATATGAGCAATTCTCAATTTTTTTGTGAATGGGCCTTAAGCTGGTGTCCCTAATCTTTTAAAGAAGTTTGTGTTGTCGCCCGTAAACCGACATTACATTTTTTTTATAGCAGGACTAGCAAACCCGGCGAACTCCGTTTCGCCACCAGATGGCTTCAAGATTTTCCCGCTTTTCTTTTCAAATTTTTCCCTAATTTTCTTTGCTATAAACCTCACGGAGCCCGAGACCTTTCCAACGAATGCAAAACCGTGGAAATCGGTTCGTGCGTTCTGGAGTTATAGCGTCAGGAAGGAAAACCCGACTTATTTTTATATAGTAGATGAGTTTCAAATACGCGAGCGATATTTCATGTTGCAAACGCTTATACGCTACAATAACCGATTCACATCCAGCGGGCCACATGCTAGTTTGTCGCCTTTCATTGGACTGTAGAAAATAGTTTTGAATTAAATATTGCATACTTATGTAATGAATATAGTCTGAATTAACATTTAAAATACTTATTATCTCGCTACTGCTATTGCCAAAAGCCGTGAACAGAAGCTAGTATCGCATATACTTGTTGATTACACAAACACTTGTAATCTTTACCTACTTCGAAGACAGAGAAAACTATAGACAAATTGATAGTTGACATCCAATGATATTATATTTCTATAGATATGTCACTAAGCGTCAAAAACGAACACTCGAAAATTGAGTCCATTGCCTTACCTCATAATTGATTGAAATAAGTAAAAACGCCTTCTTCCTTTTCTAGAATGCAAAATTTATGTTCATAAAGTACCTACTTAAAGTACACAATAATAAATAATTGACTTTAACTTTTAAAACGTTATTTCATGAAAGGTTGATTTCATGTCGTTGTAAGAAAAAATAGCGCCATTTTAGCTTGGTGAGGAAAAGAGATAGCAAGTATATTAAATTGCTGATAAGGATGGCGATAGTCTATGTCCCAACTATGGTTGGGACATAGACTATCGCCATCCTTATCATAGCAACAACCATTTTCTGACGCAATTTAGTAAGGGTATGCCATATCTTTAGAAAATATGTAACATCATTGTTGCCATCCATAAGGGTAACTTCGCCATCATTATGTAAGAAAATGAGACAGATTGAACCCATTTTTTGATTTTTTTTTTAAATGTAAGCACAACAATGTGCTTACATTTAAAAAAAAATGTTAATGACCGCTCATTTTTTTATATGATTAAACTAACTACATAGCTATATAAAATCTCGACAATCTGTCTGTTTGCCACACCAAACCGATGTCTATACAACGTAGTATTATATGTCTATGCATATACCTATGTATCTGTTTATATTATATCATTGACGCATGTATTTACAAGCCGCCAATTAGTCACAGCTAATTAATCACCGCCTCTCAGTCACCGTGGTGACAGCTGTCAGTTTGACACATGTCACTTGACGTCACAAGGTCGGTCGGTTCAAGGGGAGGCTGTTTTCGCTTCCTATGGAATTTTTGGCGCCAAAGTTTGTCGGAAGTCTGAAAATTTTGTGTAGTAAACGACAGGTGTAAACATCAGATACCATTTCAGAGAATCAGCTTAGCAACTTATATTTAGAAATTCAGTTTAAAACAGCGCAGTTGCCAAGAGAATAATCAGTCCTGACATCGCGTAAACAGAGTACCTACCAAGTTAAAAAGTATCATAACAGTAAATCCCGAACATATTCTATAGGTATGTCAAATTTCGTCCAAATCCGTGCAGTCGGTTAAATGTGGTAGAGTAACAAACATATTATACCGTCTGTCCACTAGGATCCACTATCTCGATCCACTTGTGGATCCTCGGATTTACACTACTTGAATCCACATGTGGATCCTTTATATATACTTTATATATACATCCTCACAAACTTTCACATAATAATATTAGTAGGTGACTTTTTGGTGCGAATTTGATGAGCGCGGCTGTACTTCTAAACAAATTTTCATAATTTAATATTGATTTATATTAGAGATAGTGTACTATGGTGCAAAAGATCCGTTATTGTCACGAGAACCAAACGAATATGCCAAATTTCAGCTCAATCGGACACTGGGACGTGAATAAAATTAACTTGCATGATTTGATTAAAGACGCCATGGTAATCTAAATAAAAGCAGGTAAAAACCTAATTTATTCTCTCCGCCATCCTTGGACCATGAAGTATTTTACTCAGTCAAGGTAACCGCTTTACATCAAGCCGGCCGTATGCATGTTTGACAATTGGCGGGGTGCGGGGTTAAAAATAAGATCGACTCATCCGTAGAACATAGTCCGATGGGATCTTGGAACAATAAAAATAAAGTTTAAAAAACTAAAACCCGACTACTAAAAACACCCTCTAAAAAGTACGAAACAAGAAAATAGTCTCCGCTTCAATTATTATGTACATACTATAAAACAATTAGCGACTTATAAATAAATAACTTACTTACACATAGTATATTTCAACGTAGTTTTTTATACATCATACTGATAGAGATATGTTTAAAGGAAGCCGTGGTCGTATGCCACTTTGATTTAATTTCATTATTATAATGAATCTGTTTTGCTACAGTAGGTGGCATACGACCACGGCTATCCTTTAAACATATCTCTATCAGTATGATGTATAAAAAACTACATTGAAATATACTATGTGTAAGTAAGTTATTTATTTATAAGTCGCTAATTGTTTTATAGTATGTACATAATAATTGAAGCGGAGACTATTTTCTTGTTTCGTACTTTTTAGAGGGTGTTTTTAGTAGTCGGGTTTTAGTTTTTTAAACTTTATTTTTATTTAACTTATTTTGGAGTTATGTTAATTCGTGTTAGATATAATTATTATGCAGAGCAGACTCATATAGCAGTTAAGGTTTTATTGTTTCATGTATTCAAGTAGATAGTAAACTTCCACGCCATTTATAAATTGAATGCCTGAATTTATAAATTCTTGCAATTATCAGGTGATTGCAAGCAAACCTGTGTGCAACAGCTAATAATATTTATATATTTGAAATGTGCTAACAAAGCTCTTTCATTTGATACCCCACACGACACCGTCAAGAAAAAATATTTTTTTACTTCTTTTCTTTATGTTCCCTAGAGGGCGCTGTAGCAATTTTAACGTGACGTCATGTAGCCTATAACCAGCGGACGATCAAGAGGCTTCCAACGACACCTCATTTGTCTAATTATGATAACTAGTTTAGAAGTTATGAGGGAACAGATGAACATCCATAGCCACATACATACATACATACATACATACAGGTCAAAATCATAACCCTCCTTTTTGCTTCGCCGTAGTCGGGTAAAAACAATGAAATAGCTAGACGAGATAAGGATATTTTTTAAATATTTCTGGACAATTTACACAGCGCCATCTAGTCCCACATTAAGCGTAAAGCTTGTACTATATAAGTATATAAATATAAGTAAGCATTAGACATAATTTTTAACAAAAAAGAACCGACTACAGACATTACTCTACATTTTTGTATATGTACAGGCTGATCATGATGAATAAAAAAAAGGCTTGGTTGACTGTTTTACGTTTTCATACAATTAGAAGCATAACGACTACTTCAGAAAACCTCCAAACACGTAGTCGCACGCGCCGTGGCCTTCCCGGACTCCCAAAGCCTTCGTAGAGGTGACGAAGTCTGAAACGAACGCAGGTCTTCAGTAACACGATTACAAGATGACGACGAACGAACCGCTTGAGGAATTTGCTTACCAATGCAAAGTCAAAGTCAAAGTCAAAGTCAAAGTCAAAATATCTCCAGCTTAGGCGTGGAACCGCAAATGCGCGACGTACGAACTGGGTGCTTTTGGTTGGAGAGACGCTTCGACCAGGAAAAAAGGGCGGTTCTCTTGGCGGACCGGTTTTGTTGTCTCCACGAATCCCCACTCCAAACCAATATCGAACGTTCTCGAAACTTAAAAATACCTCCACTAATACATAAAGTGATATGCATCGACCGCCATCCCAAACGAAAAAGTAGGCATATCTAATATGAGACCAATCTGGAAGTATACTCTTTTAAATAAAAAAAGTTTTTGTATATCGGTTTATAAATCACGGAGTAATTAAGTAACAAACATAAAAAAAAATACAGCCGAATTGAGAACCTTCTCCTTTTTCGGAGTCGGTTAAAAACAGAAGCGATTGATAACATCGGCAGCGTTTGAAGAAACAAAACGTAAATCAATACTAATGCTTCATATCAACAACAGATAGGAACAGCAGATACCTACTACAACACATACCTACTATTAGATTGCTATTAGATAGTACTCTAATACGATTACAAATATTTCGACCATAGTACAAAAGATTTTTCACACTAGGTTTTTTTATATATTTGACGAGCTCGGTGGCGTAGCGGTCAATGACGCGGCTTCGACACCAACGCTCGTGGGTTCGATTCCCACATAGGACAAACATTTTTGTGCATGAACATGTTTGTTTGTCTGGGTGTTTTCTATGTATCTTAGGTATGTATTTACAAAAAAAAATGTATTTACGTATGTTTATCAGTTGTCTAGTACCCATAACACAAGCTTCACTTACTTTGGGTCTAGATGGCGCTGTGTAATTTGTCTGACAATATTTATTTATTATATATTTTTTTCTATATATTGAGAAGGAGGGGGGGGGGGGGGAACCAGCATGTGTGGGTCGCCTGATGGAAAGCAATCACCACCGCCCATGGAGATTAGCACCACCAATGGGTCGCCGATCCGTTGCCAGCCCATACATATGGGGTGTAAGTGGTTGATCAACACCTTTGAACCAAAGCCAACTTCACCTGCACGCGGTGTACCCTGCTGACTGACAAACGAAGCTCTGGCGAAAAGACAGGTAGCTTAATTGTAAGCTACCCGACTGGGGAATGTACCTCCACCTCACAGAATGCCGCAGTCAAATAACAATTCCCTTGAGGGTTGTTGTGTTCCTGCGAGTGAGTGAGGTCACCAGAAAGGAAGGAAATGCTGCGTTGGCAGCGGGGGTGGCGGCGCGCGAGCGATATTTTATGTTGCGAGCGTTAATATGGCTACGGCAATCGCTCCACATCAGGCATGCCGTATGCTTGTCTGCCACCCGAAATAGTATAAAAAAAAAGAAAAAAAAAGCTCCTTTCTTTCTTTCTGGTGACTTCACTCACTCGCAGGGACACAGTAACCCTCAAGGGAATTGTTTATTGACTGCTGTATTCTGTGAGGTGGAGTTACTTCCCCAGTCGGGCAGCAAAAAAAATACGCTTTGACCTAACTCTCTTTTCGCCTGTCTCGTTTTAAGACAAGAAATTTGTAAAATACGTCTGTAGCATTCATATTCCGCGCTCGGTGGCCGAATGGTTAGCAATGGCCACTTTGACTCCGAGGTCGCGGGTTCGATTCCCGCACAAGACAAACATTTGTGTGCATGAACATGTCTGTTTGCCTTGGTCTGGGTGTTTTCTATGTATTATAAGTATGTATTTAAAAAAAAAAAAATGTATTTAAGTACATTTATCAGTTGTCTAGTACCCATAACACAAGCTTTGTGCTTAATTTGGGACTAGATCACGCTGTGTAAATTGTCCAGAAATATTTATTTATTTATGCTATGTACAATTTCTTTGCAAAAAGTCTCTTCTATTCCATTCTGCGGCGGTTTAAATTGAGTCTTACATTTGCTTTATATTAGTAAAAAAAATGATGACGTTATTTGATTTATCGACTACCATAACTCAGCACCTCGCAATCAGTAATTAATTTATAGCCCATAAGACCCCCCAAGTGAGCTCCCATAGTATCTCTCACCTTGTCCTCGCAGCCTTCCCACGGCGGACTTACGCCGTGTTTATGGTTTTACGACGTCGATTATAGGACAAAGGCGCCGCAGTACTTGATAACTGATAAGCTGATAGCACTTGTTCCTTTATTGATTCCTTCAAAACAATCACGACTACCTGATGGGAGATAATTGCGTGATTTTTAAAGGTATTTCGTTATCTATTACGTAGAGCGAGTACTTAGTGTTGTGTGAACACTAGCAGCTGTGTCGCAGCTCCGTTTGATTAGATTATATTATATTACCTAACCGAGCAACATAGCTGTAAAAAAAACATGGAAAAAGAATTAAATATGAAATAATTAAATGGTATGAATGGTAATTAAAATGGAGGAGCTCGATGGCGCCGTTGCGCGTGGCAGTCTAATCGATTACGCAAGTCAAGCATCGTCGACCGTAGCCTGTCCATGGATGGGTCTATTTATGTCGAGCTTCTCCGTGCAGCAGCTAATGGCAACAGCCGGGACCGACAGCTTAGCGTTCCCTCCACGTTAAGCCGCCGTCGTCGATCCCGGCTATTGTCATTAGATGACCTTTAAGCGGCTTGAAAATACTAACGTCCGCTAACCCGCAGTTAAGCGGCGTGGTGGAGTACGCTCTAAACCCTTTCGATTGAGGGGAGTCCCGTATACCAGCAGTGGAATGAATAACGATTGACGACGACGACAATCTTTTTTTCAATTCTTCAGTACCTACGTGTGGTTATCGTATTGAATTGGCTTGTAAAAAACAAATTAGGAATTTATGTCGCTCTAAACAGTCGTTGACCAATATTAACTGCTGCAATTTAGTATTTTACTACTAAAATTTATTTAGCAAATTTCATAGCAAACCTCAATTCTATTTACCTAACAACCCTCAACTATTATATTCTATTTAGGTACCTACAACCAACAGATATTTACATCAAGCAGCGATCTCAGAAAGTTACCGTTGTCCCACCGTTCCCGGGTAAGACGAATGGTCCCGCCGGCGCGCACGACACGTCCCCCGGGACGTTGCCCGACTTTCAGGAGGTTGGGGACAGTTTATTGTCTCGTACGTAAACTTACTACCTTTTTTGTAGGTAGAAATTTGGAATAATAAATAAATAAATATCTCTGAATAATTTACACAGCGCCATCTAGTCCCTAATTAAGCGCAAAGCTTGTACTATGGGTACTAGATAACTGATAATATACATTTTATTTTTGTAAATACATACATATAATACATAGAAAACACCTAGACCAAGACAAACAGACATGTTCATGCACACAAATATTTGTCTTGTGCGGGAATCGAACCCGCGACCTCGGTGTCAAAGTGGCCTTTGCTGACCATTCGACCACCGAGCTCGTCGAGTAGAAGAATAATATTATTGATTGTAAAGTTTTCGGTAACCGTGCATATTAAGAACATACTTATTAAAAAAAGAACTGTCTCTGGGAGGAAATCCTAGAATGGAACCTAGTCTGCTATTGATAATCATCATCATCAGTCTGTATCTACCCACTGCTGGATATAGGCCTTCCCCAATGCTTTCCACAATATATTATGCGCTCGTCCGCTTTCCGCATCCACCGCACCGCTACCAGCAGTACCAGCCATCCATTTGAGTTCATCGGCCCATCTAGAGGTGCCCTACGCATCGTTGCCCAATACGTGGCTTCCACTGAAGGGTGTAATTGGAAGGGTGGAATGAGGGGTGTAAGTGGTTCATCAAGATGACCAGCAAACGAAGCTCTTGCGAAAAGAGAGGTAGGAAGCGTAATTGTAAGCTACCCGACTGGGGAATGTACCTCCATCTCACAGAATACCGCAGCCAAAAACAATTTCCTTGAGGGTTGTTGTGTCGAGTGAGTGGGATCACCAGAAAGAAAGGAAGGAGATGCTGCGTTGGCAGCGGGGGTGGCGGCGCGCGAGCTATATTTTATGTTGCGAGCGTTAATACGGCTACTGTAACCGCTTCACATCAGGCGGGCCGTATGCTTGTCTGCAATCCGAAATAGTATAAAAAAAAAAGAGTTTCCTCCCCCATCTGCCATCGCTGACTCGGCAGATGTGGCCAGCCCACTGCTACTTCAACTTGCTAACTCTGAGAGCTATGTCGACCATTTTAGCAATTTTCCAAATTATTATCACTATAATAATTTAGAAAATTCCATCAATCTGCCTTTAGCTCGACTCGGTTATAATTTAACATCTGTTAACCTAGCGAGAACAAAAGCTTTATCCAACTAAAAGATCTACATTACGACGAAGCGTTCGACGTTCCCCTTTTAGATGCTCCGATGATATTAAAAATACGGCTGGAAGTGGCTGGATGCGGAAGACGGAGGCTCGCATTGGGGAAGTCCGGCCCCCTACCACCATCTCTTATTGCGATTCAATAACTTAGAATAGAGACGCTTATTCATTGGTATGAATAAGCATTCTATTCAGTTATCGAATCGCAATATGGTGGTAAGGGGGCTGTATCCAGCAGTGGGTAGATACAGGATGATGATGACATTATGAAGATGATTGTACCACGTGAAGTCACGTGTAGGCTATCGACGCGTTATCGTAATCGGGTGACGTACTTCCGCAACAAGTTCTTCCTGCAATGCACCACAGTATAGACATTGTGGTAAGGTTAAAGACCTCGGGAACTTAGGTAAACACACGGGAACACGGCGATTCTCCACTGCCATAGACTGTACATTTCGGCAAAAACATATCAATACATTTTTTTTTAATATTGACGAGTTTTGTGGTCGAATGGTCACTTTGACTCCGAGGTAGCGGGTTCGATTACAGTATAAGACAAATATTTGTGTGCTTGAACAGTTTGTCTTCGTCGGGGTGTTTTTTATATATCTTTTTTAAATTTATATTATGTTCTATGTATTTACAAAAAAAAAAATAAGTATAATATCAGTTACCTAGGACCCTTAGTACAAGCTTTGCTTAGTTTGGGACTAGATGGCAGTATGTAATTTGTCCAGGAATATTTGTCGAGGAATATAAGTGGCTCTCCACCACCATTAAAGTTAAAATCAACTGCAATTGCATGTGGTAAACCCTGTCGTTTAGCAATGGAAGCTCTGCCCCCCTAGCCAAGTGTAATTCGTCGCGTAACGGACGTTAGATAGATCACGTGACATTTGTCAATTCGAACTTTTTAGTATGAGCTCCACAGTTCAAATTAGCGATCGCTACGCTTTTCTACTTCGCAAACTGCCATTTGGCTAGCCCCCCCTGGTGACAGAAAGTAGCCCATGTCGAGCCCTACTGTGAAGGTAGTAATAGAAGGCCATAGTCAAATAACAGTATCATGAAATTTGTTGTGGTTCTGCGAGTGAGCAACATGTGAGAGATGCTGTATCAGCAGTGAAGTTATCACGCGAGTAATACTCCTTGTACAGAAAGTTTTCATAAACTACGGCAACTTCCCCCTCCCGCGCTTGTGCGAGACGGTCGAACTAATCTGTCTGTGCGATTTGATATTGCAAATTAAATAATTCTCTTAATTTGTTTCGTTAAGTGTGTGGGCATTTCGGTGAATTTTGTTCATCTGATCTAAACTTATCATTTCCGCGTTAAATTTTGATCATATTTAGGTTTTATTTGTAAAAAAGTTGATACAGTGATTATTATTCGCAAACTAGTAGGTACAACAACAAAAATTTTTTGTGCTGCTTCGTGACTAACTACGGCTGCATCACTCGTTGTAAAACAGGTTTGGCCCGTAAAAGGTACGTAATAATTTCATATTTTGTTATTATAATACTGGTTTTTATTAGTGTTAATTATATTACAACAAAAGAAATACGTAAATCTTTCAGTGTTGTCACTTTATAAATTTACCCCAATATCGGGGAAAATTTTATTTTGATAGGTAATAGTTTTATTCCTGCTAACTCGTTATAAAAACAAAATGTCAAGTAATACCGATGATCCTGGTGGCACGACACCAATTTTTGGTCGTAGTAATTTGACGCCGCGATCACCGCCGGCAACTAATGCCAAGCGAACATTAGGCGATATATCACCAACCCACTTATCACCTGATGAAAAGCGACTACAGCGGTCAGCAAGCACGGAAAATGTAGACAACTTAAGCCTTAGCTCCTCGGCTGAAATTCTTGATTCAAATATTGATTATGTTGAATTTGTTCGCGAATCTTCGGAATGTCTGGAAAAAATTAATGAGATAATTATCGGGCAAACCTCGCGAATTGGTGTAGCAAATAAATCGACAATAATGGGCATGACCCAACGAGTTACCTCACTAGTATCGATGCTAGCCATAAAGTCAGCCACAGCGGAAAAATACCTCGCCATTTCTGAAAAAAAGCTCGCGATTGTCGAACGGGATTTATTATCCTTAAAATTAGAGTCCAAAAATAACCCCGTTGCGCCTGTAACTAAGGCTAGCGAGTCGTACGCCGAAAAATTGAAACTTCGCTTGCCAAAGCAAATTAAGCCGGTTCAAACTCGCGAGCCTGTGCCTTGCATAGTAGCTTATCCAACAGAAGAACGATCCGCGGAGTTAACAACATCCGAAGCTACTAAGGAGGCACTTATGAAAGCAATTAAGCCATCCGATGATGGGTTTCAAATTGTAGGAGTCAAGAAAACTGCGAAATCCGGTGTAGTAGTACGCGTTTCTAATGACGCTCAAATTAAAAAGCTGCAATCAATTCAAAGCATAAAATCGGCTGGACTTAAGCTTGAAAAGCCTAAAGGACGCCGCCCGCGTATTATTATAAAAGACATTCCAGATACAATGGACGACACTAAGTTTTTAGCCGCGTTATATAATCAAAATATAAAAGACGAATTAAAAATTACATTTTCGGAATACCTAAAAGACATAAAAATCGTGCGTCGTCGTCCTACTGCCTACGGCAGGAAGTGGGTGGGAGTCGAAATCTCCCCGGAAATACGCAAACACCTTATTTCGACAAAAGATAAGATTTTTATAGATTTTGCCACATGTAGATTCGTGGACGATATAGAAGTCGTGCGTTGCTTGAAATGTCAGCAGTATGGGCATGTCAGCAAATACTGCTCGGCAAATAACTCCACCTGTGCCCACTGTGCCGAAGCACACGACTCCCGGGAATGTCTGAAGAAGTCTGAAGCAGACTTCAAACCTACATGCGCAGCATGTAGGCGTCAAAAAAAGACTGCTGACCACAAGATCGGGTCAGAGTCTTGCCCCACATACGCAGCACGGTTAGAATTCAATATTTTAAACACCACCTATGGATAACGTCGTAATTGGACAACTAAATCTACACAACGATAAAATTGCTACGTCTGAGTTGGATAAGCTCGTTGCGGACTATAAGCTCGATCTTGTTTTAGTTCAGGAGCAGTACCAAAGATCTCAATTAAACAGTAAATTTATACAACTTAATAACAAGTCGCGCGCGGGTATATATGCGCCAAGGGGCGGATTTACTATAACATCAATCAATCACCTAATGTCCACTCACTGTGCGGTAGCTGAAGTAACATCTCCATATTTAAGAGTATTTGTAGTCAGTTGTTATTTTCAATTTTCTGACCCTGTGGGTTTGCATTTGTATCATCTACGAAGAGTATTGCATGCTCTTACTGGTCATAAGGTTATTATAGGAGCAGACGTAAATGCATCATCACCATTATGGCACGGCAAGTTGAGAGCGACCGATGCCGACAGACGCTCTGCTGTTGAAGAGTTCATTGCTGAAATGCATCTTCATATTCACAATACCCCTGAAGCACCACCTAGTTTTAGTAGCCCAATGGGCGAGTCTTTTATTGACGTCACACTTTCTAGTGCAGACGTCCGAATACAAAACTGGCGCGTTCTTCCTGAAGCTTCTTGTAGTGATCACCGTCTGATTGTGTGTGAGTTCTCCCCAGTTGTTGATAACTTAAATCCGCAACAGTTAATAGGTTTTCAATATAAAACTAGGAACGCCGACTGGGCAAGCTTTGCTTCACTTTTCGCTTCCCGCGCCAAGGATTTTACTCGTAGTGAACTTACAGTCACGGAAAGTGTTGAAATTATGTCTGACACATTCGTATATTGCGCTGACGTTGCATTAGGTCGAAAACCTATAGTTAATAACAGACGATGCGACTGGTGGAATGATACCCTTATTAGGTTGCGTAGGCATTTTCGTGCCGCTAGACGTAAAATCTCAAAGTTAAAGAAACGTAACATCGAAGGAGAAATTTATCAAACTGCTCTAAGGGACTTGCGTATTGCTAGATCTCACTATCGCGCTGCTGTTGAAAAATCCAAAGGTAATTTACTAAAACGTATTGTAGAAAGATTAAACAGTGAGGGCCCGTGGTCTCCTCTATATAACGAATTTAAAGCAAATAGGCGGATTGATCAGGCATACGTATCCAATATAAAATTTAATAATTCACATACCCTTGGTGTAGAAGAGACCGCTGAGACAATTCTGCATGGGTTAATTCCTGACGATTGCGCCGATAGTGACAGTGACTACCATCGTGAGGTTAGGAGCGCGGCGGATATGTGCCCTTCCACTCCAATATCAAATGTACCGTCGATGGATGAGTTTATGTCTATTGTTAAAGCTTTGCCTACAAATAAAGCCTCCGGTGATGATAAGATTTCGAATAGAATGATTAAAGAAGCTTGTAAAGTAGCCGCTGAACCTATCTTAACAATACTTACTCGGTGTATTGTAGAAGGTCATTTCCCTGGCATTTTGCGAAGTGGTGTTATAAAAATAATACCAAAAGGCGGTGATAAACCACCAGACGATCCGAAGACCTACCGTCCTATTACTCTGCTACCGTCGTTGGGTAAGCTGCTTGAGCGCTTGGTTGTGCCACGGCTGCTGCCCGGAGGCCCACAATTTCATAAAAATCAGTACGGCTTCACCATTGGCAAGTCCACTGTTGATGCTGCGCTCGCAGTGCGCAAAGTTGTTGAGCTCTCGGAGAGCAAGTATGTTGTAGCTATTTTCTTAGATATCTCAGGTGCCTTTGATAATGCTTGGTGGCCGATGTTGTTGCTGAAACTTAAGGTGAGAGGTTGCCCTAGCAACATCTACTCTCTCATTCGATCGTACTTTTTGAATGGTACAACTAAATTAAAACTTGGCCATTATGTTGCTTCAAAGGTGCTCACGCAGGGCTGCCCCCAGGGTTCAGTGTTGGGACCGTATCTCTGGAATATCGGTTTTGATGATTTTTTTAGCCTACCCTTACCGGAAGGGTGCTCGTTAACTGGTTACGCTGACGATGGTCTCTTATTAATCAATGCTAATTCAAGAGCTAGCATAGAGAAACTAGCCAACACTAGCCTAGGCTTAATTTCAGATTGGGGTTATCGTAATCGTCTCGATTTTGCGCCACATAAAACATATCAACTCTTGCTTAAGGGAAATTTACAGGTTTCACCGCGATTTCATTTTAATGGAGTATCTGTTGCTAATAGGGTTTCGGTTTGTTACTTAGGTTTGCTTTTGGATAGAAATTTTAATTATATTGAGCACATGAAGCAAGTAGGTGAAAAAGCAAAAAAGAATTTCTATGCCTTAACACGAATTTCTACCTCTACGTGGGGATTAACTTTCAAAACGTTAAAAACTATTTATACCGCCACATACTTAGGTTGTGTTACGTACGGTTCACCTGCGTGGGCAGATAGGGCTACTATAGGTGCAGCACGTCGTAAATTGCTTCAAAGCCAGCGCCTTGCTCTGATATTTTTATGTAAGTCGTATAGAACTGTAAGCACCGAGGCACTACCCGTGCTAGCAGGTGTGTTACCGGTAGACTTAGAAGTACAACGCCGCGCTTCAATGTACTATACATCTAAAAATATGGTCCCTGATTTCTTGAAAACGCGTGATCGTGAAAAAATAGTTAGACTGTTCAAACCTTTTAATGAAGTATTTGAAACATTGCTGTCTGAATGGCAGGAAAGGTGGGAAACTTCTACCAAAGGACGCCACTTGTATCTGTTCTTTCAATCGGTAAGAGATAGATTAAAGAAAAAGTGGTTAGAAGTCGACCACCCTGTTGCGCAATTTTTAACTGGACATGGCAATTTTAAAGCTAAACTCTTTTCGTTTAAATTAGTGCCGTCGCCCTTATGCGAATGTTCTACTGCTAATTCTGAATTCGATCAAACAGCACACCATGTTCTCTGGGAGTGTGATCTTTGGCAGCGGGAGCGGGATGACATGTTGAATTCATTGCAAGTTGCATCCGGGGTAGTATACTATTCAGATTTGGTAGCAACAAGGGAGAATTACCAAGCGTTCAGACGATTTTGCAATTCATATTATTGGAATCGATGTGTTAGGTAACAACTCAATGTTTTAGGTCCCTAATAGTGTTAGAAACTTAAAATCCGTGGTGCACGGCAGTTGAGCTTCACTTGACTAGCCATCTCTTTAGGCTTTTAATGCCTTATTTGCCATATTGCTGTCTCTCACATTGCTAAGAGGGGAAGTCAAATTCCAAAAGCTTCCTACTCCTACTAATTTCTTCTGATTAAATTCGTTGTGAGTTCCAAGGCAGCCGTAGTTTTACCCCTGGGACTGCAATGGACTTCATTGTTCATTGCCTTTTTTGGCGGTCGCCGCTGTTAATCCTGGCTACACAGGAGATACAGTGGTGGGAATGTGTGGTGGGCCCCCGTCCCATTAAACTACGGCAACCGCACTACAACCGGACCGTATTTTTTTTAAATATAAGAGTTGCAAATGAGCATGTGGGTTACCTGATGGAAAGCAATCACCACCGCACATGAAGATTACTAACACCAAGGGGTCGCCAATCCGTTGCCAGCCTATACTCCTTCGTTTCTTTCTTTCTGGTGACCTCACTCATTCGCAGCGACACAACAATCCTCAAGAGAATTGTTATTTGGCTGCGGTATTCTGTGAGATTACTTCTCCAGACGGGCAGCTTAAAGAATACGCTATGCCTTACCTCTCTTATCGCCAGAGCCTCGTTTGTCAGTCAGCAGGGTGCGCCACGGGCATATGAGGTTGGCTTTGCTTCAAAGATGTTAGTGAACCACTTACACCCCAAATATTATTCTTAAGCTGTTGGTTACACCAGTTTTTGGGAAAAACTTTTTTACGTTTTTTTTTTATTGTAACTGCTTTTTCGTTTTACATCACAAGTTATGATCCTTTGCACAAAGGTGGCGCTAGTGTCTGTGTCGTAACATGTTGCTTAATTCCTTTTCGTTGAGATAAAAATTACTTACAAATTTTCACTAGCGGATGTTGTTCTAAATATATGTACTGTTATAATCTTATCGGTGCGTGTGGACCTGCTGCTATCTGTTCCTCTACAACATACTTGACTTTCTCACGTGCTGGTATCTCATTATCATCTGCTTTGCTGGGGGTACAGTTAGAGCGTTAGTCCACTACGTTCGTGACGGTATGGGCGAACCAAAGCAACTGTAATAAGCAACGAAGAAATTCGACGGAGAACAAAGTTGTCGACATAGCCTTCAGAGTTTGTAAGCTGAAGTAGCAATGGGCTGGTCACATCTACAGAGTAAGTGATGGCAGATGCGGGAGGAAGGTATTAGAGTGGTGGCCGCGCTTAAGACGACGAAGTGTTGGACGCCCTCATTGTAGATGCTCCGATAACCTTAAGAAAGCGGCTGGATGTAGAAGGCGGAGGACCGCATTTAGTGCACAGACATTCAATTATTGTCTGTGATTAGTGGAAAGCATTGGGGAAGGCTTTTATATCCAGCGGTGGGTAGATACAGGCTGATGATGAAAGTAGCTGTCTAATATGTACTGACCGTTTGTCCACTTCGACGTCCGGCGTCCGGGTTCCTACATCCGGAATTTTGACGGGCTCCGGGACTTTGCCTGATTTATAGCATACTTAGTACCGCATTTGAAATGGTTTGCCTGAAATCGAACGGAACTTCTTATTTGTTTAGTTTAGAAGCTCGAAGGTAGACAAACGAGGTTAGTCCTGTCGCACTTTCCTAGTGCGGTATATCGCGAAAACATGTCTAGTTGGCATCCCCGACATATGAGAGGGGGCAAATAAAAAAAGAGGCGGGGGATCATGTGGGTTACCTGGTGGAAAGCAATCACCATCGCCCAAGGAGACCAGCCCCCTTACCACCATCTCTTATTGCGATTCAATAACTGAATAGAATGCTTATTCATACCAATAAATAAGCGACTCTATTCGATTTATTCATTGGTATGAATAAGCTTTCTTTTCAGTTATTGAATCGCAATAAGAGCTGGTGGTAAGGGGGCCGAAACAGCAAGGGGTCGCCGATCTGTTGTCATCCTATACTTCCTTCCTTCCTTTCTTTCTTTCTGGTGACCTCATTAACTTTTTTTTTTTATACTACGTCGGGTGGCAGACAAGCATACGGCCGCCGCCCGCTTGATGTGAAGCGGTTACCGTAGCCATATTAACGCTCGCAACATAAAATATCGCTCGCGCGCCGTCACCCCCGTTGCCATCGCAGCATCTCCTTCCTTTCTGGTGATCTCACTCACTCGCAGGAACACAACAGCCCTCAAGGGAACCATTATTTGGCTGCGGTATTCTGTGAGGTGGAGGTACATTCCCCAGCCGGGTAGCTTACAATTACGCTCCCTACCTCTCTTTTCGCCAGAGCTTCGTTTGTCAGTCAGCAGGGTGCACCGCGTGCAGGTGAAGTTGGCTTTGGTTCAAAGATGTTGATGAACCGCTTACACCCGAAAGCTTCATCTTCCCACATGCGGCCACCACTCTAGAACCTTGCTCTGCTATTTGTCATCGTTGTCTTGGCAGATGTGGCCATCTCATTGTCACTTTAGCTTGCTGATTTTGAGGGCAATGTTATTATTATAATTTTATCATTTTTAAATCATTAGTCACCAAACTATACCAGGGCTCCTACCGCCGAAGCTGGAGCCGATTATATCCGATTATTTAATTGCAAAAATCAAATTTCATCTTCAATTTATAGTATTTGTATTTGGCCGTGTGGTTTCCGGCAGACTAGAATAATATCACTCCGTCTCTTCCCGTGGATGTCGTATAAGGCGACTAAGAGACATACATTATAAAACATCGATCAGGCCTCCCCAACCCGTCTGGCCAGCGTGGGGAGTCCTACAAATACTCCTGTCTGGAACGGACGAGGGTCGTGCTCCTGTAGTGGAGACTATAATTACCTGATGATGATGATGATTTGTATTTAGGTTAGCTGGTAGAAGGCCAGGATCTCTACCGACTGAGCTGAAGATGTTTGTCAATAACTAAAACGTAAGACCTATTTTTTGAATCAAAATATTCGATGCTAATCGGCTTCAGCTACGGCGGTATGGCCACAGAATTCCTGATCGCCGTAGGTACTATAACATGAAGATTTCAAATCATTTGTGGGTATTCCCTGATGCATATCTATCACACATCCACATTTTATATAGATTAATATAGTTACATATAGCGTAGTTTTCAAGTGGCCAACATCCAGGTCCGAATCAATTTAATAATAAAAATAAACATTTGACGTCACGGATGATAACGCTTTGGTTTATTTCCAACGCCGATAACACGGCGATCTGTGATAGCTTATCAGTAACGAACTTGTAAGTGAATGCTTACTTGATTTTTTAAAGAATGTATGAAAATCAATTTTATCGGCAATGACAGTCTTAAGCAATACAGAAGGCTTTTAGGTTTACGTCACAGATCTAGTACTTCGCTGGTTTACACAGATATCTCAGCACTTTATGGGGTGTAGCACTTTATGGGGTGTAAGTGGTATATCAACATCTTTGAACCAAAGCCAAATTCACCTGCATGCGGTGCACTCTGCTGACTGACAAACAAAGCTCTGGCGAAAAGAGAGGTAGTGAGCGTAAATAGGCTATTTTCCAATGTTTAAAAATTGTATAAATTATTTAACAATATCGTAAAATACACAAAACTATAAAGATCTGCAAACTTTCATTCTAATATCTTCGGTCAGACTTTTTTTAGAATCGATCAAAGTTTGGCGGGAAAGTCCATTTTAAAAATATGAAATTATTAAAAAATAATATTTCCATTGGAGAAGCAAATAAAACATGATATAACTTTTATTATGATACTAATCACATAAACGTAATATTTAACATAGCTGTCGTACAAATTTCTGATTTGATGCATACAAAATACAAACCTGTGACGTCATAATTCGGTAGTCTTTTGTATTGAGCGTTTTGGGGCAGTCTAAAAATTGTGATTTTCAAATTAACATATCTCGAGAGATTTTTATGGTAACGAAGTAATTCTTTCACCTATGGTTATATTATGGAGACGTCCCTACATATCAAACCGAAAAAAATGTTAGTCAAATAGCCTATTATAAGCTTCCCGACTGGGGAACATACCTCCGCCTTTCAGTATACCGCAGCCAAATAACAATTCCTTTGTCGTATTCCTGCGAGTGAGTGAGGTCACCAGAAAGAAAGGTAGGATGCTGCGTTGGCAGCGGGGGTGGCGGCGCACGAGTGATATTATATCTTGCGAGCGTTAATATGGCTACGGTAATCGCTTCACATCAGGCGGGCCGTATGCTTGTCTACCACCCGACGTAGTATAAAAGAAAGGTAAATATGATAATTCTATAAGATTCTATATTAAGAAACTATCTAGCGGTCACAACTTTCTACGCGTGTATCCCAGTTTCCCGAGGGAATTTTCAAAATCCTTATCCTACGTCATAATAGCTACCTGTAGGCATGTCAAATTTCAACCCCCCATCCGACCCGTGGTTAGAGGTAGATGTGAGGTGGTTTGAGGTGAGTAACAGTTGACTATTACAGGTACAGATAACTAATAAATTGTTAAGAAATTTCCATAAGATGGGCTTTCGAAGTAAAGGAGAGGGCGAGGGGAGCGTGTCAAATAAAAACCCGTTCGAGCCCGTACAGTGGCAGCACTTGCCCATTCCAGCTGCTCCAAATTCAACGAGAAATAATGCTTTGCTTTACCTTATTTTTTATACGACTAGGTTGACAAACAGGCGTACGACCTGATGGCAAGCAAGCAAGTCATTGCAGCTTCTTGACGCCTACGACACCAGAAGCATCATTCACCTGTTGCCGACCGTAATAAAATTGCAATAAAGGACCTTTTAGGATAAACATCAGGGGTCACCAAAGAAATGATTGCTTTAATTAATCGATTGGTCAGCCAAATATATATTTTTTTAATCAAAAATTAGCTTGGTAAGTACGGTAGCGTCTCAACTAACTAGTGACGAAACCATAATTTTTGACGTTTGAAAGCGGGACATGTGGTGTTCCGCATGGGACATTGCACTTTAGCCTGAAAAAGTGGAAAGTTTGGCAGTGCTGAATGGGGCGCACTGTCTCTAGGTGGAAGGATCGCTTATAGTGGAAAACATTGTTCCTATATCCAACAGTAAGTACCTAGATACAGGCTGATGAAATAAAATATGGCTATTTTCTTTAGGTGAAATCCCACCACTCACCCGGAAAATCGTAACCGTTACACAGGAGGTAGTCAAAATCTCAATTATAATATTGTCATAATTACGACAACGTGTACACTTTTATCGCACCCTATTTATTTCGATCGCAACTTTATAAATTACTACCAAATCACGTCAATTTCACCTTTAATTCTATAGATAAAAGATCGAATATTTTATTTTCCGATGATAGATATAACGTGGTATTGGAGACATCATATATCATGGTTATCGGGTAGAACTCGGTAGCTGGCAATTATTTTAGATTCGGTGGGCCGGATTTGGGCGAAGCGTGTCGGACGGACTATCTTATCAAGAATATAGCTATATCTATAGATACAGCACTTTATATGATATTTGTAGTTGAGTATTTTATTTTTAGAAATGTTGCTATGATATATGTCTTATTAAAAATATGACTCAAGTTAGGTAGAGTTAAAAACAATATTCAGTTTGTTTGAGTCAACACAAGTAGGCAGATAGAAGAGATTGTTATAATCAATTTGAAGTACAAAGATGTAGTATATATTTACATTACAGCCTTACAAAGTAGGTTCGATTAGATTGCGATTGCTGGAAAGTGTCTTAATAGAAAAAAATATGTTGTAATTACACATACGTGAGACGTTAACAATAACGTTGTAAATCCCAGGTGAAATTTCGACCGTCACACTTTTGGGACACTCTGTATATTGATAAAAGTGCATACACACAGCATAATTGTATTAAAATTATAAACCATCGATAGTACCATACAACGTAAAGTATTGTTATTACTACTTGAGCTGTGCAGATTATTTCTCTTTCTTGTTCTCTATAGATTAGTATTAGGTATAGGCAATAGGTATTTTTTTCAACTCTTTAACTGCTTGTCTGTCTTTATAGTTTAACCCTCTGCGACTGACGTAGTAGTACAACAGACACCGCGAAACAGAAAATCCTGTTTATAAACGTTAATTTTCAAATTTGAGACTCGCCGCTCTCGGTACCTTACTGTTGTGAGTTAGCGCGTCAACCAGAGTGCGCGGGGCGGCCGCAGCGAGCGTATGTGTGATTTGGTCGGAAAAGGTGTTCACTAGTCTACCACATCAGCATTAAGGTATGTGTCTGTTATACAACCACCTCAGTAAAATGGTTATATTTTCATAGTGTCTCCTAAACAACCATGTCAGTAAATTAGTTTAATTTATATTGTATTATGTTCTTTGTGTTATTTTATTTACATATTGAATATACCCAGTTTACAAAAACTTAGTTTTTTTAGATGGCTGACTCAAGTAACAACTCTAAGTCTAGTAGGTCTAAGAGAACGTCGGCTGGAACTTTTAAAAATAATAAAGAGCAAATAGAGCATTCGTTGGAAGAAGTAAGTGAGAATGATTTCAGTGGTATTGACGATGAAGATGAAATCCGAGTTTTGAGCCAGAAATCGAACACCTGGAAGAAGACGTCTCGATTGAAGAAGAGACAGAGTCAAATGTAGATGCGCGACAAGAACCCACCACCGAGGATATGTCAGACGAGTCACAAGAACATTACTACACATGGACAGGACATGACGAACTGCAGCTCACAATATAATTAGATTACCAGGCTGTCATGCAACTAATTTTGAAGGCTACTCGAATGTTTGGTCTAAGCCGATTGACCCCACAATGTTAGAATCTTTGGTACAATTTACAAATCAGAAACTGAATACTTATCGTACTAAGTTCAAAAATAGTACTTGGTTCGAACTTATGAATACAAACGTCAATGAAATAAAAGCCTTTATTGGTCTGATGTACTATTCATCAGTATGCAAAGATTGCTTGAAACCTATTTGTCTTCAGTGCTCTAAGCCAATATGTGAAAATTATCAAAGGAAGCTGTAAATTTGAAGCAAAATAACTTTTGATTGAACCAATGAATATGTTTCAATTTTTCTATACTGATTATTGTAATTGTTAACTTTTAAAATTGGCTAACATTAGTTTAAAAAAAATAAGGTTTTGATAATTATTAAATGTCACTTGTATAAGAGAATTACTAAGACTGATTTATGTCAAGTTAATAAATGCTGTTGAATTTTGAATATATTAATTGTTTCTTTTATTTTAAAGTCATTTTAAGTAAAAAGACACCCTATTAATCTGATAAATATAAATTAAATAATTCGATGCCTTACAGCCGAAAAGGGATAAGCGCCATATTTCAAACTTTACAGGAGAGTGATTTAAAGTTAAATTTTTTTGAAAAAAATTCATAAAAACTATAGTTTAGTTCCCGAGAGGCTGAAAATGTGTTTATGTTGTATTTAACATACTATCTATTGAATTACAGTGTTATTTTTTTATAATTCAACTTGCAACCCCTATTTACTGTCGGTAATCCTCAAATGATCTCATTTCACAAACAGCCAAAATGTCGTAAATGAAAATACAAGAATTATTCGCTTCCAGCAAAAATGATATAACTACACCTCATCTTTCATTATAATTGAACTAAAATAGCACAAGTGTGTGATTATTGTAAATAAAATTGAGGAAATGTGGTATAACCAGCTATCAAATGAAAATTTACTGAATGCGAAATTGTATTAAGTAGATTTTTTTAATAGGAATAATTTGCATATTAGAATACTCTTTCGATGTGTTTCTTCTTAAAAAATATTTTTTCGTGTAGAAAAGATTTCAGGTTCGCCCTAGGGGTACTAAAATGAAAAAAAAAATGAATCAAATCAGTCTTTAATTGACACAGAAATGAATGCCACATACTAAAATGTAATAGGTAATACTTAATAACAATTGTTTGTAATAAACGCTCTTATTACGGTCATAAGTACCAGAGATCAAATCAACTTAGAATTATCACAATTGAAATATCTAGTCGAAATCAATTTTCATTCATCTATCTAAATCTATAAAAGAAGCAACTGACTGACTGACTTATATATCAACGCACAGCCCAAGCCGCTGGGTCTAGAGATTCCAAATTTGGCAAGTAGGTTCCTTATGACGTCTAGGGGTGCACTAAGAAAGAATTTTTCAAAATTCTACCCCTAAGGGGGTGAAACGAGGTTCCAAAGCTTGTATGGGGAAACAAGATTAGTTGGACTATTTTATCCGAGACTTTACATGAGTACTTCTATTGAGAAATGAGTAAATACGTGTTTCAGGATTTTTCAAAATTTAACCCCTAAAAGGGTAAAAAGGGTTGTATGAGTCTGAAAATCATCATGGGTATTGTTTTTATGGTTTATCGGGTCGCTGATTACGAAAACAACAACTATTTTATGATGTAACATAGCCGACGTGACATAAAATCACTCCTGTGGGGATGCGATGGGGTTGAAATATGTAAAAGAAGAAACTGAGTGACTGATGATATATATCAACGCACAGCCCAAACAGCTGGGTCTAGAGCTTCAAAATTTGGCACGTAGGTTCCTTATGATGTCTAGGGGTGCACTAAGAAAAGATTTTTCAAAATTCATCCCCTAAGGGGGTGAAACGGGGGCCAAAGTTTGTATAGGGAAACAAGATTAGTTGGACTACTTTATCCGAAACTTTACACGAGAACTTCTATAGATAAATTAGTAAACACATGTTTCAGGATTTTTCAAAATTCATCCCTAAAGCGGTAAAACAGGGTGAAAAAGTCTGAAAATCGTCATGGGTATTGTTTTTATGGTTTATCGGGTCGCTGATTACGAAAACAACAACTATTTTATAATACAACATAGCCGACATGACTTAAAATCACCCCTGTGGGGGGTACGGTGGGGTTAAAATGTCATAATTATATTGATATACCCATATTGATGGGTATTAATTGGTTTTCTGGGAAGTCAATTACAAAAATGGCATCGATTTGAAAATATCAACTCCTAAAAGGGTAAAATGGGGGTCAAAAAGTCTGAAAATTGTCATGGGTATTGTATGGTTCTATTGATTAATGAGTAAACATGTGTTTGCCCCGAATGTAACGCGAGCGAAGTCGCGGGCGAAAGCTAGTTAATTATGAAATTGAAGTTTACAACGTTAATTTAAGTATATACAAGTATTCTTAAGATTAGTACACTGTTAATATCACAATTGTTTGTCTCAAGTCTTTGTTTCATTCATAAAATATTTTAAAGTATCAACTATAGGAGTGTAACAAAAATATAACTTGATCTTTATAGAATTATCATAATTGAAGGTTCGTCTTTTTGTCGCTTGGACCCGTAGTTTCAATAAAACGATACCGACAACTGACATTTGAAGATTTTTATTGAACAGGTACACGACAAAGACGTTGAGAATGGACTGGTCTATGGATAACTTTTAGTTCTACCTTTTTATCTAACCGCCGGAATCGTTTAATTATTGGGAGGGAAAAAAAAGGATAAGCGACAAACTAATTCTAAATATTTACAGGGGCTATATGTAATAACCTCCTTTTTGCTTTCTATTTATGAAACGGGAAAAATATACTAAACGCCAAATAAAGTCTCAAAAATGTGGCCTAATTACAATAAACGACCAATATATTTTATATAGGAACAGGCATAAAATACTAACCCGAATTTAACAAATAATTATTTATAAGCAAAATATCATAAACGTATGTTTCTGAATGTTTGCTTCCAGCAAAAATAGGTTAAGGTTCTAGTGATTGAATATTACAGAGAGCCCAAAAAGCATAAGTTATTTTGTTTTCAAATATTCTTTGATCAACAACCAAAAAAAAAAAAACTTCAAAATTTCTGTCGTTTACAGCGAATAAATTTAGCTCATGACCCCATTATTACTACCGCCTAAGCGACATAAAGTGTCACTTAGAAACATGTAACCCAGACCAAACGACGCAGAAAAAAAAGACGATTCTGGCCATATATATAAGTCCATTCTCCAAAAAATGGCGCTTATCCCTTTTCGGCTGTAAGGCATCGATGTTTATAGTACAAAGTTAGAAAAATATTTGCTTTCGAAATGGTGTCTCGTATACTACCGCGTCAGTAGAATTGTAAAAATTGAACCACATCAGTCGCAGAGGGTTAAACTCATGTCACGTGACCTTTCCCTTTTAATTGTTTATTTGAACTCAATGTTTTTTTTTTAGTTTTTGTTGTTGTTGTAAGTAGGTATCTTTATTCTACAAAAATTGCAGAACACGGTAGAAATAAAATTATTACACATATTTGTACAAAGGCGGACTTTTCCTATAGAGGGATCTCTTCCATCCAACTTTTGAGCATCTGAGATGACAAAGTTAACCAATAGGCAGGTGGAGTGCATCTATGTTGGCATATATACGTATAGTTTGTTACTGGCCGTGTGTTTTCCGGCAGACTAGAATAGAATCACTCCGTCTCTTCCCGTGGATGTCGTACAAGGCGACTAAGGGAAATACATTATAAAACATCGATCAGGCCTCCCCAACCCGTCTGGTCAGCGTGGGGAGTGTAGGCCAAATCCTCCTTCTGTCTGGGACGGACGAGAGAGGGTTGTGCTTCTGTAGTGGAGATTAAAATGACCTGATGATGTACAGTTTTTATGAGTGAGTCAGGTCATACGTGACGACATACTACGTTAGCAGCGAAAGTGCCACCTCGCCTGTACTCTAGGAAGGATTGCTTTACATGTGGCGGACCGTAGGCGTATTTGGCACAACGTGGTATAGAAAAATTTAAGAAAATGAAACTCGGAGGCCAAACATCGATTTGCGCGGACAAAGCCGGTGGCAAGAGCTACTTTACAAATAATTCCGACACTTTTATCAAGAGTAGGGTTGTCCGGTAATCCGTATAATCCTCGCTATCTGGTAATCGGCACACGCGGGACAGACAGATCGGTTATTATTAGACAACACGTGACGAATGAGGAAATTGGTGTAACTTGCTTTTATTAAATGCTAGCCAACTGACCCGGCTTTGCATGGGTACAGTACAGCACTAATTATTATAGCCGGTGGGTGGAAGATATAAATTAATGTACGACTCAATATAATATAACTTCTTGTACAAATGTTTTGCGTATCATGTTGCACAAAGCACACGTTGTTATTATATATAAGTACATAAAATAGTCCCAAACATGAACCCTGTATAGGTCACAGTAAACTTAAAGCTAATGGAATAAATTACATTTATGGAAGTAAATTAAATTCTGTTAAATAATGCTCTATTCCTCTTTCTATGTCTTATACAATATCTCAAATTTAATAATCTATACTAATATTATAAAGCTGAAGAGTTTGTTTGTTTGTTTGTAGCATATAAGTATTTCAAGGAAGGCTATAGGCTATATAACATCACGCCAATGACCAATAGAAGCGGAGCACCAATGAAAAATGAAAAAAAAAATCCTTTTGAGGGCTTACGTTGCGTGCGCTGCGTAAACGGTTGAAGTTACGCAAAAAATCATGTATGACGGAATTGTTCCTCTTTAAAATAATATAACTTCTTGTACAAATGTTTTGCGTATCATGTTGCACAAAGCACACGTTGCTATTATATATAAGTACATAAAATAGTCCCAAACATGAACCCTGTATAGGTCACAGTAAACTTAAAGCTAATGGAATAAATTACATTTATGGAAGTAAATTAAATTCTGTTAAATAATGCTCTATTCCTCTTTCTATGTCTTATACAATATCTCCAATTTAATAATCTATACTAATATTATAAAGCTGAAGAGTTTGTTTGTTTGTTTGTAGCATATAAGTATTTCAAGGAAGGCTATAGGCTATATAACATCACGCCAATGACCAATAGAAGCGGAGCACCAATGAAAAATGAAAAAAAAAATCCTTTTGAGGGCTTACGTTGCGTGCGCTGCGTAAACGGTTGAAGTTACGCAAAAAATCATGTATGACGGAATTGTTCCTCTTTAAAAGTTCTAAAAAAAAGTCCGCGACAGCATAATTATGTCTATCTTCTAAGATTGACTCACTATAACCTTTTTTTGTGGTAATCAATAGGACAAAGTAGGTAAACGCTTCGTCGCCTCGTAGGGGACGACGAAGCGTTGGGCGCCCCCCCTCTAGATGGACTGATGATCTCAAGGGAATGGCCGGAAGCGGCTGGATGCAGAAAGCGGAGGATCGCATGTTGCGAGTATGGTGGAAGGCATTAGGGAAGGCCTATGTCTAACAGTGGATAAATACAAGATGATGATGATGATACATGAAATAGTTTAATTGTTGTACTTTTACACCTATAAAAAGACTTTCTGAAAATCGTTTGCACTTAATGAACACATACCTATTTGTTTGACTTAGTAGCAACTTAACCACAAACCCGTATCGACAACACAAGGAAAAAAAAACAAAAAAAATAAATAACAACCTCAAAAATTACTCACGTGATAAAAATGGCAGTGTCAACGAGAAATAATATTTCAAAATAAACAAAAAACATGTGACAGCCCTGTCAATATGACAATCAACTCCTTATTAATTTTTTAAAGGAGTTTGAATCTTATTCTGTTTATGATCAGGTTGATTGTAATATGTACGTTATTATTTGATGTTCACTCAATTATTGTTTAAAATCAGGGTCTGTCTTTCTAATTACGTAGTGAGGGCTGTCGACAAGGCGCAGAGATAAACAAATAAGAAGAGGATGCTTTCCGGTCAGAAAAAATGGTTGGAAGAAAAAACTGGAAGTGTAAGTTGGGCTCGAGGGCGAAGGGTTCCGCGGTATGCTTTGTTATACGCGGTAGACCTCTATATAAAACCAGTACATATTCCTACGCATTGTGCATTCTCGTCTAGGTTTTTCATATTAGTTAATAGATTAAACGCTAAATTTTATGTATATCCCCTCTCCTAAAGAAATTGTAAAAGGAATCTATCAAAAGTCCTCCACAATATGTCTTATGAAGATACGGAAGAATTATTGCGTAAAGCAGGGCTGCTTTAAATCATTTAATATTATGCATTAAAATAACTGTCTTAAACTATATATTATACATTGTATACTGTTAGTCTTAATTCTAATAATTTAAAATGTGAATATTTAATGTAAAGTTAATAATAAAAGCTCTACTTTACCTGAAATACAGGTTTCAACCTAATTCAGGTAGTTGTTAGATTGTTATCTCATATTAATATTTTTATCTATGTTGTTTTTAGCCTAAGTTTATCTAAATAAAGATTATTATTATATTCTAAACTAGCTTTTGCCCGCGGTTTCGTACGCCGCGGTACGAGTGCTCGTATCACGGAAATGAAATATAAAAAAACAAACAGTATGTTTTTTCTTTTACAGTTTCTTTTCTGTAAAATTTGTGTTGTTAATGATTAAAAGCCCCTTACGGAACAAAAGCAAAAACACAATAATTTTATTTGTCGTACAGAGTTTCCCAGGGAACCCTAAAAAGGATCACGTCAGTTCGTTATCAAGATCCGAGTGGCCAGCCATGGTCGTCGGTCTGCCGGGCACCCGTGACACTTCGTCGACAGTTATTAATATTAGCAATTAGCAATAAACACACACATACTAACCACATATGATTTTTTTATATTTTTGTATTACCTATAATACTTATACGCTGAT
The DNA here is from genome assembly GCA_937001555.2 of Hypsopygia costalis. NCBI lineage: Eukaryota > Metazoa > Arthropoda > Insecta > Lepidoptera > Pyralidae > Hypsopygia > Hypsopygia costalis. The sequence continues at coordinate 1,646,958 of OW443333.2, read as the reverse complement.
TCAAAAAGAAACTTTAAAATTACCGACTTTATTTGCGTTCCAAAAATTACTAAATCTATGGATTTAGTAATTTTTGGCAAATAAAGTTTATTGCAAATGCAATGTAACAGCAAAAAGAGCTTGGTACAAAATTTATTTCCTTTGTTTGTATGGGTAAATAGGCCTGAAATAAACTTTTTTTTTATTGCTTTTTTTATTTATTTATACTACGTCGGGTAGCAGACAAGCATACAGCCCGCCTGATGTGAAACGGTTACCATAGCCATATTAACGCTCGAAACATAAAATATCGCTCGCGCGCCGCCACCCCCGCTGCCATCGCAACATCTACTTCATTTCTGGTGACCTCACTCACTCGCAGGAACACAACAGCCCTCAAGGGATCCGTTATTTGGCTGCGGTATTCTGTGAGGTGGAGGTAGGGTGCACCGCGTGCAGGTGAAGTTGGCTTTGGTTCAAAGATGTTGATGAACTACTTACACCCCAAATTTTGTTTTGGAATTCCTGCATTTGGTTTCCGAGTTTTGTAATAACGTAGGTAAGTTTTATCTCTATATTTATATACTAGTATGTAGGTATGTGTGTGTAATAGCAAATTATGTATCAAGAAATCTAACACAAAATTAATGTATAATCACAGTATAAGTAATGTATAATAGCATATTTTGTATGCTACCAAAAATTTATGACATGTTACAAAAGTCCTTGATTTAAGGTGAGATTAAAGAAAACATTAACAGAGAAATGTTATTATTCTATCACACAATTTATAAACGACAATATATAAATAATAAAATTAGACGAATGATAATGTATCATCGATGTAATGATAACTGACATATTATAATGTAAAATTTTAGTATCATAAACTGACATTATTTTGTATTGAAGAACGATATTATTTATCTGTTTGAAATGACATTTGATATCTACTCTGATTTTAGTATGCCCAACCAGCCAAACATGAACAAAATAAACTGTATAACACCTGTATTCTTGCACTACACATGTTTAACAAAAATAAAAATATCTTGTATCTTGTAAGAATGTGAATGAAAGATACACATGTTAAAAATGGCTTAAATACTATCAATGAAGAAGGGCTCATGTTTCCAAACCTATGAAGGTGTTTTTGTTTTTCTTCTTGCTGTGTAAAAATAGTGTAATTAAAACAAAAGGTCATCGTCAATAATCCAAAATTCCTGGCGGGCAGTTAGGGGCGCCATGTTGTCGTCACGGTGATCCGGTGTGAAATTAATACTCGACAAAATTAAATAGAGAGGATTGAAGCAACACTTGTGAGGTAGGTCAGTTTTAGGGATCAACTAGCGGGGCCACCCCTGCTTCGCCTGGGCATATCTCGTTGTCCGTTTAAATTTTAAACTTTCACCCACGGAGACCAGTGCTTTTACCTCAAATTTTAAACCCGACTAAAATGTGAATTTTGTCAATAAACTCTTTAATATAATATAAATTTAAATACTTACAAATTATTATTCTATCCCTTTTTATTCACGGGAAAAGTCCGGTCATTTGTCAGTCTTTTTTTTTTGTCTTTTTTTACTACGTCGGGTAGCAGACAAGCATACGGCCCGCCTGATATGAAGCGGTTACCGTAACCGTATTAACGCTCGCAACATAATATATCACTTGTGCGCCGCCACCCCCGTTGCCAACGCATCATCTCCTTCTTTTCTGGTGACCCCATAGTTTTTTTTTATATTTTTGTATTACCTATAATATACGCTGATTCAAAAAGAAACTTTAAAATAACCAACTTTATTTCCATTCCAAAAATTACTAAATCTAAGGATTTAGTAATTTTTGGCAATTATAGTTTATTGCAAATGCAATGTAACAGCAAATAGAGCTTGGTAATACAAAATTTATGTATTCCTTTGTTTGTATGGGTTAATTTAATAGGCCTGATATAAACGTTTTTTTTTTAATTGCTTTTTTTTATTTATTTTTTTATACTACGTCGGGTAGTATAAAAAATAGGGCAGACAAGCATACAGCCCACCTGATGTGAAACGGTTACCATAGCCATATTAACGCTCGAAACATAAAATATCGCTCGCGCGCCGCCACCCCCGCTGCCATCGCAGCATCTACTTCTTTTCGTGACCTCACTCGCAGGAACACAACAACCCTCAAGGGAATTGTTATTTGGCTGCGGTATTCTGTGAGGTGGAGGTACATTCCCCAGTCGGGTAGCTTACAATTACGCTCCCTACCTCTCTTTTCGCCAGAGCATCGTTTGTCAGTCAGCAGGGTGCACCACGAGCAGGTGAAGTTGGCATTGGTTCAAAGATGTTGATAAACCACTTACCTACATCCATTAGTCTACAGTGCACTAGTCAGTCTGTCTGGCCTGTCTACGTGACGAGGCTCATCACACATTCCCACCATTGTGTCTCCTGTGTAGCCAGGATTAACAGTGGCGACCGCCAAAAACGGCAATGAACAGTGAAGTGCATTGCAGTCTCGGGGGTAAAGCTACGGCTGCCTTGGAACTTACAACGAATTTAATCAAAAGAAAGTAGTAGGAGTAAGAAGCTTTTGGAATTTGACTTCCCCTCTTAGCAATGTGAGAGACAGCAATATGGCAAATAAGGCATTAAAACACTAAAGAGATAGCTAGTCATATCTGGCCTGTTTGGTTAGACAAGTCGCATCTTCGGAACAACTAGTGGATAAGATCCAACTCGCACTTGGCCCCTTTTTTGTGACTGTAACTGTATACTCTTGATGGACATATATTAGGTTGTACTATTTTGGTGTTACATCTCGCGGTCGATCATCGATGGCGTCAAGTCGCGTGCTTGCTCACTCAAGAGTACCCCTAGTTAGTCACTTCAATTATGAAGGTAGGAGACACCTACCTTCATTATTGAAGGTTAAATGGTGGACGCTATAAAGAAAATTCTGTTTGTTTCATTATGTGTATGAAAATTAATCCTAGTATTGCCATCTTGGGTGTCGACATATCGAGTGATGTTCAGTTTCGCGGTCACTTGGAATGCAAGGCCAAACTGGCTTCTAGGAAGATTGGTGTCATCAATAAAGCCAGGCGATATTTTACACCCCGACACCACCTTCAACTATGTAAAGCGCAAGTTCGACCTCACATGGAATACTTTTCGCATCTCTGGGCCGGTGCACCCCAGTACTTGCTTGATCCATTTGACCGCATACAACAAAGAGCAGTTCGAATCGTCGGTGACCCAATGATCTCGGATCGATTGGACTCTTTCTCTACACGCAGAGATGTAGCGTTTCTTTGCGTTGTATACAAATTATATCACGGGGAGTGCTCGGATGAGCTGTTTTGATACCTGCAGATGAATTCCACAATCATACAACCCGCCATAAATTAAAATTCCATCCATATCATCTTGATAATTGGCGATCTACTACAGTAAGTTTCCTAAGACATTTTGTACCACGAACGGTGAAAATGTGGAATCAACTTCCCTCAGCGGTATTTCCGAACAACTACGACATGAGAGCCTTCAAGAATAGTCTATAATTCCCTTAAAAGGCTGGCAACGGATCGGCGACCCCTTGGTGTTGCTGATCCCCATGGGCGGTGGTGATTACTTTCCACCAGGTGACCCACATGCTCGTTTGCCCCCCTCTCATATAAAAAAGAAAGGAATTATGGCCGCAAAGTTCGCAAAATCAAGTGACGAATGCAAGGCTGCCAGTTTGTTTTAAATATATATATTTTTTACTTATATATACAAGGACAACATGTCGAGCCTGATTTTTTTTCTGACGCCCGACGCGGGTGGTTGCACTCCAGCAGGGCTGGAGGGAGGCGGAAAATCCTCTTCGACACCCCCTCAGCCTGGTACTGGTGGCGAATCAGGCTTTAACTGACTAAAAACCGCCTGCCTAACTACTTTTAGCCACGATGGCTTTAAAAGCGCAAACGGAACGCTAGAGGAGAAAGAGTGGAGAAGGTGTGTAGTCTGCGACGATCTGGCGAGGGTCCCCGAGAGGACCCTACCGCGAGGCGGTTTCCAGGTCGTCGCAAAGTACACATCGCGATCGAAAATGTCGAGCCTGACTGGGCGCTTCCGTCCTATAGCATATCGCATTTAATTAACAAAGCCTTTGATGCGCGAGTTGGCTAGGCGCAAGAAAATGCCGAGTCAACAGTGGCTGTGCACAACAAACGAGTATTGAATTCTGAGCATTTGTAAGGTTACGGTAACCGCTTTATATCAAGCGGGCCGTACGCATGATTGGCATCCTTGTCAGATTTTAAAACTAGAAATTGAAAAAAACACATTTATCAATCTAAAGGTTAAGAATGTGCGGTATCGCGGATGCATACCAGTATTCCCCGAGGAAAATGCATTTTAGCTAGGTAGTCAAATTCCCGCAGGGCAGGAGCAAGTGTCTATTTACCGTCGAATTCGAGGAAATTACTGAAAAATACACCTTATTTCTTAGTCGGTAAGACGTTAGACAAGTTGACGATGAGTTAAAAATAATAAAGCAATAAAAAGTGCATATATTGTTGAAAGCACGCGTTAACAGTAGGTGGTCTACGAAAAATAGTTTATGTTTGGTTAACGGTATCTGTAGCGATGATCTTTAACTTAAAGCTTTTGGATTTTGTGAAATGCCATTAATATTCTTAGATTAGCAACAGACTTTATAAAAAAAAATGATTTAGATAATAAAGACATGTAATTGTTTGTTTGTTTGTAGTATCTTTCTAATTGTGTTATGTAAATGTATTATTGTATTCGACCAATTCTGCTAATTTTTGTTTTCATATTTTGGTTACGATATACGAGTACAATACAATACATTACTCTTTATTGCACCAATTACAGGATAACTTTTGGGGTGTAAGTGGTTCATCAACATCTTTGAACCAAAGCCATCTTCACCTGCACGCGGTGCACCCTGCTGACTGACAAACGAAGCTCTGGCGAAAAGAGAGGTAGGGAGTGTAATTGTAAGCTACCCGACTGGGGAATGTACCTCCACCTCACAGAATACCGCAGCCAAATAACAATTCCTTTGAGGGTTGTTGTGTTCCTGCGAGTGATTGAGGTCACCAGAAAGGAAGGAGATGCTGCGTTAGCAGCGGGGGTAGCGGCGCGCGAGCGATGTTTTATGTTGCGAGCGTTAATATGGCTACGGTAACCGCTTCACATCAGGCGGGCCGTATGCTTGTCTGCCGACGTAGTAGTAGACGTACAATGTAGTACCTAACAATTATTATAACGTACAATAGGCGGCCTTATCGTTATATGCAATATGTTCCAGGCAACCTTTGGGTATAGGAAAAAAATAAATATAAGAAGGAAGATAGTGCAGTAAACAAAACAAAGACACAATGGAAAAAGAAAAACGTACACATTTGTACACATATAAACCATTGCTTAGATGCAATATAAGGATATAAGGAAGATTCTTATGGAGAGAAAGTATTTAAAAGGTGCGAGGAAAATAAAATAGCACTTTCTACCCGTGCGAAGCCGGGGCGGGCAGCTAGTAAGAAATATTTTCATTTGCATCTAAACCAAAAAAAAAATTGTTTAATGAAAATCCTTCCAAACATATAATCAATCTGCGTAGAGAAGTAGTTATACAAACTCAAATGTACAATACTTATGTATATTGGTAATTAGTTTCATCAACATGTAGGTCAAATGAAGCGGTCAAAAGCACCTAGAGTAGTTTTCAGTACACGTGTTCGTTTACAGTTGCGTTGCGGGCAATTTCCTGCACTGTCGGGCGCGGCGCTATCGCTCGCAACACCTTGATATCCGGACCAGCTGCTTTGTGGCCTACCGTGTTGATGCAAGGTCACGATAAATCGTTGCTAAAGGTAACAAACAAGCACTTATCTCTCTAAGCTGTCATTTGGTGCAAATTCAACCCTGAAAAATGAAATCGTAGTCAATGCAAGTGTAGTCAAATGTCCATAAGTCATGTAAATGAAGAATTGAAATGTTTTTTTTTATTCTATCACTGATGTGAAAAGGTTACCGTAGGTCTGGAACCGCACAGTGCGCGACCATTTAGGCTCCTATGTGTGAGGATGAGTTCCCTGTCGACAGCGAGCTGTACGACTGTTGAAGGCGGCCGTGGGCATCATGTCAAACAACTCCTCTGAGCACACCCCATTGTACAATCGGTAGAACACACAAAGGGACGCCAAATCTATTCTGAGACTTAAACATTTTAAACCATCTGTCAGTTTTGGGGTGTAAGTGGTTCATCAACATCTTTGAACCAATGCCAACTTCTCCTACACGCGGTGCACCCTGCTGACTGAACGAAGCTCTGGCGAAAAGAGAGGTAGGGAGCGTATTTGTAAGCTACCCGACTGGGGACTGTACCTCCACCTCACAGAATACCGCAGCTAAATAACAATTCCCTTGAGGGTTGTTGTGTTCCTGCGAGTGAGTGAGGTCACCAGAAAGGAAGGAGATGCTGCGTTGGCAGCGGGGGTAGCGGCGCGCGAGCGATATTTTATGTTGCGAGCGTTAATATGGTTACGGTAACCGCTTCACATCAGGCGGGCCGTATGCTTGTTTGCTACCCGACGTAGAATAAAAAAAAATAAAAAAAAAAGTGGGATCGTCAACAAGCCTCACTTAACCTCACGAGGCGTGCTGCCTTTGGGACGGAAGTAGTATATGGCATGAAGGTTCATGGGGTTTAGGGGGCAGGTAGGTACTGGAGTGGCAACCGCGGACCAATAAACGCAACGTAGGCCGACCCCGCACTAGATGATCGACGATATGATAAAGGTTGCAGGAAGACGATGAATGCAAACGGGAAAGGTATCTATGTAGAAGTCTAATATCATTGTAGAAGTAGAGGGAGGCCTGTAGCGACATCAGCAATATTTTTTTATGGACAATTTACACAGCGCCATCTAGTCCCAAATTAAGCGCAAAGCTTGTGTTATAGGTTGTACTAGACTACTGATAAATGTACTTAAAAACATTTTTTTTTGTAAATACATACTTATTATTTTTTTAATTTATTAATACATAGAAAACACCCAGACAAACAGACATGTTCATGCACACAAATGTGCATGAACATGTCTTGTGCGGGAATCGAACCCGCGTCCTCGGAGTCAAAGTGGCCATTGCTAACCATTCGACCACCGAGCTCGCCTCTATTGCATATCACGCGATGCACTCCCGGCCTCGCTCGCCAGTCGGTTCGGTTCGCGTCCGTTACAAATATAGGTTGGATACATATTGTCATAAACATTAGTAGTCCTGCTGTGTAACAGAAAGTATTTGTACTCTTATTGAGTGAATAACACAATAAATAGTGTCGATCACCGAGGACTTTACTTACTCTCCACATACATACCATCTGACCATATATAAACTCCATACTTCTGAAGGCCTATGTTCAGCAGTGGACGTCCTTTGGCTGAAGCGATGATGATGATGAATGATATGCTACAGACACTCAGATTTTACTTGTATAGAGGTCCAGTTTGTACATAAATAATGACAACAACTAACGAGGGTGTTTTCATGTCACGATGTCAGAAATTGTTACCTGAACCGGGGCCAGGCAGGCCCGGGCTGACTTCTTGTTTCGGACAAAAAACACGCGCCTGCGCCGTTCCGAATCAATGAACGATTGACAATCAATGACAAAGGCTCTCAAACTGTATGCTTTGAGATAATTAATTTGTTCGATTTTTACCTGAGTATGGGGAAGGCAAAAATCATAACTTTTCCTGTGTTGTGTTAATAGCAGGTTGCATTGCATGTACCTCCCATTGCTTCCACGGAGTTATGTCTGCTAAAAACAGCTACCTTCAAGGGAATAGTTATTTGGCTGCGGTATGCTGTGCGGTAGAGGTACTTACTCAGTCGGGCAGCTTATACTTAATATAATTACGTTGTGCCATAGGTACCTCACTTTTGCCGCCTCGTTAGTCAAGTCAGTAAGGTGCACCACGTGCAGGCGAGGTGGGGTTTAGCTCAAAGATGGTAGTGAGCCACTTTATCATCATCATCATCAGCCTGTATCTACCATCTGCTGGATATAGGCTTTTCACAATGCTTTCCACAACATGGGATCCTCCGCTTCCCGCATCCAACCGCTACCAGCCACCTTATTGAGATCGTCGGGCCGTCTACAGAGGGGTGGTCTACTCCACTTGTGATTCTGTTGTGTCTGTGTGTGTGTGTTTTTTTTTATATTGCGACGAATGGCAGACAAGCATACGGCCCGCCTGATTTGAAGCGGTTACCGTAGCCATATCAACGCTAGCAACATTAAAAGTATCGCTTGCGCGCCGCCACCCCCGCTGCCTACGCAGCATCTCCTTCCTTTCTGGTGACCTCACTCACTCGCAGGAACACAACAACCCTCAAGGGAATCGTTATTTGGCTGCGGTATTCTGTGAGGTGGAGGTACATTCCCCAGTCGGGCAGCTTACAATTACGCTCCCTACCTCTCTTTTCGCCAGAGTTTCGTTTGTCAGTCAGCAGGGTGCACCGCGTGCAGGTGAAGTTGGCTTTGGTTCAAAGATGTTGATGAACCACTTACACCCCATTAATGACCATTAAGAACTAAATAATGTGAGTACAGTTTGAACACCAGTGGCATATCCGCTGAGGCGCGCGTCAGGTTGTTTTGACAGGTCCGTGAGACGGTACACAACAATATAATACGTCTGTAGTGTCCGTCCGTCTCGCCTCCAGGGAACGCTTTATTTCCTCAGAATATTTGGAGGACGCTAATCCTTGGGGACGATTTTTTGTTTATTTTTTTTAGAAAAAAAAAAAACAACAATATTCATATTCATCGTTTGAATCAACCTGTGGGTACGAAATAAATACAATGTGACCCATCGACTAAAATATTTGTAACAGCACATTAATAATGTAATAATAATGTAATTATACATATATCTAATCTAAGCTCGAGTCAAAGGAAAAAAAAAACAAGTTTTCTTTGGCTCGAGTGTACGCAGATTACAGGTGCACATATAGGGTTGCCATTTCTAAATACTAGCAACCTGGGGCCCTGCCGCCGAATCTGAAGCCGATTACCATCCAATAGGTCTTATGTTTAAGTTATTCACAACCATCTTCTGCTTAGTCTGTAGCGCTCCATGGTTTCTATCTAACAGCTAATCTAAACCGTACCAAAGTCACTGACATTGGCACAAAAGTTGCATAACTGAAGTGGTAATGGGCAGAAGATACGATGACAGGTCGGTACGGAACTCTTCTGTGGAGACCTCGTGCGGGAAGTAGAAGTGTAGGCAGACCAGCTGCCAGATGGTCGGACGACATAAAAACGACCAGCCCCCTTACCACCATCTCATATTGCGACTCAATAATTGAATAGATTGCTTATTCATAGCTATGAATAAGCTACTCTATTGCATTTGAAATAGAGTCGCTTATTCATTGGTATAAATAAGGAATCTATTCAGTTATTGAGTCGCAATAAGAGATGGTGGTAAGGGGGCTGGACGAGAATCGCCTCGTCAAGATCTTCTTGGAGAGCCATGCAAGAGGCATATGTCCAGCAGTGGACACAGAAATGCTGAGAAGAAAAAGAACAAGAAGTTAATCTAAATATAATTAAGAACAGTCCAAGCAGTAGTTTGATGTTTGCATTTATAAAATCCTATGGTAATCGGGTTCAGCTTCGGCGGGGGAGTAGAGCCCCAGGACAAGATGCGTGCCAAGTCCGGGATTTGAATCTCAAAACCCGGACATGTCATTGGTGTTTTTAGTAAGTACTAGTTCTGTGTTTTATTCTGTGAGAAGACGGTTATTCGCAGCATGGAACAGGCGGTAGTGATTTAAAGCTTTTAACCCTGGGCTACAAATTAAACCCCGACCCGCGCCCCGGACGCCCTCCAACACTAGGACAAATCCGAGGAAACCCGGATGGCAACCCTATGCACACAGCATTATGCTATACAATAATTAATTATGTCTCTTTTACAGTCTTTAGCAATTTATTAATTGAAACAAAAAAATTGGTTGCCTGTAAAGTCGGTATACGGGCGAAAGTTTTACGTGACAACGACTTTGAGTGGTAAAATGTTTTCGAGTGGAAGGGACGCATGCCTTTCACTTTTTATGTCTGTCTCTCTCGCTCTTAGAAGGGACACGCGTCCACGACACGCTTACAATGAGAGCGAGTGAAAGGCACGCGCCTTTCACTCGCTCTCATTGTAAGCGCATAACGTGACCCAGTTTCTTGAAGTGTCACCCGGTTAACCAATTTATAAGACGTTGTCACGTCAAAAAAGATTAAGAATATTATTAGATAGATAGGTAGATACGTGCTTCGGAGGGTAGGTACGTTTAGCCGTCGGCCCCGGCTGTAGTCGTTAGATGACAGTCGTTAAGCCAAGTCAGTGGCCATTAGGCGGCTTGAAAACACTGGCCTCTGCCAATCCGCTGTTGAAGTTGATGGAGTATGATTTAAAACCCCATCAATTGAAATCACCAGAAAGGACGGAGTTGCTGCGTCGGTTGGGTTCCGCGACGCGGGTGTGATCTTTCATATTCAGAGCGTTAATATGGCTATAGCATAGAGTAAATACCCTGGCTATAGTAATGGGCAGATAGCCCAAAAAGCTATCTGCCGATTACTATAGCCATACTGGGGCTCTCCCTCTTAAGTTAACCATAAAACATAGACCACATAACCTTACAAAGTAGATAATAATTATACAGTAGCTAACCCGGCAAACGTAGTTTTGGCATATAAATTTAGGGGTTGATGGTAAAAGGGTGAAAATTTAGGGTTTGTATGTATTTTTAATGCCACATTATAAAATACCAAAAATAAAAATTGACCAAAAAATTAAAATAAATGTTAAGTGTGGACAACCCTTATCACTTAGGGGTATGATAAAAAGGGTAGCAGCCGATTCTCAGACCTACTGAATATGTATATAAAATTTCATAAAAATCGGTCAAGCCGTTTCGGATGAGTATGATAACTAACATTATGACACGAGAATTTTAAATATATCAGATAGATATACTCGTACATTCCACACGCAAAGCACAAAGTCCAGTCCAGCGCCGACCAGCCCTTGAAATCCATGTAATCGTGTCCTAAATCAGACACAGAAATCATTGCATCGTTATCGCGAACAAATCTCTAGTTTATTCGCACTCCTTATCCCCTTATCTGTAAATCTTAGATAGGGCTGTCGCATTATCATAATGAATGAGCAATTAATCAATTTTTCGATACACCATTATCGCGTGTACTCACACTGATTAGCTTGTTTGTTTAATAACGTAATACTGGTGGTAAATTTTGGCTTTTTACAGAAACAATACTGTGGTTTGGGGGGGGGGGGGGGGGGTATACGAAGCAAGTGGATCACCTGATGGAAAGCAATCACCATCGTCCATGGAGATCAGCATTACCAAGGGGTCGCTTTTCTTGCTAGTGACCTCGTTGTCACTATACTAGTTCTTGGCTTTCGCGAGTGATCTTTATTTATTTACTAGCTCACCGCCACGCAACTTCGTCTGCGTAAGACACAAATGTTTCACTTTCATAAAACGTAAGATTACAATTAAAAAGGTTATACGTAGACATAATACATTAAATAACCAAAGACTACGCGATAAAACAAAACAAATATTATGACCTCCTAAACGAATTAACAAAAAGCGGCTATGTAGTTAATCTATACGCTGTAGAAGTAGGAGCGAGAGGTATACCAGCAAAATCTCTCTATAACCTGCTGAAAGACCTTGGCTTGTCCAGAAGTGCAGTAAGTTCTATACTAGAACGAGTATCTAAAGCTGCATTAGCAGGTTCATACCAGATTTGGCAGGGCAGGGAGAGAAACACAAGTAGTGAAGGTGAGTGTTGATGTACGTCGGAAAGGGGCCCCTTAAACCTACACCCGTGTCACAAGTCTCGGGATCTGCTTGGGTTTCTCTCTCTGCCACACGATGGACCCGGCACCCGCACGGTGAATCCATGGAAGCTAAGAAGTTCGTCTTTTCTTTCTTATTATGGGACTTTTTTTTAGAACTTTTTAAGACTTATCAAATCAAATGGCTCATCCGAGCATTCCCCGTGGTATAATTTATTTAGAACGCAAAGACATGCAACATCTCTACGTGTAGAGAGCGAGTCCAATCGATCAGAAATCATTGGGTCACCGACGATTCGAACTGCTCTTCGTTGTATGCGGTCAAATGGAGCTAGTAAGTACTGGGGCGCACCCCAGCCTAGAGATGTGAACACTATTTTATATGAGGCCTATCCATGGGCTCATTATGGAATACTGTTAATTTTTACTACTGTACTGGGTTTAAACGGTTCATCAACATCTTTTAACCAAAGCCAACTTCACCTGCACGCGGTGCACCCCGCTGACTGACAAACGAAGCTCTGGCGAAAAGAGAGGTAGGGAGCGTAATTGTAACTGGGGAATGTACCTCCACCTCACAGAATACCGCAGCCAAATAACAATTCCCTTGAGGGTTGTTGTGTTCCTGCGTGTGAGTGAGGTCACCAGAAAGGAAGGAGATGCTGCGTTGGCAGCGTCAATATGGCTACGGTTACCGCTTAACATCAGGCGGGCCGTATGCTTGTCTGCCACCCGACGTAATATAAAAAACATGAATGTTGTGGAGTAACATACTTTCTGCCGTCTGGTTTTTATTAGTCAACTTTTTTATCTGCTCCATTACTTATTTAAATAACAGTTATATTGGAAACCGTTACATCAGTCTGGAGTTTCAAAGAATTAACTCTCAGGAGTGCCTTGTGATCAACCCTAACTTTTGGCCGACCTAGGCTCGGATTTAGTTGGCCGCAAGTATAATCCGAAATATTAATTACAGTTGTGTTAATCAATCAATTAATTACAGGTATGTTACAGTATTAATAAATGTCGGGCGGTTTAAGAGCTAGCGGATAACAGACATGTATGCGACTTTGATTTATCATCATCATCATCAGGTCATTTTAGTCTCCACTACAGGAGCACGACCCTCTCTCGTCCGTCCCAGACGGAAGGAGGATTTGGCCTACACTCCCTACGCTGGCCAAACGGGTTGGGGAGGCCTGATCGATGTTTGATAATAATATTTCCCTTAGTCGCCTTGTACGACATCCACGGGAAGAGACGGAGTGATTCCATTCTAATCTGCCGGAAACCACACGGCCGTTGATTTATATCGACGGTTAAAAGGTTATAGGGTATAAGCGACCAAAACCAAATTGTTCAGGAAAGTAGTTCAAAGTTTGAAATTGCAGAAAAATGGATATAACTTTTTCATTTATTATCTTTTATTGATAAAACCAAAACAGCTGTAGAATAAAAATATAAAGGCATAAATGGGCACTTTTATTAATATAATTATACGTTGTTTTATGTGGTTTTATGTCGCTTAGATCAATTGATTTTATTTTCCTCGTGAGGTAATTCAGCATAAGTTACTTAAACATGTAAAAATACCAAGGGTATAGAAGCCTTAACTACATTTGATATCCTCGTACCAAAAAGTAATAGGGCATAAACGACATGACTATATCATAACTTAATTGGGTAGAGGAGGACAAGTTAATATTCACATAATTGCGCCAAAAGTTAATAAAGCATAAGATACAGAGCTTAGCAATAATATTGTGAGGTTATTAGACATTAACGACACTGGTAGATGAATTAAAAAAAGGTAATGTAGTACTTCCACATTATCAAGATTTATATACCCTAAGGAAATCGAGAACATCCAACAATATAAGCAGACGTATCTCTATAATATGAGCTCATTTGAAGCGATCATTAGCTAAAATGATTTTCCTCTGATTTTAGAATCATTTTGTAATGTTTATTTAAGTACTACCGTTGATTTTTTTTTCGAGTGCTATATGTGAAAGGGCCCAGATTGTCTAGGCGCGACATCGGTTTCGAGCGACCGCAGCGCTACTGTTTACTGAAACAACCGACGGGGCGGGTGAATGACCCAAAGACAGCGCGATTTTCAAAATGTTTTGCGACAAACGTTCCAATTGTTATTGAAGTTGAATATTTACAGCATAACAAAAATGTTGAATTATTGTAAATAAACGACGAGTGTAAAATATTCTAAGACTAGTTTTTCGTTATAAAATGATAATAAATATTAATTACTAGATTAATAAGAGTAGTTGAGACACAATTTTTATGTTTTTCTATTTATATTAAACAATCAAGAGCAGGTCCGGACTGACCTTTTTGTATTCTACTTACCAAAAATTCCAACTATGTATTTATTTGTAATTTTCCTACCAAAGTTTATTCTTATTTCATAAAATATTCATTCAACAAAATAATTGCAAATTCAGTAGGAAGTACGGTCGAAATAACATCGAGCTTTCCTCGCTAGTGTATATCTCTACGCAAGGAAATGTGCCTATTGCGTAAACTCAAATAGGGTGGTGGCACCAATTATCGGCCATGTCAACTTTTTTTTCAACTTTGTTTGCTTGTAATTTTTGAGTTAATAACTTTTGCTACGCTAGTATACGAAAGTATAAAAATGATTCATATAATTAAAAGTAAGTAAACAATAACAAATATGAGTCGCCATCTAAAAAGCGTGCTAGGGTTGTACAAAAATAAATGAAACACAAGTTTATAAATTATTAATATACTAATTAAAAGTAAGTAAACAATAACAAAATATGAGTTCAAAATTCTAATGTTTTTTCATTTTAACGATTACTGATCAAATTTTGATTTCAGCTAATTTGATGATAAAATCAATTGCTATTGCAAAACTTATCAGAATGAGTACCAGCTGCCCGATTCACGTAATAAAAACCGTAGCGTAGGGACTTAAAAATGTCACTTCGTTTTTTGCAAATTAAGCCCTTTTAACCGACTTAAAAAAAGAAGAAGATTCTCAATTCGCTGTATTTTTGAAACAATTTTGATGATTCTTTACACCAGGTAACTCTTCAAAATCGTATAGGAATTGTATAGTAATTGAGCTATTGAAAGATTTATGACAATCCAAGACTAGATAAGTAAGTGCGTTTAAAACAGAAAACCAAAAGGCGATTTCTAAGTTTCTAAGTTAAAACGACTTTTGGACTGGCGTGTTTACGTGAATCGACCGGCTGGATAGTTAAGTTACCTCAGTCTCTTTCAAAACCATTAGGCGTTCTTCTCTTTCAAAACACGTAAAGCTCTTTCTTTCCTCTCTTTCATAGCCTCTATGATACTGGGCGCGTCACGAATGGGCATGCTTCGTGACTGCCGAGGATCAACTAATTCTGGAAGTAGGCAATCGTAATAAAACCTAACTAATTTCATCTCCATTTTCTCCTTCCAAAATTTGTCGTCCTTTTCTAAAATATAAACTTTCATAGGTACAGTAGCACCAAACCAGATGCCAAGCATGCAAACGTTTCTTTTAGTAATATGTACCTGTCCCTGAATTTGGAAATACCAGTTATGATTTTTATTTATGACATAACTCTTGGAAGCCTTGCCCAAAAGGTATGTTTGGCCATTGCTTCATCAAGAGTCATGCCAGCTAAAGAATGTGGGCACTTAATTTCAATTAAACCGTTTGCATAAATGCCATCTGGTGTATTACCAAGAAATTCATATTGATCGTCGACGAACAAACCGCAACCTTGTATACTAATATTCTTTTGAATTTCTAACTGTCTAATTTCGGTTTCTTCGTTTTCGATACCGTACCGTACAGCAAGCAAACTGGAGATATTACTACCATAAACGATTTTACCAACAAAAGCAGCACAACTTGTGCTCTCTCGTTTTTTACAAACTTCCCCGAATGATGATGAGGTTAGTAATTTTCTCCTTGTACTCATCCACTCAGCACTACTTCTTTGCAAATGGGTCGACCTTTCAAGCTCCTCTCTTTCAGCACAAGACAACTTTAAATCGGCTAAAAAAGATGGCTTGGCTTTCTCATATAATTCTGGACTCAGATCAGGTTTTTCGCAGTTTGGTCCATAGTGAGCGTCTTTCGATACAGTGTTGTGGCTTTTTTTCAATCTTAATTTAGGTTTAGCAATTAAACGGTTTCTACGATTACAATTTTTCACTTTCGCGATCAAAGGAATCGGACTACATTTAAATATGACTTCATGAGTTTTACTATGAATCGATCCCGTATTAAAAGACACAACAGCAGCTGCGCATCGGCCCGCATAAGAACCACGGGAAGAATAATTTACACGCTTACCCCCAACTAATTTGGCAATTACTCCGTTAAAACTTTCAACTATATTACTTGTGCAATTATGAATTAAACTTCTAGAATGATATGACAGTCTTTTACTTAAAATTTCTACCGCGTCCATTAATCCGCATCCAACAATTGTTGGAAGTAATCCAACAGGTTCTATTCGACGAGTATCAGGTCTACAGAAATACTCCTTGCAATGTTGGTGATTACCAAATACGTGTTGTGGACCATTTAGGATATCTTCACTAAGATTTTTTATTTTTTCTTCGAGTGACTGATTTTGATCCGCCCAATATTTAATCGCGCATTTTACACCCGTTCTTAAACGCAAATACCTTTCTTTTAGGAATTTCCGCAATTCGCAAGGATACTTAGTGTCTTTTGACAGTTTCTCCAAGCTATTGCAGTAGTTTCGTAAAAGATGATTTTTGCATTCAATTTTCTCTACTATTACATTATCGTACGGACGCGAATCTAATATTTTTTTATAAGTACTAGAATCGCCGTCTGCTACAAATTTATTATAAATTACACCGTGATCAACAATGGAACGTTTAAACCCCTCAACTATTATGGTCGATTCCATCCCGGTAGATGATCCTGAATAATTCTTGAAACAATGGTGTTCCGGGGGCTGACTGTTGTTCTTTGCGGCTCGTGCACAGACTACGCAGTATTTATTTTTAACTCCAAAAAACAATACTTTATTAGTTTTAATGCCAATTATCGCAGCTGCGCCGGATAAGGCGGAAAAATTCTTACCATAAGATCTCTTCCTCCAACAACCGTCAACAGCAACAGATATTAATGGTGTACCATTTTTATCCACACCACCTATAGACTGCGTACTCTGCTTCTTCCTTGACAGCTTCTGCCATGGAATGTGTTGCTGTCTTTTCCCACCAATCGCAAACCGTATTATTAATTTCATTGTATAATGAAGGTGACATGATTGGTAACGGTTACTACGGCAGTTAATGTTTTTAACTGAGAGTAGCTCCCACCAGATGATATGATACCAGATACAATTTGATGATTCACTTCCATGCTATCTTCTTTCTTTTCAACCAAACACACAGTAAACTTCATACTACACATACTGAGTTTTGAGTCCAGACCAACTTTTACTTCACCTATTATACTGAGGTAACTTAACTTACAATCCATTGGACCGTGGTCCCCTATGGCCTGAAGAGCTTTATAAAAAAAAGAAATATCTATTACTCTACGCCCAACTTCCACTTCATCCACCTTTCCCTCTTGACTGTTTTCAATAACTAGTTCCTGTAAAGAAAGATAATGGCTTTATTTTTTTTTATAAAAAATAATTAAAAAAGAATGGGCCAAATTTCTTCAAACATAGCTAAGAACTCCCTTAGAATACATCTTTGAAACACATAACACTAGATCAAAATCTTGAACGTTTTACATAAATAAACGTAATAAAAACTGGTTGTTTGTAAAGTCGGTTCAAGACAATAATTTTAATAAAAAAAGCTGTTGTTTCATTTTTAACCTTATTAATATTCCTGTTAACATAAAAAATAGCTAAACATGTTGTTTAGCGTTTTCATGCATTTTCCTAATGTCGGCCGGGTGGCCGATATTGGGATTTATCAATAAATAAAGATCCCTAACCTCGACCCTGCGATTATTTCATAAAAAAGACAAGTAAATGTAAAAACCTTGGTTTTTCTTCAATAAAAAACAATATAAAATACCATAGGTATGTTTAATTCCATTTAAATACTAACTAACTCAATGCGCTCGCAACCGGGATTTGACTCGCCACTGCCACTAAACGACACAAGTCGGTACCGGCGCGTGCTCTATTGCCAACTGAACGTTCAAATATTGAAGCACCCGCACCAAAATATGGATTATTCGCATATAGAGTCGCTTTTTGAATAAAAACTATTATAATTTTAGGGTTATTTTAATAGTTAGGGTAAGTGCTCCAGTGAATTAACACCCACCAGTGAATGAACAAAACACACTTTTTTCAATATAATAAGAAATCTAAGCTTTTCTACTCAAGCCAGTATTTTTTTCTCAATCGAAACATTATATTACGTCAACTGAACACACAGGTATTTGCCTGTGACCTATAGTTTCAAAATCGCGACCGCCTAAAATGAAAGTATTCTGTCGTATTTTTGATTGTATGGAGCAGAATTTAGGGCATTGCTGAGACTTCGTGTTTTGATATTCACTTTGTAGACACTATAAGTGTGATAGTGTTAACAAAATTTGATAGTAGGATGTAAAAAGAACTGTTTTATCTTACAAAAAGCAGATTGCATAAATTTTAATTATCATAAATAAATTTTAGGGGTGTTCGATAATTGGATCACGAAATTGAAGAAAATCTAGTCAATGAACACACAGTTTTAATAGATTTAGAATAATAAAATAGTATTGGTATTCTAGGAGTTGACATCTCCAGCGACGTCCAGTTTCGATGTCATCTGGAGGGGAAGGTCAAGCTGGCATCAAAGAAACTAGGTGTGCTCAACAGGGCGAAACATTACTTCAACCCGCGGCAAAGACTTATACAAAGCTCAAGTTCGGCCGCATATGGAGTACTGTTGCCATCTATGGGCGGGAGCGCCTAGATACCAGCTTGCACCCTGTGACTCGATTCAAAGGCGTGCTGTGAGGATTGTTGACGATCCCAAACTGACAGACGGTTTAGAACCTTTAAGTCTGAGAAGAGATTTTGCGTCCCTTTGTGTGTTCTACCGTTTGTACAATGGGGTGTGTTCAGAGGAGTTGTTTGACATGATGCCCACGGCTTCCTTCTACAGTCGCACCGCTCGCCATCGACAGGGAATTCATCCTCACACTTTAGAACCGAAATGGTCACGTACTGTGCGGTTCCAGAGAAGTTTTCTTCCACGTACTATCAAGCTGTGGAATGAATTGCCTGTTGAGGTTTTCCCAGGAGACTACAGCATGGGGTTCTTCTAAAAGGGCTTGAAGAGGTTTTTACAGGGTCGGCAACGCGCATGTGATGCCTCCGGTGTTACAGGCGTCCATAGGCTGCGGTAACTGCTTTCCATCAGGCGGACCGTATGCTTGTTTGCCACCTTAGTGGTATAAAAAAAAATGTTAGATAGTTCTCTTTAGGTTATAAAATATCAAGTAACACGCAATTATAATAGTAATCATATCGTCTATTTAATATAATAAAAAAATATATATATTTACAATAACAATTACCCGAAATAAACTCTTACATAATAATTTATATATAGAACTGATATATAAAAGTGGTAGTTCATTCAATGGGTTTCAAAAGGTTTATTCACTGGATTTTTTTGTTCATTCTCTGGTGATTTGTGTGTTCAATGCTGATAGTTATTGAGATAACCTGCATTTTATACAAATATACCCCATATTTGTATAAAATGCATTTTATACAAATATACCCCATATTTGTATAAAATGCAGATTATCTCAATAACTATCAGCATTTTTGCTAAAATATGTATACTGTATCAATCATGAATAAATTGTGAACATAATAAAATAAAATATTTTTTGGTTAGGATCTCATAAGTAGCTGGCTGTAATTTTCAAAGTTTGGAATGCCCTTAAGGGTTCATTCAATGGAGCACTTACCCTATATTCCATTTTCTCGCAAAGGCCGATATTAGGAGGAGGCCGATACTAGAAGACTTCACCCTACTGAGATTTTGTCTTCGTCCATCACTAACTAGGTATTTTTTTTTTTTATACTACGTCGGGTGGCAGACAAGCATACGGCCCGCCTGATGTGAAGCGTTTACCGTAGCCATATTAACGCTGGCAACATAAAATATTGCTCGCGCGCCGCCACCCCCGCTGCCAATGCAGCATCTCCTTCCTTTCTGGTGACCTCACTCACTCGCAGGAAGACAACAGCCCTCAAGGAAACCGTTATTTGGCTGCGGTATTCTGTGAGGTGGAGGTACATTCCCCAGTCGGGTAGCTTACAATTACGCTCCCTACCTCTCTTTTCGCCAGAGCTTCGTTTGTCAGTCAGCAGGGTGTACCGCATGCAGGTGAATTTGGCTTTGGTTTAAAGATCTTGATGAACCACTTACACCCCAAGGTAGTTTGTTTATTTATGTAATAAGTCTACAAGAATTACGTATAACAACTTACGTCTATAGTGTGTAGTCTAAGCATAGCAGTGTTGCTTGGAGTCTCGGCCTGAAGGTTTTCTTTATTTTCAATACTGGAAATATTATTCATCATTATTATCCACTTTATAATTATTTTGTAATTTTTGTACAACACCAGACCCTAGGCGCGTCGCGTCTCTTTGGCGGTAAGTATGTCGACAAAGCCGCGTGCCCGTGCTATTTCTGTTATGAAACATACCTACTTCCACAATCTGATATTTAGACAATAATGATGAACATGAAAACGAATACTAGGTAGAAATTGACTTTATTACTTATAATACAAACCAATATTTACATGCTATTGTATATGTCTGAATCAAGCGATCTAAATCATATGACATAGGTATTGTATTAGCTTTGTAATGTACCCTGTTCAAATGAAAATAAATTATATTATTATTACTACTTAGACAGGATAAGCACACAAATAAAACTAGGATTTTTACATGACACTTTCACAGAAATCTCGTAATTTTTTTCTAGGTAGGTACGAGTATTTAGGACAAGACGTAGTAAAGTAGGCAGATAAATAAATAAGTAGGAAGGAACTTACATTTTTTCCGAGATCTTTTGGCTTTCATATTTTTATAATGCGTACTAAACTTTCTTTTCCCTGGCAAATTCAAATTCAATCAGTCCTGCGAAAAAAACCCTCGATTACCGACTAGATACGTTTATGATATTGGCTATAGCATGTTGAAATCATGTTTCAAGCCTGAATTGATACATATTTTACAAGGTTCATAAAATAACCTACTCAACAAAGTATCTAATTCATTCTTTGTATTTTTTACGATTTATATACATTCATTATATTGGTAAATTAGTTATACTTACAGTTTTTCACAAAAAACACAAATTCACAACACGTAATTTTGCTGGAGCATCCGACGCGCGTGGTGTCACCTTGACATATAAAAACACACTGGCGAATTAGTGGCGACGCTGGGTACTAATTCGTAATATCGGAATGTGCGTCATTTTTCATACATTTTTCTATGGAGAATTTACGTAAAACATATCTAGATTTTAGGGCTTTAAAAGAGGAAGTCTTTGTTTGTAAAGGTACAAAAAAAAAGTATATGTTATATTTATTGGTTTCTTCAGTATTTAAAAAGTGTTTCTTTTTATCAATTTGTGTTGATTTATTGGGTTAAATCTGAAAAATACGAAGGCATGTTTTTGCATTTTTTCTCAATTTTGTGCGTTTGTTGACCTTTATTATAAAACAACTATTAGATTTTAAGAGTTTAATATAATCATACAATATTTTTTGGTCTTTGATTGTAATATATACAAATTATCATTGATATCAATCATATCTAAATAGGTTAAATATGAAAAATCGTAACACTCTTTTCACAGTTTTCACGATCTGGCCCCTTTGTTAAAATTTAGTTTATTGGTTAATGTTAAAATACACTTAAGCTAGCTGTAAGTTTACTGAAAATCCATACTAATATTAATGTGAAAGTGTGTTTGTTTGTTTGCTTGTTGTTTGTCCAAAAAAATCATGTCATCATGTGTTACTTTCGACTTGAAAGAAGGATTCTTTCACGTCGAAAGTAACACATGATGACATGATTTTTTTGGAGATATTTTAAGGTTTGGAGAGTGACATAGGCTACTCTTTATCCCGGAAAAACATCTTATTCCTACGGGAAGAAATAAGGTTATAATCATTTGTCCTTCTTTCACGTCAAAAGGAACCTAAGTACCGACATGATTTTTTGAACGGGGATAGTTTACGGTCTGGAGAGTGATAAAGGTGAATTTTTATTCCGGAAAAACCGTCTTAATCCCATGGGAAAAAATAAACTTTGTAATCATTTGCCCATCTTTTACGTAGAAAAGAATCTAAGTACCGACATGATTTTTTAACGGTAGTTTTCTGTCTGGAGAGTGGCGTAGATTACTTTTTATCCATGTTATTCCTATAGGAAAAAAGTTTCATTAAAATAATGACCACGCGGGTGAAGCTGTTAACAGTTAGTAAATAAATAGTAACGTGGATTAAATGTCAGGTCTTAAAAATAATAGAATAACAACCAACACGATTCTCTTTTAAAACAAGAGTTAAGTAACTGGGTACAATTAAAGGGTTACCCATCACTATACTATACTGTATTATATAAACTCATTATCTATCGAAATACAAAATTATTTATTGCATATTAAAAATTGAGTAACTTATTTCAAACTTAATCTAACGAACAATGGGCGGCCTTATTGCTAAAAAGCAATCTTTTCTAGACAACCTTAGGATAAATGATAGGAGAATATTACTGAAATATGTGTTTACCGACCGAAAGATTTAAGCTGACTGATTTTATTTTTATTTTAAATTTCATCGTCATCAGGTCATTTTAGTCTCCACTACAGGAGCACGACCCTCTCTCGTCCGTCACAGACAGGAGGATTTGGCCTACACTCCCCACGCTGGCCAGACGGGTTGGGGAGGCCTGATCGATGTTTTATAATGTATTTTATGTAGAATGTATTTAAAATTTATTGATCACAAAATTACATAAGGGTACAAAAGGCGGACGTAACGCTAAAAACATTCTCTACCAGTCAAACTTTTGGAATAGCAGAAATACACGAATGCGGGTCTAAAGCAGATAACAAAAATAATAAAATAGAACAGTGTCTACGAAATAGATATAATGTAATGACTATTCAACTTAGAGAAATAAATAGAATAAACGATATTACTCATTCAAATAAAATAAACATACATAAGAATATATCACTATTATAAATATACATACAGATACATATATAGATAATATAGGAAGATGATGATTCTGTTCTTCGTTAAACCGTCCAAAAGATAAGCGTGGATTTTCTTTTTAAAATTGAATTTATTTGAGATCCTTCTAAGTCATTCAGGCAACTCGTTCCATAGACGTGAAGCTTGCAGTGTAAAGGAATCAGGACTTGAAGCCAGAATGGTAAAGGGGAATGTAAAGCTGACGACTATTGTCAGAACAAAGTGGAAGGTTGTGAGAGTCACAAATTGAAATTTGCATTTCAAGTATTTCGGAGAGAGAGGACTAGTTAGAATAGTGAGAAGTATGCAGAGTAATCTCTGTTGCCTCCGTTGATGAACAGGAAGCTTTTAAGTTGAGACCGATATGAAGTGATATGATCAAATTTGCGAAGACAGTACATAAAACGAATAGCGTTGTTGATAAGTCGGTCCAATTTATTGAGATCTACATTTAGATCTGGAAATACATTACACTACATTTAGACCTAGGTTTTACTGTAATAAAGGTAAAGGAAGAAAATTCCTAAACCGATTATGGAAACTCAATGCCGATATGACCGCACGACTCACCTCAGCTATTTGCGAGGTCCAACTAAGAGTGAAATCTATATAAAGACCTAGATTTTTGTCAGTATTATTGAACGAAATGACAGTATATTCAAACATAACAGGCGACACAGAGCTGAAATCAATCGTGGCAACCTGCCTAGAGCTACCAAGCACAATAGCCTGACATTTAGCTGGATTTACAGGTATACCAAAATCTCTAGACCAAGAGCAGACATTACATGGGTTATCATTTAATTTTGCAATTGCAGTGTTGTTCACATTCTCTGCCGTTGTCTGCACATATATTTGGAAATCATCAGCATATAAGTGGTAAGAACAACTGAGCGAAAGAGACAGGAGGATTTAAGGTATAAGCGACTTGCTGAATAGCCGCTTGAGTACAACCAAGTAATACAAAATATCGTAAGCGACGGAGATGTATGAAAAATGCAAATGGACGTGGAATAATAAGCGACAATAGTATTGAAATATTATAATTGGTAGTAAGGTATAATCGACAGTTCATTATGAACTTAGACTTTAGTAATTACGTATAAGCGACAACCATATCGTTAATTTGTAAATAGTAGCAAGGCATAACCGACAGTTCAATAACAAATGAATTTTAGTAATTGAGAATAAGCGACAACTGTATTGTAAACAAAAGAAAAGTAGTAAGGTATAACCGACGCCTATTAATTTTAATGAGAAAGGTAAAGGAGCATTAGTTCCAGGTTTCAAAACAGGGGCTAATAGTAGAGAGCCGTAAGCGCCCGGAATGTCTACGCAAGTTAAAAGTAAAAACGCGTTAGCGACCGTCAACCAAAACTGCAACCATTTTTACAGGGGTACAAGCACCTTAAGGGCAAAAAAGGCCTAGAATTTCGTCGGTTACTCCGAGGCATACTTCAAAAACGCTGTTTTTTGCTTTGGCATAAACGACAAAAAAGTCATCGTAGAGCCATGGGAGTAAGCGCATTAGAAAGAACGGAAAATTTTAAGTAGGATGGCATTCATAACTCATTTTCGATCAAAATGTCGCTTATGCCCTACTACCTTTTAACCGTCGATATTATGTTATTATTATTTTTTGAAGTGAAAACTTCTTTAGCAGCGTTGTGCACTTTTTGGGATGATGGGCAAAAAATGTTAAACTCGCGTCAGGACACGTGGCCTGATCGAAAATTCGTAAGACGGAGGGAGAGTAGAGCGCCGGAGAGGAAGTAATATAATATCCCCCTCTATTTCTACCGCCTGGCGAAAATGTATGCATGCTCCTGCTGTTTATTTTTAATGTAATATAAATTGTCATGTTTGTGTACGATAGCGCAATAAATGAATATTGTATTTTACCACATAATTGAATGTACTTTTATAATCTATATCTATACATATAATAAAACAGTAAAAATAATGTGTCTGTACATTGAATATATTTACAAAAAAACTATTGGAGGCGATGGAGATATAGTAATAGAGTAAGAATTTATAAAAAAATGTCTGTCTGTTTGTCTGTTTGTCTGTTTGTCTGTTTGTCTGTATGTCTGTTTGTCTGTTTGTACACGCTAGTCTCTGGAAGTACTGGACGGATTTGAATGAAACTTTTTTTGTTATATAGCTGTTAAGCCTGGGCAACATATAGGGTATAATTGATTTTGGAAAGTGGAACACCTGATGCAGCACCATAATGGTTCAGGTAAACTATAAGAAATATAAAAATGACGCCTTAGCAAAAGTTGTTCAGCCTAATGAGCATTTTCTGTTGAGGTATAAAAATCCAAGATTTGGAACACCTGATGCAGAACCTTAATGGTTCAGGTAAACTATAAGAAATATAAAAATGACGCCTTAGCAAAAGTTGTTCAATCTGATGACCATTTTTTATTGAGGTTAAGTCCAAGCGAACGAAGTCGCAGGCATCAGCTAGTGATAAATAAAGCAATTCGTGCGAAATTATTCCCTAACCATTCCAAAATATTCAAAAATGCACAACGTTAATGTCCAAGTTTTCACTATTGCCGGCACTACCGGAGGGAGTGCAACCCGTTTTGTTTTTAAACCGTAACGGGGGCACGGGGCGCCACCACTCATTCCCACCACTGTGTCTCCTGTGTAGCCAGAATTAACAATGGTGACCACCAAAAAAGGCAATGAACAAAGAAGTCACTGCAGTCCCGTGATAAAAACTACGGCCTTGGAACTCACAACGAATTTAATCAAAAGAAATTAGTGTTTTTATCAAAAGAAATTATGTACATTTAGTTCGTTAGGTCAAGGTACATTCTCCAGTCGGATAGTTTACAATTTCGCTCCCTACCTCTCTTTTCGCCAGAGCTTCGTTAGTCAGTCAGCAATGTACCGCGTGCAGGTGAAGTTGGCATAGGTTCAAAGATGTTGATGAACCACTTACACCCTATAACCCGGTTCACTTATAACGAACAATAACCTAAAGCACTGTCCTAAAGAGACTAAAGGAATCAAATGCAAAGGAATGTCAAACCAAACCTTACCTGTCGCTGTCCCGCAGTATCACTGACCAAAGCGTATGTCTTTTTTTTCAACTTTAACCACACAATGGCTTTAATTCCGTCTCTGGAAGCCACAATGCATACAAATCCTGTTAAACGTAACTGAAGTTAGGTAGCTGATCCCTTTACGGCATATTATCACAAAATGTCGATCTTATGTGTTTTTTTGTATTGTGTCACTTGACTTTGATGACTGCGTGTCATATGGGGGAAAAATGTACCCGACTGCCATAGAAGGGAGGGTAATGTTTTTAGAACGTTTAACTAAGTAAGTATGAATTTAAGTATGTATGTTTAATTCTTTACTTTATTCTGTAGCTTAAACAGTTTGACCGGATAAATATATATATATCAAATTTAGATACAGGTAACTATTATGACGTAGATATTCGCTAAGAAAGGATTTTTTAAAATTTCCACGCGATCCCGGGATATGCGCGTATGAAGTCGCGAGCGCAAGTTAGTTGATTAATAAATAATCCTGAAAGAGCTTCACGAGCCCACATGGTATCAATAATAGAAAAAATAATAATGAAATACAAATACAATAGTACAAAATAATAATGAAAGAGATGTTTCCGTCACCCATGCGACATGACGACGACGACATTATGTAGAATGAGATTTTAAAATTACATGTATAATTAGTATCTAATTAAATTATTGAGACAGGTGCATATCTGCTTATTAATAAGTATATGGTATAAATCACCTACCTAAATGATAAAATTCTCGCTGCATGAAGGCCATTCCTTTAAAGTAAATGTATGGGAGACGTAAATTTTATGGGAGACGGTATGAAAAAAACAATTTTTATCGATACAGTTTATTTTATAAACTATTATTGATGTCATTCGATCATGAGAGCTCATGAAGCACTTTCATAATCAGTATTCAGTTTTGCAATATCTTATATAACTTCGAAAATAACTTCACTAAGTTTAAGTCAATTCACTAATTCACGTATCATTTCCAACATGAATATCACGTATCGATTGCATTTTTTATAATTACGTGTATATATTTTTTATTAATTTGTTAATCAATTACCTATCAATGCAATGTAATTCTAATTTATTTAATTAAAGAAAATATATTCAAGGCAAGGCAAAAAATGTAATTTGAATTTAATTAAATAAATTGAATTTAATTAATTTTAACGTGACGTAATTTTACATGCTACGTTAACAATGTTGCATTGATTAAACCCACCTGTAATAATATCTCTGAATAATTGAAAAAAATAATGAAAGAATAGATGAAATTATAATTGATGATAACATCAAGAACCTTTAGTAAGGGAATCCAGAGTAAATAATAATAATTATTTGGTTATCTAATTTATTATTTATTATATAATAACTAGCTTTCACCTGCGACTTCATCCTTGTAAAACTGCCAAAAAAAGATTTATGTTTTTTTCCGAGAAAATATTTTTGGGGCACTTTGTAATTTTAATTTAATGATACTTTAATGGACTTCCATTCTATTTAATTTCATTTGTGTACGGAGAGTTACAATACTTAATTTTATTTGGAATATTAATTAAAAAGTGCTCAAAAACTCTTTATAGAATTTTTATCAAAGTCAAGAGCCATTATAAAAATAGGTAAGTTATGAAATTCAATCTATTTGTCCCTTTTAGACATTTCTTTTTTTTTTGCTGACAAATAATGCCAAATGATTACTATCTGATATCAACGCACACCGAATTATCCTGGTTTTACATAATTATTTTATTGTATGTACAATATCTCTAGATCTAGAGCAACATCTATCACACTGTATATAGTTACGTATTTTTTTATACCACTAGGGTGGGGCATATGAACTGCCAGTTGGTAAGGCTGGAGTCAATGCAGCCTGTTCCGCCAATTTAATTTTGAAGAGTCCAATGGTCCATACATACAGGCTGATCATGATGATTATCAATGAGAAGAAGAGCTCTTTAGTTTCTCTACGGCGAGGGAACAAACACTCGGATTTACATACTGGCCATCATTTAGGGCTTTCCCACAGTCGGGTTTGAATTGTTTCGAACCAAGTAATTGAGCAATATAATCTTAGTCAAAATTAGGCTCAATCTCGGAATTCTAGATACCCAGCTGTAAACTCGTATAAACTTGTATTTTGACTTCCCAAAATTTGTCTCAAAAATTCACACATGATGCGATGTCCGCGTCTTTAAAAATCTAATGTCAAAGGTCACAAGAACGATTTTTTGCAAATATCTCGTTTCCTATGGGTTTTACACTATTTGTAAATATTATAGAGAATTAAATTCTCTACAACTTTTGTGTAAAACATTCTTTCATACATCGAACTGTTTTCGAGATAGAGGGCGAAAAGAGAAATTCGATTAGAATTAAAATATGATTTAAGTTTATTCCTCAACAATTTCTTAACTACACGGGCAGGTAAGTGTTATTTAATAAATTGACACTTAATTAAAAATAGATAATTAAGCAAAAAAAAAAAATATCGAATATAATGTTAATAAAAATCATAATAATATATTTAGCAATAATTTGTAAACTATATTATGTATTAAATGATACTCTAACCGCGCGCTCTCCGCTCTCCAATATTTTTAATAATTATAAATAGCGTAAAACCCATAGGAAACGAGATATTTGCAAAAAATCTAATTTTGTGACCTTTGACATCTGATTTTTAAAGACGTTAACATCGCATCATATGTGTGTTTCGAGACAAGTTTTGCGATGTCAAAATACAAGTTTATACGAGTTTATAGCTGGGTATCTCGAATTCCGAGGTGAACTCCCTTTAATAACTGGTCTAAAAGGCATTGCATGCGCCTGCAGGAACATTGCGGCAAATGTTCTTCACTGTCCCATAAACATGAAAAAAAATAAAGCAGGTGAAAAAGCTGTTTTTCGCAGTTTTGCCTCTTGTCTTTCGTTATCATTAAAATGAGAAATCTGCCATTGGGCACTTAGACATGTATTATACGTTTTTTTTATGATTCATATTCTTACTATTTGTTATTGTGATATATTTTATGTTTTTGTTTTTGACGAGATTGACGAGCTCGGTGGTCGAATGCAATGGCACTTTGACTCCGAGGTCGCGGGTTCTATCCCCGCACAAGGCAAATATTTGTGTGCATGAACATGTATGTTTGGCTTGGTCTGGGTGTTTTCTATGTATATATTTCCAAAAAAATAAGTATTTAAGTATTATACCAGTTATCTAGTACCTACAAGCTTTGCTTAGTTTGGGACTAGATAGCAGTGCGTTTTTCGTCCAAGAATATTTATTTATTTATTTATGTTTGATGATATTCGTTTTTTATCTGTTTTTTCAAGGTACTGGTGTTTCCCAACCTTTTTAATCGACTAAAAAAAACTCAATCATCATTAGGTCACTACAGGAGCACGACCCTCTCACGTCTGTCCCAGACAGAAAGAGGATTTGGCCTACACTCCACACGCTGGCCAGACGGGTTGGGGAGGCCTGATCGATGCTTTATAATTTAGTTCCCTTAGTCGCCTTGTACGACATCCACGGGAAGAGACGGAGTGATTCTATTCTAGTCTGCCGGAAACCACACGGCTAAACTCAATGTTCTCAAGTAAATTATTTTCTTCTAGCTTCTAATCACTATGTAGGCCTGCGTATTTATACAGCACAGTAAATAGATAAAAAATATATTATATGTTAACCCAGAACATATTCTATATGTGTGCCCAATTTCATCCAAACCCTTCCCGCCGTTTACCTGTGATGGATTTAAAAACATCCATTTAGCTACATGTACTATTACAAACTCCCACATTAATATTATTAGTAGGATGTAAAACATCTAATGCGGGTCAGACCGCATGTAGATGTGGTCACGTGTCGCCACGCGATCCTAACTTTACGACTTATTAACCTTGGTAATCTCTCCCGTACTGTCCTGAGCTCGTATTAGTTTCAATGTTTCATTTGACTCAGGGGCCCTCAGAGACCCCCTTTACAGATTTACCTTTATTTTGCGAACCTTTTATTCTTTCTGGCAGATCACTTGGTAACGCCTGGTTCTATATCACTATAAACTTCTTATATGTAACGTCGGGCCATATGGTTGCTATAACATTTTCAATAGGCGTTATATAATGCAAAGCCGCACGAAAATATACCAATTTTATTTATCTTGTGCAAACTACATTGTACCCTACGTCCCTTCCCACAGAGCCTCGTTCGCTAGTCGACTGGGTGCAAAACGTGCAGGTGAGGTTGGCTTTGGCTCAAAAGATGGTAGTGAGCCCTTACACCCCTAGGGAGGAAGGTATAAGAGTGGAGGCCGCGCGTAGGAAGATGAAGCGTTGGACGTCCTCCTTCTAGATGGACCCACGATCTCAAAAAAGTGCTGGTAGCGGTTGGATGCGGAAAGCGGAGGATCGCATATGGTGGAAAGCATTGGGAAAGGCCTGTATCCAGCAGTGGGTAGGCTGTTGATGATGATATTATGGCAAGGTAGGCCTTATGTATAGCGGTTGCCGTAGCCTCAAGACATTAATAAATAATAAATATTTCTAGACAATTTACACAGCGCTATCTAGTCCCAAATTAAGCGCAAAGCTTGTGTTATGGGTATTACACAACTGATAAATGTACTTAAATACATTTTTTTATTTGTAAATACATACATAAAACCCACCGACCAAGACAAACAGACATGTTCATACACACAAAAGTTTGTCTGTCTCCGAGGACGCGGGTTCGCACCGCACAAGTGTGAACCCGCGACCTCGGAGTCAAAGTGTCCATTACTAACCATTCGACCACCGAGCTCGTCTACATTAGCAATTCAAAAAGTTTTGCTCTACGTCATCTAATTGGACACCGCTGTGCAGAAGCTCATAGCGTCTGGTGATCTCACTGACTCACAAGAACACAAAATCTCAAGGGCCTCGTTAAATGCAATGTTTTTGTAAGGGGTTTCATCATCATCAACAACCTTTATTCATACAGCTGGCATACGGATCTCCCCTCACTCCAATACGCTTTTTTTTATTATTTTTTTGTACTACGTCGGGTGGCAGACAAGCATACGGCCCGCCTGATGTGAAGCGGTTACCGTAGCCTTATTAACACTCGCAACATAAAATATCGCTCGCGGGCCGCCACCCCCGCCGCCAACGCAGCATCTACCTCCTTTCAGGTGACCTCACTCACTCGCAGGAACACAACAACCATCAAGGGAATTGTTATTTGGCTGCGGTATTCTGTGAGGTGGAGGTACATTCCCCAGTCGGGTAGCTTACAATTACGCTCCCTACCTCTCTTTTCGCCAGAGCTTCGTTTGTCAGTCCGCAGGGTGTACCGAGTGCAGGTGAAGTTGGCTTAGATTCAAAGATGTTGATGAACCACTTACACTCCAAAACGCTGCTCAACTGCGAGTAGGCAGGGGTCAGTTTTTTCAGCTGCCTGAAGGCCACTGACTTGGCTTAACGACTGTCAACTAATGACAACAGCCGGGACCGACCGTTTTGTTAGGGGTAATTGAGAAATACTAATAAAGGCAATGTTAAATATTTATTCCCTCCGTTGTATATTGCAAGTTAGAAAAGTTAGAAATATTATTTACATTGCATAATTATTGTTTATGGTATTTTATACATCACTATTTAATTAACTGATTTAAGAAAAATAAATAAATAATATTCGTGGACAAATTACAAATTGCTATATTATAGCCCCAAACTATGCAAAGCTTGTAGGTATATCATTGTGTACTAAGGAGCAACTTTGGCCGTGTGGTTTCCAGCAGACTAGAATAGAATCACTGAGTCTCTTCCCGTGGATGTCGTACAAGGCGACTTAGGGAAATACATTATAAAACCGATGTGTGATCGATGATCAGGCCTCCCCAACCCGTCTGGCCAGCGTGGGGAGTGTAGGCCAAATCCTCCTTCTGTCTAGGACGGACGAGAGAGGGTCTTGCTCCTGTAGTGAAGACTAAAATGACCTGATGATGATGATGAAGGGGCAACTGATACAAGTTGTAAGTAACTGATATAAGAACATTATTCTGGTGACCGGTAACTCAGGTTTTCACCAAATCTACTTCGGGCACCAGCCTCTAACCACATTGGCTGTATTTGGTATTACTTTGCGAAAATTGTAGTACTTATATTTAAGACCTTTGTGTGGAGAAAATAAATAAATATTATTATTATCTCTCTTAAATCACGGGTCAAGCCCGGTCATTTGATAGGCGTGCGCGGGGATATGGATCTAACGCGTAGAGGCCCCTTTGAGAAGTTTAATGTAATGTTGTACGCCCGCCGTGACCCGCTCCAGGATATGTCAATGGAACGATATACCCATGAGCAGGTCTCGGCAGGCGTTGAGACTATTGCGAAGTGTGATGGAAAATAAATGGGTTATGGTGATGAGATCTGGGTGAACTAAATACCGGGCTATTACAGAAGAGGGACGGACGCCTGCCATAACTGCTTTTATTGCTAGTTATTTGCGGCTGGCGGTAGCTTGCCACTCACTGGATGGGCCCCCGAAATGCAAGGAAAAGGGCCGGGGGCAACACCGGTGTGAGTGACTCAGGGATGTCGAGAGGTGTGCTGCGCTTTCTACGTAGTTACTCGCGGCGTGATGCCCTTTAACACTTCCACCCCTGGAGCATATAGCTCTATTATTATTATTCTTCTTTTAATAGTTGATTCCGGCCAACTTGCCAGAATATTATAAATATTTAAAAAATTAAAAAATTCACCTCCCCAGCCTAAAAAATTAAATGCAAAAAATCTACATCTCAAACCGTACTCAGTTGGTAGAGCACTCCTCCCGTACTCGAGAGGTCGTGATATAGCTGTCGTCAACCGTTATTGATCCCACTGCTGGGTTACGGGCCTCCCCTCAATCGAATTGGTTTAGAGTATACTCCACCACGCTGCTCAACTGCGGGTTGGCGGAGGGTCGTGATATAGTATACTCAAATACATATTTTTTATTGTAAATAAATACATTAACATAATACCGTTTGGTTTAGTATATTATTTCTATGTATAATACATAGAAGACACACAGACTAAGCCAAATATCTAAAGGAAGGAGATGCTGCATTGGCAGCGGGGGTGGCGGCGCGCGAGCGATACTTTATGTTGCCAGCCTTAATATGGCTACGGTAACCGCTTCACATCAGGCGGGCCGTATGCTTGTCTGCCACCTGACGTAGTATAAAAAAAACTATATTTAATTCTCTTCCTTTATATGTATGTATTTACACAAATATATGTTTAATTCTCAGTTGCCTGACAAGTAGCCACAACACTACAACACTAGCTTCGCTTAGTTTAGGACTAGATGGCGCTGAGTAATTTAATCAGGAATATTTATTTATATATATAATAAACATAATATAATCATTAATACATTACATGCATAAAAAACCGTAGTAGGTTCGTTTTTATAACAGTGATTTACATTCATTGAGCATTAGTACATAAAAATAATAAATATATAATTTATTTTAAAAAGAATGTCATCGTTATTTACATTTACGTAAGAAAACTAAGGGGGCTCAAGCTCTAGGGACTGCTGAAGAGGCTAGGAAAAGCCCTAATAAATAATTGACCCAGCGAGCGTAGCCGGCGAGGGGTTAGTTTATGTCGTAGACTAACTCCTCGCTTGCTACGCTTCGAGTCAGGAAGGAGTCATATCGTAGACTCTACGATATGAGTCAGGGGGTATAGTCTACGATATTAGCACATATTAGTATAGTTTTTAGATAATATTTATACAGAACTTAGTTCATAATAAGTTCTAATTTATTGTTCACATCACTAGTAAGGTAACATAGTGCTATATGTGAGGACCTGTAATTGGCTCTGAAATTGCTGCTGTAAAATTATATTATGATAATTTAGCTGTTGGTTTTTCGAATAAAAAAAAAAATATATGACTCCTCCCTGACTCGAAGTCTACGATATGACTCATATACGATATGAGTCATGGGTTGACTCTACGATATGACTCCTCCCTGACTCGAAGGCTGGATCTGCCCTTGGATAAAACATCATACAATTTTTATTTAAAGTTTTTTATAGAACAGCTTCCTTTGCACATAACAAGCGTTATAATCCATAGCGACAATAAAGAAAAACATAACAACAAATTATGGTCGTTTTAACTGAACTATAGTTTACAACGAATTAGGAGTTGCATCTATAAAAATAATTATTTTGTTATAATGTTGATACTGTGATTGTTGGCTCATGGTGGAACGTTTTCAACATTTTGGAGTGTAAGTGGCTCACCACGATCTGTAGAGCCAGGGCGTGATTTCATTGAATCAATATGTTGTTATACTTTTCGATTTGGCTATTTAATAATACCTTTCTCCCAATAGACACTTTCTCAACCAGTTTGAAATTTTCAATTATAATTATTCTAGGTAACAATCTAGGTAAAAAAATTCGTAAAAAAAAGATATGTCGTGGGGGTGAAAAAAAAGGTGAAAAAATATTCACTAGGTCCGGACTAGACATACCTATATAATATTTACAAGAAGTAACAATTAAATCTAACACTAAGAATATACTATTCAATTTGCAATCCCTGGATATTTTGGCAATCTAAGGTATTTTTTATTTCTTGTCAGTAAGTAACAGTTGTAAATTATAAATTTATTAATACCCGATCATTAAAGATATCTCTATCCTGCTCTATCATTAGGCCCTGATCATCATTTATCTAAGTATAAGTTGTTTGCTAAGATCATTACAATCTACCCAAACACCTTTACTGTTAGTTGGTGAGGAGTTCCAGGCGATGTTGCAGCATCAGATCAAGGTTAAATCAAGGTTAAAATGTTCTTTTTTGCCAATTTTGTATCGATCACACTTGGGAAAGTTGCTCATATCTATTCGTAAAATAGAAAGAAGCTGATGATCTTCAACCTGCTGGAGCGATTTTCTTGAATCATAGCTAATGACAGTCAGTATCAAGTCATTGCTTGCGACGGGTATTTATTAGTCTTGCTCAAGTTGTGTACAACTTGAGCCAATAACGCCCGTCCTTTTTGGGTGGGGGTGAAAAGGATTTCTATCTGAATGCATACTTTTAAAAAAGATGATGTTCAAGGTCTGCTGATGTAGTAGGAAAGAAATGTTTAATTCCGTCGGTGTTTTTATTTTCAGTTTCTTCTCTATTTATTTACTTATGACTACTACCATTTCAATTACAGAGCGTCTAAAAAGAGTAAAATAATAACGGCGCTTTTTCTTCGTAAGAACAGGGGGCCCTACCCCCGAAGCTGTAGCCTGAAGCTGTAGCTGTACCACTGAATGTCTTGATTCGAAAAATAGGTTTTACGTTTAAGTTATTGCCAAACAACCTTCAGCTTAGTCTGTAGAGCTCCATCGTTTCTACCAGGTAAGCTAAACACAAGTAGCATAAATCTAAGTTGATGTTTGATTTACGCAATCAAAAACACCGATGGTAATCGGCTTCAGCTTTGGCGGTAGAGTTCCAGATTTCACATTTTGTATGGAAAAAATCAATTTTGCTATTACACCCCGGCCACTCCATACAAATGTTCATCGTTAAATTCACAAACATTGACGTCTGTGCAGAGCGTGAATGAGCGCGTGTGCGTGCAGCTCCATACAAACGGTTCCAGATTCGTCTCAGAAGGGAGGTGAGGTTTATACGAGAGGGTGGCAGGGAGCCGCCATATTGTACGTAGTACTAGTGTACTTATACTATGCAATTACTAAAAAAAAATAG
Source organism: Hypsopygia costalis (assembly GCA_937001555.2). Taxonomy (NCBI): domain Eukaryota; kingdom Metazoa; phylum Arthropoda; class Insecta; order Lepidoptera; family Pyralidae; genus Hypsopygia; species Hypsopygia costalis. Next base: position 1,610,951 of record OW443333.2, on the reverse strand, counting down.
TACCGTTTCTAGACGCACTGTATGTTTACCAAACGATGGTAAAATGGGATTTATTTGGTTGTTTCTATGTTACGCATATTATGTATAAATGGCAAGGGTTTGTGTGCTTCATCATTATGTCTATAACGTCGCTTTGTCTCATTTATTTTATTATTTTTTGTCTAAACATTTATGTTACACTCAAAACCTAAATCTTCTTATTATTGTTGGTACGTTGTTTTTTGGTATAATAAAACGATTACATACTACATTATGATGCATTTAAAGGCTGGTAACGGATCGGCGACTCCTTGGTGTTGCATTCCATCAGGTGACCCACATGCTCGGTTTCCCTCCCTCATATAAAAATATATATCGCCCCAATCGAGTTGTTCCAAGAAGTCGTGCAAAACAACAAATTGCAGTGACGGTTTTGATGTTAAGTTATTACAAATAATTAAGGATCTAAAATATTTCTGCCGATATTTTTCGGATATTTTCCGGTAAAGCTGGGAAAGATGAAGAAAAGTTACAAAAGTCGGGCTTTAATATCGTGTCCAACCATTAGTAAAATAAATTAACGAAGGAAACATTAAAAAACAATCTTTTCCACATAAAATTTTTTAGACGAATTGAAATGGAAAAACTCCTCCTGGCTATCTCGGCGGAATTTACAAAAATCTAGATTCCCCACTTTCTTATTTTAGGCTTATTGGCCCACTCATTGACCTACCAAGAAAAGGTCAATGGGCCCACTGCATGATTTTCGTATTGGCTTTATAAAACTCAAAAAGTATTTATTCCTGTACGAATATTGGCTTTGAGTGTAACATCTCTGGTCTAAATATATGTTAAACTAATTCCCTAGACTATTTTCTCTTGTGGAGACTCTGCACGACGGCTTTGAAGCCCTCCTTGCCGTGAGCAGTGTAGTGGACAGTCCGGGTCTTGCCATCTGCCTCCTTGAAGGTGTAGAAGCCGACGACGTTTCCACCGTCCCGAGTTTCTTGTGCTGCCTTTGAGTCGCCTGTGTGGTTGTCCTGGAAGTGGCAGAAAAAATATAATTAAGTTAGTTATTGGTTAAATTTAGTAAAAATGTCTTTATTCAAATAAACAATACCTACATACAATTCAACTATAAAACTAAAGTACCTAAAATTAAATAATACTAAAATAAAACTAACCTAAAACTAAGATAAATGTAAAAAGTTTGGCCCATGTGGCATCGTTCCCAAGATTCTAGCAGCTAAGTTAAGTTCAGTTACTTATTAGAGAAAGGTACTTGAGTAGTTTGATAAGGAGCTCGATGGCTTTGTCGCATGTGGCAGTCTAATCGATCACGCAAGTCAAGCAACGTCGACCGCAGCCTGTCCATAGATGGGTTTATTTATCTCGAGCTCGTCCGTGCTTCGGAGGGCACGTTAAATCATCGGTCGCGGCTGTAGAGCATCCTCCGCCACGCTGCTCAATCGTGGGTTGGCGGAGGTCAGTATTTTAAAGCCGCCTAAAGGCCACTGACTTGGCTTAACGACTGTCATCTAACGACTACAGCTGGGGCCGGGGGCTTTTAACGTGCCCTCTGAAGCACGGAGAAGCTCGAGATGAATCCAAGGACAGACTGCGATGGACTTTGCTTGACTTACGTGATCGATTAGACAGCCGACTGCCACGTGCAACGAGGCCATCGAGCTCCTCGTTTTATGTCGACTTTTTGACCTGTGTGTTAGTAATGTAATGATGGATATGGATGACAATTGACCCTCTGGACGCTCCAATGTAATGTACATTAACCTTCATCTGTGGTGGACTGTACACAGAAATGCGAGGCATTACCACTCGAGATAAAAATAACAAGTACGTTCGTTAAACTCACATTAACCTTGCGAGCGACCTCAGTGATAGTAGTAGAAATTACTTGCGGTTCTGCGGCACACAATGCAAATATAAATACCTTTCCGGACTATGTACTCAGACGATAGTATATATAATATTATTATAAGTTTACAATTTTTTAATATATAGCGGTTTTTCGATATAGATGATTTTTATTTTACCTTGATAAAAAAATCTATGTTTCATAGAGTTGAGAGCAACTTAGATTGATTTTTCCACCCTCATAACCTCTGTACTCTATATTGTAAATTTAATCGAAATCGTTAAAGCCGTTTGCGAGATCGTCGTGTCGTATCTATAAGATTATGCACTATTTTAGAAGAATAAAAGTCGGTGGTCAAATAGCTAGTAATGGCCACTTTGACGCCGAGGTCGCGGATTCGATCCCCCACAAGACAAATATTTGTGTGCATGAACATGTCTGTTTGTCTTTGTCTGGGTGTTTTCTACGTATTATAAGTAAAAAAAAAACCGGCCAAGTGCGAGTCGGACTCGCGCACGAAGGGTTCCGTACCATTATCTATAAAAAACGGCACAAAAATCACGTTTGTTGTATGGCAGCCCCCCTTTAATATTTGTAATATTTTTATGGTGAGTATTTCAAGCGTCTACCTATTGCCGTTATCAATTGCGAGCAAAAAAAAATCACGTTTGTTGTATGGGAGACTCCTTAAATATTTATTTGGTTTTGTTTTTTGAGCGGCAACAGAAATACAGTTCTGCCAAAAAACCCTCATTACCGTATCGCAAATTTCAACAATTTATGAGGTCTTATTCGATTCGTCTCAGCTTATAAGATCTGGAGTATTTTTATTTTTAGCGCTAATATTATTATAATTTAGCGTAATGTAATATTACATTGACCTACATTTACAAAGTAAATGACTAAGAATGTGTCTGCACTTTCCTTATTGACTATATTAAGGAGAAGTGTTCGTGTGTCTTTAGTTGCACTAAAACTTTATTTCTTTTTTATTCTCTTTTTTTTTGGATAAATTCAATTCTTAAAATACTGATAATATTCTGGAATGGATTATCTGGAAAGTATTTAAAAAATAATTAAATTGCACACTGTTATCTAGTCCCAAAGAAAGCAAAGCTTTTACTATGGGTGTACTGGATAACTGAAATAAATATATTTAACATAGATTTTTTTTTTAAATACATACATGTAATATATATGAATCAAACAGAACTAGACAAACGGATATGCACACAATTGTTTGTCTTGTGTGGAGTCAAAGTGGCATTCGATCACCTGGCTCACCAAACTTTATTTAAAAATTGTATAATAATATAATTTTTTAAAATTCATAAATAAATTCATATTTTTAAATAAATTGTATAATAATATGAATTTTTAAATAAAGTTTGGCGAGCTATGTGGTCGATTCAAAAATATATATATAAAAAAAATTACAACTTTCATCAATATTAATACAAGTACAATAATAAAGACTTTCAGGAGTCTGTATCCAAGTACATTTAATAACCGATTACCAATGTGATTACTACAGCGGTAATTAGTAATTAATGTGATACCACATAACCGGTCACATAGGTAATTATAGTTTGCCAAGTGCGTTGGCAACCGCATTTTTTACACATGTTAATTGTCCTTTTAAATGACATTGAAACTAAATAGTGCGTAATGACACCTATTACGAAGCCTTAAGCGCTATATTGTAACAATTTTTTGAGGGACAAGCTCATTTCAAGGTCGTGATTTGGATCTTTGGGAATGTTTGCTATAGAATGTAGTATAAAAAAAATTAAGTAAAAGTAAATAATAACGTTTGCGATATGGCTATACTCTATTATTTTTTGACACGTAACGTCAACAGCCGGATGTATTTTTTTTATTAATTTCCGCGTTATTTTAATAAAAAAATCGTAGGTACGTCATTGTGCCTATTTTTATATTTAACGAAGTAGACATTGTAGTAAATTAATGATTTTAATGTTTTGTGGGAGTAATTTCACAACTTAAAATTATTATTATTGAAAATCCACTGGGCGCGTACAGCGTTTGAGAAATTGATGAACAATAACGACAACGGTTTTACTGAAATACATACCGTTTTTTTTATTTCATCATCATCATCAGGTCGATTTTAGTCTCCACTACAGGAGCACGACCCTATCACGTCCGTCCTATACGGAAGGAGGATTTGGCCTACACTCCCCACGCTGGCCAGACGGGTTAGGGAGGCCTGATCGATATTTGATAATGTATTTCCCTTAGTCGCCTTGTACGACATCCAAGACGGTCGGAAGATCCACGGGAAGAGACGGAGTGATTCTATTCTAGTCTGCCGGAAACCACACGGCCAATTTTTTTATTTACTATTATTAAAAAAAGAACTTTTGTATGTGAAAGTAGTTTGCACCCGCGATATCACGCGCGCGTATCCAGGTAACAAATGGGAATTTTCAAAAACTCTTTCTTAGCATATACCTACGTCATAATAGCTATCTTACCAAAGAAGCAACTAATAGCTGGTCTTTGTCGGGTGAGGTCACGTCTGCAGGTGGAGTCAATTGTATTTATTTATCGTCATTGTACTGCTACATTGGTCTACTTGAACTAAATATATTTAGTCATATAGTAATGGAAGAATTGGTTGTTTGTAAAGTCGGTTAATGGACGATAATTTTACGTGATAACGTCTTAAGAAAACGTCGGCCGATGGAGTGGATGAGAGATAGATGCGTCGTTTGATCCGCGCTCGCGTTTTCACACTCGATTCAGGCGTAACGTGACTATTAGTCATGCTTTTTCGTGCATGCAGCCGGCGTTTTTCGATTTATAAGACGTTGTTGTCACGTCAAAAATTTTAAATATAGTATAATAAAAAAAATCATTTAATTTCAGTTTTTAAATTCCGTAATTCTGAATAACATGTAAACTATCGTGATTATATCAGAAATCAGGTCAAGGTTATATTACTCAATTATACAAAAAAATATATATAGAACAAATTAGTGACAAAAAAATCGAGTTGTTGAAAAAAAACATCCTGCAATGAGATATACTCGTAAAACCTCAACGACATGGTACAAAAACGCGACGTCGCGTTCGTCACGTTCAACTCTTGTTTTTATACTTGTGTAAACTGTCTAAAAATAACTTGATTTTATTTAACCAAAAGAATACTCGTGACATACGCGTGACTTACAATTTTAACAGTCGAGTATATCCATCTGCGTTACGTAACTGCGAGCACACCTCCAACCCGCCAGTTGTTACTACAACACTAATTAATTATGTATGTTTGCTGTGAAATGTTGAATGAGTAAAAGGAGTAATACATTTTTTTTAAATTTATTAATTTTATTACATACGAGCGTTTTCTTAACATTTATTTCTTAGTTGTAATTTTAAAAAAAATCATGTCGGTACTTAGGTTCCTTTCGACGTGATAGAAGGACAAATTATTACAAAGTTTATTTTTTATCCCATGGAAATAAGATGTTTTTCCGGGATAAAAAGTAGCTTATGTCACTCTCCAACTCTTGTAAGTAACAAATCAGTGTAACCATGGGTCGGAAGGGTTAATACCCGTTAAAAATAATATATCCATAAACTATCTCCAAAAAAAAAATCATGTCAATCCGTTTATTAGTTTCGACGTGAAAGAAGGACAAACAAACACACTTTCACATTTATAATATCGCCCGCCCCCTTGGTGAGACTAAATAAAAACTTGCATTAAGGAGTCCCCGGAGTCACGAGGTTACGTTTGTTTAGTTGTAGTATTTTTTTTTTTTTTTGTAAAATACCACATAATAATTATGCTATTATTATTTAAATAGTTGTCGTGGCGAACTTTTAAGAATATAATATTTAAAAAAATGGAAAAATTCACCTCCCCACCTAGGCGGGGAGATGATTTTTTTTTTGTAAATTCACCCGTGTAGAAGGGCCGTAGCTAGTGATCGATATTTTTGTCCTTATTTTTGAACATGAGTTTTTGTTTTATTCTGATGTAAAAATAATTATAATACGTATTCGGATTATCATAATTTATAATAAGGAATAGGTATAGGTAATCCAGAATATTATGCCACTGTCCGACGTTATTCATTATAAGAGCTGAATTACAATTCTAACGTTTCATAGATCCTGCCTTGCTTTTGATTATTGACATATCAGGGGCCCTACCGCCGAAGCTGAAGCCGATTACAATCGGTTTTTTTTATTCCAAAAATTAGTCTTAAGTTAAAGTTATTGACAATCATCTTTAGCTTCGTCGGTAGAGCGAGAGCTCTGTCTATCTAGGGTTTCTACCTGATGAGCTAAACATAATAAGGGGCCATCCATAAATTACGTCACACGAATTTCATGATTTTTTGACCCCTTCCCCGTCCTTGTCACAGCTGGTCACACTTGTGAGACTCCCCCCTCCCTAGTGTGACGTCACATATTTTGAAATTTTACATCTAAAGTTGCAAATGTTGAGTTTTTCGTTAATAGGTCAAAGTTCGTGTTTTAACACTTAGATTATAATACATTTTGAAATGTTACGTCACAAAATTTAGGACCCATCCCACCCCCTTGTCACAATGTCACACTTCGTCGACCCCTTCCCTCCCCCTTAACGTGTGACGTAAGCAGTTGTTTCATTTTCGCATTCAAAAATTCCGAAGGTAATCGACTTCATCTTCGGCGGTAGGGAGGTGGGTAGGATCCCCAGGTTTCTATTTCATCTCGATTCCGATTCCATTTTCGATAAAACGATCTTTGGGACATCCCTATGCTTTCATGAACAAACGGCATGTTGTATAACTTAAAGCAAATTAACTTGATATGAGCCCACATCTATATGCCTACTTGAAGCAATACACACAACAACAGTAAATACAATGTATGTGCTCATAAATTATAAATTATTACCAGTTTCAATATTTTATACGGTAACCTCTTGCTTCATAGGAGTCAGGGACGGAGATTACCCGGGCGGCGGATTATAAATCAAGATTTCTAAAAGCTATTAAATAAAAATAAAAATTCCATTCACATCAGCGTGTTAATTAGCTATCTACAACATTAAGTTTTTCATGAAAGTTGATATTGTGGAATCGACTAGTTTGGGACTAGATTGCATTGTGTTTTTCGTTCAGGAATATATTCAGGAGGATAAATATAAAATTTTGACTTCGATGACTGAAAACGATAATAAATTACTTATTATATGGCCACGAAACCCCGTTGAAATGTTGGCCGTGTGGTTTCCGGCAGACTAGAATAGAATTACTCCGTCTCTTCCCGTGGATGTCGTACAAGGCGACTAAGGGAAATACATTATAAAACATCGATCAGGCCTCCCCAACCCGTCTGGCCAGCGTGGGGAGTATAGGCCAAACCCTCCGTCTGTCTGGGACGGACGAGAGAGGGTCGTGCTCCTGTAGTGGAGACTAAAATGATCTGATGATAATGATGATGATGATACCCACGAATAGGAACGCAGAATACTTTTTTTTAGATATTACATTTTTGTCTCTGTTACTAACAATAAAACTTGTAGTATTTTTTGTGCAATTTTAGAACGTTAATTTATTGCACCTAATTGCAATGCAGCAATTAAATAAGTAACATACATAATTAAGTAGGTACCTACAAAAATGTCACCTCTAAAAGTGACTTAACATTTTTTACTGCAACCACAAAAAAAGTGATTTGTATAACATGATTCGTGTCTTAAACTATAACAATATAAAAAAAATCCGGTGCATTTCCTTTATAGGCAATGTATCAAGTACATTCTAATAAAATCCTTGATACATAATATTGCTTTGGCCGCCTTTGATTGACCATAAACATTGTCTGCACAGCAAATCAAATCGATTTTGTATCGATAATGTTGTTCGTTGTCACTATCGATTACAATCGAATATTTGTTTGACGTGAAATTACGAAACAATTCTTTGTTTTCGCGGTCATGTTTGCATGCTGATACATCTCTATGTTTTTTTAGAGTTCCGTATTCAAAGGGTAAAACGGGACTTTATTACTGAGACTTCGCTGTCCGTTCGTCCGTCTGTCACCAGGCTGTATCTTATGAACCGTGATAGTTAGACAGTTGAAATTTTCACAGATGGTGTATATCTATTGCCGCTATAACAACAAAAATACCTTAATTATTTAAGGTGGCTCTCATGCAACAAACGTGATTTTTTTTTGCTCGTTTTTACTCGATATTGATAACGGCAACAGGTAGACGCTTGAAATATTCACGGAATATTTAGTTATGTATTCACTTTAAACATAAGTAAAATTATCACTATAAAAAATTAAAATAAAACAAATATTTAAGGGGCTCCCATAGAACAAACATGATTTTTTTTGCTCGATGTTGTTATCGGCAACAGGTAGACGTTTTTATAGATAATGGTACGGAACCCTATGTGCGCGAGTCCGACTCGCACTTGGCCGGTTTTTTTTTTTTAATCTTGGGCTGGACCACCGAAACTCAAGCCGATTACCATTGGATTGGGTTCGAATTCCACTTAGATTATTTATAATGTACAACAGTTTTATGTAAGGCGAATGCTCCACATGGGAGGCAATTAAATCGCCAATGACAAGCCTACATTTTTATTTTTATTTATTTATAAAAAAATTTTTGACCATACAATAACAAAAGACCGACTTAATGCTCTTCTCTACCAGACAACCTTATACTACTTTATATGGCATTAACATAATAAAAAAAAAGTTAATGTAAAGCAATGCGTTCGAAATGTATTCGAATAAGTAATGGTCTAGCTTTCACTAACGTTCTATAGGAAATATTCACTTAATACTTTCTCTTTTAGCAGGCATCCTTATCAAATCTATCCACGCCATCACTATGACTCAACCGCGGTCTACCTTATCTAAAATAAATCGATCTATAACTTTTATCAAACTTTTTATTATTTTTGACGTAAATAAGGCTTTAAAATTGCTTTCATAGGAACTCAATTCAAAAATACGAATGATAACAAAATCGGTGGATGCAGTTTGGTGTTGCAGCTACATATCTATCAGCTCCATCCAAAATTCAATCATTCTACTGGATTGATGAAGGAACAAAGAATTTATTGCGCTAAGTAAGGACTATGGAACATCATCATCGCTTCCATTTTTAGATAATTTTAGTGCATATAACGTATTACATATGTACCTACAACATACGGCCACACCCTATTTTTTGTTAATTTTATATTTTTTTAATTAACGAGCCCGGTGGTCGAATGGTAAGCCACTTTGACTCCGAGGTCGCGGGTTCGATCCCCGCACAAGACAAATATTTGTGTGCATGAACGTGTTTGTTTGTCTTGGTCTGGGAGTTTTCTATGTATTATATGTATATATTTCCAACAAAATGTATTTAACTATTATATCAGTTAGGTATCTAGTATTCATAGTACAGGCTTTACTTAGTTTAGAACTAGATGCCCGTGTGTAATTTGTCCAGGAATATTTATTTATTATTATTTGTTTATTTAATTATTTGTTAATATGAGCCAAATCTGGCATATGGTATTATTTTAAAATTAGATATTCCCAACGATGACATTTCATCGATAGCTCCACCAGCCAGCAGTTGAGCAGCGTGGTGGAATATGCTCTAAACCCCATTGAGGGGAGACCCCTGAGCTAGCTGCTAGCGCGCGAACAATATTTTTTGTATTACGAGCGTCTATATGGGTAAGTAGACGATAGTAGTAGGTGTCTTGTTGTACATAACATAAAATCTAAATCCAATGTGACTTCTAAAGATTAGTGTTATATATAGGGTGTAAGTGGTCCATCAAGATCTTTGAACAAAAGCCAACTTCACCTGCACGTGGTGCACCCTGCTGACTGACGAACGAAGCTCTGGCGAAAAGAGAGGTAGGGAGCGTAATTGTAAGTTACCCGACTGGGGAATGTACCTCCACCTCACAGAATACCGCAGCCAAATAACAATTCCTTTGAGGGTTGTTGTGTTCCTGCGAGTGAGAGAGATCACTAGAAAGAAAGGTAGGAGATGCTGCGTTGGCAGCGGGGGTGGCGGCGCGCGAGCAATATTTTATGTTGCGAGCGTTAATATGGCTACGGTAACCGCTTCACATCAGGCGGGCCGTATGCTTGTCTGCCACCCGTTGTAGTATTAAAAAAAAAAAAGTTGTTTTTTTATGCACTGCTAAGTTATGGGTAACAAAAGAAAGGACTTGTTGAGAAAATTCTAAAAATGCTTAAGTCCTTTTTATACCGTTATCGTCTTCGTCAAGCCTTATTCATCCCATGGTTGGGATATGGGTCTCCCCTCATTTCAAGAGGTTCAGAGCGTACTCCACTACACTGCTCAACTGCGGGCTAATTAATTTAGGTTTTTGCTATTGCGAAATAGCGGTGATGTGGTCTCTTCCAGTAGACTATTGAATATAAGCGGATAGAATATGCAGTAAATTATTGAATATGCTCGATAAAAACTCATCGATGCGTTTTCCAATCCAACTTGGACATTAGGAGCAACATTAGGTGTTGCTAGTGTTAAATAAAGTAGCAACAGCTCAATTTGAAAATTAATTAATTTTATATTATCGGATGTACTTAGTGGAAAAGCTTGTTTTTAAAGTTCGCTCATATTTAAGCATCTATGGCAACTTACGCAGGCGACACGCGTTATGTTCCTCATAAAAATATCTTGATGGCTCTCCCTTAAAATTGTCTTAACATTTCTTATTACTGTATATTTTCAGTAAACGTCGTTTTCCAATAAAAAGAAAAAAACACGTTTACTACACTTTTGAGGTGTAAGTGGTTGATCTACATCTTTGAACCAAAGCCAACCTCACCTGCACGTGGTGCACCTTGCCGACTGACAAACGAGGCTCTAGCGAAAAGAGAAGTAAAACATAGCGTATTTTGTAGCCTGACTAGAAAAATACTTCACAGAATACTAACAATTCCCTTGAGGGTTGTTGTGTTCCTGCGAGTTAGTGAGGTCACCAGGTAGGAAGAAGTTGCTGTGTTGGCAGCGGGGGTGGCAGCGAGCGAGAAATATTTCATGTTGCGTTTACATGGCTACGGTAACCGCTTCACATCAGGGGGGCCGTATGCTTTTTGCCCGACGTAGAATATAAAAAAAATGTTTTCGTAATTAAATTCGTAAAAAAATCTGTTCGAAATTCCACATCCATTCCGTTCTGGTGTAATGAAGTAACGTACCGTCCAAGCAACTTTCACCTTGAGCATAATGTTCTATACTGGACCGTTTATTGTCGAGGTGTAGCCCACGCGCAACGTTGCCGAACATTTGGCAATGTTTAATTGTTGTATACTTAACAAACTTAACGACTACTTGCACAGTTGCGTATCAAAACGTGAACTAATTTTAATGATATCAAACTAATTATTTGTATAATAACGACGACCCCAGTGGTCCAATGGCTAGCAATAGCCACATTAACTCCGAGGTCGCGTATTCTGTCCTCGCACAAGACAAATATTTGTGGGCATGAACTGGTTTGTCTTGGTCTGGGTGTTTTTATGTATTGGTATGTATGCATTTTAAAAAAGTATTTAAGTATTAGCTACTAATTGCTTAGTTTGGGACCAGATGGCAGTGTGTAATTTGTCCAGGAATATTTATTGATTATAAAAAACATTTGAAATGAAATGAAATGAAAAATTACTTTATGTCAAATAATTTGTTTTTACATAACACATGGTCAGGGTTTCCTTTTATGTAAAAAATATACTTGTGGTAGAAAACCCTGCCCTTCCTTATTTGTAGTATCTAAATTATTTGCATTTTTTATTAGAAAGAAGAAAGAAAAATCTTAAACAAAACAACATGGATGCGTAATATACGACAAAATTAACATTTTACAACTTTCGTGTAGATTAAATGTATAAGTATAGTTTTCCAGAATCAATGTGTATGCGTGTGTCAGGATATGTAGATAGTGGACAGATATGTGAGTTAAAGTACATGGTAACTTTTGTGTATAACATAATAACATAACGACGTTCAAATATATTATATTTGAACGTCGTTATGTATCAATATAGATTGGTCACAATCTGAATTTATATTTGATTGTTACTTCGCGTTTACTGTTACTATATATAATATATAGTGAACAAATATTAAATGAAATATTAATAACTGTAATTTTTTTTTCGTGATAATCGCGAGAATGCTAATGTGCAAAGTAAATGATGCATCACGATATGCAGGCATGCTCTCACTAAATTTGTTTTAAAAATAGCATGTTTGAGTTAAATTTAATATTAACATCAACCTTTATTCATCCCACTTCTGGGATACGAGCCTCCCGTCTATCAAATGCGTTTAGTAGAAGACGAAATACTCTTCAGAACTCTTTATAATTTTTAATTGATACACTAGTTTGCGAGCGTTGTTTGTTTTTTAATGGCCATAAAGGACTTCTTTTTTATACGGCCCTGGATACTACTCGTTTTAGACTTGTGTAGTTCCTGAGTGAGTAGTTCAATTGTACCAGTTCACCATACCAGCCGGTTCTTGTCACTCACTCTTTCTTGTCCCATATAGTTCACTGCGTCATTTAGTTCAATCGAGTGACAAAGAGTAAAAAGAACGGAAATACATAAATCATACGAGCTAGAATGAGAGAGATACGTTGTAATGCCAAAATTGCTAGCGATAGAGAGCGAAAAGGACGGAAGATTCTCAAATTGTTCGAGATAAAACGGGACAGATAGTTTCGTGCGTGGTTGACTGACCGAATTAGAACTCGAAGGCTAAGGACATAAGACCCATCCATAAGCTGTTAGCGAAAATAGGAAAATATAAAATAGCTGTTAGCGATAATACTCAATTTTTATATTAATTATTATTTTAACCACTAAGTAATTTATTTTTACTCAAGGTTGACAGTCCTAAGACTGTGAAAAGTTTGAAGGAAAATCAATATTTGTAAGGGAATTTATAAAATATTTAATTAGTTATACTTATTTAATACAAAAATACAATGTCATCAAAATGATGCAATAGAACTGAAAAGAATGTAGAAGGAATCAGTCAATAGAACTACTGAGTCGATTGAATCAAAGATACATTGAACTAAACGAACTAAGTGAGTCAAAAGAACTACAAAGTAATTGAACTAAATGAACTAGATGAGTGATATAGTTCATTTGCGTCAAAAGAACTGCATCACTCTTTTCAGTTCAGTGAACTGTTTTGCGCAAGTCTAACTCGTTTCCGTAAGTTTTGTATCTTCTTCACCTTCATTCACCGGCTTATGTTGAAAAATATTACGAGATCTATCGCGTTAATTTTTTTTTTAAACTAACACAATAACATGCCGCATTTCTCGAGCTCTCAGTGTTCAATACCATTATTTCACCTAACATTTATAGGTTTAATTAACGTACCTTTAAGGAATTGTGGGAGAAAAGCGCAATGTACCGAACATCCGGGAAGCAGGCTTGAAACGTGTTCAAGGTTTGGGAGTTGGCAAACAACATGGAAAGTGCAGTTTAACGCCAGCCTGGGTCCGATACGCTCGGGCGCGCGCATTCAAAACGATCGATGGAATGAGTATACATTTAAATTAACTGGACTGTCAGCAAGAAAAGTTTTAAGTACTTCATAACGATAAAAAAATATCTATCGAGATGTACTACGAAAATATTTCTAGAGGTATTATTGAATCCAGTGAAAAAATGTAGCTCTCATTTTTTTTGAGAAAAGCACGATTATTGTCTCATCGGCAATAATGACAATTGCCTGTCTCGTATTATTAAAGTCCTCGTCTGCAGCTTGGTCTTCCAACTCGTACTCGACCTGCAATTACCTAATTGGTGACCTTTGGATTTTGAATAATGTACTATTTTATCCTGGTAGTCCAGAAAGGACGGATGTCCTTCCATCATCCGTAATCAAATGACAAAACTGAATTGAAACGACGTTTTTTGAGGAAATAAATTCTTCGAATTATAGCAAAATTCATCCTCCGTACTTCTGAGGGCACATGAAGCTGTTGGCCCCAGCTGTTCTCATTAAAAGGAAGTCGTTAAGGCAAGCAGTGACCTCTGGGCGGCGTGTAAACACTGGCATCCGTGGTTGAGCTCAAAAGTCACTGACTTGGACAATTATTTAAAGACAACAGCTAAATCCGACGAATTAACGTGCCTCCTGAATAAACTTGGACGAATAAATTCAAGTCAATAGACGTTGCTTGCATGATTACTTGCACAATGAGACCATCGAGCTTCTCCAGATAGTATTGTTACTGTTAGATATTATAAAGTATGGTAGCAAATTAACCAGGTATGTACTTCCCGTGAACGATATACGACACGACACGAGTTTGGCTGTCAAATTCCAAACAAAATACAGCAGACGTAGGCAAGTTCAAGTCAAGTGACCACATTTTTCACCTGGTGTTTTTCAACCATGTTATAAAGTATTAAGTCAGTATGACGATAATAGCAATAAATATGAACTTGCGTGAACTATAATTTTCCTGTAAGTGATTTAGTACACGAGTGTACAATTGATTTTCTACAATATTATTTCCTGGTAATAAAGCGTGTAGTGAAACAAATTTTAAAGTTGAATATTCTCACTTAGTGGAAGTATGGTTCAAGGCCAAGTAGGTAAGTAATATAGTTTATAATGAAAACATAGTCGTTTACGTCATTAAATGGACAATTATATAATCACAAAGTAATGCAAGGCACTGATATACACGGAGCATGTATTATATCAGGAAGGGCATAAACTATTAAGGGATCAAGGAGTGATAAGAGATTCAGGAGAGAGATTGCACTGGCAGAGTTTGCTGTAAGATAACCATCCAGTGGGCCGTTTGTTTGTTTGTAATGAGGCGAGGTAGGCATAGATTAACAATGGGTCGCCGCTCCCACCGGAGCGGAGACCAATTGATAATCTAAGGAGGTAGGGTTACCGGTTACCCGGACGGATGTCCGGGTTTCCCCGGATTTGTCCAAGTTTGGGGAGCGTCCGGGCGGGGTTTCATTTCTCCTCGCCCTCCATTATGAGAATATACGTCTTGTCACAGAGTAAAAAATAGTACTAGTACCATACCCCGGTCACTCCACACAAATGTGGCTTCGATTACTACCCATACATTTGTATGTAAGGGACATTTGTCGCTTCGATTATTACCACATAAACAATGGCGTCTGTGCAGAACGTGAATGAGCGTGTGTGCGTGCGGCGCTATACAAACTGTTCCAGATTCGTCTCAGAGGGGAGGTGAGGTCGACTCGAGAGAGCGGCAGAGAGTGGCCATACTATATTATTATTTATACTGTGCTAGTACTAAAAACACTGATGCTTTAAGATTCAAAATCCTGAGTTTTCACGTATCTTGTCCTGGTTGCTCGCGTTTAGAGATAGCAACCTTAGGCTAAGGTGTTCCACATTCATATCATAAAATCTGTCACATTGACTCTCCTGGATGAGGAAGATCAGTCAAATCGAACACGCAAGTTAAGCAACATCGACCGCAACCTGCATGGGTTTGTTTAACGTAAGCTCTTAGCTTCGAAGAGGACGTTAAGCCATCATTAGATGACAGTTCTTAAGCCAAGTCACTGGCCTTTAGGCTGCTCGAAAATACAGGCCTTCTACAACTCGCAATAGAGCAGCGTGTTGGATAACGCTAAACCTCTTCGATTGAATGGAGACCCGTATGGCAGCAGTAAGATGAATAAGGGTTGCGAACGACGGCTCTTTTGGATCTCTCATTGAGATGACATGAGGTGAGGTAAGATGGGCTAAGATGTAAAGCAGCTATACAGTCCAATCTTAAATCTATATTCGGCGGTAAAGTTGATACTGTTGATTGTTGGCACTTGGTGGAACATTATTATCATAATGTTATAATAAAGCACTTGTACTATTCCACGTTATTATATTTAATATTACCGACCGGTTTCGCCGCTAAGGCATTATCGAAGTAAACAGATGGTATATGAGTTTCTACCAAACTCATATACCATCTGTTTACCTTGATAATACCTTGATAATGCCTTAGCGGCGAAACCGGTTGGTAAAATTAAATATAATTAAGTGGAATAGTACAAGTGTTTTATTATAACACTAGCTGATGCCCGCGACTTCGTTCGCGTGGACTCTATGATTCCGCCGTATTATTACAAATACGAACTAATGTTGTTACATAAGAAAATATTTGTTATACGTTAAAAGTCAAAAAACTTTTTTTTGTTTACCATTGTAACCATAGTTTAAAAAAAATTAAGGGAGTCTTTCCTTCGGGAGCTAATATGAAAAGACTAAAATTCGCTAGTTGTTTGTAAAACCGGCGAGTTTTAGTGATTTTTTTATTGTCATAGCAAAGCAAGTGGTCACAGACAACTGCGTACGTATAAAATAAAAATGTATTTTTTTTTTGGAGAAGAGTGGTATATGCGGAATAAATACAGTTTCACCGGCACCACTCTCAGTGAGAATCTCAGCTTCAATTATATTGCGCTGCCATTGACTTTACTTCAGGAAGGAGATCTTCCCCGAATTTTAATAATGTTCTTGAAAACTCTTGGGCACGGAAAGTTCTAGCTACAGCTTCTAGTGCCTTATTGTTGGCCATTTCGCATTCATCTCAAACAATTAGACAGCAATCCTGAAACACCTTTGCTTTGTCACAGTTTCGTGTCACAGAGCATGTCGGTGTTTCAATTCTGTTTAAATCGAGTAGGATATTTAACATTGTATTTGCGTCCTTCCGCCTAGTAGTAATGTGGCTGCAATACCTGGCGATGCTGCTGCGAGATCTTATTTTGGCGCTTGATTTCAGCGTGGATTGCTCTCGTCAGGTATGTTTTTCCAGTCCCTCCTGGAGCATCTAAGAAAAACAGTTTCCCGTCGTCGCTTAAAACACTTTCCACCACCAAATTAAATAAACTCTCATCTTGCTACATAGCGTCCCGCAAATGCACGTATTCTTCTGGTTTGTAAACACGTGTTGTTTATGCAAATAAATTTAACTTTGTTCTGCGTCAGGTTTTCCAAATCTTGGATTTTCCAAATGTCAACAAAAAATGCCATTCAAGTTGAACAACTTTTGCTAAGGCGTCATTTTTATATTTCTTATAGTTTACCTGAACCATTAAGGTTCTGCATCAGGTGTTCCAAATCTTGGATTTTTATATCTCAACAGAAAATGCTCATCAGGCTGAACAACTTTTGCTAATTCGTCATTTTTATATTTCTTATAGTTTACCTGAACCATTATTGTTCTGCATCAGGTGTTCCAAATCTTGCATTTTTATACCTCAACAGAAAATACTCATCAAGCTGAACAACTTTTGCTAAGGTGTCATTTTTATATTTCTTATAGTTTACCTGAACCATTATGGTTCTGCATCAGGTGTTCCAAATCTTGGATTTTTATACCTTAACAAAAAATGCTCATCACGTTGAACAACTTTTGCTAAGACATCATTTTTATATTTCTTATAGTTTACCTGAACCATTAAGGTTCTGCATCAGGTGGTCCAAATCTTGGATGTTTATACCTCAACAGACAATGCTCATCAGGCTGAACAACTTTTGCTAAGGCGTCATTTTTATATTTCTTATAGTTTACCTGAACCATTATGGTGCTGCATCAGGTGTTCCACTTTCCAAAATCAATTATACCCTATATTTTGCCCAGGCTTAACAGCTATATAACAAAAAAAGTTTCATTCGAATCCGTCCAGTACTTCCAGAGATTAGCGTGTACAAACAGACAAACAGACATACAGACAAACAGACAAACAGACAAACAGACAGACTTTTTTTTTTTAATTCATACTTTATTACTATATCTCCATCGCCTCCAATTGTTTTTTTGTAAATATATTCAATGTACAGACACATTATTTTTACTGTTTTATTATATGTATATAGATTTTATATTCGGCGGCTTTACATACTTGATTATATGGTGCATAGTCATTGCTGTATCATATTTTTCTTCTTTTTTGTCAACCCTTATTCATCATCCCACTGCTGGGATACGGGCCTCCCCTCAATCGAAGGTGTTTAGAGCATACTCCACCACGCTGCTCAACTGCGGGTTGGAGTATGCGGTCTAAAGGCGACTGACTTGGCTTAACGACTGTCATGTAACGAAAACAGCCGAGACCGACAGCTTAACGTGCCCTCTGAAGCACGGGGGAGTTCGAGATAAATAAACCCATCCATGGATAAGCTACGACCGACGTCGCTTAACTAGTGTGTTCTATTAGACTGACACATCGTTAATTCTACACTATATACTCGTAATAGAACGTATCAATCAGTCATCTGAGCTATAATGTACTCGTACTTTAAAGGTATCTGTCCTGAACTGTATTTCATATTTGGTAAGGCATTGAATGTTCAGTCGTTGCGTGGTAAAGGTGCCTTTCGCCACGCATCAACTGAACATCCTATCGTTCGCAATAGGCTTATCCGGCTTGAAGGCCTGAAAAGGTGTACAGTCAGAACTACTCCGTTGAAAGATTGAATTTAATATTGATTTAGGGTTGAACCATCGGTATAGTCTGGTGTTATTGTAGGTATATATGTACAGCAAATAAATAAATTACAACAAAATATCTTCTTCTTCTTCTATACCTATAAAAGAGAAAGTAGGTATGTATGTTCAGTATATACTCCCAAACGGCCGGACCGATTTCAACGAAATTTCTTTATATTGACCCAGCGGATAATCTTGTGAGGTAGCGATCGGCTGGCGAAGCGGGTTGGGTATGCTAGTAGTAGTATGTATACTCGTAAATTGTCCAGATATGTTTATTTATTATAAACATTTCTGGACAATTTACGAGTACACATCGTCATCTAGTCCCAAATTAAGCGCAAAGCTTTTGCTATGGGTACTAGACAACTGATAAATGTACTTAAATATTTTTTTTATGTAAATACATACTTATATTACATAGAACATACCGAGACCAAGACAAACAGATAGGTTCATGCACACAAATATTTGTCTTGTTCGGGGATCGAACCCACGACCTCGGAGTCAAAGTAGCTATTGCTAGCCATTCGAACAGCGAGTTCGTCAAATATATAATAATAATATATATCTATCAATATTTTACACTGAAATATTTACAACCTGCTTTAATGATAAATATTGCTGAGTTTTGACCTCTGACAGCCTCAGAAGTCGATCAAAAATAACATATTTCTGATGGCCATATTAGGCGGACAGAACATTTTTAAGTGTTACAATTAAATTCGCAAGGCGTAAAATCTATAAAAACGAGGTCGTCAACATTGTATCTGTACTTGTTTACACTTAAATTTTTACTATTTATGGCTAAATACAGTGAAATATTTGACCATAAATAGTAAAAATCTACAATACAATTACTACATACACAGACGTATGTATTGTATGTCCACGGCCGGTGTAACCTGGACGAAACGTCAGGCAATAATAACAATATGTAAATACCCATAAGCATGATCGCGTTAATCCCCTATGTTATTTTCATAAATCATGCAACGCGAAAGTTTAAAAGTTATCAATTATAAATATATTCCTCTATAATAAATTCACATTGTATACGTTCAATAGAATATCTTCTCTTAGCATCTTACTATCACAACATTCACACCCATTGATAAAGTCAGCACTTGTTAACAGGGTCAGAGCGGAGATGTTACGAAACCCGACCTTCTTACCTCATTGACTGTCGCTGTGTTATGTCAGAAAGTTAAAACAGTGTCAGTAAAGGTGGATATAAGACTTAATTTCTTTTAAGAACCTGCGAAGTCCAAGTAAGCACATTTAGTAACCAGTGGCAAAAGCAAAACCGTTATCCCATAACGGTTTTGCTTTTGCCACTGGTAGTTACTTATAGACAATATAGAAAGAAGGTCGAAAATGGCATTGAACTAGACTACTTTGTTATGCTGCTGACGAAATAGACAACAGAAGGTCCAAAGATGGAATGATGGATTACTAATAGAGTGTATATTATTCTGTGCTAATAGCTCGTTTAGGCTCAGCCTAATGATAATGGTATTACATTTTGAAACTAATTTTGCGTTCTTTAGAGCGTCCATCACAAAATATTGTCGATCTTGTAATAACCTATTAAGAACCCAATGTTTTTTTTTTACAAAAATCTCGTTCATCTCATTTCATATTTGCATGAGAAATCTCTCGAATCCCACCCGACCATTTTGATTTTAATATATGAATACGAATCCCTTGGGGATTGCTTGTGGTGCAATTTATTTTATACTATTAAGGTGGCAAAAAAACATACGGCCTGGCTAATAGAACGCAATTACTGTGGTCTATGGACGCCTGCAACGCCAATAATAGATTGCTTTGATATCGGTACATTTTCTAAATTTCTACATAAGTAAAATATTCTTCGGAAAAGATATATAAGTAACTAATTCATAATACTTACATGGACATTGTAAGAAAATGAGTACCGCGGCTGATGTACTGGTTGGAAAGCTGTCTCCCGGGAATAATGACCCAGATTCAGCGGACTGCCTTTAGCAAACACTTTATTCACTACCAGCGGACTATCATCCACTCTCGCTCCTATTTTATGAAATGCACCATTGGTTTCGAGCCAGGATTTCTTTGGTTCATAGAACTTCGAAAAATGCGGACTCTTGTTGTACACTGAACTTTGATTTGGTACATAGTCGTGGTTTACATTAAAGGTGTACTTGTGAGACTTAAGTAGCGTCTGTATCGCCACAGCCTTTTCATATTCTGGTAGTTTCGTGTCAGGGTCATCGATGTAACCAACTAGAGCATCCACTAGATTGGAGTAAGTATTATAAGCAGTTTCAGGTTTCTTCGCCCCTGGTCCAGTGTCGTCATATTTGTTTTCAATTGCAAATTTTATTTGACCTTCAGATGCTGCTGACGATGGGTGAGACAGCATGTTTTCATATTTGTAGGCAGCTGTGTAAGTGACCAGCAGTGGAATCTGTGGAAGAGTATTACATAATTAACTCGCACATATTTACATAACATAATATTATTGTGTATTCAATAGAGATTTAAAGCCTCATTTGGTTGCGCCTTGTGATGTAGTCAATTACGCAAATGAAGTAATGTTAACTGTAGATCTTTGGATGGTTTTTATTATATTGATGTTGTGTAATATGAAGGGCTTTAAATCAGGCCTCTGGGACGTATAAAATTCGATAGTACGGAGGTATAGATTTCTTTAGCTTCCATTTGAGAAACGTGACGAATTATCTGTACCTAGTTTTCATACGCTGTGGCTATACTTATTTCAAAGGAGACTTGTACATATCCCAATTTTGGGATTTGTATGGGTTATTGATAAACAGTCTATCATCATCATCATTTTAGCCGATCACTGTTGACAGGCTGTCCCGTTTAGTCTTTAACATCGATTGAATTTATGCCTTTTGTATCCATTAGCTTTTTGCAATCTTTACTTACATATAGAGTCAGCAGTCTATACTCATAATAAAAGCCGAACTCCTAAAAGCAAAATCCTTATGTCTTCTCATTAAAAAAAAAAGCAAACTGCAATAGTTATACGACGATTTACGAGAGAGCAGATAGTTTAACCCGAAATAAACGGCTTGAAATAAATCATAATAATAACGAGTTTTTACGAAATATGTTAAAACTTGTATCTTACGTACGGTGAAGTAGCTATGTAATGTCTGCCGGTGTGTATGCTAATTTTTATTTTCACTTGTTCTCGCTTCGTGATATGAATTATTTTTAAGTTTCTAAGGCTCCATCTAAGTCATGAACGTACTAGCGAAGTTTACTTACTATATATTCTTTTTTATACTTTACATATGATCCGTCTGATGTAAATTTGGTAAGGTGATTTTGGGGTGAAGTGATTCATCAACATCTTTGAACCAAAGCCAACTTCACCTGCGCGCGGTGCACCCTGCTGACTGACAAACGAAGCTCTGGCAAAAAAGAGAGGTATGGACCGTATTTGTGAGCTACCCGACTGGGGAATGTACCTCCACCTCACAGAATACCGCAGCCAAGCTCGGTGGCGTAGCGTTCAATGACGCGGGTTTGACCCCAACGCTCGTGGGTTCGATTTTAATACTACATCGGGCGGCAGACAAGCATACGGCCCGCATGATGATGCCACCAGAAAGGAACCGCAGTTCCTTTCTGGTGACCTCACTCACTCGCAGGAACACAACAACCCTCAAGGGAATTATAAATAAATAAATATTGTCAGACAAATTACACAGCGCCATCTAGCCCCAAAGTAAGCGAAGCTTGGGTTATGGGTACTAGACAACTGATAAACATACGTAAATGCATTTTTTTTTTGTAAATATGTACATACTTATGATACATAGAAAACACCCAGATCAAGACAAACAGACATGTTCATGCACATAAATGTTTGTCTTGTGTGGGGATCTCGCGACCATAGTAGCCATTTCTAGCCACTCCACCACCGGGCTCGTCGATACATACCTGTCTGTTTGGAGTTGGTAACAGTTAACATTATTATAACAAACAACACAATACACAATACCGTATTCGTATACGCGATTAGTTATAATATTATGATATCAATAACGTGTTAATAAATAAAATACGCTTATTAAATAATCTACACTAATCGTGTCGCAATTTCTCAACGTATTGTTTTATTTTCAATGGCGTACTGTTGTTAATCTGTATTAACAATCTCCATTATTAGCTAGTTGAATAGTGAGATTGTTTTACGTTCGCCATTTATGTTGTGTAAATATTTTTTTTCGCAGGTTTTCTTATTAACAATGATTTTACATTTATTCGAGTCAGCAGCTTCGCTTGACCATCATTGTCATCATCATCGGCCTTTATGAACAATTGGTTGTCTGAAAAGTTGGCTTACGGACGTTGATTTTACGTGATAACATCACAAGAAACAGGCCGATCGTGCCTCTCTATCGCTTGTTCCGCGCTCTCGTTTGCACGCTCGGCTCAGGCGGAACGTGACAATGAGTCATCCTTTTTCGTGCGTGTATACATAATATAATAATGTATGACGTGTGTGCAATGGTCAATTGGCAAATAAATATATTTGAATTTGATTTGGTACCTACCCAATGTTTTTCACCGTAAGCACCGAAAATGAAGCAGTGAAATTAGACATTTGGCATAATTTGAAATGCATCTCTTACCACCTCATACATATACGGACTGTTACTGTGACACTCATACGGACTGTTAAGCATTTGAGTA
Organism: Hypsopygia costalis; assembly: GCA_937001555.2. Lineage (NCBI taxonomy): Eukaryota > Metazoa > Arthropoda > Insecta > Lepidoptera > Pyralidae > Hypsopygia > Hypsopygia costalis. The sequence goes on along the minus strand of OW443333.2, from coordinate 1,587,842 downwards.
CGGACTCTTAGTTAGTTGAACGCATGCAAAGAGATTTAAGTGTTATAGAATAATATGAAAAGTACAAGTAAGAAATTTTTAATAATATCAAAATGTTGGTGGAACATTGTCAATATTTTGATATTAATAAAAAATATTTGTACTTTATTGTTGAAACGAGAAAATAAATAAATACTCCTAATTATTCCTGGGAAAATATATAACGTATTCCTGAACAAATTATACGCGGCCATCTAGTCCCAAACTAAGCAAAGCTTGTACTATGGGTACTAGATAACTGATACTATACTTAAGTACATTTTTTTTGTAAATACATACATAATTATAATACATAGAAAACACCCAGACCAAGACAAACAGACATGTTCATGCACACAAATGTTCGTCACGTGCGGGGATCGAAAGTCAAAGTGGTGATTCTGCCATTACACCACCGAGCTATCTAAATCATATATATATCTTGACAATGCCGTAAAGGCGAAGCCGGTGAGTAATTAAGTGGAACAGTACAAGTGATTTTTATCAATATCAAAATATTATAGAATGTTGGATGTAAGATAAGATGTCTGATAAATTGTAAGTATCATGCAGCATGAAAGTACGTGATCTTTTAACACAATATCATGGACCTATAAAACGTTAATATCAATATTATATTATAAATACCAGATTCAGATCACCGTTCTGCACAAACCTATTCCATTCTGTGTGAAAGTGAAAAAAAAAAGAAAACTATGTTTTTTATTTGCAATTTATCACCAAGAGTCGCGGGCACAGATTACGTAAACAATAACTTCGCAGGTACGATTCCAGCGCAAAACAATAATTTGTGGGAAAGAACAATTCTGTTTTTCTTGGTCTGTTTTTTTCACCATTAGTGTGGTAATTTAGTGATCAAGTACATATATGATTTGTATGCAGTCATCTCAGTCTATGCTTGAAATTGTTTCTTTACCTCTGGTGTTGCAAGCATTATGCAGAGATGACAATGACATGATGAAGCATAGGATGAAGTGGTATTGCAAGTAAAATAAATAAATAAATAAATATTCTTGGACGAATTACACACTGCCATCTAGTCCCAAACTAAGCAAAGCTTGTACTATGGCTAATTGATATTATACTTAAATTATTATTTTTTAAATTACATACATATTATAATACATAGAAAACACCCAGACCACGACAAACAGACAAGTTCATGCACACAAATATTAGTCTTGTGCGGGGATCGAACCTGCGATCCCGGAGTCAAAGTAGACATGGTTAGCCATTTGACCACCGGGGTCGTCAATTCCAAGTGCAAGTATCTACTCTCTCTCTCACTCTGTTTTAGTTATCACTCTGTGTTTAGATTTTTTATGTATTGTAACCATACAATACGGCCTGGGGCCTTACCAGAAGCTCTTAACACAGGAATGGAACCATCATGGTTTCGAATTTATGAATGAAATTCATTGATAAAAACGCAACCATCATAGTTCCATTCCTGCGTTTAGAGCTTGTGGTAACGCCCCTGGCCGTGTGGTTTCCGGCAAACTAGAATAGAATCACTCCGTCTCTTTCCGTGGATGTCGTACAAGGTGACTAAGGGAAATACACTATAAAACATCGATCAGGGCTCCCCAACCCGTCTGGCCAGCGTGGGGAGTGTAGGCCAAATCCTCCTGTCTGTGACGGACGAGAGAGGGTCGTGCTCCTGTAGTGGAGACTATAATGACCTGATGATGATGAACCATACAATATATTTGACGAGCTCGGTGGTCGAATGGTTAGCAATGGCCACTTTGACTTCGAGTTCGCGGGTTCGATCCCCGCACAAGGCAAACATTTGTGTGCATGAACATGTCTGTTTGTCTTGGTCTGGGCGTTTCTATGTACATATTATAAGTATGTATTTACAAAAAAAAATGTATTTAAGTACATGTGTCAGTTGTCTAGTACCCATAACACAAGCTTTGCGCTTAATTTGGGACTAGATGGCGCTGTGTAAATTGTCCAAAAATATTTATTTATTTACAAATATTAGTTTGTATATCACTCATGGAGTAGCAATAGTACAAGTGTTGCTTACTAGATGGCGCTGTATAATTTGTCCAGGAACATTTATTAGGCTTATAAATAAACCAGTTTGCCGAAATTACGTAAGGCACGTGAGAAATTCACGCTGAGTTAGTTGAGGTCGCGGGATCTCACGTCGGTATGTCGGTCAAGGTGCACCAGAAGCAGGTTACACTTCCGAATCAACTACGATTAGACGATGATTGCTTTCTTTTAGTTACTATAAAGGCCTCCGCGTACTAGGTTACCGCGACCAGCGAACAGTTTATATTGGTCGCGCTTTTAATCGTCGCGCGACCAACTGCTCTCGTAGTGCACGATATTCAATAGGACGCCCAGTGACCCGACCGCAGAACTAGCGACAGCGATCAGTAATACAAATTGTTGGTCGTGCGACCACTGGTCGCGGTCGCGGTCGTTCAGTGCGCGGAGAACTTTAAGATGGTAGGGGTCTACTCCAAAATGAAAATCCATAGTTATGGCCGGCTTTTTCAAAATACGTTTAGTAGTTGTTGTCAACTCTTATTCATCTCACTGCTGAGGAACAGGTCTCCCTTCAATCGAAAGGGTTTAAAGCGTACTCCACCACGCTGCTCAACTGTGAGCTGGCGGAGGCCAGTGTTTTCAAGCCGCCCAAAGGCCACTGACATAGCTTTACGATTTATGAATATTAATTATATCGCGCATAAAGATAGCCTATGTCGTTCTACGGGATATAATCTATGTCCATACCAAATTTCATTCAAATCGGTTAAACCGTTTAGTCATGAAAAGGTTGCAGTCAAACAGAAAGACAGACAGACACATTATCATCTTAATACTTATCAGCCTGTACCCACTGTACGGATAGACATACATTCGAATTTGTATTAGCATAAATATACATAAATGAAACTAATTTTGAAATTAATCTAATAAACCGCTACCGGCAGGCAATGTCCCAATAAGCTCCATTGACATGTTGAATTGCAACACTGATCCGGTGAGCAAACTAAAAAAGGTAAAAAATAAGATTGTTACGCGGAAAATTAGAAATTTTAAGAAAATTTACCGACGATATTATCATTTCTAATGTAACCTTATAGCGTTGGACAAAACTGTTATTCGTTTAACAGTTGACACCTGCAAATATCGTTTACAACAGATGCGTGGGTTGGAATTATATTGATAAAATAATTAATTCCGTGACCAAAGGAAATAGGGATTCTTTTTTTTCTAATACAGATTACACCATTTGTAATCAAATATTTAAAGTTCAGACAGGACAACGTCTGTCGTGTCACCTCGTAGAATATACAAGAGAAATATCATTGGTATTAATACTGGTATTTATAATCGCTCCGGCGCAACACGCCCAGCTTTAAATCACGCTTGATATAAATATTGAACAGTGCGACCATGCCAATATTCAAATCTATCTGTAAGTGTATATATAACGAAGCAAAGCGCTTGGTCGACACTTCCCGTGACCAGAGGGCTGGCCTTTATTTCGTACAACATATAACTCCACATAATTGCCATTCAGCGAGGCAATGCTGGCAGCCTCTGGGCACGATGCATTTTGACAGTGATGCAGTGAAATTTTTTGACCCGGTTTAGCTGTAATTTGTAAATAGCTTTTCTTTTTTTTTTATATTAGCTCAGCATATTGGCTCCACTTCGCCTGATGGTAAGCGAAAAGAGGAGCCCCAATCGCAACGGCAACGGACAAGAGACCTAGATGTCTTGTCAGTTGACGCTGCCATGCTGGCCTGCAAGATGCTTCTTCACGCTTCGCTTGAAGGATCCCATATTGTATGATTGAGGAAATGCATATGCCGGCAATGCGTTCCACTTTTTAATAGTGCGACATAGATAGGAGTTGCCAAACTTTTCAGTACGCGACGGAATGATACCAACGGTGAAATTGTGGTACCGCAAGCCAGTAGGTACGTGTTGTTCGGTGACGGAAAGGGGAGGAAGGTATAAGGGAAAGCAGTTCTTCAGAGCACTCTCCGTGGTATAGGCGATCTCCGTGGTATATTTTCTTTTCTTTTTATACATATATATAATGATATTTATTATTATGTATTGTATGTATTCACTGTTATTTTTTAATTAAATGAATTATATACATATAGCAGTTGTGACCGTCTGTCTTACATATCTTAATACAGGCTGATGATGATGATGAACGGCATGTCTGTACATTTTAGAAATTTATCAAAAAAATTGCTTGGGATAAGAAAAGAGTAACAGGGCACATTTGTCTGTATGTACACGTTAATCTCAAAAAGTATTGAACAGATTTTTTGCGGTTTTCATAAATTGCTTAAACTCAGCTTGGAGTAACAATTTCACGCGGGCGAAGTCGTGGACATCAGCTAAGTACCTATAATACTTAATAATATGCATTTCAAAATATTACATAAGTATATAAAAACACGAATTGGAAAGTTAAGGATGTCTGTGCAAAGCGACTTTGACATTTAAAAGCTATGTACCAAAAAATCCTTGATATTTGTATTTTTTTGTTTTAATATTTTTTATAACATTTGTCAAACAAAAAAGCGTGATATTAAGCGACTACCGTATAGAAGACCTAAGAACCAAGAACCAAGGTTACTGAAACTATGAAATTAACTATTCGTTACCTTGCGAATGTTGGAACAATATTCCTCCCCCTCTGAGGCATGTGACATCTAAAAACACGTTAATAACCAATATAAGAAGAGTACCCATACTGTAGTCTCCTGGGAAAATTATTTAATATTTAATAAATCTATTATAATAATGAAATATTAAATAACATAATAGCCATGTGATGTTATTAGTAATTTGTTATTTAGGTACGTCATATTAAAATGTTAAAGAACCTACTTTGAACCGTCAAAATATGTGAAAGAGAGAGTGGTCCCGTTTTGTAGAACAGGTTTTTAGTGTCTACTTGATCGTATTTTGAGAGGTAATTGGTGCCAGAAAAACTCATGTTGTTATGTTATGAGTAGCAAGATATGTACGATTTATGACTACAAACGCATATGCATGCGGTTTTGTTTGCCCGGACTGTAAACTGGCAGTAATGTCATAGCTATGTTAGCCATCACTTAAAACAAGATAATTAAATTAAAAATTAAAATAAACCTCGCCCGTTTGTTTTTGTCGTTTTTTTTTGTCGTTTGATATTGAGGGAGTTGTGAACAAAATGTATTTAATTCGCCATATTGTGGTGGCGGTCATCTTGGATTTGAAATTTATCATAGTATTTTACTAGTCAAGCCCTTTCATTTGATACTCAAGTTGAAGAAATTTATGTTAAAAAATATGTAATCCGTCATTTTAGACCGATTTTCATCAAACATAACTAAGAACACTTCCGACTAATTCACCTTTCAATTAAAAAAATCAAAATCGGTTCATCCGTTCGGGAGCTACGATGCCACAGAGAGACTCGTGTCTGCTGTGGCATGCACACACACGCATAGTAATTGGGTGACAGGGCGAGGTAAAGTATATCCATGAGGTATGACGAGGCCGGTGGTCGAATGGCTAGCAATAGCCACTTTGACTTCTAGGTCGCGGGTTCGTTCCCCGCATATGACAAACATTTATGTGCATGAACAAGTCTGGTTGTCATGGTCTGGGTGTTTTCAATGTATTATATATAGGTATTTACAAAAAAAAATCTTTGCTTAGTTTGGGACTTTGACTTTGACTCCGATCTTCCGATCATCCGACTCCGGTCGTCGCGGGTTCGAACCCCGCACATGAGAAACATTTGTATGCATGAACATGTATGTTTGTTTTCTATGTATTATATGTATATAGAAAAATATCATTTATCTAGTGTAATAAGGAGGTTAATTAGAATAATGCACGCGATACGTCAATTTATAAAGGTTAAAATATGAGATAATATGTTGTATTTAACACGTCATAAGAATGTTGAAAGCTGCCACTCACGTTAAATAACAATGTAGATTATTTAATATGTGTAGACAAGGTCACTCGACAGAAATGTCAGCAATGCAAGGAACTGTGGTGTTTGGGAAGTCCAAGAATTCCAACATTTACAACCAAACCCGCTCTTAATCCAGAACAGACCCCTTACCACCATCTCTTATTGCGATTCAATAACTGAATAGAATGCTTATTCATACCAATGTATAAGCGACTCTATTCCATTTTAAACAGAGTCGCTTATTAATTGGTATGAATAAGCATTCTATTCAGTTATTGAATCGCAATATGAGATGGTGGTAAGGGAGCTGACTCGTCTTACATAATGGTCGCGACCATCTCTCCGTGTCCTCAAAAGTTCGGCATCTCGTATCTCTGTCCGACCATTAAACAGTGGAACATGTACACAAATATTTGTCTTGCGCGGGGATCGAACCCGCGATCTCGGAGTCGAAGTGGACATTGCTCGCCATTCGACCACCGGGCTCGCCATATTATAATTAAATAGTATAATACCAGCACTGTATTTAGGGTTGCCAGATGCTCGGGAATCATCTGGATTCTTCCGACATTTCATGTGATGTTCAGACTCCCGACAAGTAACAAAGTCTCCCGACAAATATACGTATCTTATTACCATATTCTACCGCAATAATAATTTGAAAATGACACACGCAGTGCTCGTACCTCGGGCGGCTCGTAGCGCGCGTAAAATTATGACTCATAAATTTTCATTACCTACTCCAGACAAGGACCCCAAGATCCCGACATTTTGAAATCTCATCCAGATATTTAGATTTTTTTATCTGGCAACCCTAACTGTATTAAAATAAGATACAAATGGACGTGTTAGTTGATTGACGATGATGACCGCAAGGCCTTAATAACATTCCAGATTGCAAGCGTGAGTGCGTAATCCACAGCCAATTTATGCTTAGAGAAGTGCAAAAGAAACAGATAGGTTACCGTCCACATAACAGAGAAAATATATAAAAATTTTTTTTTTCTGTTCTGTGTTACCGTCTTTAGGACTTGGGACACGGATTCTGTAGAATGAAGGTGGTTGACCGAATCGAGTTATTAATTGACTGAAATTTTTACACATGCTTGCATTCATTACATTATATCAATTAATATTACAAGCAGAACACCATTATTTTATTTATCACCATTTCTTTCACAACTTTCAGCCATGCTACGATATTATCGCATTACAGTTAAACTCTGACTAATCATAATGTGATACGAGAATACCATATATGAGATTTATAAGATCAAGACTAGCTAGATCGAAACTGAATGTTGATTGACCAGTCAGACTGAATATTGACAGACCATTATTATTATTTTAATTACCCAACAAACGCAGAATGGAGGGTTATGTTTTACGAGTTTATGTCTGTATGTGAATTTCTTTGGCATGCTCTACAGCTTAAATCGGTAGGCGAATTTCAACATATTATGAGATGTCATTAAATTCGTTTTAGCTATGAGAGAGACATAGATATATTATTTCAATATCATGTCTACGAAAATATTTGGAAGATAATAAAAAAATGATAGAATTTTGATTTAATTTCTTGATATAAAAACAGTGAGTCACTGTTTTTATACCTATTATGCATCGCACGAGTGAAAACATTGCATTACACTTTCATACACGGTGCAGCACGTTATATAACTGCGACATTTTAAAGAATACTAATTCTTCTAGATGAACTAACAACACTTATTACTCACTCTAGCTTCTTTTTCTACCTGAGATTCTCTGAGCGCGCATAACCTATCTCCATTATTATTCTTGATATCTTTGTTTACAACCATTGAAATTATGCTTCAACTAACTTGGCTTAACGACTATCATTTTAACGACAATACCTCATCAAAGCATGATGGAGTTTCAAATAATTCATCATCATCAGTTACCTGCATAATTCAACTGTAGGACGGAGGTCTTCCGTTTCACACGGATGAATGCACCCAATATTTAACAGACTCAGGGGGCCTACCGCCGAAGTTGAAGCCGATTACCATCGAGTTTTTTTGATTGTGAAAATCGGACTTCTCTTTAAGTTTGCGATAAATATCTTCAGTGTAATCGGTAGAGCGTCATCGTCCTTACCGACTAAGATTATTAATATTAACGCAAATTAAAGGTAAAGTTAGGTTTACCCGATGGTAATCGGCTTCAGCTTCGGCGGTAGGGCCCCAGGTCTAGGTCTTTGGATGCATCAAGTATTTTGTTATACTATGACGGGTGACAAACGAGCATACAGCCCTCCTGATGTCAAGGGCTTCCGTAGCCATGTAAACGTTCGTAATATAAAATTTCCCTCGAGCGGTGTCAGCCCCGCTGCCAATGCTACCTAGTGAATATAGCCGATTATTTGACTTCCTTTCATAATTGGACCCTGTTAGTTATGCAGAATAGATCCAATAGACAAACTATGCCGAATTGAGAGATATAGATAGCGAGAAGTTGCGAATCGAGTTTTATATATTCGCAAGAGATTCTAGCAATTTGATGACATATGCTTCACAAAACTTCTACTCCGTGATATTTTTATTCCTCTTTATATTTAAAATATATAATTATATAAGTATATTGGCCGTGTGGTTTCCGGCAGACTAGAATAGAATCACTCCGTCTCTTCCCGTGGATGTCGTACAAGGCGACTAAGGGAAATACATTATATAACATCGATAAGGCCTCCCCAACCCGTCTGGCCAGCGTGGGGAGTGTAGGCCAAATCCTCCTTCTGTCTGGGTCGGACGAGAGAGGGTCGTTTAGTGGAGACTGAAATGACCTGATGATGATGATGATGATAAGTATATTATATAGTACAAAAATTGGATCGGTTGGATCTATTCTGGATAACTGGATCCAATTGCAAGAACTAATTCATGTACAAACTAGTAAAGTAAAGTATGTATAGTATGTACAGTATCTCATACTATAATAATGCTATTAATCCTGGAGTCCTATCGCACCAAACACCAATTACTATGTTGCCGGCGTTGCAAGTTTTCTTGCATCACGTCTACATTGATTGCTGCAACAATTTGCATAGCAAATATAAATCACACGCTGATTTGATTGGTGCTATGAGAGATTCAAATTACACTTAAATATGTGACAGATATTGATTTACAGGCCGATAATGATGATGATTAAAGATAGTTTCAATTATATAGATCAGTGTTTTTCAAACTTTTCTTTTATACTACGTCGGGTAGCCGACAAGCATACGGCCCGCCTGATGTGAAGCGGTTACCGTAGCCATATTAACGCTCGCAACATAAAACATCGTTCACGCGGCGCCACCCTCGCTACAAACGCAGCATCTCCTTCCTTTCTGGTGACCACACTCACTCGCAGGGACACAACAACCCTCAAGAAAATTGCAATTTGGCTGCGGTATTCTGTGAGGTGGAGGTACATTACCCAATCACGTAGCTTACAATTACGCTCCCTACTTCTCTTTTCGCAAGAGCTTCGTTTGTCAGTTAGCAGGGTGCACCGCATGCAATTTGGCTTTGGTTCAAAGATGTTGATGAACAACCACTTACAACCCAAATTTCATGGCGCGACCCTCTTAGTATGTAGAAATCTTTTGCGACCGACCAAGGTTGTACCTATAGGTATTTTATTACATATTTAGGTATCGGTTAATATAATAAATAATGAAGTATCTAACACAGCCGTCAATTACGTTCCGAAATGAACATTTTCTTAATAAAAATATCTTTTTGAACGCTCCTTTTTACGTTTCGCGACCTTCCACGACCCCCTTGTAGAGGCTAGGGGACTCCCTATGAGGTCGCGGCCCACACTTTAAAAACACTGATATAGATTAGGGCTTCTCTTTGGCAATCTTCCACAGTACGCATTCCAAGACGTTTTCTACCACGAACTGAGAAATTGTCAGCAGTCATCCTTTAGCTAAAGAACGTTTCTGGGGTGTAAGGGGTTCATCAACATCTTTGAACCAAAGCAAACTTCACCTGCGGTGCACCCTGCCGGCTGTCAAACGAAGCTCTGGCGAAAAGAGAGGTAGGGAGCGTAATTGTAAGCTACCCGACACGGTTCCCTTGAGGCCTGTTGTGTTCCTGCGAGTGAGTGAGGTCGCCAGAAAGAAAGGAGATGCTGAGATGGCAGCGGGGGTGACGCGCGAGTGATATTTTATGGTGCGAGCGTTAATATGGCAACGGTAACCGCTTCACATCAGGCGGGCCGTATGCTTGACTGCCACCCGACGTGTATAAAAAAAAAGTACTGCTGAACGTGACGTAGGCTTTCACCATAGACTTCCTTATTGATCGGTTTTGGGCAGTGCCGTAGCTCACACAAAACGGGGGTTATATCAAAATTTTATTCCTACAAAAGTAAATCAGGGCCGAGAGCTGCCACTGCCCACAGCCACTTCAGCCTGCTTATCCTCGGATACTCCGGATGTACTCGTTCCTGACTCTATCAAGTAGAGATACTCCGAGCATACTCCGCATAGCACGTTGCGCAATATCGAGCTTTGAATGAGGCCTAGGGACCATGTCTCTGTGCCGTATGTCATCTATCACGGGTAACACACAATGGTCAAAGACTTTAGTTGACTTGAGGCATTGACGTATTTTGGACGAGAAGATTTTTCGCAATTTCTCGAACGCTTCCCATCCGAGTTGGATTCCCAGTTGATGTCCCAGGTAAACATACTCGTCAACATTTTCCAAAAGCATGTCTCTCACACTAATTTCTTCTGATTAAATTGAGTTCCAAGGCAGCCGTAGTCTTACCCCCGGGACTGCAATGGACTTCATTGTTCATTCCCTTTTTTGGTGGTCGCCACTGTTAATCCTGGCCTCACGGGAGACATAATGGTGGGAATGTGTGGTGGGACTCCTTCCCGAAAAAAATACTCGTTAACAACTTTGAGAACGAAGTTCCCAACTGATAGGAAGGTGCGTACAAAAAGGCATTGGACATAATCTTCGTTTCCCTCAGCAGTAGGTATTCCCAAGTATATATGACATGGGAGCTTTCAACTCTGCATTTCCCTGATAATGACCATCCCTTGGCGATGCTGATTTATATATTGTGGTGGTGATTAATTACCATCAGATGATCCACATCCATTCTGGTCCCCTTTTCATATATAAAAAATCGCATTCGTATTGTATCGTTCCCACTAATAAAGAATACAATAATAAAGAAAAGTTCCCATTAATATCCTTATTATAAGATAACTAGCGGCCCGTCCCGGCTTCGCACGGGTGGACAATTTAGTAAAAAATATAGCCAATGTTACTCAGGGATAATGTAGCATTTTAATGGTGAAAGAATTATCGAAATGCGTCCAGTAGTTTTTGAGTAATTTCGTAACAAACATACAAAAATACAATGTTTCCTCTTTCGATCAAGACGATCCATCAGACGAGCTCGGTGGTCGAGTGGTAAGCAATGGCCACTTTGAGTCCGAGGTCGCGGGTTCGACTCCGCACAAGACAAATATTTGTGTGCAAGAACACGTCTGTATGTCTTGGTCTGAGTGTTCTATAGGTATGTATTTAGAAAAAAAATGTAAGTATTATATCAGTTATCTAGTACCCATACACATTGCTTAGTTTCGGACTAGATGGCTGTGTGTAATTTTTCCAGGAATATATAATATTCCTGGAAAAATTATAGCTTGACCATAATTTGCATTTGGTGTGGTGGCGATGTAAGAAAAACCGTAGAGACGCTCTCAAGCACGAAGTTACTTGGAAAGTGACTCAAGTCAACCCTTAGACGACAGAAAAAAACATTGATAAAGTAATTATAAAGAAATACTTACCACAAGCAAAAACATTATAGAATAGAGAAAATCTAAACTTGCTTTAAACACAAAATCACAAACACTATAGGGACGTGCACATTATTTAAATCGATCGTATTTAATCGAGTCACGTTTCAAAATGAGAACGCGAGTAACCGACGCGGGCGTTTCTTGCCGAGTGCGTGTGGTCAATGGTGATGGTAGTGGTAGTGGTAGTGGTCAAGTCACCACCGTAGAATGCGGTTGTTTACGTTTGCTTGATCAAGAGCAATCGGATGTCCTGAGTAGATTCAATTATGCAGGCATATCTGTTGTTTACATAATAGCATGAATGAAGAATCGTAGGCACATTATGAAGAGCTTGGTGGTCGAATGGTTAGTAATGCCCACTTTGACTCCGAGGTCGCGGGTACAAAGACAAACATTTGTGTGCATGAACATGTCTGTTTGTCTTGGTCTGGGTGTTTTCTATGTATTATATATAAGTATGTATTTACAAAAAAATGTATTTAAGTACATATATCAGTTGTCTAGTACCCATAACACAAGCATTGCGCTTAATTTGGGACTAGATGGCGCTGTGTAATTTTTCCAGAAATATTTATTTATTGCACCTAGTTGAAGAGGCAACTCGCTCGAATCAGCATCGAATACAACGAAGAGCAATTCAATTATCATCGGAGACCCAATGATCTCTGAACGGCTAGAATCGCTCTCATCACATAGAGTTGATGTTGATGTTGCGTCTGTTTGTGTGCAATACAATTTATAAAAGACGAGCCATTTATTTTGATATCTGTCGGTGAGATCTACTATCGTATCGTTGATCGTTGTCATCGTCATCGTTGGCATCCAACCATACTTTTATATCATAACCAAACTTTTAGGATAGGTACTTGAAAACTGATAAATATACATAAATACATTTTTTTGTAAATCTATATGTAATACATAAAAACCTACGCAGACCAAGACAAACAGACATGTTCATGCACATAAATGTTTATCTTGTGCGGGGATCGAACGCACGACCTCGGAATCAAAGTAGCCATACTTGCTTCGACTATTGGACTTGGATAAGTCGATCTTTGTTTGTCAAGTACTTATGTCATTTTGAACAATGAAGTTATTTATTACAAACAAACAAGGTACAAGACAAGTATTACTATTAGTACTTATGACGAAATAAGTTTTAAAAAATCTTTGTCCAGTCCATGACCGTCATTAGACAATCAATCAGATAATACAGCTAGTTGAAACAACGCCTAAAACTAAGCAAAACAATAAATCAACAACCGCCATTATCCATTGAGCCAAAGCGTTCATTATCAAAATTGACCATAACGCAACGGAGTCACGATCTACGACCACAAATTATGTCCTCGATTCGATACATTTGAAACTGATTTATCAATATTATGACGACAGAATGGAGGAGACTCGATTTAGTCTTTAAAACGTTTCTTTTGACGCGAATACGTCTCTCCCCGTCTCTTCCCGTGGATGTCGTACAAGGCAACTAAGGGAAATACATTATAAAATATTGATCAGGCCTCCCCAACCAAGGCCAGCGTGGGGAGTGTAGGCCAAATCGTCCTTCTGTCTGGGACGGACGAGAGAGGGTCGTGCTCCTGTAGTGGAGAATGACCTGATGATGATGATGATGAATACGTCTTTAAAATTGCTTTCATAGGGAGGCAATTCAAAAAAAGGAGCGATAACAAAATCGGGGGATACAATTTGGTGTTGCAGCTACAAATCTATCATCTCCATCCAAAATTCAATCACACCATTGGATAGTTGAAGGATCAAAGAATTTATTACGCTAAGTAAGGACTATGGAACATCGCGTGCGGGGGAGGGGGAAGCGCTGCCATTTTGAGATAATTTTAGTGCATATAACGTATTCACGTACAACACAAGGCCGTGTCCATGACATAGCCACAGCATTTTTTTTTTAAAGTTACGAGTGAGATGACACAACCCGGATTTGTTCGGGTGGGTCTACTTCTCTTTTGTCAGAATTTCGTTTATTAACAGAGGGGGTTTAGAGCGTACTCCACACTGTTAACAGTGGTGTGAATCAATGCAGGTGAGGTTGGCATTAATGTTCTCGTTTTCTTAATGACTGTGATGTTCTCTATTTTCGACACCAACGATACTTGTTGATGTAATAATAAAATGAACAAGCAGCAAAAAACAATAGTAAGACAATAATAATTATCAAAACTCACGTGAGACATTATCAGCCGGACACTTTGCAGGACAGTGTCCGGCGCGAGAGACAAAAGGTGGACGTGTCTGGACATTCGCCCTGATGAAGGTCTCCTTTTGAGATCGAAACTAGTCGGCTTTCCCGACAAAAGGACGTGAGTGACCCGTTTAATTTATTTAAGTATGACAGTGAAATTTTTGTTGATGTCGCTTCATTTTAACAAATAATAAATAAATAAATATTCCTTTACAAATTACACAGCCATCTAGTCCCAAACTAAGTAAAGTACAAGCTTCACTTAGTTTGGGACTAACTCTGGGTTAAACAAACTATGGGCAATGGGTACTAGATATGTAACTAACATTATACTTCATTTTTTTTTCCTAAACACATACCTACATATAATACATAAAAACACCAAGACCAAGACAAACAGACATGTTCATGCACTAATATTTGTCTTGTGCGGGGATCGAACACGCAACCTCAGAGGCAAATAGGCCGTTGCTAACCATTCGACCACCGAGCTCGTCCTGTTATGTAAAATGTATGTCACCAAAGTTATGTACTCCCGCGCATAAGTAAAGCGCACAGCGCTTAGCAAGTACTTTACGATTATCTATCTAATACATAATTGAAAGCAGCCCTACAAAGCCATGGTTTGCAAGTCCACGTAGGCGGATATAATACGAAATAGACATATCAATCACTGATCTCGAGCACTCGAGGCCAAAGTTTATAAACTAGTCGAGAACTACTCGCCTACATTACAACCAAAATTATTGTTGCTAAGTAAGGTCTATGGTAAGTTACAAAACTGTAATTTTAATAAATGGGTTATTATGTCTTTATGGTTTCTAAAGGCGATATTATAGACAGTAAACTCATTGTTTTTATCTCACTTGTGGGTTTGTGAGAGTATTGTAGTCCATATTTAGGGCCAAAGTCTCACTTGCACGTGGTGGTAAACGAGGCTTTGGTGGAAGAAAGGTAGGACACATGTCCTACCTCACCCCCCCCACCTATGGAATGTTCCCTACCTCAGTAGCGAACATTCCCTACTGGGGGAATTCTACTGAGCATCAAAGTCACAGCAGTGACAGCACTAGTGAGAAATGATGAGAGATGCTGCGTTAGTAGTGGGGGAGTCAGCGTGCGAATAAGACTACTTATGTTTTCACGCTTCTACAGGCTACGGTAAGTGCTTCACATCAGAAGTCCAATTCTCGTAATTATTTTAGGATCGCAATATGAAAGTTGCCCGAAACGAGATTAAATTATGAATTGACTGAAAATTATATACCTACTTGATTTCATTAATAATTATAATCAATTGTTATTGCTTTTACTATTATAATAATTATGAATATTCTTAGTTTTACTTAAATTAAACTTTGAAGTTTCATATTGTGATACGTGAATACCAAATTTGACATTAGTAGATGGAGACTGAATCGGAACTGCATTTTGACTACATTTTAGTAACGAGAATTGCCACTCAGACGGTATGCTTGTCAGGCACTCGGCGTTGTGTAAACTATAATTTGATTTTTCCAACAGTGGGCCGGTGGACAATGATATTAGCATTAATTATTTTTGGGGTGTAAGTGGTTCATTCTTTGAACCAAAGCCAACCTCAACTGCACCCTGCTGACTGACAAACGAAGCTCTGGCGAAAAGAGAGGTAGGGAGCGTAATTGTATTGCGACTGGGGAATGTACCTCCACCTCACAGAATACCGCAGCCAAATAACGGTTCCCTTGAGGGCTGTTGTGTTCCTGCGAGTGAACGAGGTCACCAGATAGGAAGGAGATGCTGCGATGGCAGCGGGGGTGGCGGCGCGCTAGCGATATTTAATGTTGCGCACGTTAATATGGCTTCGGTAACCTCTTCACATCAGGCGGGCCGTATGCTTGTCTGCCACCCGACGTAGTATATATAAAAAAAAAGTCCGACTTTTGTACCCTTATTGTGAGCTCAATTCAGTTTAAATATTTTGAGTCCTTTTCAAGGACATACATATGTAAATAATTGTCTGTATTTTAATCCATCTCTACTACGCAATGGCTAAAGAACTTTTTAACTAGGTGAATACTATGATTTTTTTTATAGCACGATATTTTATCAGGACAAATTAGTTAATTGCAAACATGTCAAACTCAAGGAGATTTGACATGGTTGTATGTAAAGAATGTATGAAATGCCTGCAGGCTCTAAAGTTAATGTTTCAGCCTCGACTGTACTATACTTACTATTGTAATGAAGTACTCAACCTATTATAAGGGTTAATTAGTATCCTGCGGCCTTGCACGCATACTTTCGTCAGTCTGTAGCATGTATTATCTGTGGCATACCTCGTGGGTGCTAAAGCGTAACTTATTGTTCATAAATCATAACAGTAAACCGGACTTCTAAAGTTAAATAACTCTCAACAAGAATAAGAATAATTTACTTGTTAAACATTTGGTTTTTACAATGGTGTTGGTTTATGTTATTGATGTTTCTCTATGTTTTGCCCTCAGACATACAAATGTTCATACATAATTACCTTATCTAATCTTAGAGTGGGTCCAGTGCTGAAGCACCGGTGATACGTCGACCCTCATGGATCTTTTGTGATCTCTCTAATCCTTTAGTCACTCTCCCCTGACTGTCTGGAGACATGTTCCATGTACTTCATTATGCCGCTTATTGGGAAGAGTCTGTAGTTCTCCAGGACCGGGTATGCCTTTCCTAGGATTTCCATTCGTTTACATATTACCTTACAAAAGTCAGGCTTTGTGGATATAATATCGTCATTATTATTTAAGTCTTCATGCAAATTAATATAAAAAGAAATGTCACGAAATTCCACGCATAATAAATTTTGTATTAAATTATTATTATAATGTATGTCACAATATTTAAAAAAAACCGGCCAAGTGCGAGTCGGACTCGCGCACGAAGGGTTCCGTACTATCTATAAAACCCAATGGCCAAGTGCGTGTCTTCAAATCATCACCAATTTTAACGATAGTTTTATTATCAATATATATTTATATATAGATAATCTAGATAATTTCAAACCCTGATTTCTGAAAAATATGTTCAATGTACCATCAAGGACGTCAAGACCATACCAGTTTAAGAATATCCTTGAAAGTAAATCCCCAATGTTCCTAAAAATTTATTAGGTCATGAGCGATATGTATCATTTCAACTTCATTGGTTTTGGACCTTATCTCTGCGTTGTAAGGTTCAATAGCGAAAATTTTATTCTACCACTTTGTCAGTATAGTTAATATGTGTCTACATGCCAAACTACAGCTTTCTAGTATCAAGCGTCTCTGAGCTAGGCCGCGGACGGACGGACGGACGGACAGAGGGACATGGCGAAACTATAAGGGTTCCTTGTTTACTACGGAACCATAAAAATGTCAAAAAGACAAATCAAATGCGCTAGTGGAGCATAGCAGTTGTTGAGTGGGTCCCACCACCGAAGCTGAATTCGATTACCATCTGATTTTTTGAATGCGAAAATGACACTATTGCTTACATTGTTGGTTGTTATCCATGGGTAAATTTAAGAAATATATCAAAACTAGACTATGTCAAAAGGCTTACTATTGTATCTCAGATTACATAAATGATAAAAGTATTTGGAAATGAATTGCTCTTGTTATGTTATGTTAATGATTGTATTTGTATTTAATGTAACGATATTGGCAATTAAAAGAGTCGGCCTTGAGTTTCTTGCCAGTTCTTCTCAAGAAGCCCCGTGGCCGGAACTGGCCCGTAAATTCACTTTCACATTTAAGATAGTGTGATGAAAGTGAATCTAAGCTCTGCGGATTAGAGTAGTAATGATTTAGATACATGTTCTTATATTTAATTTGTATGACGTTTCTAAGTGCTTTATAAAGTCCAAGGAATAAAGATATTTTGATTTGATTTGATTTGTTTAGCTTAGCTGGAAGAAACCCAAGAGTTGTACTGACTAAGCTGGTGATGTTTGTCGATAGCTTTAACCTAAAACCAATTTTTGGAATCAAAAAATGCGAAGGTAATCGGCTTCAGTTTCGGCGGTAGGGCCCCTGGTTGAGGCGTTGGTTCCTTAGTTATGTAGAAGGGAATCAAAAGTACAGCCCACTTACCACCAACTCTTATTGGGATTCAATAACTGAATAGAATGCTTATTCATACCAATGAATAAATGACTCTATTTCAAATTGAATAGAGTCGCTTATTCATTGGTATGAATAAGCATTCTATCCAGTTATTGAATCGCAATAAGAGTTGGTGGAAAGGGGGCAGGTCGACCAGTTGAGTATAGTAGTTGTGCCGTGAGTCTTGAAGGCCAGTAAAATACAGTCATGTTGCGAGAGTCTATATGGCTGCGGTAACCGCTTCACGTAATCACATCAGGCGAGCTGTATGCTTGTCTGCTGCACCCGACGCAGAAAAAAAAATCTAAAAGACGTTAATGACGCCCCTAGACACCCTGGCGCTCTACCCAGTAGTACGAGGTATCTTTTTCACAGAAACGGCTGAGTTCAAATTACTGCCTATTTATTTTCTGTGACATAACCTCAAACTTTTGGAGTCCAAGATTGCAAATGGTAGTTTGGTAGGATTGGTTCTTTTTTGCGAAGATATAAAATAAGACAGAATTTCTAGGAATTCCCTTAGGTACCGAGATACGATAAAGTTGCAGGCAAAGACTAGTAAATAAATAAATATGGGGTGTAAGTGGATCATCAACATCTTTGAACCAAGGCCAACCTCACCTGCATCCTGCTAACTGACAAACTCTAGCGAAAAGACAGGTATGGTATAGCGTATTTTTTAAATTGCCCGACTGGGCAAGTATCTCCACCTCACAGAATACCGCAGCCAAATAACAATTCCCTTCAGGGTTGTTGTGTTCCTGCGAGTGAGTGAAGTCACCAGTAAGAAAGAAAGGAAGGAGTATAGGCTGGCAACGAATCGTCGGCGACCTCTTGGTGTTGCTGATCTCCATGGGCGGTAGTGATTGCTTTCCATCAGGTGACCCACATGCTCGTTTGCCCCCCTCTTATATAGATATATAAAGAAAATGGAGTGTGGTTGTGTCATGGACACGGCCGTGTGTTGTACGTGAATACGTTATATGCACTAAAATTATCTCAAAATGGCTGCGCTTCCCCCTCCCCCGCACGCGATGTTCCATAGTCCTTACTTAGCGTATTAAATTCTTTGATCCTTCCTCTATATTGTGATTGAATTTTGGATGGAGATGATAGATATGTAGCTGTAACAGCGAACTTTATCCCCCGATTTTGTTATCATTCGTTTGTTTGAATTGTCTCCACTATGGAAACAATTTTAAAGAAGTATTTCACGTCAAAAAAATATACTTATAAGGAAACTCTGTAAGCAATGTCGAGGCTTTTAATAACGTAAATTATTTTGATTGGTAATTTTATAATTACCATACGTGTATCGCGACTGACATTCGATTGAATGACCGTGGTCTTAGGCCATACATGTACTTGCCAATAGTTTGGTTTAATTACAAACTAATACGGAAAGTAATTATTATTTCAGCTGTTGATTTCGAGTAACTTGCTGGCATAGTTATTATATTTTTAAATTGGGTGTGATGTCATACAGCGACTTTACAGAGATAAATAGACATTGACATATTCGTTACCATCACAAACGTTCCTGGTAGCTCAGTAGGAAGAGCACTCGACCGGTAATCGAGAGTTCCACCTAGCCGGGGGAGGGGAATTTTCAATTAAAAAAGTATATATAATACGGAAAGTAATTACCTAGGTCTATTACATAAATAAATAATCTCTGACAAATTACACAGCTGCAGCTAGATAAGCTTAGAATGATGGGCAGCCATCTCAGCACCTCGATATAGCGGCGGTCTACTTGACATTGCTGATCCAGAGATTTGCCTACAATTATTTTTCGCGTGTAATGTGGGGAGAAAAATAACGCGTTCCCTTGAAATTTAAGTCGTCTTTTCTAGGAATTTAGATAAAAATAATTAACTTAAAATATTTCTCTGCACCAAGCGAAAATGTCTCTAGCAAAAAATCGGCTAATTTTGCCCTCAGAGAGGGGGTGTATCGGGGTGGACGGGGGTAGTCCGATCCATCACCGGCGCTGTCACATGCCATTAGCGAGGCCTATAAGGTAGGCACAGGAGGAAGAAACTCGTGAAACAAGTATTTTAGTGTACGGAATACCGTAGACAGAGAAAAACTACAAGTTTAACTTAGACAAGTTGATAGTTGCCGTCGCATACACAAAAGAAAAAGAAATGAGGTAGTTGGATACATTTTTTACATATAGAGAATATGTCATGTGACCATACTTAATCGGAGTTTATAAAATATCTACCAAATACCTAGGTTCCAGTGTCACCTGCACCCAATAATTCATGCATGCATTCCTGCATGTAATTACAGGTCTTCATTCTATCTCATAGGCGGCCGTCCCATGCTGTACTTGCCTGTACGTGGCCTCCACTCCAGGTTCTTTTTGGCCCATCGGACGTCCGATTTCTGCGCCATGTAGCCCGCCCATTGCCGCTTCAGCTTGCTGATCCTCTCGGCTATGTCAGTGACCTTAGCTCGTCTACGGACCTCCTCATTCCTAATTCGACTTCCATAGACAAATACCGAGCATATCCCTCTCCATATCACGTTTCACTCTGAGGTTTTTCATGAGACCTATTGTGAAGGACCGTGCCTCTGATCCATGAGTCATCACTGGTAACACATATTTGTTAAACACTTTAGTCTTGAGGCTAAAATGTTTAACAAATATGTGTGTAGTAATTGGCTGTCAATTAATTTACAAAAAAAGCATAAAAAATATTTTAAACTCAATTGAAATGTAATTATAACGACAACTAAAAAACATTCAACGACTTAATTTCGTATTCTCGAACACATAAAATAGTTTATTTAGTTGTTGAATTACTGTTTAATTTCTCTATAATAATATCTAACACAAAATTAACTATCAAAAAAGCTTCAAGTCATTTCAGAGTATGTTTTTCATACAACGTCGGGTGGCAAACAAACATACGATCAGTATGATATAAACCGGTGTATGTACTCGAATACTGTTGTTTAGACACTATCCATTATAAGTGACCAGCGGAATAATGCTATATTGACAGTAGAGCTACTATACTATTATATTATGTTATCTGGGATATTACCATGGTTCAGAGCAGGTATATCACTAATGCTGCGGCTACACTACCGTGATATGCCAATAATTATTGCCATAATTTCAACAACGCCTAGGTGTAACCACGATTTATGGCCATAATTTTATAATGCCAATCAATATGGCAATTGGCGGTAGACAATAGCTCCGGCGGCGGTCTTTTTTCGCACATCAAAGAGAATTACCGCAGTAATTAATGCGTCTGTGGCCACCCTACCGTTTGTCCAGTGTGCAACATGAGCTCAACGGCGACGCACGTATCGACCAACATGGAGTGGTCAAATGATAAAAGCTTGAGTTTTGGAATTATTCCAATGCGAACCGTATCTTTTTATGGGCTTTCAGTCGGGTATCTCCTGATAAAAATCGTGGTGTACAATGATGATTTGAAGAAGAAAAAAGACCGAAACCATCTAAATAAATATAACAGCTGCAGCTTAAACCTCCATCTTGAAAAATAATATTTTTACCGCCTAATTTACATATCTAGGTAAACTCTAGTGTAACCACACCAGTTCACGCAGTAATATATACGGTAATTTAATGCCATAATTATTGCGGTAACAGCCCGGTAGACGGTAAGGTAGTGTAGCCGCAGCATAAGGCGACAAAAAAGCACACGATCCGCAGGATTTTAACCAATTACCGGCCTATTATTTAATTACTACAATAAGTGATCGTAGTAAAAAAGTTACATTTAAATACCATACCATATAGTTACCATACCATATAGTTACCATACCATAAAGTTACCAGGTTAACTACTATGTCATTACTCTTTGCATAACCTACATAAATGGCAAGTGGAATGAGATTACTAAGTTAAACCCAATAGATAACTATTGCATTCCAAGAATAAGTGGCCACCTACAGCTGTTTAAACGTCAGTGAGATAATACTATACTATTAATAATAAATCAACTATCATATAAAATTACTGATTTACTGAGTTAGGTAAATAATATAACTTGCTATTAAAGACAAAAGTTCTAAGAATGATTAGATATTGCAAAGATAAATAATTGTCTATTGTATTGTAGGTTCTGTGCTGTGCTATGCTTTCATTTAGGCATTGTTTAGTTAATTTAAAAATTGTTTCCAAACAATCCAAGTGTTTATGGACTCGTGTTTTATTGCTTTTATGTAGTTTTCTTGTATAATATACGAGAAACCGTCTTCATTGCATTCTCTTTTTATATTATATATGGATGGGCTATATAGTTAAAGCGACATTTTTGTCGATATTAAGTTATTGTAATATTATTAGGAAGATATGTTGAACTGAATATTATAATAACTCAATATCGCCTAAAATGTCGCTTAAGCCAAATGGCCTTTCACCCCTTGTTATATAATATAAAAAGAGGAAACAACTTTTAGACGCTGTTATCGATAAACAAGAATGCAATGAAGTTGGTTCATTCGTTATTGACCTCTCTACAGATTTATTATAAGTATAGATTTCTAGTTTGTAATTGAATATCATAAATTTTCTGTTACTAACAAAATATGGACCACAAAGTCTGCAAATAAAGTGTTTTATTTACTTATTTTTTTTATTATAAATACCATGATAATATTTTAATGAAATTTACATTACCATACCATACCAGAACCACGGTAGAAGTATATTCTTTCGAGCATAAAAAAATTCAATTAAACGCTGATGCTTACCCTACCGCTTTTATTCATGCAAACAGATGATTTGGCTACCTCTTTTTTATTGAAGGTGGTTTAAGATAATTATTTTTTTTTAATATTTTTTTTATACAACAAAAGTGGCAAACATGCAAAGTATTCATTTACCCTGTCACAGTTCTCTACTTTCATAAAAATAGTCGTAATTTCCTAAAAAAATCGTATCACATCACAAGGCGTAAATAATTTATGTAGGTACAAATTATAATTAAATTTTTTCGCCCTGATAATAATTTATGGTGCACAACTTACTCGCCGCTGTGCTCGCAGAAAATTTCGCTCAAATAAACGTGTAAACAGCAAATATCTCCATCCAAAATGGGCTTAGCCAGACGCAATATATACATACACGAGCATACAGTATACAAATATATTATATATTCTTCTGCACACGGTGATACAGTATACAGATATGTTATACCCATGGTGTGTCCATAGTATAATAAAATTGTATGTCACTCTGAGACGAATCTGGTACAGTTTGTATGGCGGCTTACACACGCTAGTTCACGCTCTGCACAGACTCCATTGTTGATGTAGTACCGGTAGTACGAAACGATACGATATTTCTGTGGAGTAGTCGGGGTATGCTATTTTGATTTATGACTTAGAGATTTTTTATTAAAACTCATGGTATACTTACCTGACCGGAGTAACACAGGGACGAAATCTGCAATACCCAAATGTTATGTTAAATTTAATTGTTATTTATCGAAGTTAATCGTAATATAATCGATTAAAATCAATTTAATTCGCGGTCAACATTACCCCCCGTTGACTTTAAAATGCTTTTAAACAGTCAATTTGATGCGATTACAGGGGTGCCGGCGATAGGGGTTGTCAAACGGGTCAGCGCTGTTTAAAATTAGGGTATGCACTTTCGACAAATTACACAGGATTACTGGGATTTATTGAATCTATTTTTTTCGTAAATACTAAAACGTTAATTAAGCGTCTAGAAATGAATTTGGCGAAAAAACAACACAACATATACATATAAATGCAGTACCTAAGGGGCCATCCATAAATTACGTCACACATTAAGGGGGAGGGAGGGGGTCGATGAAGTGTGACATAGTGTGACAAGGGGGTGGGAGGGGTCCTAAATTTCGTGACCGTCACATTTCAAAATCTATTATAATCTAAGTGTTAACACGAACTTTGAACTATTAACGAAAAACTCAGAAACATTTGCAACTCTAGATGTAAATTTGCAAAATATGTGACGTCACACTAGGGAGGGGGGGAGTCTCACAAATGTGACCAGCTGTGACAAGGACGGGGGAGGGGTCAAAAAATCATGAAATTCGTGTGACGTAATTTATGGATGACCCCTAAGATAGTTTGAATTTTATTTATTACTAGCTGCCTGGACAGACTTTGTTCCATCAATTTTTATGTGAAAAGTGCTGTTTTTACTACATATTGTCTACGCAATTTTTATATTTTTTTTTCTTTATTAAAACTTTCCGTGTGCCTAAAGGAAAATATGATTTTAAAAAAAATGCCGAATTGGTCGAGTCGTTCTCGAGTTTTGCGCTTACATTCATTTTTATTTATATAGATTTTAGAACCTCAAATTATTTTTAAACCATAAAGTTAAGTATACGTAAATGTAAAATCAAATTAATTATAGGTTATTTAAGGTCACCAATTATATTGTTATCTTACCATACTTATATTATTATGTTGTGTTTTTATATCTTAACTATAAAATTAAGTTTTAAACTAATATAATGCCACCCGTTGGCATAGTCTATTACTGAGACTCCGCCTCAAAGATAAAAATTTAGAGTGTTAAGAAACGTGTTTACTTCAGCGTTAACTCGATCTTTATAATGGTATTAATTATAAGATACTTGAACCGATTATGTATACGGAGGTACGGAACCCTTTAAGTACGAGCCCGACTCTCGATTTTATTAATAAAGTTTGTGGAAAATGTAAGCATATGTAAGGTACTATATGTTCAACTACACTCAAAGGTTGGCTTTTAGAGACATCTTGTAGAGATAAGCACACGATTGTACATCTATATTTTAAGTGTTTTTGTGATTGTACATCTATATTATGCTCATTATGTATAACTAGCGACCCGCCCCGGCTTCGCACGGGTGCAATGCTGATACTAAATGTACTACAGAAGGTCTTTACGCTTTGTCCTATCCAGTCCTTCCCCAGTTATAGGCACACGCCCCCGGCTCCGCGGCCGGTACCGCCACAGCCGTTATGTCCCTGCATTTTAAATGTGTAATATCTTCTAAACTATTCATTTAAATTACATGCTGTGAAGGGCCATATTGATCTATATTAAATGCGCAATGTATTTAAGGTACTTAATTGGATAAGGATTAATTCTGTATTGCTTAAAATCGCTTCGTAAATAAGGCATTATTTCTTGTAAAAAGCAAAGGATAAAATAACGGTTATTGTGTGTTACCACTAAGAGATAGACATATACCATCGCGAACTTTTTTGTAGACCATTTTAAGGTGAACAATACTGTACTACATTATTTTGATCTATCTCGTTGGGTTCAGCCAGCGTTTGCAATGAAAGAGCAAAAAAATGTGTTTATTTACGACATCACATTAGAAACCTCTAAATTATCAGTGTTTTTCTACTATGTTATGCATATATTATACATATAAACTTTCCAGTTGAATCACTCTATCTATTAAAAAAAAACCGCATCATAATCCGTTGCGTAGTTTCAAAGATTTAAGCATACAAAGGGACATAGGGACAGAGAAAGCGACTTTGTTTTATACTATGTAGTGATAAAGATAATACAAACAAACAAACTAATTGCGTCCAATCCAACGTAATATTCACTACATTTAATAACTTTATTAGGCCTGTGTTTAACAGCATGGTAACCTTTCAACCTAAACTGTTGAACAAACTCCGTTGCACGTGTCTCCGTCTAACTTCGCACAACTCTTGATTGATCATCGAAGTTCCGGCCTTCAGATTGTCTGACGTCGAATAGGAAGTTATGGGTGTAAGTGGTTCATCAACATGTTTGAACCTAACCCAACTTCACCTGCAAGCGGTGTACCCTGCTGACTGACAAACGGAGCTCTGGCGAAAAGAGAGGTAGCGAGCGTAATTGTAAGCTACCCGACTGGGGAATGTACCTCCACCTCACGAATACCGCAGTCAAATAACAATTCCCTTGAGGGTTGTTGTGTTCCTGCGAGTGAGTGAGGTCACCAGAAAGGAAGGAGATGCTGCATTGGCAGCAGGGGTGGCGGCGCGCGAGCGATATTTTACGTTGCAAGCGTTAATATGGCTACGGTTCCGCTTCACATCAGGTCCGTATGCTTGTTGCCACCCGACGTAGTATAGAAAAAAAGTATATGAGTAGAATGAAATAACAAACTTGGTACGTGATGATGAAAAGAACGGACTGAATGCCTCTATTAACACAATAGGTGGCGAAAAACTATTTCTTAAGACAAATTTATAGTTTCCATGCTGCCTGACTAACTAGACTCTGGCGAAAGAGCATACTGTAAGCTGGCCGACTTGGGAAGTCTCTTTACCTCACCGAGGACCGCAGCCAAGTAACAGTAAGTTTTATAGACCAAACGAGACCTTTTCATCATGGCGGTACTGTATAAAAATAAATGATATTTAAAGTGTTACAATACGGTGGTCGCTACCGTAAATCTACTTGGTGATAACGGCGACTTATATAACATGTATCAACTTGTCTTCTGGATATCAAGGTAGGTTTAGGGGACAATTTGTTTCCGTTGAAAACTGGCATCAGCCCACTTACCACCATCTCTTATTGCGATTCAATAACTGAGTAGAATGCTTATTCATACCAATGAATAAGCGACTCTATTTCAAATGGAATAGAGTCGCTTAATCATTGGTATGAATAAGCAATCTATTCAATTATTGAATCGCAATAATGGGCAGTAATGGGCGGTGGCACAGGCGGTGGTTACTATGTATTACACATATAACTAGTTAGTTTTGTTTTGTTAGTTTGTTTGTTATATACTTTACATAAAAATAGTATAATGGTAAATAAAAGAACAACGTACTATGGCGGAGTTATCCTTCTCTTCTGGTAAGGAATCTCTTAAACCATTGTTTGTCTACGTAAGTAGTTGGAGCGAAATTGTGTAGTTTGTTGCCCTCTCAAAAAAAATAAACTGTATTTTACGTTGATTTTCTGAATTGTTAATCATACCGTCGACCTTCTCTCCAAAACTATTGTACAAACCCACACGTGACGGTGTCGACGTTTATAACTATTGATGGATCGCCGAAGTTCTGCCGAATTCGTTACAGTTTGAGGTACAATGTCAAGAGAATTTCATTTTTGGTAGTATTACGTATAGTTCAACACTTATTTACCTAGTATAAAAATAAGGACTTTTTGGGGTGTGAGTCAGTCATCAACATCATTGAACCAAAGCTAATCTCACCTGCACGCGGTACACCCTGCTGACTGACAAACGAAGCTCTGGCGAAAAGAGAAGTAGGTCATAGCGTATTTTTTAAGCTGCCCGATTGGGAATGTACCTCCATCTCACAGAATACCGCAGCCAAATAACAATTCCCTTAAGGGTTATCGTGTTCCTGCAAGCGAGTAATTCACTAGAAATAAAGTATAGGCTGGCAACGGATAGGCGACCCCTTGGTGTTGCTGATTTGGATGGACGGTGGTGATTGCTTTCCTTCGGGTCCCCCTTTCATATAAAAAAAGGTGAATTGGAGATGCAAGTTATAGCTACCACTGTAAATAAAAGTTATGAAAAAGTAAATTTGTAACAATAATATATTTTTACGTCACATCCATTTTAAACAGCCTGGTAAAACTGCCAAAAATGGTTTACTTTACGTTTACACGGCCGTCGTCACGTCACATTTTGAACGTATCTAAAAATACTTAATTATTTTTGTGATAAATTTAATGTTTGATAGCTTTGTTGATATCAAAAGATATTTTTATACTACCAAGGTCGCAAGTAAGCAGTTCGATTGACGATAACCAGTTACCGCAGACTAAAGATGCTACACCAGGGGCAATGCTTGCGTGAGCTGTTTCCGGGTGTAAGGTAAAATCGCTTGTAAATAATATATCGAAATTATAGTATTTCGACAGTTCAGTGTTGAACATAAACTTCCCCAAGAGCCACACGACCTGATGCTGAGCGACCTACATTGGTTCCCTGCAACTTCCACTATCCCCTTTAGTGCGCGGTCGTCCCAGACTGCGTCTGAAACTGTGCTAAACGCGTGACATGTCGTGCCTGTACCCTGCAGACTAGTTAACGAGACGAGGCTCTACAGAAAGGCTACCGTAGCCATATTAACGCTCATCATCATCATCATCAGGTCATTTTCAGTCTCCACTACAGGAGCACGACCCTCTCTCGTCCGTCCCAGACAGAAAAACAGAAGGAGGATTTGACCTACACTCCCCACGCTGGCCAGACGGGTTGGGGAGGCCTGTTCGATGTTTTATAATGTATTTCCCTTAGTCGCCTTGTACGACGTCCACGGAAAGAGACGGAGTGATTCTATTCTAGTCTGCCGGAAACCACACGGTGTTAACGCTCGCAACATAAAATATCGCTCGCGCGCCGCCACCCCCGCTGCCAACGCAGCATCTCCTTCCTTTCTGGTGACCTCACTCACGTGCAGGAACACAACAACTATCAAGGGAATTGTTATTTGGCTGCGGTATGCTGTGAGATGGAGGTATATTCCCAGTCGGGTAGCTTACAATTACGCTCCCTACCTCTCTTTTCGACAGAGCTTCGTTTGTCAGTCAGCAGGGTGTACCGCGTGCAGGTGAAGTTGGGTTTGGTTCAAAGATGTTCATGAACCACTTACACCCCAATGGAATACCCAAAGGAGGTACGGCAGGAGCTTCACTTTCACACAGCCAATTAAATCCATAGAGGATTGTTGCCTTAATCTTGGTTAATTTTAGTATTTCTCATGCTTTGTTAAACATAGATCATTAAAATAATAAAAACCATAATTTTTAACAAAATTAACTGCGAATACGAATTTGTGAGCGGTGACAATAACCATTTTTGTTATAAAGCCACACGTGTCCCGGAGCTGAGAATGTCTCCAAGCGTGATGGATCACGTCGCGGTTTACCCATTGCGGGCGCACAGAAATTATACCTTCATTCTATATCGGAGATTGACGTTTTTCGTTAGTCCGCTTTTTTGCGGCGTCAGCCGGGAAATTGGGCTTATTGAAATGTTTTTATATTTTGCGCTTATAATGAAGCTACTGTTTGTTATATTTTGGTTGACAAGCGTACGGCCCGCCTGGTGTATAGCGGTTACCTTAGCTATATCGCAATACAAGCAATATTGCTGCCACCTCGGACCAGTTTCTCCTTAGGTCTGGTTACCTCACTCGCGGGGAAACAACAATGCTCAAGGGCATTATTTAACTTCGTATCCTATTAGGTGGAGGTACTTACTCAGACTGGTTCGATGTGCCCTACCTTAATTTCACCAGAGTCTAATTTGTCAGGGTGAAGACTGAAGAGCCTCTTACGCAAACTGAAGCGAGATAAAATTCATTAAAAGCAAGTGAGCGCCAATAAGTATACGGCCTACCTGATGCATAGTTTTCATTTTAATTTATTTTTCCACTTAATCTACTACATTTTCTACTTATCGCCAAACTGTAAAACAGTAATTATTACTTCATACAAAGTACCAAGTGAATATGCAATATGCTGGGAATGTGTAGGGAAATGCGACTAAGTAGGGAAGTACCTCTAACTCATAGAATGCCGCTGCCAAATAACAATTCTTGATGGATGTTGTGTTCCTGGGAGTGAGCGAGGGAATCAAGAAGGAAGAGGGTGAGCTATAATTTATGTTGCGAGCATTTACATGGATAAAGTAACCGCTTCATATCAGAGGGGCCGTATGCTTGTCTGTCACCCGACGAAGAATAAAAAAAATACTTCTAATATCTTTATTTCTAACACGTTTTCTATTCATAGTGTGACACTTGAAAACGTCAATTCTACATAACAATTCCCAAATACGTTAGTAAGACGTCCAAAATCTCGACAAGGGTTCCCTCGCACTCCCCGCTCCCCTCCAGGCGATCCATCATTCTGTCAGCGGCCGTCCCCCGCGACGGACCTCTCAGCACAATACAGAAATCGTTCGATATACGCATTGTATTCAGTTTTATTGTTTACTAGAATCGAAAAGGAACGATGTTCGCGTATACAAATAAAATATAAGTAATATTTCTGGACAAATTACACAGCGCCATTGAAAGTGATTTACTATAAGTGTAATCACTACATAGTATAAAACAAAGTCGCTTTCTCTGTCCCTATGTCCCTTTGTATGCTTAAATCTTTGAAACTACGCAACGGATTATGATGCGGTTTTTTTTAATAGATAGAGTGATTCAACTGGAAAGTTTATATGTATAATATATGCATAACATAGTAGAAAAACACTGATAATTTAGAGGTTTCTAATGTGATGTCGTAAATAAACACATTTTTTTGCTCTTTCATTGCAAACGCTGGCTGAACCCAACGAGATAGATCAAAATAATGTAGTACAGTATTGTTCACCTTAAAATGGTCTACAAAAAAGTTCGCGATGGTATATGTCTATGTCTTAGTGGTAACACACAATAACCGTTATTTTATCCTTTGCTTTTTACAAGAAATAATGCCTTATTTACGAAGCGATTTTAAGCAATACAGAATTAATCCTTATCCAATTAAGTACCTTAAATACATGGCGCATTTAATATAGATCAATATGGCCCTTCTCAGCATGTAATTTAAATGAATAGTTTAGAAGATATTACACATTTAAAATGCAGGGACATAACGGCTGTGGCGGTACCGGCCGCGGAGCCGGCGGCGTGTGCCTATAACTGGGGAAGGACTGGATAGGACAAAGCGCAAAGACCTTCTGTAGTACATTTAGTATCAGCATTGCACCCGTGCGAAGCCGGGGCGGGTCGCTAGTATATTATAATTATAGCCGATGTCTGTCATACATAGGAGGAGGATACATATATGTACGAGTATAATACGAGAATATAATAATAGAGAATAAGAAATAATACCTGATGTCTTTAATGGAAGCCATAATCAATGATTTTTACATGTTTTGTTTAAATCGAGCTTAGAACATTTATGGTCTAATTTCCGTTTTGTTCGATTTGTGCTCGTAAAGTACCATAGACCATAAATTAGGTCGTCGTTGACAACGTTACTCATTCCACAGCTAGTATACGAGTCTCCCCTCAATTGAAGCGGTTTAGAAGAAGAAGAAGAAGAAACATTTATTGTAACATGACACAACACTATTACATAAATTACAGTACAGGTAAGATAGGTAATACAGAAAGACGAAACTACAGAAATAGTGCAGCATGATGCCACAAATTGGACCCAGCTCAGCATTATGCTGTGGTCTGGCTATGTTAAACCCCAGCGCAGATTTTCAGCTGGGACCAATCCGTGATACCACGGACGAACTAACAGACGCAATACAGGTATTTGTGTATTGGTAAATGTTTTTTTTTTAACCAACATTACCTATGGCACATAAAATCTACCTAATACCAATAATGAACAATTATGATCTTAATTAAAGTGTACACCGCTGGTATCGGGTTGATCCAAGAGATTCTCCAATTATTTGAGTTTATGGCATACTCCACCACGCGGCTCAACTGCGAGTTGGCGGAGTGGTGATTCCGGCCAGGATAAAGTAGGTATATTAACTTTATACCTTACACCATGACAATTGACAACAGGTCGTCGTTCATTATACTGCCAGTACAAGAGGATACCTTTTGGTAGTATGACGTTTGAAATTACGTAGGATGATTTTATTTCTTCATTATAAAATCATCAGATCGTCCAAATTTATATGAGACCACTTTGGGACTACCTATATCCTTTCCAACTTTCGACGTTGGAAAGGGTATATAAGTTCAAAAGTGGTATAATGTTCGGTTCAGAAACGATTGCGTTTCACGCAAACAAATATGTAAAAAAATAGGTTCTCTGTAAAGTCGGTCTATGGACAATAATTTGCGTGCCTTATTTCGGCACTGCCCAGGTCTCAGATCTTGATTTTAACTAGACAAAAAAATAGTCGTTAATTTGTCGTCCAAAGGAAAAAAATTGTCGCTCCCCCGTTACAGAGCTATAAGGCTTTTTTGTGACAGTGCCGAAATAAGCTCGGGATCTATTAAACTACATAACATAGCGAAGATGTGATTTCCCCCAGAAGTACGACCAATTGTGTTTTTTCTGCGACAAATTTCAACAAATCCAAGGCAACATCTGGGTGAAATCAGATTTTCGCTAGGTGGTGTAGTTTTATTGGGCAGTGCCGAAATAAGGGTTATTCCGGCACTGCCACAAAAAATACTTATAACTTTTTAACGGGAGGTCGACTAATTCTGGGGGAAATCATATCTTCGCTATTTTATGTAGTTTAATAGATCCCGAGTGGGCTGTGCCGAAATAAGCTTATTTCGGCACTGCCACAAAAAAAAACCTTATACCTCTGTAACGGGGGAGCGATAATTTTTTCCCTTTGGGCGACAAATTTCGACAAATTAACGACTACTTTTTTGTCTAGTTAAAATAAGATCTGAGACCTGGGCAGTGCCGAAATAAGGCACGCCAATAATTTTACGTAGTAACGTCATAAGAACCATAGGCCGATCGTGCCTCTCTATCGCTAGTTTCGCGCTCCTCACTTGCACGCTCGGCTCAGGCGGAACGTGACAATGAGTCATATTTTTTTTGTGCGTGCAGCCGGCGTTCTTTATAAGACGTTATCACGTCAATACAAATAGAGACGAATTGAAAATCTTATTCTTTTCTCTGGAATTACAACTAAAAGATAAACACAAGGTTACAAATAAAAGATAATTATGATTTAATCAATTTTATTTTATTAGAAATAATAATTCAGTGCGTTCGCGTTACATATACTTACTCTAATTACTAATAGACATGGCAGTAACAAGCAAGCTTCACTGCGATAACAATTTCAATGACGTTTTTCCTCAATTTCCTCGTCCGAAAGATATGTATGTTGATATAAAAAAATATATTGAAATCGTATTAAATAATAGTCATACAAGTCAAAGCGTCTGTCTGTCTGTCTGAATATTTTGGAGAACTATACATAACATCAAAGAAAGCGCATATTACGAGCCAAATAAAAAAAAAACATTTAGTCTATAGGGCTAGATGGGCGTATTCAGTGTCAACCAGACATTAGACATGTGAACATAGAAGGTGGTTCATATATTTAATTAGTCTATGAGGGCTCAGGTTATACTGGATGCATCTGCTAACAAACGGGTGCAAGTGGATGTTTTTTTTGCAGAAATGTTTTATATCCTCGAAGCAGCCAATCACGAAATTTAACTATTTTCAAAACTTTTATCTGTCTATCTAATATTTGTCTGAACAGATTTTGATGAAATTTATTATATATAAAAAAATGGTAAAACTCACCTCCCCGCCTAGGTAAAACCGTCGTAGCTCAGTTGGAAAGAGCACTCAACCGGTAATCAAGAGCTCGTGGATACGAATCCTACCTAGGCGGATCCCCTTGCCGAAATCAACTATGTATTTAAATAATAGTTATTCGTATCATATAACTTGTGGGTTAGATATAGGCCACTTTTCCAGACTAGTAAATAATGGTTACAGGATAGTACAGGCAAGTAAAATATACAGTGATATCTAATCTCAAACTAAGCAAAGCTTTCATACTAGCACCACCTTTGAAAAAAGATAGCTCGCGAATAAAGACAAAAATGAAAGATCTTTAACAGTTCATTTTTACATATAAATCAGTAAGTATAATGGTTAGACATTAGTTATATTTCACATTTCTGTCAAACCTTTTTGCTTAACTAAAAAAGAATTTATCTAATCTCATACTGAAATTTACACATTAAAAAACTGAACACATCATCATAATGACAGTCTTTACGCACAAGCTGTCAAAATAAATTTAAAAAGTTATTTTTCGATACAGCTCTTCTATGGACAACTGTATCGTAAAATAACTTTTTTACCATTTCGATACAGCTTCAGCCCTGGATACAGGTATTTTAAACAGGTTGCAATGCAAATACATTGCAACTATGCAAAATTTTTCTACATAATCTGTGAACGCGGCGCCGCGCGGCGCGTCGCGCATGCGCACTACGCATGCTCGATCTGCAAATGGATTTATAGGTAAGAATTATAGCTGTTAAATTAACTTCATGGTTGTATTTAAAATATTATTATCATATATTTCATGAGATTAGATAAAGTAGTGTATGAAACTGCACATAATTAGGTATTAAAATACTCGTGTGGTCTATTAAAACACTCGCCTTCGGCTCATGTTTTAAACTCACACTCGTATTTTAATAACCCTTATTATGCAACAGTTTCATAAACTACTATTAACACACTAAGCGAGTTAAGCGAATTTTTTACTACTTTTTTCATCGGCAACGCTAGTTTCGACTATGATGCGATGTAACCCCATAACATACGTACTTACATTAGGGTGTCCCTTATATGGGTAAATTTTATTATTTTTTAAATATCGAAACGCATACCCCCTAATTCTTTTTAAACTGCCCTGACTTACTTTAATACAAAATTTTATCTTCCTACGTCAATATTAACCCGTGCCGACAGAAGCTTGAAGATTTCGAAAATTGCTGTTTTTAAACCTGACTGTTATGTAGCTAAAGAAATTAAAATATTTATATAAATATTTATATTTTATAAAATATTTATTATTAAAGATAAAATTACAAATCAGGCAGGATATTTTCTTTTAAGGGTCTCTTTTACAGCCTGAAAACAGATTTCTGTGTTCTCGGATAAAGCGTCGCAAAAATTGCTTTTATTCTTTCTTTACAGTGATCAAGCAATACAA
The DNA here is from genome assembly GCA_937001555.2 of Hypsopygia costalis. NCBI lineage: Eukaryota > Metazoa > Arthropoda > Insecta > Lepidoptera > Pyralidae > Hypsopygia > Hypsopygia costalis. Next base: position 1,552,941 of record OW443333.2, on the reverse strand, counting down.
TGTTTTGGCGGCAAGCAAAGAGTAGTTTTTGTTCCAAAAGTACAAAAGCTCCTTTCAATCGCCCTGTATTAAACACAGCACATTATGTGGACTTTGTCGTCGAGGTTCCAGTCATAAAGTGCGTTTAACACAGCTTTAGCTTGAACCTGGCCGGTAGAGCTCTCTAGTTTGGGTACAGCCAGAAGTTGTTCATTTTCTCCAAATGAAATTAAAGATGACAGACGTTCTTCTTCAGAACTTCTGACATCCAGTCCAGGTAATAACTTCCCATCACAGTGAACGGTCACCATTTCAGGCATATTATTCTGAAAATCTGATTTTATAGATTGCACTCTAACTTTTCTACTCTGTGCGAATGCGTTGAAAGGACGATTTGTTTGTCGGAAAATCATCACAGCTTAGATATAGTGCTTCTACTTCAGCCTGAAGTACGAGTATATAGACAGAATCCCTTATGCTTAATTGACATCTATCTAATGTTCCAACTAACTTAGGCGCGATATAGTCTTTCCTTCCTCTTTTTGTAGTAGTTCCAGAACTTACCTTTTGTCAGGGTGATGGCAAGGATTCCTTAAGGCTTTCAAAAGAACTGGTTGGTTGATTATCAGGTCCTTGCGTTTGTGTAAAATCTTGTGTAGTAAGAATCCTTCCTTTTCGGCGTACTTTTTGTCTAAACTCGCCAAACATCCTGGACGCCCCTGGTTCTCTTTGTTTTAATAAAAATATTTTATCGTCTTCTATTTTCATTCTTTCCAAAGCATCAGCATGTACTATATAGAATAAATTATCTATATATTAAATTATCTAAATTGTTTTGGAAACCCTCCTCACGGCGCTTGTAAAAATCTTGTATTTTTTGGATTTTTTTTGCAACTCGCTCCAAGTTTGGTGAAGATCCACAAGTTGTTTTATACAGTTAGGTATAGCTCTGGTAAGGATTCTAACCTTTTTCCAAAAATATAATACACTCTCGAATGACGAGATTTGCGCTTTCACTAACAGTCAATTTAACTTCACGAATGTTAAAAAAGTACTGCAAGAACTTGACGGTTAGACGGTAGCTTTGCGCCTGCTATTTAATCAACTAAGAAAATACTTTTATTATTGCTTCTTCATTAGATTGTCATATTTTAAATGTAAAATAATACGTATTAATCACGATAATCACTGAGAACAAATGACAAATCCCGCAAGTACGCGCCGCTACTTTCGCGCAACTTGTATGAACATCATTCGATGTAAGTCGGCACGGGTTATCGTATTCCAAATAAGCTAAAAATTTATTTCCGAGTGTTTTAGAAGCAAAGGAACATAACTAAGACCTATGCGTTAAAAAATAAAAACTTTGAAAAATAAGGGACACCCTAACTTACATACTAAATAACTATTAACATAGATAATTATACATTTTTTTATACAATTGTTCATATTGTCACGATTATGAACAATCGTCAGGCCGTAACTGTGGCTCTAGAGTCGCATTTTATTAATTAAAATAATTACTTGATTTTTTTCTTTCACAAACTCTAAACAAAAATAATATATATTTTATGTAAATATATATATACTAAACTTACATGAGGCTATATGTACTTTGTGCCAGCACTTGTTTGTACGAAAACAAGTGGTGTTTGTACAAAATATTCGCGTTTTATGTAAAAGAAACTTTACATCCGCGACGCGATATTCAGTTTATTCTGGCTGGCAGTGCCACTACGAGTATTTACAAACGGGCTACAGGCTTCGTCTTGCCTGCGTTGCCTGTATAGCCGGTAGTTCACACAAACTCGAAGCGCGGCAAGTGCATTAATAAATAATAAATAAATATTTCTGGACAATTTACACAGCGCCATCTAGTCCCAAATTAAGCGCATAGCTTGTGTTATGGGTACTAGACAACTGATAAATGTACTTAAATACATTTTTTTTGTAAATACATACTTATAGTACATAGAAAACACCCAGACCAAGACAAACAGACATGTTCATGCACACAAATGTTTGACTTGTGCGGGGATCGAACCCGCGAACTCGGAGTCAAAGTGGCCATTGCTAACCATTCGACCACCGAGCTCGTCTCATAAATATATAGAAAGATATATCTAGATCGATTATAAACATATACGAGTAGATAGTAGTCGGGCTAATTTGGAAAACGTGCAGTTTATCTCGAAAATCATTTGTTTCTCTTTTACTAATCCAGATTCTCCTTAAACAGTGTTATCACGAATAATGAGCAAGTAATAGGCTCTTGTTTGTTCTTAGACACGTCTTACACTATTTTATATATTTTTTATACCACTAGGATGGCAAACGAGCATACGACCCGCGTGATGGAACGCAGTCATTGTAGAATATGGACGGTTGTGGCACCAGAGGCATCAGTCACGTGTTGCAGACCCTAAAGAATATTCATATTTTGTATTTTTTTTATCTATTAGTATGTTAGTAAGTACGACTAGTTTCTGTAATGCGGGCTTCCTCGCATGTAATTTATATATATATACCTTTATTTTTGAAGATAATTTATTATAGACGGACTCTGCTAGTCGACTGTTGGGAGTGGAGAAAATCACGAATGCAGTTAAATTTTCGGATCGAAACAATCGGATGAGCTGTTTGATTTGATATCTGCCGCTGAATTCCACTATCGTACAACTCGCCATAAATTAAAATTCCACCCATATCATCTTGATAATTGGCGATCTACTACAGTACGTTTCCTAAGGCATTTTATACCACGAACGGTTGAATTGTGGAATCAACTTCCCTCAGCGGTATTTCCGAACAATTACGACATGGGAGCCTTCAAGAATAGAGTATTTAATTCCCTTAAAAGGCTGGCAACGGATCAGTGATCCTTTGGTGTTGCTGATCTCCATGGGCGGTGGTGATTGCTTTCCATCAGGTGACCCACATGCTCGTTTGCCCCCCTCTCATATTAAAAAAAAAAAAAAAATTGATGATTTGATCAATATTATATTTTTACATGGTACAAATACAGTATTTTAGATTTTTTTAAATATCAGCCTCTTGGATAATGGATTTAACACGCCATAAATAATAATGTGTATTTACAAAATGCTCCTCGCTAATTTGACCTAGAGATTCTCTTCTTTATTGGCTGGCGGCTTGGCTTATTCTAGAACAAGGAAAAAAACATATGAATTAATATTTCTCATACCACTGATGTAGATAGCAACTTTTTCCCCGTATTACTACCATTTCTTTGAGAGTTATATATTGACGTGAAACGTCTTTAAATCGAGCGGTTATAAGGTTACAGTAACCACTTCATATCAGGCGGGCCGTATGAGTTTCGAAGCAATTTTTTTCATACTACGTCGGGTAGCAAAGTCGTAGTATAAAAATATTATAGTATAAAAACGTAGTATAAAAATATTATATAGTACAAAAGCGTAGTATAAAAAAAATTGCATCGACAATAGGTATGTGTCGTTCGCGATTGAACGAATCAAAAGAACCGGATCTCTAGCTCGCTATGAGCCGTTCGTTCATTGCAACAATTCGTACGTTGGAATGAGCCAGCAAGCAACATCTTCGCTGTATTTGAGGGGCTTGCCTCGCCGACTGAACTTAGGTACTGCTCAGCTTCGAACGCGACCGAGCCAAGATTGAAAACCCGCTACACAATCATGAAAAACCAATCAATCGATTGAACGGGTCGAAAGATCCGGATTTTCTATTTAGTAATTGATTTAGATTAGACCCATGCCTAATAGAAACATACGGGTACCATGCCAGAAAAGCAGTGTGATATAGTGAGTGTCGGAGTGTACCGGTGTATACTGACTGGTTGCCGAGTGTGGCGCTGACGGCGGCCACGATGTCCTGGCCGCCCGGCAGTGTGATATAGTGAGTGTCGAGTGTACAGGTGTATACTGACTGGTTGCCGAGCGTGGCGCTGACGGCGGCCACGATGTCCTGGCCGGCCGGCAGTGTGATATAGTGAGTGTCGAGTGTACAGGTGTATACTGACTGGTTGCCGAGCGTGGCGTTGACGGCGGCCACGATGTCCTGGCCGGCCGGCAGTGTGATATAGTGAGTGTCGAGTGTACAGGTGTATACTGACTGGTTGCCGAGCGTGGCGCTGACGGCGGCCACGATGTCCTGGCCGGCCGGCAGTGTGATATAGTGAGTGTCGAGTGTACAGGTGTATACTGACTGGTTGCCGAGCGTGGCGCTGACGGCGGCCACGATGTCCTGGCCGGCCGGCAGTGTGATATAGTGAGTGTCGAGTGTACAGGTGTATACTGACTGGTTGCCGAGCGTGGCGTTGACGGCGGCCACGATGTCCTGGCCGGCCGGCAGTGTGATATAGTGAGTGTCGAGTGTACAGGTGTATACTGACTGGTTGCCGAGCGTGGCGCTGACGGCGGCCACGATGTCCTGGCCGGCCGGCAGTGTGATATAGTGAGTGTCGAGTGTACAGGTGTATACTGACTGGTTGCCGAGCGTGGCGCTGACGGCGGCCACGATGTCCTGGCCGGCCGGCAGTGTGATATAGTGAGTGTCGAGTGTACAGGTGTATACTGACTGGTTGCCGAGCGTGGCGTTGACGGCGGCCACGATGTCCTGGCCGGCCGGCAGTGTGATATAGTGAGTGTCGAGTGTACAGGTGTATACTGACTGGTTGCCGAGCGTGGCGCTGACGGCGGCCACGATGTCCTGGCCGGCCGGCAGTGTGATATAGTGAGTGTCGAGTGTACAGGTGTATACTGACTGGTTGCCGAGCGTGGCGCTGACGGCGGCCACGATGTCCTGGCCGGCCGGCAGTGTGATATAGTGAGTGTCGAGTGTACAGGTGTATACTGACTGGTTGCCGAGCGTGGCGCTGACGGCGGCCACGATGTCCTGGCCGGCCGGCAGTGTGATATAGTGAGTGTCGAGTGTACAGGTGTATACTGACTGGTTGCCGAGCGTGGCGCTGACGGCGGCCACGATGTCCTGGCCGGCCGGCAGTGTGATATAGTGAGTGTCGAGTGTACAGGTGTATACTGACTGGTTGCCGAGCGTGGCGCTGACGGCGGCCACGATGTCCTGGCCGGCCGGCAGTGTGATATAGTGAGTGTCGAGTGTACAGGTGTATACTGACTGGTTGCCGAGCGTGGCGCTGACGGCGGCCACGATGTCCTGGCCGCCCGGCAGTGTGATATAGTGAGTGTCGAGTGTACAGGTGTATACTGACTGGTTGCCGAGCGTGGCGCTGACGGCGGCCACGATGTCCTGGCCGGCCGGCAGTGTGATATAGTGAGTGTCGAGTGTACAGGTGTATACTGACTGGTTGCCGAGCGTGGCGCTGACGGCGGCCACGATGTCCTGGCCGGCCGGCAGTGTGATATAGTGAGTGTCGAGTGTACAGGTGTATACTGACTGGTTGCCGAGCGTGGCGCTGACGGCGGCCACGATGTCCTGGCCGCCCGGCAGTGTGATATAGTGAGTGTCGAGTGTACAGGTGTATACTGACTGGTTGCCGAGCGTGGCGCTGACGGCGGCCACGATGTCCTGGCCGGCCGGCAGTGTGATATAGTGAGTGTCGAGTGTACAGGTGTATACTGACTGGTTGCCGAGCGTGGCGCTGACGGCGGCCACGATGTCCTGGCCGGCCGGCAGTGTGATATAGTGAGTGTCGAGTGTACAGGTGTATACTGACTGGTTGCCGAGCGTGGCGCTGACGGCGGCCACGATGTCCTGGCCGGCCGGCAGTGTGATATAGTGAGTGTCGAGTGTACAGGTGTATACTGACTGGTTGCCGAGCGTGGCGCTGACGGCGGCCACGATGTCCTGGCCGGCCGGCAGCGCCAGCGCCTCCAGCGAGCGCGTGTACGGCATGGGCACGTCGGCGCCGGTGACCCGCCAGGCCGGCGCGTCCAGCTCGAAGAACGCCGGGGACTCCATCACGCGCGCGCAGATCTCCGCGCCGATACCTGCACACCACGGAAAAGTGTTGCTAATTGTCTATTCACACTTCACATGTCGTCACGAGATGGCATTAAAGGCGAATATATTGTTGTTAATTATTGGTTCATTTGTTGTTTGAACTCAAATAAAAATGTATTTTTCTCAAACATGCTTGGAAATTTGAGCACTATTTTGACAACCTTCTTCGAGATAAATCGAAATTGCTCTACTGACCAAATATATGCGAGCAGCGGCCGGCAAAAAATGTAAAAAAATCCATATCTTTCGTGTTTTTACGGCCAAATAAATATACTCGTACATGTAAATTCATTATCTATCGTGTATTTTAAAAATGGAACGATTTGTTATTCAAAAACATGGCATCCAAGGAGGCAACTTATCAGAGTTTTATTTAAATTTCGAACTGGCTTGCAAAAAGAAACCTGTTTGATTATGAAAAAAAAAAAAACAAATGAACCCTTTGGTGCGTGAAATAGTATATTTCATTACGAGTGCGGAAAGCCTGTCATTGCAAAGAGTTCCGACAAATGTGTACCCGAGCCGAGACGCAGCCCTTCGGCTGCGTCTCGGCTCGGGTACACATTTGTCGTATTTGTCGTATGTTCACATTTGTAGCGACTTTTTGACTTTTCCGGTAAAATGTTCTCTGAAGCAATTTGTGCAATTATACTGAGTTCCGGTGGTGTTAATTCCAAAAAAATATCGTCGAATTTACTCATTCTGTGCAACAAACAACTAAACTCGCAAAGAAAATTTTTGGAAAATGGCGCCAACCGTAAACTAATAGGCAGAGTTTTTTTTTTCACCCATTCTGGGTAGGCAAAGGGAACTATGCCCATACAGCCAAGTCTGCAGTAGATTTTTTTTTATTGATATGAAATGAAAATGAAATTTAATTAGATGAAATTAAATGAAACCGGCTAGGTTTCATTTAATTGATTGGTTGTATTGTAATTAGGTTTTTACTAAAAGAGCAACTTTTTACTAAAAGAGCTTTACAAAAAAACATTTTTTAATACAGTTGCTCAAAAAATGGCGTATTGCAGGGATGTATAGCGTTCGGGATGTGGGCTATTACACACTCGTGCTTTTTCTTTACCTTTTCCGCACTCGTGCGTTCTCTTTCCCAACTGTCAAAATAATGTGTATTAAAAAGAAAAAACCAACCACGAAGTTTTTACTAAAAAAATTCTAGAAGTTTTTATGATTCATGCAAATATTTCTAAAAAGAAGCTACTAATTTGTTTCAATACCAGATTTAATGATTTGATTCAATGAATTAGGTTAGGTTTCATTTCATTTCATCTCATTAAATTTCATATCAATAAAAAAAAATCTACTGAAGACTTGGCTGTATGGGCATAGTTCCCTTTGCCTACCCAGAATGGGTGAAGAAAACAAAAAAAAAAAAGCTCTGCATATATTATTTTACGGTTGGCGCCATTTTCCAAAAATTTTCTTTGCGAGTTTAGTTGTTTGTTGCACAGAATGAGTAATTTCGACGATATTTTTTTTGAATTAACACCACCGGAACTCAGTATAATTGCACAAATTGCTTCGGAGAACATTTTGCCGGAAAAGTCAAAAAGTCGCTACATATCTACATACGACGAATTTATTGCGTGGAGAGAAGACATTATTTTATTGAATTGCTCCATTTTTTCGCAACTGTATTAAAAATAGTTGTTCAGTACACGTGCGGAACCGTCATTGCAACTTGTTTCGACTGTCAACCCTCACCTTCGGCTGCGCCTCGGCTCGGGTAGACATTTGTCAGAACTCTTTGCAATTACAGGCTTTCCGCACTCGTAATGAAATATACTATTTCGATGTTCGTCATTGATTTTGAAAAGTAATTGTATTTGACTTAAAATGAGTTCAAATGAAGACAGTGAGTGTAATGAACTTACTAACGCCACCTAAAATTCAAGAGGCGGCAATAGCTATAATAAAAAACTCGTTGCCGCCAAAATCGAAAGAAATATATTTTAAAACCTATGAAAATTTTGTTCATGGAAGAATGAAAGAAAATCGAAATCCTTATCCGAAAATGTTGTTTTTGGCTTATTTCGGCGAACTCTTTAAGAAAGTTAAACCGACAACGCTTTGGGTCATCTATTCCATGCTAAAATGCACAGTTGAAACATAACGTGAAAAGACAGTATGCAAACCTGACTTCAATGCTCAAGAGACAGAACTGTTTTTGATGCAGCACCAGACAGTGTATATATCTGGACCTCAAAGTAAGTTTTACTCTTGATAACATTAACCTCTTTTTTTAGGAAAATACATAGGTATGTGAACGTAAGCTATAACGTACTTTGTTTTGTTGCAGGTTATTCTTATTTTCGACATTTTTGGCGCATGCCAAGCGTAACGAGGTTACAAATATTACTATAAAAGACCTAGAAAATCACGACGTAGTGATAATTGTAACTCTACGTGAAACTAAAACAAAGATCGATCGCACATTTGTTATCAGAGATGAGTCAGCTGAAATCGTACAAAAATACATAGCGCTACGTCCCACAGATGTAAAAACAGACCGGTTTTTTCTAAATTACAAAAATAACAAATGCACAAAGCAAGTAATTGGGAGACACAAAATTGCCGCTATGCCAAAGGCAATTGCTACCTATTTAAACTTGCCAAATCCGGAACATTATACTGGGCATTGCTTTCGTCGATCTTCAGCGACTATTCTTGCTGATACAGGTGCGAATTTAGTAATATACCATTTAATACTGTTGTTCGAAAAGGTTACTTTCCAGGGCCCTAAACATGGTAAGAAAATCGATCATTACGTTTAATAATTTTCATTGTTATATTACTATACGACTGAAGTTAAATAATTAGAAATTTCAAGCACATTCTATTCATTTTTTTTCTGGGTAAATAAGAAAACCAAAACAAAGTATTGTTTCTTAATATATATGTGCAATAAATTAAAAAATAATGAATCATCCACTTTAAGACCGTAGTTACTGTAGCCTATAGATGTTTGCAGTACAAGGAGCACTGCTCGAAAAATATTATCCCCCCGCTAACGCAGCGTGGCCTTATCAATTCTTAAAAGTGGGAAAGGTTCTTGTTCCAGTCTGGCTTGATGTGCCCTACCTGTTTTTTACTAGAGCTTCCTCTGTTAATCGTCATGGTATACCATGTGTAGGTGAAGATATCTTGGGCTCTAAAGATGATAGTGAAAGTGATTTATATGTAACAATTTAGTTTAAACTTAAAATAAAAAAAAATCTAAGAAATAAATTGAGAGTTGAAATTTGTTACACGGAGCGTATGGTGGGTTCTATACACCCGCCGATAGGTTTAGCATCGTCCAAATATTTATCCATGCGAATGTCGTCACAACCAAGACAATCAGTACTCTCTTACCTCCCCCCCCCCCCCATACTCAAAAATACAGTGCACTACAATTATTCTCCATTAAAATATCAACATTTATCTTGGTCTGGGTGTATTACACCCAGACTTAAACTCGCCGGGTTGAATAAATAAATATTACCTGACTGGGGCCAACCCTGTTCGACAGTAACTAAGTGGTGAGTCTTCGCGATGGACCTGGCGATGGAGTCGAAGTCCAGTGGCCTGATCGAGCGGAGGTTAATGACCTCGCATTCGATACCTGCGGACATCATACAAATAAACTGTGACAATCACATACAAATAAAAAGTGCCCGACGACTAATGGACGTATCAAAATACTGAACTAAAAGGTATCTGTATCAATCCATATTCTTCCTACTACAAGGGTCTCCCCTCAATTGAAGGGGGTTAGAGTATACTCAACTGCGAGTCGTCGAAGGCCAGTGTTATCAAGCCGTCTAAAGGCCGTTAAAGGCCACTGACTTGGCTCACCGCCTCATGTAATGACAACTGTCGAGACCGATAACTTAACGTAACACCCTTTGAAGGATGGAGGAGCTCAAGATAAATAAACCATCCAAGGACAGGCTATGGTCGACGTCGCTTAACTTGCGTGATCGATTAGACTGACATACTCAACGATGCAATCGAGCTCCTGTTTGTTAGATTGGTTTATTATTATTTTGGAGCAGGAGACTCGTCTTAGAGCGTAAAAGGCCGAGTGCTGCCATCTGCCAGCAAGACTTTTCAGTTTATAACTCCTTCGGAAAACAGACACGAGGTTTCCAATGATTCCTCACTGCCTTCAGACTGCTTAGTGCGAGCTTTTGTTCGCGTTCGATCATGTGAACGCAAACAAACCGACCTCATAGAGGAGAACTCTAAGATGCATGATACATATCAAAATTATATGGCTTACTTGCTCAAATTTTGAAGTGAGCAACCCGGCTAATTTGAATATGTAACACGTGATGAATTTTTGCATTATATATTTTGCTGCTGAGAGTTCGTAGTCTGGCCCCATCTATCTAGTAAGAATTACACTACTAAAAAAGGCATAGCAGTCCATCGTTGCAGATGAAATCCGGCTATTTTATTCACGCAAGTTGGACGAAATCAACTATTTAAATAATGATTATATAACACGTGTCTGATAAATAAATAAATATTGTCAGACAAATTACACAGCGTCATCTAGCCCCAAAGTAAGCGAAGCTTGTGTTATGGGTACTAGACAACTAATAAACATACGTAAATACATTTTTTTTGTAAATACATACTTATGATACATAGAAAACACCCAGACCAAGACAAGCAGACATGTTCATGCACACAAATGTTTGTACTGTGTGGGAATCGAACCCACGAGCGTTGGTGTTGAAGCCGTGTCATTGACCGATAAGTCACCGAGCTCGTCAAATTCACGATATGAAACTCTCTCTCAATTTGGTCGGCTTGTCAACGTTACCACGTTCGTAACTGACCAAAAAACTCGCAATAAGCACTCTGTTGAGATTTGAAGAGATTTGGCTACACGCCGTCCAGCTATTTGGAGGTGACGTCATGAATATATGTCCCTAGCCCCCCCAGGGTATCCACGGACCTTTCCCCGCGAGTTCCTCGGCCGCCTTGAGCGCGTGGTCGGTGCTCCGTCCAGCGCACACCACCGTCACGTGCGAGCCTTCGCGCTCGATCTTCGCTTTGCCTGGAAACAATACATATTAACATTAATATTGTTTACACAAGTGTGTGGTTTCCGGCAGACTAGAATAGAATCACTCCGTCTCTTCCCCTGGATATCGTACACGGCGACTAAGGGAAATACATTATAAAACATCGATCAGGCCTCCCCAATCCGTTTGGCCAGCGTGGGGAGTGTAGGCCAAATCCTCCTTCCGTCTTGGACGGACGAGAGAGGGTCGTGCTCCTGTAGTGGAAACTAAAATGACCTGATTGATGATGACACAAGTGTCTCCTTTGAATAACCAACTGTAAGGTCTTACAAATCTAAACTTATTTTCTTGCGGAATAGGGGACTGGTGACTTGTTTTACAGGTGGGTACACATCCACCCAGCTCAGGCACCAGTTCTCTCCATTATTTTAATTTTAATTTGTACCTGATTGTCTAATCAGTAATAATAGTGTAACAATGTAATTTTTGATAATGTAATGTGTAAATTGGAGAGAAAAATAAATTATTTTGTATTTGTTGAAAAAAAAAAAAAAATACACTCGTCGACATCCACCCTTACTCATCCCCTGCTGGGATACAGACTTCACCTCAATCTAAGGCGTTTAGAGCATACTCCACGGCGCTGCGCAGTCGAGCATCGATGTCTGAAGTATATAGTGCCATGGGTGCGTGCAACATTTATTTATACTACGAACACATATACTGTCATTGCTGAGATACGGGCCTCCCCTCAATCAAAGAGGTTTAAAGCATACTTCACCACGCTGCTCAACTGGCGGCGGTTGGCGGAGGCTGTTTTCAAGCTTCCTAAAGGCCACTTAGTTTAACGGCTGCCATCTAATGACAACAGCCCAGACCGACGGCTTAACGTGCCCTCCGAAAGCACAGAGGAACTCGAAATAAATAAATCGATCTGTGGACAGACTACGGTCGAAGTTGCTTAAGTTGCGTGTTCGATTAGACTAAAAGGCGCAACGACGCCATCCGATCTCCTCATAATATACATCAGATACATTAATGTAATGTAGTGTAATTTGTTTGATGAGGAGATCGGATTAAAGTTAAGATCAAAAGTCTCGCTGAAAAGTTGAAAACGTCTCTTCAATATGAAATTTCATAGGTAATTTTGAATCTAGGCAAATTCAAGGAATCCCATCTAGCACCCCGTGTGAGATATTTCCTGTAATATTTTACAGCGTGCCCCATAAAACCTGGCTAAATATGAAAAACATAACCTACAATAGTTATGACTAATATCCAGGGCCATAAAACCCTTCATAAAAAAAAATCATGCAGTAAAATTTGATGTTCCTGCGAGTTTTTGAGCACCAAAATCACCCTTTTCAAGCGACTAATTAATAATACTGCTTATATGTGCAGCCTTTGCCAAGCAAGCATACGGCCCGCCTGAAATGAAGCAGTTAACGTTCGCAACATTAAAAATATCGCTTGCGCGCCGCCACCCCGCTGCCAACGCAGCATCTCCTTGCTTTCTGGTGACCTCAGGCACTCGCGGGTAATAAAGACTTGTTTACCAATGGGTAGCACGAAATCGCTAGACAGCGCCTCGTCCGACATGGGGAAAGGCACGCCGTACATTATTTCATCTTCTAGGACGATCACAGGATCTGGGTCCCTGATGGCTGCCTTTAGTAGACCTGAAAACATGCGACACAGAGATGAGTAACATAATTGATTCCTTTATGAAACTCACAGAGTATAAAAATTACCCATTAAACATTATAAATGCCGTACCGAAACCGGTCAGTAACAATAAAATGTATATTATAGTTAATTATTAGCGGCGTTTATCTGGATGTGTACGTTTTGAGTTGGCGTAGTGTTCATTGAGGCATCGAGATGGTCTGAGAACTGGAGTTACCGACTTAGCTCTAAGGATTGCGAGTCTCTCGTCCAGTATACCAAATAGGCAAGAGGACCTTTACCTGTGCCTTTACCCTCTCTGATCTCGCGCACAGTAAACCAACCAGGCACTCAAACAGTTGCATAAGTAAGTATTTTGGGGTGTAAGTGGTTCATCAACGTCTTTAAACCAAAGCCAACTTCACCTGCACGCGGTGCGCCCTGCTGACTGACAAACGAAGCTCTGGCGAAAAGAGAGGTAGGGAGCGTAATTGTAAGCTGCCCGACTGGGGAATGTACCTCCACCTCACAGAATACCGCAGCCAAATAACGGTTCCTTGAGGGCTGTTGTGTTCCTGCGAGTGAGTGAGGTCACCAGAAAGGAAGGAGATGCTGCGATGGCAGCGGGGGTGGCGGCGCGCGAGCGATATTTTATGTTGCGAGCGTTAATATGGCTACGGTAACCGCTTCACATCAGGCGGGCCGTATGCTTGTCTGACACCCGACGTACAATAAAAAAAAAAAAAAAAGTATGTACTTAGGCAAGTTTTTCTCTCTTTTCATCTGCGATCAGTAAATTAAACTATGAGCAGATCTGTTGAATGTCCATTTGACTTGCACGAGGAGTGGTCCATTGACACCTACTCTCTCTATTTTATTTAAGGTCTAATTGGACTATATGGTTGGGTTTAAGTCTCTTCGGATGTTTGATTTATCAGCAGATCTGTCGCTCAAGTACTTAGGTAAGTAGTATAAATAAAAAGTAACCTTTAGCATCTTCAGATGTGTACGGCATGAGCACTTTCAGTCCCGGGCAGTGGCTGTACCAGGCGCCGTAGCACTGCGAGTGCTGCGCGGCCACGCCGGCCGCCGCGCCGTTCGCGCCTCGGAACACTATCGGCACGTTAATTCTACCCGCTGACATGTAGAATGTTTTCGCTGCTGAGTTTATTATCTGTAACATTTGAGGGCAATTTTTTAAAGTGGTCTGCCAAAATGTGCCATATTGCCTGAACAAAACGCAGAAAAAGTGAAAAGCGGCGCTTAGCGCTCCGGTGGTAGATATATAAATATTTTTTTACGCCTCTTCGGAATTAAAAAAAAAGATAATAAACACCGCGACCAACTAAAACTTCAATACGCGCGTAATTCCTATATGCGCGTCTCTGAACTGGTTGTATTAATTGACAAAATTAAATATCTAATTATATTTTAAAAATAAAATAATAATGTACCTGTAATGCTACATGTTTTTGCATGCTAGTGTAACCCTGTCGGGCCATGTATGAGCAATTTGACTTAATTATAATACGGTTGAACTTACCATGTGCCATAACAAATAATTCATTTCATTTTATTGAAAAACATTTGCTTTCTCAATATTCTGAGTTGGCACCTATTGTCCTCGATTCAAATCTCTCTGGTCATCACTACCGAATAGATTTTGACTCCTTCCAGTTCTGAGCTTGCCACTGTCTTCATTGTCGGTCAGTGGCTTGGTGGAGTGCCATACCAAATATCAGAGGAACTCACCTTACCCTAATTATTAGAGTAATCGTTTCACATCAGGTATAGAGCTGTTTAAGCCGTGTGGTTTCCGGCAGACTAGAATAGAATTACTCCGTCTCTTCCCGTGGATGTCGTACAAGGCGATTAAGGGAAATACATTATAAAACATCGATCAGGCCTCCCCAACCCGTCTGGCCAGCGTGGGGAGTGTAGGCCAAATCCTCCTTCTGTCTGAGACAGTCGAGAGAGGGTCGTGCTCCTGTAGTGGAGACTAAAATGACCTGATGATGATGATAGAGCTGTTTGACACCAGGGACCCTGCCGCCGTAGCTGAAGCTGATTACCGTCAAATTTTTAGATTCGAAAATTAGGTCTTACGTTTCTTACGTAATGACAAACATCTTCAGCTCAGTCGGTAGAGGTAGTCGGTAGAGGGGTTTCTACCGGCTAAGCCATAAATCTGAGCTGTAGTTTAATTTACAGTGGCTTCAGCTTAGTCGACATAGCCCCAGAAGTGGTATAAAAAAATTGTTCCTCCTCACATGATCAATGGACTGCATGGCAAAGTTGAACGTCATGAACTCGCAGACGGGCCGCAGGCCGGCGAACGCCGCGCCGACAGCTATTCCCGTGAATCCAGTCTCTGTGATTGGCGTGTCTATTACTCGATTGTCACCATATTTCTTCCATAGGCCCCTGGAATATGAATTAAATTACTATTTATTTATGGACGTGAGTACCTCTTGAAATTTGCTACCATACGGGAGCAATCCAAAAAATCGAATGATAACAAAATTAGGGGGGGGGGGGGGGGGGGGAGCACAGTTTGGCGTTGTAGTTTTGAATTTATGCTCTACATTCAAAATTCAATCACACCACTGGATAGATAAAGGATCAAACAATTTATTACGCTAAGTAAGGACTATGGAACATCGCGTTCGGGGGAAGCGCTGCCATTTTGATAATTTTAGTGCTTATAAGGTCGTACGTGAATACGTACGACACACGGCCGTGTCTATGACACAGCCATACCCCATTTTTTGATGTGACAACGTCTTATAATTCGATGGAGCCGGCTGCACGCACGAAAAAACATGACTCATGCGGCGTTACCTCGCTCTGAGGCGTTCCATTAAAATTTTCTTTTGAAAAATGCAAACATTCCATCAGTGTTTTCTTATGACGTTGTCACGTTCAACTATCGTCAGTAAACCGACTTTACAGACAACCGATTTTTTCATTTCAAATTTGGTTTTGATAATATACACACACATAAATAATGTATAAAATATTATAGAATTTACTCCACGTGATAATTGTCATATCCAGACGCGCAAATTAATCTTTTGTCGCCAAAAACTCAATACAAGTTTATTTTCAGTTGGCAGTGCGGTTTCTGGCAGACTAGAATAGAATCACTCCGTCTCTTCCCGTGGATGTCGTACAAGGCGACTAAGGGAAATACATTATAAAACATCGATCAGGCTTCCCCAACCCGTCAGACCAGCGTGGGGAGTGTAAGCCACATCCTCCTAGTCTGGGACGGACGAGAGGGTCGTGCTCCTGTAGTGGAGACAAAAATGACCTGATGATGATGAAGTTTATTTTAAATTCGAATTCTTATATATTCACCATCAATGGAATATCTTACGCGAGAAGGAGAAACCCCGTCATATGTAGTGTGATCATGTGACACAAAGAGATGTATCCAGAGGCCTAATGATAAAATTTAATACTTAATCACAGTCTATGTAATAGTACCGTGCTACAAACCTTTATCTGACCCGGTGGCCAAATTTAGAACTAAAGCCGCCATCTTGAAATGTAGTATTGCCAGGTACAATTTATTTACTTACCGCATATGCACATTCCATTGAGGTGTATTTTTTTAAATACATATTATCTTTTTCTACACATATTCCATTTCTTACAATAAAAAAATCGTCAACGAGTTGTTTCTGTGCAATATTATAACTGTCTAATATTATATAATAGCTATGATCGCCACTTAACGTGGTGCATTTTTAAAACTAATCAACAAAAAATAGAAGGCAATTGATATTTAATTGAAACACCACACAACACAATTAATAAGTATATCAATGCTATTATTTTAACAGTGTATATATTTCTTTGATTTTTGTTTCCTCTAAAACGGGCGGCATTTCGTTGCCCTTAGGCAACACTTAACTCGATCGTACCGCCCCCGCCACCGGGCCAGTTTGTGGCACTATACTACGTTTAATCACATCGTCATTAGCCATGTCATTGTTATGTATTTTTTGAAAAAGAAATTGATTCAGAAATTTGTTTTTGTCCTTCTTCTCCAGACCAATTGCTAATTACCTATATATAAGCTACAAATATCATTGTGCACGCCTCGTTTCGTTCTCGGTTTGTTATCTTGGGACTTTGCCAAGGGATTTTTTGTGAATATGTTATCGCCAAATACATAAATATCATCATCATCAGCCTGTATCTACCCACTGCTGGATATAAGCCTTCCCCAATGCTTTCAACCAGATACGATCCTCCGCCTTCCGTATCCAGCCGCTCCCAGTCGCTCTATTTAGGTCATTGGACCATCTAGAGGGAGGGCGCCCAACACTTCGTCGTCCTACGCGCGGCCTCCACTCTAATACGTTCCTCTCCCATCTGCCATCACTTACTCGGCAGATGTGACCCACCCATTGCCACTTCAGCTTGCAAACTCTGAAGGCTATCTCGACAACTTTAGTTCTCCGTCGAATTTCTTCGTTCTGGATTGCCTGTGGACCAGTCCAATGGTCAGTGTCCAAGTCTCTGTACCATATGTCATTGCAGGGATGACGCACTGATTGAACTTTAGTTATCAAGCATTGAGGTATATGTGCGGCGAAGATGTACCGAAGCTTTCCAAAAGCTGCCAAGCGCAGTCGAATACGTCTATCGATCTCTTTGTTGAAACATAAATATAACAACTAGAAAAACACAAGTTGGGGCATGGTGGTGGTATTAGTGTTGGGTAAAGACCCAACACTAATACCAATCTATATTAATAAAAGGCTTTGTCCTCACTGACTCACTAATCAACGCACAGCCCAAACCGCTGGGTCTAGAGATTCCAAATTTGGCAAGTAGGTTCCTTATGACGTCTAGGGGTGCACTAAGAAAGGATTTTTCAAAATTCATCCCCTAAGGGGGTGAAACGGGGGTCCAAAGTTTGTATGGGGAAACAAGATTAGTTGGACTATTTTATCCGAAACTTTACACGAGTACTTCTATAGATAAATGGGTAAAGACGTGTTTCAGGATTTTTTCAAAATTCAACCCCTAAAGGGGTCAAATGGAGTGAAAAAGTCTGAAAATCGTCATGGGTATTGTTTTTATGGTTTATCGGGTCGCTAATTACGAAAACAACAACTATTTTATAATCCAACATAGCCGACGTGACATAAAATCACCCCTATGGGGGTGCAATGGGATTGTAATGTCATAATATCAATATGGGTGTTAATTCTATGGTTTTCTAGGACGTCAATTACGAAAATGGCATCGCTTTGAAAATATATCATAGTGGACACGAAATTATTTAAAAGGATTTTTCAAATTTTACCCCTAAGAGGGTGAAACGGAGGTCCAAAGTTTGTGTAAGGAAACGAGATTAGTTGGACTATTTTATACTAAACTTTACACGAGTACTTCTATAGACAAATGAGTAAACGAATAAACACGTGTTTCAGGATTTTTCAAAATTCAACCCGAAAAAAGGAGTAAAATTAAAAAAAAAACGATTTTAAACTTCAACGTGGCTAACGTGACCATCATCGTGTAATATTTTTTAAGTTTTGGTTTATCCTTTTTAAGCTGATGGAATAAGACTTCTTTCTGTGTTGACTGAAGTGTTATCCCTATAAGTTTTTAAATTTGTATTTGGCATCCATCAGTGCTTATACGATCGCGGGCGGCGCGGCGAGGGCGGTACGGGTGTAGTAATTATCCGGCAAGATCTTAAATCCGTATTTAGTACAATTAAAGGTGCTACATGGAGGTGGTTGCTTTGCGTATTAGACTTGACTTAGATAATCTAAAATGCCCGAATTTCACGCGAGCGAAGCTGTAGGCAAAAGCTAGATAATAAAAGGCTTTGTCCTCACTGACTGACTCACTAATCAATGCACAGCCCAGACCACTGAAGCTAGAAACCTAAAACTAACTTTGGATATGATGATATGTGTTCCCTATACAATGTAGGCGCGCACTAAGACGGGATTTTCCGAAATCCCACCCCTAAGAGGTTGAAAATAGAGGTTGAAAAAAAACCCTCTTTTTAGAATTCGATTCACCTACTATTTTGAGACTTGGTGGAATGGTTGTTAATAAAAAAAGGGGATGTTTATGGGTAACTGATTAACTTTTGACCAGCGCCCAGACAAGAAATGTCTAAAAATGTTATATTTATATTTTAATTAACTCATCACTAAATGGCGCTATACCTAGCATTTGTACAGCGAGCTATGGTTTCGTTATTAAGGAAAGGGTATATACGAGAGATTATTTCAAACCATGGGGTTATCCATGAGAGTTCATCGCTCACCTCATGTCCGTAGTTACCACCGGAGGTTGTCCATCGCGAGCGTGGAGCGTAAAAACAACTGTTTCCCTCAAATGAAGTTAAGTAACGACTTTATGGGATATGCCTACCTAAAATCAGAATTTCGGTATTTTTCAAACAATGACATCAATATTGGCTAAATTTATACTTGTGGAAGATGTGATGATGCCCCATACCATTATAGCTGTAGAAGGTGATGGAGCTGGCCTGTTCCGCTCCATCTCCTACCACTTGCATGGAACAGAGGTACACCTCTGATGATGCACGAACCTCCTGATGACACTTCATCAGGAGGTTCGTGCCACCATTGTTCACTTATTAAACAACTACAACAATGAACAATGAGTTACAGTTGTTGAGTGAAGACGGTAAGGGATGCGGTCTTGAGGAATGTCTCTTTATACCCCGCATTCCCATTATTGCATCAGACCACCCCGTTCAATTTGAAAGACTTCAATTGACCTTAAAGATGTTTTGCTATGACCATTAACCAAGCTCAGGGGCAATCTCTAAAGGTCGCTGGGGTTGACTTGAGACAGGACTGCTTCTCTCATGATCAGTTATATGTAGTTTGCTCACGAGTAAGTTCTCCTGGAAGTCAGGAGTGTTCCCGTAGCGAAGCACAGGTACTGTAGCGTGCTCATAGGGAACGCTACAGAGTTATCCTTTTTAATTGTTTGGGTGAACTGTGTATTGCAAAATAAACTCGTAAATCCTTGTATCCGGACCCCTAATATATTTCTTTAATAAAAAGGACGGTATGCAATGCATAAAAATACATTTTTCTAAAATATAATATATTGATCCTAGTGTGGTGTCATATTATTAAAACGTTATTTTTAAAATAAAAATGTCGCCGAAATTAATAAATATATAATTTATTTATAAATCTAAAATTAAAACTGAGAAAATGTTAGACGTTGAAGAAAGAGATTTGCGTGGCTTGCATCTGGCAACTTTTTTCGTCATTCTTCCTTTTCCGTTCGAACATGGCTTGACAATAGTCGATTTTAATCAATTTTATAAGAAAATATTTAAAAATTGGGTGTTTGTGGTCGAAATGGCCCGATGTTATAAATAATTTATAATATATAGCGCCTTTGGCGTTTGAGGTAAGCGTTTTTCGTGTTGGTCGATGTGACAATTCACGGCCACGACCCACGCGTGGATATTAAAATGAAAATTTGTTCTTTTCAGAATGCACATTTGAGTGCATAACATGTGTATCGCATTAGATTTTTAAAGAAGGGCGCATGATTCAATGCGGTAAGTTATTTTTTTTCTTAATTTTTAGGACGCGTCACTTCAAAGTTCAAAGTCCGAATCTCATGGAGGTTATTTTGTTTTCAGCCCTCTACCTTCAAGTTCACTTCAATTTCAATTTCAACTTCTCTTCATCTTACCTCCACTCTATTCTACTCTACGCAGCCTTATCTCCACCCTTATTTATTTGGATCGGCTCTTCTAACTTTTTCCCTGCCCAAATCTACTTCTTAATTCTTACTTCAAAATGTTGTATTGATGATGTGACTCTGAATTGGTTGATGCGTGTTGCGTAAAGGTAATTCTATTGTAGTTAAGGGCTATGTTCTCTGTAACTGTTTCAAAAACAAATCTTAGCCCATAAGCGTACCGCTGTATCTCATTATATATAATATAATTGTGTAACAATTTGTTTTCTTATTGCAATATACAGATCAATCAAGTTCTGATGTATTATTGAACTATACGCTCTGCTTTGATATATATTTTTCACGGCCAGTTGCCCACAGATTTCGTATGGCATTTAACCCGACTTGAGATTAATAGTTCAATGGTCTCCGCTGTGTTATAGAGGGTACAATCAACGCAACGACCGTCAACCTAGGCGCCCGAAAATTGTGAGTACAATACTCTTTACTTTTATTATCTTTTAACAGCTTTCTATAAATTTGGGTTGACGGCAGCCTGATCATCTTGGCCACTGACTATAATCTCTTGTTTAAATGAAACCCCTTTGATTGTTTATACATACTTTAATTTCCATTAACCTTTTTTTAAAACGCCCCAATAGTCCGGTCTTGTGTTTTTTTAAAACCGTGACAATTTGGCGCAGTCATGTATATTTAAAAACATGACAATTGGCGCCCGAACAGGGACTTGATTTATTAAAAACTTGATATTTTGAATATAATTATATAAAAATATATGAAAACTTTAATATTTGATAATTGAATTTACTGAAAATATTGGTTACCCATATGAGGTCTGGGACAACTTGGTCTTAACTTTGATATTTAACTTTCTTGTTAGCCGTGACTGTTTTCTAAATAGTTACTTGGTTATTTTTATATGGTATTCCTTTGAATACATATTTATACTTTGTCGTTGACAAACTTTTGTTATTTTGGTGAAGCGAGCAGATGGTATTTGGCTAACCTTATTTAGTATTTTTGAAATGTAACATTTGAGTTATATTTTATATGATGAAGATAACAGATATGGAGTTATTTATTGAATAAACATTGTTTATATCTTTATTTGCAACCTTATCTTATACTTTGTATTTTTTGATCAATTGTTTCAACTGACATATATATAAACATTTCTTGTTATGTGAACCATTTTTCAACAGGTAAAGAGTGTGACTTGTACTTATACTTGTAACCTATGTGTACAACGTTTGTTCATATGTGACAACTTTCATTTTGAATTTAAAAAAAAAAAAAAATATTATAAAACAAAGTTAAAACATATTACTATACATTGTTAACACTTCAATTGCTGAATATATTTAATAGTGCTACAGCTTATTGCGAATTAATGCTATTTTTTTGAATACATAAACACATTACTAGCTTAACATCAGGAGTGACACATTTTGTATGAAAAATTTTCAACGCTTGAACATTTTGGTGAATTTAAGTAAATACTAAGTAAATGTGATAAAAAATATAGAAAATTGTTTTCTAAAGTGATAGATTTGATGTGACTTCATATTGCTACTTGCTTAATCATAATTGGTTTTGAAATTTTACACATTACATAACCTAAAAAGAAAAAGTTACATTGTTGGTTGATGTTTGTACAACTTTGCTGTGAATATTATCAAAAATATAAAGCTTGCTCATTGCATTTGAACATTATAACAAAACAATTATATTGGAAGTGTAATTTAACTAAACAATATACTTATAAACATTGAAAAATACTTGGACATAACCGATTTGAAACATTGCTGATATTTTGAGTTTTGCAAAGCCTAATTAGCTTGTGCTGTGCTTTCTTACTTGGCTTATATGTGAATGTATACTGTATTCATAAAGGTGTATACACACTTACGCTTGTGTATATTTTAAATTTATTTAATTTGCTAACTTTGAAAGATGGATGATAAGTCGAATGATTCTAACACTAAGTCTGATATGCAGGCTATGGATGTTAACATGCCTTCGCTTAACAATATTAATATACAACCTCAGACCCAGCAGCGGAATCAGGACGATTTACCACCCGCTACGGAAATTCGAAATATGATAGATTTAGAAAATGTTATTGAACCTAATGTTATATTGAACGCACCACATTCGGAACAAGTGAATTTAAATTCAGTGAACTTAAATACTGCATACCATAATTCAACAAACATTAACAGTGCTTCTCAACCTATGAATGCTTATTCTTTTCATCGGAAACGTTTTGATTTTACAAAATTGGGATTAGTTTTTAGCAGTAGAACCTGTTGTTAGGGACCACAGCTGGAAGGAATTGTAACTTTGTTGAGACATATAGGAAATCATCATCATCATCACCTGTCAATAATGTCAGTAATTCTCAAATTAATTTAGTTTCTCAAATTGCTTCGTTTTTGAAATTTTAAAACTCTTGACAACGGTACCCAGTTTACTTCAAAATTATTTACAGACTTTATAGAAGGTTACAATATTCCTAAAGTTTTCTACAATTCTTTATACACACCTCAGAACAACCCAGTTGAAAGGTTCAATAAGACGATTGAAACTTGTTTATCCTGTTATGTTGAAACTGATCATAGGACTTGGTCTAAATATTTGCCACATGTCCAGTCTGCTATTAATAGCACTATTAATTTAGTTACAGGCTATACGCCTAATTTTCTTATGTTTGGAAGGGAGACAATTTTAGATGGTTCTTTATATAAATTTTCTTCTTCTGATGCTTCAGAGAATTTAATTATTGGGAGTAGGTCTGACTACTCTGAATTATTATCTACTTTAGAAAATATTTTTGATAAAACTGTATCAAACTTAATTAAAGCATATAAAAAGAATGCTTCTCATTATAATATTGGACGGAAAAGCATTTCTTTTTGTGCTGGCGATATTGTATGGAGGAGGAACTTCGTTCAGTCGAATGCTCAGCACTATTTTTCCGCTAAATTAGCACCTAAATTTGTTAAATGTGAAGTTGTAGAGAAAGTTTCTAATAACGTTTATTTATTGAAGGACTTAGTCAAAAATACCCTTGGTAATTATCATGTTAAAGACATTCTTAAAATATAAAATTTCGTTACGGAGGTATCGTTATCAACTTGTTAGTTCATTTTGTGGTATCTTGGTATGGGTCTTGATAGATGATGTATGAATGTGTTTTGAAAGGACTGACCCAGTTTGATAGGTGATGAACGTAGGACGCCTTGGTATACACTATTACTGTTAGGCTACGCTCTGTACCTTCTGTACGTTCTTCAAGATTCGGTTTCTTTTCTAAAATTAAAAGCTGAAAATAGTGAGGTGCATATTCCAACACAAAAAGGACTATCATTTATTACTTTTTTGTATATTTTGTACAATAATTTTTTGTCGGATCATTGTTATCCGAATTTTTTTGTTAAGTCGATGTTTTGTCTTGTGCATACATACTTACCTACTTATGTGAGTTGTGTGTCACATGTTTTTCTTTGTTTTGTGTTTTAGGGTAAGTTTGAACCCGGACATGACTTTATTTGCTAGCAAGCCAATCTCTTGATTTGGACTTAATTGGATTCGACTTAACTTTGAGCGTTTCATTTGCGAAATTAGCTCACATCATTTTGGTGTCTCCGGACCCACTTTTTTTAACACACCTTGTGTTATTTACGCCTTATCGGACGATTTTACCATGTCCTTTGACATGTGTTTTTGTGTTGGTTAGTTTGTAAATTCCGAGGCCAGGGTGCTGACCGGAATTTGCCGGTAGTAAATTAACCACACTTTTGTTTTCCATGTCCTTTGACATGTTTTGTTTATTGTGTCTTTCGACATATTTTTTTGTGTTGGTTGGTTCGTAAATTTCGGGGCGAGGGTGCTGACCGGAATTTTCCAGTAGCAGATCGACCACACGTTTGTTTTGCATGTCTTTCCGACATGTTCTTTTGAGCATTTCATTTGCGAAATTCGCTCACATTATTTTGAGGTTGGTAGGAGTTTTGTTATGTCCTTTGACTTAACTTTGAGCATTTCATTTGCGAAATTCGCTCACATTATTTTGAAGTTGATAGGAGTTTTTTTATATGTCCTTTTTTGACATATTGTGTTGATTTGGTTTGCTAATAGGAGGCTACACTTCGGGCCCATCCTATTACGCCGGTCGGATACCGATCACACTTTTGTTTTTCATGTTTTTCAACATGTTTTCTCTTATATGTCCTTTGACATATTTTTTTTTTTTTTTTGTAGTCAGTGGGAGTTTTTGTTTTGTCGGCTTTGGTTCGCTGATAGGAGGCTACTCTTTGGGCCCATCCTATTACGCCAGTAGAAAATCAGGCCACAATTCTTGTTAGTTTATGTTCATACTTTAGTTTGTTTTTCATTTTAAATTTCAACCAGATTGTTGCAATGCAATAACACTGTGTTGGGTTGTTTTGGTCATCATGTTAGGTTATCTTCTGTTGGAACATTTTTGTTGGGTTGCCAGTTCAGGGTGTTTGAACTGACTGAGCTGCGCCGGTAGTACCTCGACGGAGTGTTTCCATGGTTGGTGTCTTCCAGCATCTAGATGCATGTCTAGTGCAGGATAGGTGTAGTAGCCTACGTGTTTTGTTTTGTTTATTTGAATTTAATTTCATTATTTTTTTATTTACATTTACCTCTGGGAAGGATGTTTTTAAAAAAATTTTAGAAACTCCGTTTCTAAAATTTTTTTTCCCAGAACGGGTGAAATGTAGCGTGCTCATAGGGAACGCTACAGAGTTATCCTTTTTAATTGTTTGGGTGAACTGTGTATTGCAAAATAAACTCGTAAATCCTTGTATCCGGACCCCTAATATATTTCTTTAATAAAAAGGACGGTATGCAATGCATAAAAATACATTTTTCTAAAATATAATATATTGATCCTAGTGTGGTGTCATATTATTAAAACGTTATTTTTAAAATAAAAATGTCGCCGAAATTAATAAATATATAATTTATTTATAAATCTAAAATTAAAACTGAGAAAATGTTAGACGTTGAAGAAAGAGATTTGCGTGGCTTGCATCTGGCAACTTTTTTCGTCATTCTTCCTTTTCCGTTCGAACATGGCTTGACAATAGTCGATTTTAATCAATTTTATAAGAAAATATTTAAAAATTGGGTGTTTGTGGTCGAAATGGCCCGATGTTATAAATAATTTATAATATATAGCGCCTTTGGCGTTTGAGGTAAGCGTTTTTCGTGTTGGTCGATGTGACAATTCACGGCCACGACCCACGCGTGGATATTAAAATGAAAATTTGTTCTTTTCAGAATGCACATTTGAGTGCATAACATGTGTATCGCATTAGATTTTTAAAGAAGGGCGCATGATTCAATGCGGTAAGTTATTTTTTTTCTTAATTTTTAGGACGCGTCACTTCAAAGTTCAAAGTCCGAATCTCATGGAGGTTATTTTGTTTTCAGCCCTCTACCTTCAAGTTCACTTCAATTTCAATTTCAACTTCTCTTCATCTTACCTCCACTCTATTCTACTCTACGCAGCCTTATCTCCACCCTTATTTATTTGGATCGGCTCTTCTAACTTTTTCCCTGCCCAAATCTACTTCTTAATTCTTACTTCAAAATGTTGTATTGATGATGTGACTCTGAATTGGTTGATGCGTGTTGCGTAAAGGTAATTCTATTGTAGTTAAGGGCTATGTTCTCTGTAACTGTTTCAAAAACAAATCTTAGCCCATAAGCGTACCGCTGTATCTCATTATATATAATATAATTGTGTAACAATTTGTTTTCTTATTGCAATATACAGATCAATCAAGTTCTGATGTATTATTGAACTATACGCTCTGCTTTGATATATATTTTTCACGGCCAGTTGCCCACAGATTTCGTATGGCATTTAACCCGACTTGAGATTAATAGTTCAATGGTCTCCGCTGTGTTATAGAGGGTACAATCAACGCAACGACCGTCAACCTAGGCGCCCGAAAATTGTGAGTACAATACTCTTTACTTTTATTATCTTTTAACAGCTTTCTATAAATTTGGGTTGACGGCAGCCTGATCATCTTGGCCACTGACTATAATCTCTTGTTTAAATGAAACCCCTTTGATTGTTTATACATACTTTAATTTCCATTAACCTTTTTTTAAAACGCCCCAATAGTCCGGTCTTGTGTTTTTTTAAAACCGTGACAATTTGGCGCAGTCATGTATATTTAAAAACATGACAGTACTTTGCTAGTATATAATAACTAGTTGACTCGCGCAACGCAGACGAAGAAGCCAATCTTAAAAGATACACATATGCTGTCATGGACTTATTTTTAGAACTTTTTAAGATGAATAATTCCGTAGTTAATAATTTTTGCGTAACTTGAACGGTTTACGCAGTGCATGCAATGGAAGCTCTCAAAAGGAATATTTTTTTCCCATTTTTGCTATTAGTGGTAGCGTGATGTTATATAGCCTATAGTCTTCCTCGAAAAATAGGCTATCTAATACTAAAATAATTTTTCAATTTCAATGAGTAACAGTAAACAAACACAAACAAAAACATGCTTCTCTATTATTCAAGATCAATCAAACTTTCTAAGTGAAGTTGGATAAAAATTATGCGAACAGCTTCATTCGACACAATTTATTGTTTATCATTATCACCCTGTATCTATCCACTGCTGGATATAAGCCTTCCCTAATGCATTAGGGAAGAAAATGCTACAAACTCTTCCTTAAGGCCTAATGACCTTTAGGAAGAGTTTGTAGATAAGCAGACAGGTGTACACGGAAAGCTCCTTTGACAGCCCGTTTTATAGTCCGGATTATAGATGTGATAGAAAGAAAGACAATATGTTTATTAACATCACAACATGAAAGAATAAATTTATACAATACACAACATTTCAAACAACATGTAGATAATTATGATGTTAATTGGCCATCACTCGGCGTTAATGCTGTGATGTGAAAGAAAGTGTAATGTATACTTGTATTGTTGAGTATATTATTATATTCTCTTTGGACTTAATTCACTCAGCACTTTCGACACTGTAATCAACTGAATAGATGAAATTAGGTTGTTATAACACTACACATTGATTTTATCAAAATCAGATTTGATATAATCATAACAGGTAGGTATAATCTATATACATAGTATAACTTGTGTGACTTAAAATTATACTAATATCCTCAAGTTACGAGAAAAAAATGTATAAATTGAAATTACGAAACAATGTTAAGGAAAAAAAAGATATTTTCCTGATTGACTTGAGGAACATTAGGTATGTTCCTGAGATATGTTACTCTGTAGATTTTCCAAGATTATTTTTATAATACTTTACATAATGGCTTCACTTTGCCTGACGTCAAGCAAGAAGAGGAGCCCAAATCACATCGGCAATGGGCAAGAGACATCAGTGTACTGTCATTGCCATACTGGCCCGCTAGATGCTTCTTAGCGCTTTGCTTAAAGTATTCAATAAATAATAAAATTTTGTTAGAAAGACAGTTTGAAATCAAGAATAGAGCAGGGTACTTTACACTATACCACTTACTCTTTATCTCCAAAACTGTGCAATTCTACTATAACAAGTGTTTTGGAATGTCTACCAATTATGTTAATATTTATAATACTGATTTATTAATACACAATATTACTTAAATTTATCTAATACTGCACTTTATCAACCTAAATATATAAATAACATTGTAATTTAAGATGATTAGATTGATCCTATGTAAGACAAGATAACATTTCACCTGAGATCTGTCAACAAACTTGATTATGTAACATTATATACTTGTACTCGTGAAAAATGAATGAAGTAGTAACATTTCGTAGCTTCAAATTACTTTAAGCATAGCCAAATACTCAAATATTTATTAGAAATTATGTAAAGTACTATCTACAGAACACAATTAAGGTTATAATTCAATACAAAAATCTTACCTTGTAACTTTGTAGGCGCCGTCATATTGGGCTACTTCTTCGCCCAAAATGAACACGCTTTCGTCTCTTTCCATTTCCTCATCGAGTGCCTGGTTCAAGGCATCACGGTAGGTCACAGGCTTTGCAGCCAAAGCCTTCGATGTGGAGAAACAACGTCGTGAAATACGGGCCACCAATCCTAGCACCACCGGCGAAGATTTTAACGCCATTTCCACTATCAACACGAACTTACGCACTACAACTTATATAGATGATAAATTTGAAGCGATTGTCGACGTTTTTAATAGATAATTAAGTGATAGTAGTTGAAAATGGTGTTAAAAACAGCTGTTTTTTCCCGATAGAGGATGAATGGAGGTCGATTCGATAGATTGACAAGGTAAAGTTCGTGCGATAACGTGTCAACTGTCAAGGTGACGTTGTTAACTTGACGTATCTACACTGCGTTCCGTTCCGTCAACTCAATCATGTCAAATTCCAAGAAAAAATATTCAATACACTTTTGTAATGTAAGTAGTACCACAATATAAATAATAGTACTACGTACAGTATGGCTAATCCCTGCCGCTCTCACAGGGCGACATCACCACGCCTCTGAGTCGAATGTGGAACTGATCGCATGGGCTGCCACGCGGCGCCGCGTATTACGAATGTCCGTTCGTAGTTTAATCTATTTCCAACTTTGAGTATTATTCCCAACTGAACCTTTAAGTGGTAAAATGATTGATTTCTTAGTAATTAATCATTACCATATAGGTATTGATTGTTTTTTCATTACGAAATCAATAAATTTTTTCCAGTTATCTTAACATACACTAAGATCGTCGAAATCGTTGATTCGCAATTTGATTCGACAGTTCAATGTTTTGGGAAATTTTGTTGAAGTTGAATATCAATACATAAGTATTTATTCCACATTTTCACTAGAAAATTACATTAGATTGCATAATAACAAATTACCTACAACCAGTGTGATACAGTTAGCACGGTAACGTAACTGGATCTAATGCAGTCTCATATTCACAATCATTCAAATTAAATGTACCTATAACGTATTACAATTAAACAGTTCCGGATTTGTCTCCGAGGGGAGGTGAGGTCGAGAGAGCGGCAGGGAATGGCCATACTGTACGTAGTACTATTATTTATACTGTGGTACTATTAAATTAATTAATATTCATTAATTAGAGCGACCGAAAAGACTAGAAAATTAATTAAATTGGTACTAATATTTTTCCCTTACCACCATCTCTGCAATTCAGTAACTGGATAGAATGCTTATTCATACTAATGAATATGCGACTCTATTGTCAGATTATAATAATGGTCGTTCTCCGCACATTCTCTATTTTTTTCTAAACTCAAGTTTATTCACTTCAACTTCAGATTATTAAAATTTAAAATCTCCGTCTTCGGTTCTTAACTTAAAATTACCTAATCTGTGGTTTGACCATCCTTACAACCAATAATAATTTTATCGATAGGACCCGCACTGAATCCTTATTCGTTGTTAGAATATTCGAAGCGGCTGAAACGGCCGCGCCTCGTAAATAAACGAATAACTGGAGAGGGCATGCATACACCTCTGCCGACAGGGCTACCGCTCGCTAGTCGCTACTCTTAAGATACAAGAACATTATTGTAGTGTATTTTTGATGTAAAACATCTCAAATCTAATGCGTCGGGATATGCCGGCTGTTGACGCGGCAGCAACTCTATTTCCACTCGGCTCGACGATTTATCTTCTCGCTGAGGCATATTTTATTTTAATACCTTTTCAGTGATAGATCTAATAACGATATGGCAGATATGTGAAGTTATATTACTACAGCCGCTACGTACTTAACTACTTTAGTGTGTGCTACATTTAATTAACTCAGTGGAGCTAGGCAAATGTTATTTGTCTGTGCAGTACAATTCAGCTGTACCTACATACGTCTCTTTAGTTAAGAGCCCCGTATGTTATTCTGCAAGATACACCACTTGCAGATGCATTTGTATTTGATTAAAGGTGATGGTACGCCACAAACATGCATTCTATTCTGAAATATTTACTTCCACACTATTGTTAACATTATAAAGAGAGATCTGCATTTTTTTTTTGTAATGGATAAACTATTTAGTGAACCGATTTAAAAATTCTTTTGTCTATAGAAAGCTCATCATCGTGTAACATCGATGTTTGTTTGTTTGTTTATGTGTTTGTTTGTTTGTCCTTCTTTCACGTCGAAAGTAAACAAACGGAGTGACGTACTCTATAAACCGGATTAAACATCAAATTCCCAGGGGAAAAATCATTTCTTCTACAAAAAAAAAAATCAAAATATCTTTATTCCTTGGACTTTATAAAGCACTTAGAAACGTCATACACATTAAATATAAAAACATGTATAAATCATTACTAATCCGCAGAGCTTAGATTCACTTTCATCACACTATCTTGAATGTGAAAGTGAATTTATGTGCCAGTTCCGGCGACGGGGCTTCTTGGCTTTTTTTTGCAGTTATCAGCAATGTACAGAGTTGAAATAATCTGTACTTTGCAACCAACCGATGTCTTATGATTAAAATATTTAATTAACATTAATGAAATTATGATTTTAATGAAATAGTATATGAAATCATGATAAGATTAATTTCTGTAATTTAAATATATTTATAAAAAGTTTAATGCAGTGCCAGCCCTGTTGCCCAAGTAGGGTAAAAACGGGCGGTCATTAAATGTTTACAGTTGCAACCGGCCTTGGCCGACTTGCCCGACTCTGGGCGAAGATATCCCGGGCCCTTTCATCTGCAGCTCAGCTAATATGAGACTTGTACATATTTAATTAGGGGATATATTTGCCCAAACAAAGAGGAAAAGGGTTAGGAATTAATCCTTAGACCCTTACAGCCCTTACAGCGCACAATACCTTACAAAAGCTGTTTTTTTGAGGATACCACTTATATTTTTTGATTAAAGGGTTAAGTGTATTTCATGTAAGTGCCCATATCAATTTTCTAAAATATTAAAAAAAACTTTTCACCACCCATCTCGGAAAGAGCATTTTTGCTCTTCGATATCTGAGTGCAAAAAGCGTTTAAAAGCCGCTAGAGGACAAAGTAAATTTGAATTTAGAACATCGTGTGCACTAAGTCTGTGAATTCAAAACATCATTAAACCTATTTACTTCTACCTCCATGGGGGCACCATGGAGGTAGAAGTAAATAGGTTTAATGTTGTAATTTATCATACAACTTTTTTTAATTTGTTAAAAACTCAGACTCGGAACCTCCTCGGTGTACTTTTTTTTTAATTTGCTTTGCGCGCGTAATTTTCTTTTCACGTTATATTGTTAAAACCTTAGGTTACAAACAAGAAACTTAATCAGTAAAGTGAATAGATATGCTTATATTATCGTTATCTATTATTATCATTTCCTCACTGAGGTGGGATGAAAAGTTCACCTAACTTTGCACTCGAATGCAAAGATTTTTCACATCGTGCTCTTTTGATTCCCTCGCTAACATTCGGGGACCACGCGGTTAAACAGCTACTTTGCACTCTTGTATAACAAATAACTATTATTAGTGTACTCTGTCCACTAGCCAAAGAGGCTTGGTGAAAGATAGTTAGGGCATGTTCATCCCACTTCGGTACCCAGAAGACTGCAGCAATTAATAATACCTTTGAGAATTGTTGTGTTGTTGCGAGTGGATGAGGTTACCAGATGTAAGGAGTGCCAGCGCGCGAGCAATACTATATAGAGGTATATAAGGATAATTGTTTGTTTGCTGTATTTTTTTTTATTCTACAGACATGCCTACGGCCCGCCTGATGTGAAGCGATTACCGTAGCCATATTATCGCTTGCAACATAAAATATCGCTCGCGCGCCGCCACTCCCTCCTTCTCCTTCCCTTTTGGTGACCTCAATCACTCGCGGGAACACAACAACCCTCAAGGGAATTGTTATTTGGCTGCGGCATTCTGTGAGGTGGAGGTACATTCTCCAGTCGGGCAGCTTACAATTACGCTCCCTACATCTCTTTTCGCCAGAGCTTCGTTTATCAGTCAGCAGGGTGCACCGCGTGCAGGTGAAGTTGGCTTTGGGTCAAAGATATTGATGAACCCCTTACACCCCAAAGTGTCGAATGGCATCGTTCCAGCAGCAGCCCACTTTAGTTGATTAATTAAACATACATTAATGTCAAGACTGTCAAGTCAAACTTGGTTGAAACTATAAAATGTTAACTTAACCACAGATTACATAATAGTTACTACTTAACAGATACTTCACTCAGTAGAAAATTTCCAATTCCTACTGCTATAATAGCCTACTCCGTCGCGTCAGCAACAGCTGCATGCTAAAATGTGCCTAAATGCTCAAGCGTACAGTTGTGATTGCTTCGCACCGCGCGATCCCACAGCAATCGCAGGGCCTGAATTTGGTCCGCAAACGGCCCGAGACCGCTCGGCCGGCCGGTAGGTAACTATAGCGCGCAAGTACATGGAGTGACGGAGGCCTGACTTAACGCTGTATTCTGATAGAGATCACGTAGGGTTGTGACGTTGGATTGTTAGTTCTTTGACATCGGTTTTTATTACTAAACACAGTTCAAGTTCCAAGATAATAAGTTTGTAAATATATACATTCTTTTGTAAGAAGAATTTATAGAAAATTGAAAAAAAATACTAATAAACAGTTGCATTTTGAGTCGAAGATATCTCCGAATTAACTATATGAATGAATGAATTGAATGAAACATTTATTTGTAACTCCCGCACGCACATAATTAGTTCTTGCCAGTCAACTCATGTTAATTCGACTGTATGGATGAACAATAAAGCAGAAAAATAGATAGGTACAAAAGTAATTTTATGTAGGTACAGCTGTCCGTGTAAATTTGAACCAATTTTATTTACGCATAAATAAAATTGCATAAAAAAAAATTTTATTTACGCATAAAAAAAAAGCTGTACATAAATAAAATTTATACAAACCACATAGTAGATAAAACACAAGGTATGTTGTTTCCGTATGTTGCCAAGATTACGTTACGAATTTGGCTGTCAAAATCTGTCATTTGCCATACAAAAAACAGCTGACGACCAGTGGCGTAGTATACCCACCGGCCAATACATCAGATGGGGCCCAGTTTTGAGCGTAATTATTATTATTTTTATTTTTTAATGTGGTCCGCCAGAATGTCTTCGAATTTTCATTTTTGTGTAGACCCTTAAGTCAGGGGGCCCATGGCATTTTGCCCTCCCTGCCCTTTTTTTTACGTGGCGAAATCAGTTAAGGATACCACGCTGCCCAAGCGTGGTTGTGTCGGAGTCTGCTGCCATGACCAGCGGCCATACCGACTAAAACTCCACGATCTCCTCGCCGCCAATTGGCGAGGCCACGTGAACTGCGATAGCATAACCTCCGCGACCCCGCCGACGGTTGCAGCCAAATAACAATTCCCTTGAGGGTTGTTTTGTCCCTGCGAGTTAGTGAGGTCACCATAAAGGAAGGAGATGCTTCGTTGGCAGCGGGGGAGGCGGCGCGCAATCGATATTTTATATTGCGAGCGTTAATATGGCTATGGTAACAGCTTCACATCAGACGGGCCGTATGCTTGTCTCCCGACGTAGTACAAAAAAATTAAGTCGAACGTAGCTGGAACTTCGCTACGTTTCCAATCTGCATATACTGTTTAGAACTCTGAAGACTTGCTGCTTATGGAACTTATTAAATTAGCATAAAAACGTGATTCACGATTCGTGACGACGTCAAATAATGGCAAAGGCTCTACCATTTGTAACACTGGTCGATTTGCATTCGAGAAGTGGAAAACGGGGAGAAATAAAACCGGCCAAGTGCGAGTCGGACTCACGCACGAAGGGTTCCGTAACATTATCTATAGAAACGGCAAAAAATTACGTTTGTTGTATGGGAGCCGCCCCTTAAATATTTGTTTTATTTTGATTAAATTATTTATTTTTAAAGTGAATATATATATGTATAACTAAATATTATGTGAATATTTGTAATGTCTACCTA
This sequence comes from Hypsopygia costalis, assembly GCA_937001555.2. Lineage (NCBI taxonomy): Eukaryota > Metazoa > Arthropoda > Insecta > Lepidoptera > Pyralidae > Hypsopygia > Hypsopygia costalis. The sequence goes on along the minus strand of OW443333.2, from coordinate 1,518,560 downwards.
TTGCCATTATCAATTGCGAACAAAAACGATCAAAAAATCACGTTTGTTGTATGGGAGCCCCCTTAGATATTTATTTTATTCTATTTTTTAGTATTTAATGTTATAGCGGCTACAGATATACATCATCTGTGAAAATTTCAACTGTCTAGCTATCACGGTTCATGAGATACAGCCTAGTGACAGACGGACGGACGGACGGACGGACAGCGGAGCCTTAGTTATAGGGTTCCTTTATACCCTTTGGGTACGGAACCCTAAAAACCACACAGTTTTTTACGCAAATATAGTATAGTAGTAGCCAGTAGTAAAGTTTTGTAGTAAGTAGAATTTGCTAATGATTTAGGATTCCGTACCCAAAGGGTAAAACGGACCCTATTACTGAGACTCCGCTGAAAACCTATTAGGGTTCTTTCCTATACGCAGCGATTTCGGTTCGAACGTTTTCTTTTCGAGTTCGTTTCGAGTACACGACCAATGGTACCGAGTTCATTATCCACTGTTTATTTGTCTCCACGAAGATATCAGTGCTCGGGCCTATCTAAACAGTGCAGTGTTTTGCTCTCGTATACATCTCATAGCTCTTAATGCGATTTGCATACATTCGTCGTACAACGAAACCGACGCGTCATTTAGTGCAACCATGAATCTATTTATTACTTTAATTTAACTCTAAATATTTACTAGAAAAGCATACATTTCGTAAAGTTTGACGGTTCTACTGTTTAGATTATTTAAATGAATGAGCTCTCTTCCAGGATTTTCCCAGGCTAATCGGCAAAGTATTTTATAGTGTCAATGAATATTTACAAACTAAATTATAAATATCATTTGAGAATAATAGTAATCTTAATGTATGTAAAAATATAATATATATGTAATTCATAAATAATAATCTTCCCTGACATATAATTGTGACATTCAACATTGATGTAATTTGTATCGTATTGACATAATATAATTATCTTGTAACATAATTACGTTCTGACATATCGTTATACATACTTTGTTTGACCTTATATTCTAATTTGCTTGACAATATTTTATTGTACTGTAATTTTGACAATTGATTGAATTAACATAGCATTATCGTGTAATTTAATTTGTTTAATACAATTTGTTATTTAAATTTAAATTTAATTTTGCATGCCGAAACCGGTTAAGTGTGCGATCTGTTACTCTATTATGTGTTCCACCTTTGTAACCACAACTTAATGTGAAATAAATATCATTCATTCATTCATTCATTCATTCATTCATTCATCATTCATTCATTCATTCATTCAGGAGACTACAGTAGAGTAGAGCTCTTCAAAAAAGTCGTGAGGGTTTGGCAACGTATGAGCCATGTCTCTGATGGCACAAACGTACATAGGCTGCAGTGACTGGTTATCATCTGGTAGGTCGTATGCTTGTTTGCCACTCTATGGTGGTATGAAAAAATAAAGGGAACCTGGTATTGTTCCGTGCGTAGAGATGGGCAAATTGCCGGGAATTTACGATAAATGCCCAAAAAGTACTTATAAATTCCCAATTTATGCGCAAAAACTAGGCATTTATCGGGCATTTACAGGTACTTAGTGGGCACTTATTGTTAATGCCTGGCATTTTGTCCATCTCTATCCGTAAGCCCATTTGAAAAAATCAATCATTCAAATCAATTTCAATCGGTTAGTATAGCTCAGAGCAGGCTTGAGAGTCACAATGCGACTGACGACTCTTATTACGTACGGCATAAGAACGGTAGAAAAATTCAAGTGTCAAGGTGGATATGCTCTTACCAGGTCAATAAACCTGGTCATGGACACGGCCATGTGATGTACGTGCATACGATAATGCATTAAAATCCATTATTCAGAAAAATCCACATTCCTGTCTTTAAAACACGTGTCCGTCCACTCACGTCAGGCGAACTAGATATTTTGATTGACGGATCGAATGACCCTCAGTCCACCACAACCACGGTCAGGAATAACTTCGGATCTGTGTCGGATGTAGTGGGCAAACACTCCAACTCTATTATACATCATCATCATCAGTCTGTATCAACCCACTGCTGGATAAAAGCCTCCCCCAATACTTTTTATCAAATACGATCCTCCGCCTTCCGCATCCAGCCGTTTTCTTAAGGTCATCGGACCATCTAGAAGGAAATCCAACGCTTCGTCGTCCTACGCGTGGCTTCAACCCTAATACCTTCCTCCCCCATCTGCCATCACTTACTCGGCAGATGTGACCCGCCCATTGCCACTTCAGCTTGCAAACTCTGAAGGCTATGTTGACAACTTTAGTTCTCCGTCGAAACTTTATTATTGTTAAAAAAAAAAAAAAAAAAAAAAAAACTTCTCTAACTCGCATCGTATTAATGTAAGTATGTAGAATGCAAATCAACGTGTTGTTGACAACGCCGGGTCGTTGTTCGCGTGCGTGTTTGATTTATCGCCCCTCGCTTCCATCAACGGAGAATTAATAGGACGGGAGCTGGGACTTAAATTTCTTAAAACAAACTGCACTGCTAGGCCCAGATAAACCCTGACCCGTTTGATTGTGACCATATTCGATGTTACGGCAGTTGAAATTTAACTAATATTAACGTTACCTTTATCTAAACAAAAACTTTAGTTTTTCGAAGAAAACGAATTTTACCAAAATTGAGACGATCGTTTTATCGCCCCAGTAAGCCCTAAATTTCATCAAAACCGCTAGGCTCATTTACAAGATACTTCTGGCTTGTGGCATATAATAATGTAATATTTGGTAGTTTGTATTTTATCCACTGTCATTCAAACCATTGTGATGCAAAACATGCAAACAAAGAATGCAGTTCCGGTGATATCAAAAAGGCTTGCCCGCGACCTCATTAGGCTAAAAAGGGACAAAGTTCGCAAAGCTGTTAATAAACACCTGTTTACTGAAGGTGTTATACACAGCCCTCCATGCAGAGGATGCATGGAGCTAGAAGAAACGCCACATCACGTGCTTACAGAATGCAAGAGCATGGAAGATCAACGGCCACGTCTTCTCTAACCTCGCTCCCGGAAGCCTGCAGCGGTTTGAAAAGGCTTTTTTTTTATACTACGTCGGGTGGCAGACAAGCATATGGCCCGCCTGATGTGAAGCGGTTACCGCTCGCAACATAAAATATCGCTCGCGCGCCGCCACCCCTGCTGCCATCGCAGCATCTCCTTCCTTTCTGGTGACCTCACTCACTCGCAGGAACACAACAGCCCTCAAGGGAATTGTTATTTGGCTGCGGTATTCTGTGAGGTGGAGGTACATACCCCAGTCGGGTAGCTTACAATAACGCTCCCTACCTCTCTTTTCGCCAGAGTTTCGGTTGTCAGTCAGCAGGGTGCACCGCGTGAAGGTGAAGTTGGCTTTGGTTCAAAGATGTTGATGAACCACTTACACCCCTATCTGCTGCTATCCTTTTGGGATGACGACGTGGGCTGGTTGGAGTGACATTACATACAAAACTCACAATGGCCCAATCAAGTGGCGGAGTAAGAAGAGCTTAGTAGAAACTAAACACCATTGTGATAACATTTTGTCAATATGTTTGTGTTTGAACTTGCGGGCAGTTTGTAGGCATTATGGAGCAACAACGTACTATTAGTTTTGTGTGAAATTTACTGTGTTTCAGATTTATATCAGTAGATGGGGCTGTGTCATTGCCATATAAAATGAAGTTCACGACGTTGCGTTGTCGAGATTGACTTAGTGAGAAAACTTGTACTAAGCATGCAGTTTTTATCATCATCATCATCATTATTAGGTCTATTTTAGTCTCCACTACAGGAGCACGACCCTCTCTCGTCCGTCCTAGACGGCAGGAGGATTTGGCCTACACTCCCCACGCTGGCCAAACGGGTTGGGGAGGGCAGTTTTTATGTGCAAGTGTTATTTTCCTGCCCTGCAAGTACCATACCATTCTTGAACTATGGTACACCTCGTAGACAGAAAAGTATAGACAAACAGAAAACTACAGATAGTCTCGTCACATTTAAAGATACGTAACGGGTAAATAAATATCTTCAAAGGGCATGTCAGGTCGATAACGACCTAACGTCATAATAATAAGATATTTTTACCTCCTCCACTTCAAACTCTATATAAGGGGCGGTAATGTGGTGCCATCGTATGCGTCGATCGGGCGTAAAAAAGATGGATTTGTCATTTGTAGGCCGTTGTTGCAACGATCAATATGTACAGATCGCCTGAAGATGCGTCGCGTGGAGACGAAACACGTGCCGCAGATACGACGACGGCAGTCGACTTTGTATATTACCTTACAATAGTAAGGTTAGGTGAAGTTACAAATTCTGAAAGTAACATTTCTTTTAATTTCAAGTAACTTGTATAGTTTTTTTCAATAAAATGACTCCTGGTCTAACATCCTATCAAGCTAGCGCTATTGGTGTAATTTTTGGGTACTACTGAGAGCTAATGGAAAATCGCGAGCTCATCAAATTCCCGAGCTGAAAATACGTGGGTGTAAACAAAGGGTGGACTCGTTGGACGTAGTAGGTAGTAACTAAACGTCATATCAATGTTTGATCATAGAAATACTTTATTTCAACCACTCTTGCACGCATTATAAAACCTATTAGGTACGAGGTTTCCAGATCGTACATTACCAGATATTCGTGCGGACGAACCCGCAGGCACAGCTAGTACTATAGTCATTATAAGGTCGGCAGCGCGTGAGTGATGCCTCTGGTGTTCGTGAGCATCGACAAGCTGTGATGACTTCTTACCATCAGGCAGGTCATAAGCTTGTTTTCCACCTTAGTTTCAATGCGGTGCATTCATGAGCCGTACCCTCTACAAACACAGCGTTGATTTTGCAAGCTGTTTCTGCTCCGAGTCAATGTCGGAACACGCACCTACTCAAATATTACTGTGATATTACTCTAATTTTTAATGTATTCGTCTTTACTTTAAAAGTTGTTTGAAAAATCAATTGAAGCCCAAATAATCGAATATTGTACAGTTTTAAAATGTAGAAAGTTACAGTTATCCTGTCAAGAAAGGTTCACTCTAAAATCTCCCACCATGCAAGATTAATTTTGTGTGTCAAGTAAAAAACCTAAATTGGCCAGTATGTTGAAACGGCAATTTCATATTTTTAGCGAAATTCATTGAGCTTATGAAATCGTCCGTTCTGTCTGTCCGTTGCCATGAAACTCAAAATTTCGAAATTCTGACTACGGATTCGTGTACTTACAGCATCAAAAAGTAGTAATGTAAAGTGACCTTGGTTTTCCATCATTACCAATTCGGGATTTCGAAAAAAAAAAAAAAAACGCTATGGTGGCGCATGCTGCGCGTCCGATGTTTTAAATATCAAATTGTCCTATTGTGACCAGCGGTCCTACCGGCTAAGCGAAAGCCGATTACCTTAACTTAGATTAATTATTACCTTAACTTTAACTTAGATTTATGTGTTTAGCTTAGCTGGCAGAAACCTAAGAGCTCTGCCGACTAAGCTGAAGATGTTTGTCAATAACTTAAACGTATGACATATATGATAGGGCCCCAGACGACTTATTCATTATATGACCATTATTGGTACAAATCGAAGGCATGAACTTTAATTACTTACTGGCTAAATATAAATATGGTCTTCTGATTTTACGTAGTGCGTACTTTGAACAGATTTTTTCCTCCACGTTCCGGTTGACAAGATAATTTAATTACTTTTTTTTATATATCTAAAATCGTTTGTGCGTTAAATGGAACAATGTTCTCCTTACGAATCTGTATTAGAAAAGAGGATGTTGTTTATTGAATACTAGCGACCGCCTGCGGCTTCGTCCATTTGGAGTTCAGAAAATAAGCAATTGTTATTGTTAATAGCGCCTCTTCTATTTGGTATGCCAAGATAAAACGTACAGTGACGAAATTCTGACCAGCCCGGTGGTCGAATGGTTAGCAATGGCTATTTGACTCCGAGGATCGCGGGTTCGATTTGTTTGCATGAATGTCTGTTTCCCTAAGTCTGTCAGGTGGTTTTTTCTATACTAATATTATAAAGAGGCATAGTTTGTGAGTTTGATTGCGAGGTTGTAGGGTGTAATCTTTGGATCTACTGAACCGATTTTATTCTTTTACTTGAATTCAGCCGAATTAACCCGAAAAAGACTTTTACATAAACGTGGGCGAAGGCGCGGGCGGAAGCTTCAGTAAACAACATTCCCATTTCTAATATTTACATCACATTAAGTACATTTATCATTTGTCTAGTACCCATAACACAAGCTTTGCGCTTAATTTGGGACTAGATGGCGCTGTGTAAATTGTCCTGAAATATTTATTATTTACAAGTAGGTAATGTATTTAAGTACCTATATATATGACGGCAATTTAACTAATTTATAGCGGAAGTTGAAGTGGTGTGGTGGCATCAACCCCCGCTCTGACGCAACTCCGAACGCTGGTGGGGCGTGTTTCCTAGGATTTCCATTCGTTTGCTGGCTAGGGCGTCATATTGACACATCAAGTGTTTTTAGGGTTCCGTACCTCAAAAGGAAAAACGGAACCCTTATAAGATCACTTTGTTGTCCGTCTGTCTGTCTGTCCGTCTGTCTGTCTGTCTGTCTGTCTGTCTGTCAATACCCTCTATCTCGAGAATGCGTGGAGGTATCAAGCTGAAATTTGAACTGTATACTCAGGTCTACGGTCCCATGAAGTTGTAAAAAAATCAAACTGCTAAGTTTACGTAAAAAAAAGATTCGGCCGTTTATTCAGCAAAAAATGCATATTTCGACATATTCTCAAGGGAATCAAAACCCATAGGGTACTTCCCGTTGATCTAGAACTATGAAATTGGCAAGTAACATCGTTATAGACTACAAATACGAGAAAAAATCTCAAAACTATACATTTGTCATAAAATCTTGAAAAATAGGGGGTCTATATTTTTTATAGGGGGTCAAATTTCAAATTGAAGCTACTAGTTCAAATGGGGTATCGTATGAAAGGGCTTGCTGTGCACATTGCAAAATATATTTTATTTATTATTTCCGACGGATTATTTCTTATTTATAATGAAAAATATCAAATTTATAATGATCCTACGTACGGAATCCTCGGTGGGCGAGTCCGACTCGCACTTGACCGGTATTTTTACCCTTTGCATGTTCTGCACTCTCGGCTATCAACACGTCTCATTTTGTATAGGTGTCCTTGGTAGGCATAATGGCTCTTCAGTGCACCAAGCCTGAGACGCATATGTTTCCTGTCATATTTATGTACATATCTGTACCAATTGAACTTAAACCTAAGACTTATTTTTGCATATTCGATGAGATTCAGCTTCAGCTTACATGGTAGGGCTCCGGGTCTATTCCATGATGAGTTTACTCGGATTTTTTTAGTTGTATTTTAGTTAAAATTTATCAATTTGGCCTTCTTCAGAGTAGCTCGATGTCGTCGTTGCGCGTGTCAGTCTAATCGATGACGCAAGATAAGCAACGTCGACCATAGCCTCTCTATGGATGGGTTTATTTATTTCGAGCTCTTCCGTGCTTCCACGATAAGCCGTCAGTCCCGGCGTCTCATTAGAGGACAGTCGTTAAGCAAAGTCATTGGCCTTTGGGTGGCTTGAAAACACTGGTCTCCGGCAACCCGCAATTGAGCAGCGTGGTGGAGTACGCTCTAAACCCGTTCGATTAATGGCAGACTCGTATCCCAACAGTGGGATAATTATGATATTTAGTGGGTTGATGCCAATTTGATCTGCAAATAGTCCTTTGCTAAATATCAAAGGCTGGCAACGGATCGGTGACCCTTTGGTGTTGCTGATTTCTATGGGCGGTGGTGATTGCTTTCCATCAGGTGACCCATATGCTCGCTTGCCCCCCTCTCATATAAAAAAAAAAAAAATATTTTTTCAGTGTACGTGAGGGTACAATAGAACACCTACACGACACTGTATGGTTATTACAGAATCATGCATAAGTTTCACTCACTTACTAGGAACTGCTCCTTATTATCTGGTTTGAGAAAAGTTTTGTTAGCAGAACGTGTGGGCTAATCCAATTTAAAATTTACGTCATGTAACTATGTAACATAAAGTGAACTCGTCCCACATTCCCCGTCACTTGATGACCAATGCCTAAGTGAGATTAATTAATGTCTAGTACAGCGATTCTCAAGGAGGAGATACGTCTTGCTAATATAATAAGTTTTCTCCCGCGTACTGTCAAGCTGTGGAATGAACTGCCTGTCGAGATTTTCTCAGGGGATTACAGCATGGGGTTCTTCAAAAAGGGCGTGAAGAGGTTTTTACAGGGTCGGCAACGCGCGTGTGATGCCTCTGGTGTTACAGGCGTTCATAGGCTACGGTAACTGCTTTCCATCAGGCGGGCCGTATGCTTGTTTGCCACACTGGTGGTATAAAATAAATAAATAAATTTAATTTACTAGCTGACTCGCGCAACTTCGTCTGCGTGAGACAGAGCGTTGAGAGTGAAGCGAAAGCTTACCATCTGAAAGGTTATAGTGAGCCAATTTCAAAAGATAGACACATTCTATCACGGACTATTTTTAGATGTTTTTAAGATGGATAATTCCGTCGTATATAAATAACTGTTGCGTAACATGAACCGTTTGCGCAGTACACGCAACGGAAGCTCTCAAAAGGAATATTTTTTCCCCATTCTTCCAATTTTTCATTGGTACTTCGCTCCTATTGGTGGTAGCGTGATGTTATATAGTCTTCCTCGAAAAATAGGCTATCTAACACTAAAATATTTTTTCAATTCGAATGAGTAGAGTTCCTGAGATTGTTCAACCAAACAAACAAATTCTTCAGCTTTATAATGTTAACTAACTGTTGCCCGCGACTTCGTCCACGTGAATAACAGTTATCGTGGTTAGACCATAGGAAATCAAGTACCTACTTAACATAACCGTATAATCAGTATAATTAAGAAAAAAAACTTATGGTAAATAATTTATGTAGGTACCTACTAATTTTACATCTGCTTTTAAATTTGTTTGCAAATAACGGATTAATTGCAAACAAATTAGATTACCATAAAAAAGGTTATAGTGAGTCAATCTTAAGAGATAGACATATGCTGTCACGGCCATTTTTTTAGAACTTTTAAAGAGGAACAATTCCATCATACATGATTTTTTGCGTTACTTCAACCGTTTACGCAGCGCACGCAACGTAAGCCCTTCAAAAGCAATTTTTTTCCCCATATTTCATTGGTGCTCCGCTCCTATTGGTGGTAGCGTGATGTTATATAGCCTATAAATTTAATAATAATACAAAATAAAAATATCGAAAAGAGGAAATAATAATAATATCGAAAGGAGGTAATTTGAGGATTTCCGGACAAAAATGAAGTTATACAAATTATTAATGATTGGACAAAGTTTGAGAGACTCTGTTTTAAATTGTGACCTCTAGAGTAAACTAACTAACTTTGTATCGGCCCTACTAATTGAGGTTAAGGGGCCACTTGTTTAAATCAAAGTTACCCAAACCCAACTGAAACTTCCACAGAGTTAACTGAATGTACTTGTTACTTAATCCGAAATTAATATAATTTAGTTTGATCGACTATTAAAGGTTATTGAGCGTTATATAAACGTTATTTATTATACGGCTCGATAAAAATGACATTATCGCAGTTTGTATTCTACATATTACCAGGAACCCATTGAAATATACATAAAAAAATCCTTTCAAATCGGTCCAGCCCTCAAGGAGGAGTTAGGTGACCAATACATGTACAGAAGAATTTGTATACCTGTATTAAGATTATGTGCTTATAATATGTTATAGTCATTTTTTAGGGTTCCGAACCTCAAAAGGAAAAACGGAACCCTTATAAGATCACTTTGTTGTCCGTCTGTCTGTCTGTCTGTCTGTCTGTCTGTCTGTCTGTCTGTCTGTCTGTCTGTCTGTCTGTCTGTCTGTCTGTCTGTCTGTCTGTCAAACATTTCTATGTCGAGAATGCGTGGAGGTATCAAGCTGAAATTTGAACTGTATACACAGGTCTACGGTCCCATGAAGTTAAAAAAAAATCAAACTGCTAAGTTTACGTAGAAAAAAGTTACGGTCGTTTATTCAGCAAAAAACGCATATTTCGGCACACTCAAAGGAATCAAAACCTATAGGGTACTTCCCGTTGACCTAGAACTATGAAATTTGGCAAGTAACATCGTTATAGACTACAAGTACAGGAATAAATCTCAAAACTATACATTTGTAAATAGATCTAAAAAAATAGGGGGTCTATATTTTTTATAGGGTGTCGAAATTTCAAATTGAAACTACTAGTTCAAATGGGGTATCATATGAAAGGGCTTGATGTACACATTGCAAAATATATTTTATTTATTTTTTTCGACGCATTATTTCTTATTTATAATGAAAAATATCAAATTTAATAATGATACTACGTACCTACGGAACCCTCGGTGGGCGAGTCCGACTCGCACTTGTCCGGTTTTTTTTTTATTTATGAGAGCAAACGAGCATGTGGGTCATCTGGTGGAAAGCAATCACCACCGCCCATGGAGATCAGCAACACCAAGGGGTCACCGATCCGTTGCCAGACTTTTAAGGGAAATAAAGACCCTGTTCTTCCTCCCATGTCTTAGTTGTTCGGAAATACCGCTGAGGGAAGTTGATTCCACAGTTTCACCGTCCGTGGTATAAAATGTGTTTGGAAACGTACTATAGTAGATTTTTTTTATACTACATCGGGTGACAGACAAGCATACGGCCCGCCTGATGTGAAGCGGTTACCGTACCGCGTACCATATTAACGCTCGCAACATAAAATATCGCTCGCGCGCCACCATCCCCGCTGCCAACGCAGCATCTCCTTCCTTCCTGGTGACGTCAAACGCAGCATCTCCTTCCTTCCTGGTGACGTCACTTACTCGCAGGAACACAACAACCCTTAAGGGAATTGTTATTTGTCTGCGGTATTCTGCGAGGTGGAGGTACATTCCCCAGTCGGGTAGCTTATAATTACGCTCCCTACCTCTCTTTTTGCCAGAGCTTCGTTTGTCAGTCAGCAGGGTGCACCGCGTGCAGGTGAAGTTGGCTTCGGTTAAAAGATGTTGATAAATATTCCAGGACAAATTACACACGGCCATCTAGTCCCAAACTAAGCAAAGCTTGTACTATGGGTACTAAATAACTGATATAATACTTAAATACTTTTTTTTTTTTCTAAATACATACATATAATACATAGAAAATACCCAGACCAAGACAAACAGACATGTTCATGCACACAAATGTTTGTCTTGTGCGGGGATCGAACCCGCGACCTCGGAGTCAAAGTGGCCATTGCTAACCATTCGACCACCGGGCTCGTCAAATCGTCGTCGTTGATGGACCACTTACACCCCAAAATCGCCAATTGTCAATATGATGGTATTTTAATTTATGGCGAGTTGTAAGATAGTGGAATTCAGCGGCATGTAACAAATCAAACAACTCGATATCTAGGCGTTCCTAGGTTTAATTACTTATACCTCGGGTACCTCACCACCCTCTCCAAAGACAAGTCGAGCCTCGCTCGCTTCGGTCGCTCGGCTTTGTTGGTCACAAGCTTTTGACTGCATAGGTTAGTTAAAAGTAGTTTTGACGAATGTTCTTAGTCAAAACTATTTTTGACCAATTTTTGCAGTCAAAAATGGTTCATAGGTGAGGTTAGCCTAGGAATACATACAGATAGAAACAGAGGCGGTAGTGTTGGCCGCCCTAGGTCGTTCGCCGCTTTAAAGTCAAAGTCAAAATGTTTATTTGCCAGAATACACAGTTTTACAAGTTGTCAATCAAATTTACAGTTCGTGTATTCAGTATGCATGCTGACGTGCAAAAAACATTTGTCCAAAAGCCATTTTATCAATTTTGATCTAAATAACTGTCCTTGAATGCTCCTTAAGTCATTGGGCAGTTATATAACACTATGCTCATATTATACACATTTTTCTGATATAAATATTTACGACACATAAGCTGTTCCAATATTGGGATCTATTTTTTTTTTTTTTTTTATGCTACGTCGGGTGGCAGACAAGCATACGGCCCGCCTGATGTGAAGCGGTTACCGTAGCCATATTAACGCTCGCAACATAAAATATCGCTCGCGCGCCGCCACCCCCGCTGCCATCGCAGCATCTCCTTCATTTCTGGTGACCTCACTCACTCGCAGGAACACAACAACCCTCAAGGGAATTGTTATTTGGCTGCGGTATTCTGTGAGGTGGAGGTACATTCCCCAGTCGGGTAGCTTACAATTACGCCCCCTACCTCTCTTTTCGCCAGAGCTTCGTTTGTCAGTCAGCAGGGTGCACCGCGTGCAGGTGAAGTTGGCTTTGGTTCATAGATGTTGAGGAACCACTTACACCCCAAAAACTCATCTAACTTGCTTAGAGGTCACTTCATGTCTCTTTTTATAGTACCCTGAATTATTCCTAACAAATATAGGTCGTATCGTGCCCGCCTTAGGCCGTATCTTGGTTCTTATTATTCCTTATTACACATATAGTATATTGGTTGTTATTTATCATCTTAATACCTATTTATATAATTCGTCTCCGCAAAACCGCCATGGCAGACTGTAATTTGTAAGAATTTTCTTTCGGTAATACCCTGCTGCGGCCGCCCCAGGCCCGGTCCTAGTTGGCCTTAGGACAAATCCGCCATTGGACAGAAATCAAAGGAGTTTATTTATTTAAACAGAAAAGAATACAGTTTATACCAGAAATAGTTTTATAATATATACCTATTAGGCTGCGGTCTTGTATATTTTTTATACAACTAGGGTGTTCGACCCGTCTGATGTTAAGCAGTCAGTTGTGTCATATGAAGGTACTTAGGTTTAGTCGGCTAGATATTATTGCGCTATGCTCTACCACAAAATACTGACAGTAGCCCGAGATAGGGCTACTGTCAGTATTTTGTGTCAGTCATTTACCTCTATTGGTTGGTCAGCAAAGTACAGCACCTATAATGAGAATAGACTAGCCCCATCTCTCTTTTATCTCCTTGGTAGGTCAGAAAGTACACCAAGTATACGTGAGCTATGCTTTGGCAAAAATATGATCATCCCATACACTCGCTGGCTACACAAATGTAACACAAAGTAACTAAGAAAATATTTTGATATTTAATTTTAATGAAAAAATAAAACAAATACTAATCACCTGAGAGGGTTTAACAATAAGGCTTTGATGTCAAACACAATAATGGCCGCGCCACAAAGAGTCGTAGAATCGTAGAAACTCACTGCTGACACTTTCCGGGCACACGTATATAAAACTTATCTTTTATACTTACTTAACTTATTTTTGATGTCCAATTGCAGTTTATTTCTTAACTTAGTTTCTTACGACAAGCTTCTAAATAAAAGCTTTTCGTAGAACCACTTTCCCTATGGTGTCTGTAATCAAATCTTGCTAGTTAAATTTGACCTGTTCCCAGTGTGCGATTGAACTAAAATTTAAAAAATTGTAACCTATCTACGATAATAATAAAACTGAAGAAGGTAAAAACCGACTCTTTTTACCCGACTGCCTAAGGAGGGTTATGTTTTTCAAGCGTATGTATGTCTTAATAATTGGCACGCTCTACAGCCTAAACCGTTTGACAGATTTCAACATCAGATATGTCGTTAGATTCGTCTTAATCACGCGAGTGACATAGGCATAGATCTTATATAAAAAAAAATCTATATGGCGGCTGTCGTAATTTTTTTTTCTTCTAAATATATCGATACGGGTGTCAAAATAAAGGTCTCGATGACCTGATTTCAAATATATATTTGATATATTAGTTTTTGTCTGCGGCTTTGCTTGTGTGGGATTATATTATTGTTGCGCTTGATTAATAAATCTGTTGTAAGTGCAATCGGGTTTTTTGATTTTTTTAATTAACTTAACTTGTTATTAATGAAGTTTTTTAAAATGTAGCCTATGTTACCCGGGCTATAATAATGAATCGATTTACACTTTCTGTATGAAAATGCAAACATACATACAAAGAGTGTTAAAATCATTGCCCTTCCTACTCTCCACGGAGTACCCGACTGTGGAGAGTTCGCAGGGGGAACTACGGGTCCCCCTGTTTGGATCAGGGTACCTCGGGGACTGGCGGCAGCCCAATTTGCCAGTCATGGGTTCGGATTCGAGGTGGCTTTATGTGCGTGTAATCACTCACGTGCATGTGGTGTAGCTACAGAGGTCGGGCATGTTCGTCTGCCTGGCCATATTGTCGGCCGGGCGCTCGGCCTCGCGCGTAGCGAGTTGGTTATCACTGGCCTAAGGCGAAGGGCCGCCACAGTGGTTCTCAACGGGGCTTGGAGCGGCCCTTATAGCGGCCGTCGGCTTCCCAGCTGACGTCGCGGCTCGGGTACTTGCCTGCTGAGCAAGGAGGTTGACGGGCGATCGCTTCCGTCACCCCGGCCACCCTACCGTAGGCTCGGGATAGGCGTTTCTTCTTTGAAGGACGTCGGGAAGTGAGCGCGCCTTATACAGCTCCGGTACCTGTCAAGGAAATCAGGGAGCCGGCTATCCGGCGCCCCAGTGTGGGTGCAGAAACACTAGGCGCGCTTGTACTTGTACTTGTGCGCCGGGATGTGAGCGTGCCATACAGCTCCGGCTACCCATCATGGAGAATGGGGAGTGGTAGTAGGGCCCCGGTGCTTGGGTTCTCTGAGCGTCGGTCGCCACGAGCTACTCGACTTAAGAGTACGTAAGTAGTCTGCATGCAGGTGAAAGCGGAGTAAGACCTGCTACTGCTACGCTTGCGTGCTCGGTTGGTTTACTGAGCGCAAAAGCGGTGCAGGTAAAGGTCCTCTCGTCTGGTTGATTTACTGGACGAGAGACTCGCATCCCCCGTGATATAACCGAAAGGTTGGCACACGGGGCGCATTAGCTGTTAGGTATAGGGTGCGTGCCCTTCCTTTTGGCTTCTCCGTAGTTGGGTAAAAAGAAATAGTAATGAGTTGGAGTGACTGCTTATTACTTTGTTTGCAGTTTTAGAGGTTTAGAACACTTTAATCGATTAAGATATAAAGACGATGAATTTAATTTTATCACTGCTGCTTTTGGTATCGGGATTTCAATAAAATCAGCGTGAATTTTATTGTATGTACTCGTAGTGCGTCGACCTTCAAAGTTAGGTACTCTAAAAATGAGCAGAATGATTTTGGTTGGATTTTGGCTTCGCCGTTGTTCATAAATCAAATTATTTTTTTTTTGTTGAGAGGTTGATAAGTTAGCACTCAAATGGTCGGAAAGTAATTTGTATTAAATGAAATGTCGTGTGATCTTGGGTCAATGATGAGGGCTAAGTTTGTGTGCAAGTAAATTTTTTTAAGTTTTTATTTAGTTTCACCTCGGTGTCTGCAATCCAATCTTTTTAAATTTAACCCACTTCGCAGTGTTTAACTGAGTTGAAATGCACTTCCTCGTTTGGCTCTCGTGATAATGCACGATTAGAATTATATTATTGATTTAAAAATAGCGGCATTTACCGCCATTTTTAATCCAATATAACAGTGGCGGCTGTCAATCCAAATGGCAATCAATCGATCAATCAATCAAAAGTTTATTTGCAAAGAATATCTCTAATATACAGGTGGAATCAAAGTTATATAGTCTATCATATTCTGCTGTATAAAAAAAATAAAAAAATAAAATGCAAAAAAGAAATACATATTATACAATTATGTGGTGTGACTAATAGATACTGCTATTTATATAATGTCAACGCTAGAATAGGTCAAGTTAATTTAGTACAATGGCGATTTAATAATTTCCACTTTAACCCTTATGATATCAAATGTATGCGAAACACAGTAAACTTTTTATTCTTTTTTTTTATTAACACCTGATAAAAGTTTGTTTCAGTTTTTATTGTTTATTTAAAATCAGCACGGTGTCTGTAATCAAATCTTGCAAGTTACAAAAAAAATGTTTACTTTATTCTTGCTTTCAATTCCAATTTCTTAGCGCATTACGTGTACTCGTATTGCAAATGCAGATATTTATAATGTCACGTAATATGGAAAATTATAAATGTATCACATAATATGTAGGTTTGCCCGCAAAATAATAGATTTGTCACCAAAATGTAGTCACCAAACAATATAAAATCGATTCCACAATAAATCACCTAAAATCATGGACATATAGGGTCTAGTACTAAATAAATGTTTTTGTATGTATTATATTGTCAATTATAAATAATTAAGCTTACTTGGCACCACATCATTCATCATCTAGGTTGACGCGGAGCGGAGCTCCTATTTCCGGTGACAGGACACAAGAAAACCCTAAGCTAACCAAAAATCAACTCAAATCTAACCAAAACATGATTTATTACATTGACCAAGTATTGGTAAGACTCGTCAGTGAATATGACGCCAATTTGACTTCGCCCTTATTAGCCATTTTTAGGGTTCCGTACCCAAAGGGTAAGGAACCCTATTACTAAGGCTCCGCTGTCCGTCCGTCCGTCCGTCTGTCACCAGCCTGTATCTCATGAACCGCGACAGTTAGATAGTTGAAATTTTCACAGATGATGTATTTCTTTTGCCGCTATAACAACAAATACTAAAAAATAGAATAAAATAAATATTTAAGGAGGCTCCCATACAACAAACGTAATTTTTTTTGCTCGCAATTGATAAGGGCAACAGGTAGACGCTTGAAATACTCACATAATATTGAGTTATATATTCACTTTAAAAATAAATAATTAAATAAAAATAAAACAAATATTTAATGCCCTTAAATATTTCCCATACAACAAACGTGATTTTTTTTGCCGTTCAATTCCATCATTTAAATGAAGGGTTTCATATAAATGATGGAATTTCTGGTCTATGGGGAGTTTTGCATCCCCATATTTATGCGCGTCATTTTTGTTATAATCAGATTTCAGTGAATGTAGTACCGCACATGTCTTTGTTATATGTGCCCACGCAATACCTCAAGGTTTTAATATTTTCCGGAAAATCTTATATTGAGATTGCTCCTTCGAGAACATTTTTGTTAATAATCCAAATAAGGAAAAGATTATTTTTTATTTGTTGAGCCCGGTGGTCGAATGGCTAGCAATGGCTACTTTGACTTCGAGGTCGCGGGTGCGATCCTCGCACAAGACAAATATTTGTGTTCATGAACATGTCTGTTTATCTTGGTCTGGGTATTAACTACAGATATAATAATACATAAAATACAACTATAAGAATAAACCGCCTATGCTATGGAGAGTATGAAGAACTGACCCCCCCCCCCCCCCCCCCTTCATCACAGAACGTCACGTGGTTCACCGTTGGGATCATTCCTTCGCGTACTAAAAAGTTTGGCAACTCCTATCTATGTCGCACCATTAAAAAGTGGAACGCGTTACCGGCATATGTTTTTCCTCATTCATACAATATGGGATCCTTCAACCGAAGCGTCAAGAAGCATCTTTTAGGCCAGCATGGCAGCGTCAACTGACAAGACATCAAGGTCTCTTGTCCGTTGCTATGCGATTGGGGCTCCTCTTGTCGCCTACCATCAGGCAAAGCGGAGCCAATACGCTGAGCTAATATACAAAAAATACGCTGAGCTAATATACAAAAAAAAAAATCAAAAACTAAATAAAAATATATAATAAAATAAAATTATAACTAAAATAAATGTAAAAAGTTTGGCCAACTACCTTTGTTACGGATCAATAATCAAACTCTTGGCCGTGTGGTCTCCGGCAGACTAGAATAGAATCACTCCGTCTCTTCCCGTGGATGTCGTACAAGGCGACTAAGGGAAACACATTATAAAACATCGATCAGACCTCCCCAACCCGTCTGGCCAGCGTGGGGAGTGTAGGCCAAATCCTCCTGTCTGTGACGGACGAGAGAGGGTCGTGCTCCTGTAGTGGAGACTAAAATAACCTGATGATGATGATGATGATGTTAAAATGTATTTAAGTTAGTTTGGGACTACATGGCACTGTGTAATTTATTCAGGAATATTTATTTATTTGTTATCATAAAAATATCAAAGCGTTCATAGGTGTATACTCGTATATAGGTAGGTTCCTCCAGTCAGGATGCCAGTGAATATAAACGGCGTCTCAAATTCATTCTATTTTAGGAGCTAAAGACTCACACGATTTACGACCAAATACCTAACTCAATTAATTTCATTGTATGGAATAGGCATGGTACACCTACGCACGTCGCGCGTGTTTACTTTGCAACTACGCAAGCCCTACTCAAGAGGGTTTCTGTCATCCATACTCTAAATACTTAGATTATACTCTAATTACTTATATAATGACCGAATCACACACAAGCTGGGATGAAGATTTCATACATTTCACAGTACATGCAATACAGCTAGTTTTGAACATTCCGAGAGAGTTTATGTAGGGAAAAAATCTGAAAAATATTCATATCACAGTTAGTTTTACATCATCTGTTAGTTTTACCACAGTATAAGTAATAGTACTACGTAGTTTTACGTAAGTGGTTGGACCAGCCTATTAAGTATGCAAGATACTTGAGTCAGGAGGTCTCGCTCTTCCATAACTCAATAACATTTAGGTTACCGGACGAACATTACGGTGAGCAATGGCCACTTTGACGCCGAGGTCGCGGGTTCGCATCCCGCACAAGACAAACATTTGTGTGCATGGACATGTCTGTTTGTCTTGGTCTGGTTGTTTTCTATGTATTATGAGTATGTATTTACAAAAAAAAATGTATTTAAGTACATTTATCAGTTGTCTATTACCCATTTAACACAAGCTTTGCGCTTAATTTGGGACTAGATTGCGCTGTGTAAATTGTCCTTTTTTTTAAAAAAAAAAAACATATGATCTTAAACTGAGTCTCAGATTATTATGTAAAATGGACAGGGAAAGAATCAAAAAAGGAAAAAAGGACTTATTTCGTTACTGCTGTGGCAAAACCATTCAAACTGGATATTTGCTTCCGGTACAAGATGTCGCCAAGTCTTTTACCAGGGGCCCTTCCGCCGAAGCTGAAGCCGATTACCATCGAATAATTTAATTCGAAAAATAGGTCTTACGTTTCTGTTATTGACAAACATCTTCAGCTTAGTCGGCAGACCTCCCAAATTTCTACCAGCTAGGCTAAACACAAATACCATACATCTAAACTGAAGTTTGATTTTCACAATAAAAAAATTCGATGGGAATCGGCTTCAGCTTAGACGGTAGGGTCCCAGCTCATAACTCTAGTGGTACTTCGGATGCCTAATCGGTCGACTCGGCTATCACTTGGTCATTCTAGTCAAGGTCAAGTTTTGCTCTTTTCACATCACGATCCACATCTATCCTTTCAAACAAGCATACGACCTGCTAGCTGTTAAGCAGTCATCGTAGCCTATGGATGGTTCTGTGTTCTGTAAAAACCTTTTCACGCCCTTATTGAAGTACCCCATACTGTAGTATCTTCTTTCAAGGTTAGTTTCCAAATGAATGAATGAATGAAAAGTTTATTCCAATAAACACAAATACACTCACTGAAAGATTAACACAATAAATCTTTGTTGTGTTTGTCGGCACCGCACATCCCTATCATTGTGTCTCCTGTGTAGCCAGCATTAACAGCGACCACCACCAAAAAAGGCAATGAACAGTGAAGTCCATTGCAGTCTCGGGGGTAAAACTACGGCTGTCTTGGAACCCACAACGAAGTTAATAAAAAAAGAAAATAGTAGGAGAAAGAAGCTTTTGGAATTTGACTTCCTCGCTTAGCAATGTGAGAGATAACAGTTTGGCAAATAAGGTATTAAAAGCCTAAAGAGCTGGCTAGTCAAGTGAAGCTCAACTGCCGTGCATCACAGATTTTAAGTATCTAACACTATTGGGCACCTAAAACATTGAGTTGTTACCTAAAATTAAATGAAGATGTCAAAAAATATAATATCGACTGGGGGTTTATCTGGCGTTCGCCATGGAAACCAATAACGACACATTACGCGAGCAAAGCCGGGACGGGTCGCTAGTTATTTGATAAAAACACAACACTATTCCATAAACATTAATTGTGTTACTAATACCCATTATATGGACGTCTGAATTCTGAAAGACATTCCTTTATGTTATGAGTGCACCATTGTTTATAACTCTATTTTATTTCATGTCATTTTACTCATATTCACATTAGTTCAATAAAGATTCAATAACAACACCAACCATTAATGTGCTTTAGATTGACAGACACAATAGTTCAATGGACAGACATTACATGTTGCAAATGCGAATGGGTGTTTGCGACCAAGAAATGGCCAGGATGAGGTTGGCTCAAGTGATAAAAATAATAAATAACAAGCTAGATAGATAATCATTGGAGGAAACGAATAAACTATTATAGATGTGTCATACCCATACTAAATTGCGCCAGAAAAAGTTTTCATGGCCTAGGAGATTCTTTATTTAGTGATGCATCGCTAGGGCAACACGATTTATTTCAAAATTATTTATTTCTTAAATAACTTATTCTTAGAAAAATAAATCTGAATTGAAAATAATTACGAAATACCTTGAAACAATAAGAAAAGATGAAATAACATGTTGTCTGCTGTATGAATTTACGTCGCTAGGAAACATTTTATTTATATTATCGAGGAAAAGCCGTCTAGACTTAGACATATAACTTGGGCAAAAAATCTGTAATTGTCTGAAAATCTGAATTTATGTAACTTAATAAAATTCTAAGAATCACAGAAGTCTACGTTATTTGTTTATTGCTTGTCTACTTTTAATACTACGACCTCATCATTTATCATCAGCCTGTACTCACTGTTGGATATAGGTCTTCCGCAATTCTTTCCACCAAATGCGATCCTTCACTATCCTCAACCAGTCACTTGCAGCTGCTTTTTTCAGGCCAGCCTCGGCCCATCTAGAGGGTGTCCAACGCTTCCTTGTCGCGCGTAAGGCCTCCATTCTAGAGTGGAGAGTTATTCTGTGGTGGAGCGATGATAGATGCAGCCAGTCCACTTGAAAGACTTTAGTATTCAGGAACATTCTCACTCTAATGCTTGAAGACTAAAGTGAGGACGAGCTGAATTTAATGATGAAATGATGATTATTATAAATGAGCATGTAACAAATTTAAAATGATAATCATTTTCAATTTGTTAGACACTCTAATGCTTGAAGATTAAAGTCATTAATGTGGATTGGCTACATCTATCGTCGCTCCACCACAGAATAAGTTTTCACTCTAGAGTGGAGGCCGCATGTGAGACCACGAAGCGTTAGATGCCTCCCTCTAGATAGACTGATGTTGGCCTAAAAAAGGAGCTGGAAGTAGTTGGACGAGGATAACGAAGGATCGTATTTGTAGGAAAGCAAACTTATGAGGTAACGATATTTTTTTTGTGGTTAGCATAAAATGGCGGACGGACAGAGTGATCATTGGGGGTTTCAAAACGAAAACCTTAAAAATCATTGATAAAGAAAATACTTTGTTACAAGTAACAGCGAACTATCGCAGACCGAGAATCTCTTTTTGACATACTAAATAAAGGTGTGGTAAATAATGTTTCCTTTTGTAATACGATTTCTCTGACATTTGAACCTTCGATAGGTTATTTTATCAATCCCACTCTAATGGATAAAATGCCACAAGGCGACTCAAAGCTTACGTGGTTAACACGTTCCCGAAGGATAAGCTTTTAGAAAATAAAGGTTGTTTGACTTTATATTGTGTAATTACAGTTAACAAAGTTTATAAAGTTCTTCTTACAAAACACTTGGATCCATGTTGACTTCAACGACTACCCACATCACAATAATATTATTATTCACGTAATTTGATCACATTATTTATAAACTGCTAACTACAATAAGCGTTTTATGCTTTAACGTCATAATAATATATAAATATTGATTAATAATATAATAGGAAAACCTATCATTACCATTATGTTCTAATAATACATGTATATACTTAACCATAATTATGTAAGCTGTTGGTTTTCTAAATAAATATATAAATCCTTCTTCTGGGAGAGAAGCTTTATGAAAACCAACTATCATGACATGTCAAACAGTGCTTCTTGTATGTACAGTCACGCAAATGTCCACACATAGCTTTCTTTAAGACTAAAATCGCCTGCTCGCAACGAGCCTCGTTAAATTAACCTTAGCATCAGAAACAATCGGTTCGATATCATATACGCGTTAGTTTTGTGCAACAAAGCTTTTTAACTCAATTATTCAGTTTCTATTCTCTCTCTCTTTCTGAGCCATGTTTAGCAACTGGGTGCATCACGTGTAGATGAGGTTCGTTTTTACTCATGGTCTAGTGTTTTTCATCTAGACAGAGTTTACGTTATTAATAGGAAAGCTTGATTGGCCTAGAAAATAACCGTTGCGTAAAATAAACGAAGCGTGCTTAAACGCGTGCCATAGCAGTTAAGCTGTTCAGTGTAATTTATAATTTAGATTGAGTTGAATAGGTAGCAATAATACTAACGACTGTTAGTTATGAAGTTATGTTACTAGCCAACTCCACCCCATAGGTGGAGTTGGCTAGTAACTTTTTTTTTTGTTCTTAGCTTAGTTAGTTAGTTAGCTTTCTGCCAGTCGAGGTTTTCCCGGACTCTACAGTCATAAGACTACTGCATAGGGTTATTCAAAAAGGGCGTGAAGAGGTTTTTACACCGTCTGCAACGCGCGTGTGATGCCCTTTTATTACAGGGTTTCATAGGCTGCGATAACTGTATGCTTGTTAGTCACCTTATTAGAACAAAAAAAAAAGTTGCTACTCAACCCTAGAAAAACAGTTGAACGGATTTGGATTTGGAATTTAGATTCTTTATACCGGTATTAACATGTAAGCTATTCCGGTAGGGCACGAGAAAGAAACCGCGAACGAAAACTAGAAAATATTAATAATCATTTAACAATACTTGGCCGTGTGTTTTCCGGCAGACCAGAATAGAATCACTCCGTCTCTTCCCGTGGATGTCGTACAAGGCGACTAAGGGAAATACATTATAAAACATCGATCAGGCCTCCCCAACCCGTTTGGCCTGCGTGGGGAGTGTAGGCCAAATCCTCCTTCTGTCTGGGACGGACGAGAGAGGGTCGTGCTCCTGTAGTGGAGACTAAAATGACCTGATGATGATGATGACGATGATGATGATTTAACATCTTTGTAACCTTTTTCAGATTCTAAAATATCTTTTACAAGATATCTTTTTCAGAAACCATCCGTCAAAAACAAAAACACAATGATTATAATAATTTCTGAATCTTCTGGAAGAAACTTTTCACATTCCACAGCGCAGTTTAACCGAATGGCATAGCAGGTGACAAGAGCAGGACGCTGTGTACCCTTTTAATAGCTCTTCCAATAACAATCCGACAGCAATTAGCAATTAATAAACACGTGTTAACGTTTTACACTCAAAATAGTTTTTAATATCATTACCTCTGGCTTCTTCTGGTAATTGATAATAATTAAATATCCAATAAAATTACTAAATGGTCGACTAAAATTAGTATTTCAGTACTTAAACTAACTTAGTGGTTAGATTTGCTCTCACATATTTTTATATGATCTATGATTTAGGCCACTATTAATAAGACATCTTATTTAATTTAGCTATAAATTAAATAAGATGATTTTTAATTTTACAATAGCACTCATAACATTGCAAGCGTCTATAGACTACAACGACAACATTATCAGACAGATATGTTTTTTTGGAACACTAAATGCTACAAAAGAAAGTAGTGTAAATAATATTTTATATTATATTTTTATATACTTAATTAATAATATCTTATAAAACTTTCTCAGAAAACTTTTTTGGAGTCGGTTAAATTAAAAATACTTTAATATTGAAAAAAACAAAGGAATATAACAATATAGCAAATTAAACTTCACTTAACTCAATGCTTTTATTCAAAATCTATCTACATATTTTTATTATCTTTATTAAAATTTACAATAATAATATTTAGAGCAAAAATTAACTGAAAATAAAATTATACTTCAAAAATGAAATATTTAGAAAGCTGCCTAAATTACTTGTTGAGAATTTCCCTTATTATAAATGAATCGTATAGTAAAGCGGAGAAAAGCCTCAGAATATGTTATAGCGGAGCGGATTTGTTTGAACAATTCTTTGACCTTGTTTGAGTTTGTTCATAGAATTAGAACTTCTTTCCACGACATCGGAGATAGATCCGGCTTGACGCCGGTTTAGCGCTAACCAGCATAAAAAACGCCGCCATAGCTGTACCAGTAGACTTGTAGCCCAGATTTGCAAGGACGTATCTGCTTCTTTAGACTTAGCTATGAGGAGTTACTCGGTACAGGCAAAAGGTGCATAACATAAACATTTTTAACATTATGCACCTTTTGGTTAAGTATCGTTGCCGATGGTTTTTTTTATACTACGTTCGATGGAAGACAAGTATAGGGCCCGCCTGATGTGAAGCGGTTACCGTAGCCATATTTACGCTCGAAAACATGAAATATCGTTCGCACGTCGCCACCCCCGCTGCCAACGCAGCATCTCCTTCCTATCTTGTGACCTCATTCACTCGCAGAAACACAACAACCCTCAAGGGAATTGTTATTTGGCTGCGGTATTCTGTGAGGTGGAGGTACATTCCCCAGCCTTACAATTACGCTCCCTACCTCTCTTAACGATGTGGATTTTTGGATGGGATCTAAATCCCATCCCATATTTAACCTTTCAAAATATCTCCTTTGTCTGATAGCATTTGTGGCGAGCGCTGCGTTAATAGACTAACACCCCCAATCTTTTTTTACAGTGCGATTTTATAGTGCGAACTTCATATAGCTAGATGGTGTAGTACTTCCGGTCATCAAACTCTTCGCTTTACACGTGTTTCGAGCGATTTATTGCATTATCAGCAGTTAACACGCCGGTTTTATTAGTCTGAGCTTTTAAGCATTTAGCAGAAACTTTAAAGTATTGGTCTGAACTCTTAAATTTTATTGTCAGTATCGAAGAAACGTTAAAATACGTAGTGATAATGTCATTGTTCGTATAAAAATAATTTAGAACGACGAACTACTTCAAATAACCTTATCCAACTGCAGTAAAGCGGAAAAGAATGATAATGTTTTTGGCTGGAGGGAATCTTATATTATGCGTTATGAACATACTTAAATATACGTACGCATTACATTTATTAGTTTTTTTTAAACATATAATATTTATAATACACTCGACTTTTGACCCTTGGGCACAGAATAAGTAATAGTACTCGTAAAGTAGGCATTGTTAACCATTCGATCACCGGACTCGTCGCATGTACATGCAGTAATATAATTTTCTCAAAACTTTTAAAGCTTTTCGTAGAATGCTACATTACAATACTCAATCTATACTTGTATAATAATATTATAAAGATATGTGTATTTTTGGTTTATCACTACATCTTTGAAACTACGCAACGGATTATGATGCGGTTTTTTTTAATAGATAGAGTGATTCAACTGGAAAGTTTATATGTATAATATATGCATAACATAGTAGAAAAACACTGATAATTTAGAGGTTTCTAATGTGATGTCGTAAATAAACACATTTTTTTGCTCTTTCATTGCAAACGCTGGCTGAACCCAACGAGATAGATCAAAATAATGTAGTACAGTATTGTTCACCTTAAAATGGTCTACAAAAAAGTTCGCGATGGTATATGTCTATCTCTTAGTGGTAACACACAATAACCGTTATTTTATACTTTGCTTTTTACAAGAAATAATGCCTTATTTACGAAGCGATTTTAAGCAATACAGAATTAATCCTTATCCAATTAAGTACCTTAAATACATTGCGCATTTAATATAGATCAATATGGCCCTTCACAGCATGTAATTTAAATGAATAGTTTAGAAGATATTACACATTTAAAATGCAGGGACATAACGGCTGTGGCGGTACCGGCCGTGGAGCCGGCGGCGTGTGCCTATAACTGGGGAAGGACTGGATAGGACAAAGCGCAAAGACCTTCTGTAGTACATTTAGTATCAGCATTGCACCCGTGCGAAGCCGGGGCGGGTCGCTAGTAAAGGATAAATTCAAGAACTACTAAAATGATTTCAACAATGCTTTGGGTCATAGAAAGCTGCAAGTTCAACGAGTTACATTGACTATATTCTATTGCACTCACTCGTGCGATGCTGGTGTAGGCCGCTAGTATATATTGTAGTTGTTGTATTCTCTTTATTGTACACCAATAAAAACATAATGACAATATATATTATAAGAAAATTTTATAAATATTTTTGTAAATGCAAAATTCAAAAACCCACGACCTCTCGATGACCGGTCGAGTGCTCTTCCAACTGAGCTACCAGGAAGGTTTATGTTGCTTGGTATAAGTAAATGTTATACACAAAGACGGGCTTATCTCTTTTAGAGATATTGTGTTGTATTTTGGGACTAAACGTGCAAATAAAACTATAATCTTCAACCAAATACTCTCTCCTCTAAATCTCTAATAATATGGACCATCTCAGTGTCTTCAAGAACTGTAAAATTTTCTAGTCTTCAAGAACAGTAAAGTTTGTGAGAACGGATGCACGGATGTTTGTAATCGTTCACGCGCGGTGAGCCACTCACACCCAAATCTTATTACAATCTTGAACAAAGTCCTACCCAGGCGGGGAGGTGATTTTTCCCATTATAGAAATATTTATAAATCTTATGAATGAGAATTCTTTGGGTCTTATATTGTATAATATCAATAACGTTTAATTTTATTTAAAAACTTGTGTCAATGTCATTTATCATTTTTTATTTAATATTATCTATATATACTCGTATAAAAGAGAAAATCACTCACTCACTCATCACGAAATCTCAGAAACTATAACACCTACAAACTTGAAATTTGGCAGGTAGGTTCCATAAAGGGTGTAGACATCCGCTAAGAACGGATTTTACGATACTCCACCCCTAAGGGGGTAGAATGGGGGTTGGAAGTTTTTATGAAAGTCCTATGTTTTTGAAGCAAGAGACTTGAAATTTAAAATGTATGCTCTATAGATGGTGTGGAGGTATACTAATAATGTATCTTTGGAAATCAACCCCTTTTTGGGGTTAAAACGGGGGTTGGAAGTTTGTATGAAAGTTCTATGTTTTTGAAGTAAATGACTTGAAATTTAAAATGCATGCTTTATAGATGGTGTGGAGGTGTACTAATAATGTATCTTTGGAAATCAACCCCTTTTTGGGGTTAAAACGGGGGTTGGAAGTTTGTATGAAAGTTCTACGTTTTTGAAGTAAGAGACTTGAAATTTAAAATGTATGCTATATAGATGGTGTGGAGGTGTACTAATAATGTATCTTTGAAAATCAACCCCTTTTTGGGGTTAAAACGGGGGTTGGAAGTTTGTATGAAAGTTCTATGTTTTTGAAGTAAGAGACTTGAAATTTAAAATGCATCCTCTATAGATGGTGTGGAGGTGTACTAATAATGTATCTTTAGATATCAACCCCTTTTTGGGGTTAAAATGGGGGTTGGAAGTTTGTATGAAAGCTGTATGTTTTTAAAGTAAGAAACTTGAAATTTAAAATATATAATAATGTATCTTTAGTAATCAACACCTTTTTGGGGTTAAAACGAGGGTTGGAAGTTTGTATGAAAGTTCTATATTGTTGAAGTAAGAAACTTGAAATTAAAAATGCATAGATAGTGTGGAGGTGTACTAATATTGTATCTTTAGAAATCAACCCATTTTTGGTGTTAAAACGGGGGTTGGAAGTTTGTATGAAAGTCCTATGTTTTTGAAGTAAGAGACTTGAAATTTAAAATGTATGCCCTATAGATGGTATGGAGTTGTACTAATAATGTATCTTTAGAAATCAACCCCTTTTTGGAGTTTTAAAACGGGGGTTTGAAATTTGTATGAAAATCCAATGTTATTGAAGTTAAACTAATTATGGCAGAAGGATTTTAAATGATATTTAAGTATAAAAAATATTGAAAACAACTACATACTTACTATTATAAGGAGGGATGTTTTGTTATAACAATAAAAAGTACTTTAGGTTTTACAAAGAGGTTTTAAAAAATAATATCCGTCGACATCATTGATTCTAAAAATTCGTCTAGATATTGATTGTTTTTAATTTTTTTCCTTTCTACGTATTTAGCTTTTTCGAATGTAATTAAAAATTATTTGCAAATAACTCTTCACGCGTACGAAGTCGCGGGCGTCCGCTAGTACAATATAAGGCACAAATTTCTTTTGAAATCTCAAAAAAAAAAACACATTTCTTTTGAAATCTCAAAAGATTCGTTAGCTTTTCAATGAATTTTAGTGAATAAAGAGGAAGTTATGTAATAACTTAATTGAAAACATTGTTTTCGTCTATGGAAAATTAAGAAAATAAAACTTTTACTTGTTAATTCTCCACTAAATAATATAAAAGATTTTAAATTTACCTTATTCAAGAGAGAAACGTAGTTCGAAAGAATACTGCAATTATAACTTGTATATAAATATTTGTCTTGTACTGGAATCCAACCCGTGAACTCGTAGTCAAATTGGCCATTACTGGACATTCGAGCCCGGTGGGCTCGTCAATAATATGAATAAAGCCTTTCCAATCTAGAAAGAGTAAAGATTTTTTAAAACTAGTTGTTACCCGCGGCTTCGCTCGCGTGGTTGTTATTTTAATAAAACTTATTTTTCTATGCATAATGTGTTTTTTCCGGAATAACTCTCTGGACCTTAAACTATTCCAGTAAAAAAAACACATCTATCCATTCCTTTAGACACCAAAGAAGGACAAACAAACACACTTTCCCATTTATAATATTAGTATACATTATCAAACTTCTACATATAATAATTCCAATTAAGATACCTAAAAGTTTTTCAATTATCCTCATTTAAGCGAGCAACATACCTACTCCGAAGTTTCGTAGTTATTACTTATATTAGTTTAATTTGCTGTTAAAAAAATCCAGTTTTGACAATGAAAAGTTTAATAATCTCCAGAAAAGTTAAATTATCACGCGTGAAAAGAATTCCCATTCCATTCATGACTTTTTGGAGTTTCGTAGTAAATAAAAAGCCTTTATATAGGGTTACTGGAAACTCGACAACTTCCTTACAGGAGGTAATAGGGCAACTAAAATGTGACAAATAGAACCCCCTATATGTATGGCCGAAAACGAATACTTTTCGAGATATTTGAAATTGTCGTTTTTTTAATGACTCTAAATTATCTATAATATACGTATACTTACTAAAATTCTTACTTTAAACTCTTAAGATGATCCCCAGTAGCTTGATCATACATTATTTTTGGAAGATATATTTTAATTTTTTTCATGAACAAACATTTATGGCTTAAATGCAAATGAAATTATTTCTTACGTAGATGGAATGTTGTCGCAAAATAAGAATTAAATAAGTATTAACCCGATTGTACTACTACTGATCTTTATTTATTATCATTTATTCAATTGTTATTTCGCGACAAAAAATCATCTGCGGGGTGTAAGTGGTTCATCAACATCTTTGAACCAAAGCCAACTTCACCTGCACGCGGTGCACCCTGCTGACTGACAAACGAAGCTCTGGCGAAAAGAGAGGTAGGGAGCGTAATTGTAAGCTACCCGACTGGTGAATGTACCTCCACCTCACAGAATACCGCAGCCAAATAACGGTTCCCTTGAGGGCTGTTGTGTTCCTGCGAGTGAGTGAGGTCACCAGAAAGGAAGGAGATGCTGCGGTGGCAGCGGGGTGGCGGCGCGCGAGCTATATTTTATGTTGCGAGCGTTAATATGGCTACAGTAACCGCTTCACATCAGGCGGGCCGTATGCTTGTCTGCCACCCGACGTAGTATAAAAAAAAATCTGCATAAGAAATAGGTTAATTTGCACATAAGCCAATAATGTTTATTTAATGAAAGATCCTTCCAAACAAAATGTATGAACGAGCTACTGGGATCAATCACGTTATGGGTTCCACCAGTAAAAGTAAGATTTCACTAAAGACATTTTAAAATTTCAAATTTACAATTACAGAACTTATTAGCCTACGATAACTTGGAGTATTTTTTTAATTCAAATTAATTAAAATGAGTTTTGTTTCAAACTTACTTTAAAATAAAAATGACACTAGCATTAATGATTACCCATGCCCGTGTAACTTCAGGTGTTTTTCAAATTTAAAAAACAATATCATCATATCGGCAGCTAATTATTTTCCTTATATGCCCATGAACATCAAAGAGCAAACTAGCGACACTGATTGCCAAACTACACATTTTTAACTTTGAGCCCCATTCGATGTATGTGATGTATAATAATCTTCTCGAAAACATAAAATCCGAACAAAGCCCTAATAAATTACAAAAAAAAAAAATATTAAGAGCAAAATGTTATTTTTTTATTGACGAATTCATTGAGAATACAATTTACAATTCTGTGTACAGTTACAATTTTGTGTAAACGTAATTGTGTACGACTGTGCATACTATATTAATTATTATTATTAATTTGTTTGTTATTCTCTATTATTATAACGTATAAAGTTACCTATATATACAGTAAACATACATGTTTTAAACTATTTATAATTTAAAATCGTTTTTACAACATGTAAATGCAATAAATATGAATATGATTACATTTTACAAAACAGACTTCCTGTACTCGCTTTATGAGTTTGTTATATGTAGTTTCAAAACACAATAAAAATATATTTACTTATAATACTTTATTCATTCCCTCGTGAGTAAAAATATAATCTATTATTGAATGGAAAATATCAAAATACGTGGAGCGCTAAAAACCATTTAAAGCGTCTCCCGGATGCATTCTAAACGACCTTCCAATTTTCCTATAAAGCTTTTAAAATAGTTATAGATACAAGGAAATTATATCCTAAGTACATAACAATAAGGATAGATATGACTGCATAACATTAAATGTACGACGCCAGTAGCAAAATGCACATGCGTCAAACTCGCGAAGCTACGCTCGTAGGCTCGTAGAAGCGCTACGGCTAGACGGCGTAACATCGCCGACCATTCTGCACGTAGACCCGCTACGGCTCGCCGCGAAAAATCTTCGAAACTTTTCATACTTTTCTAACTAGTTTTTATTCTGAATGTGCTGTGACAATTTTTAATTGCTGACGTTTGGTGTGTGTCGGATTGTAAACCTTTATAGTTATGACTTAAAGTATAAAATGGCTCCATTGAGGATCCCGACAGGTGATTTTTTCACTGATGATTTAACGGAGTTTTTGAACTATTCAACGCAAACGCCGTATCATGAAACTCGTCATCACGGGAGACACCGTAACCACTCACATTTTCATCATGCGAAGGGTCATGTGGCCGATATTCTTTCGAATTCTATAATGGAAGTGATGAACACTAAGTTTGTGCCGGAAAATGCTGTGCTGCCAGATATGGAGCCTTTATCTACTCACATTGACGGTGATAGACATTTTCCGTTGAAGATGAACATTACTATGAACCGTTCTGATCTCGGTAGTCTTGGTGAGGAGTTTCTCTACCGTCACAACGGGGCAATGACTGCTGTGTATTGCGCCGCGTACCTTCTAGTGTTCGTAGTGGGTCTCATAGGGAACTGCTTCGTTATCGCGGTGGTGTACCGGTCGCCGAGGATGAGGACTGTCACCAACTTCTTCATAGTGAACCTGGCGGTTGCTGATATCCTGGTCATTGTCTTCTGTTTGCCTGCCACGCTGATGTCCAACATTTTTGTTCGTGAGTACTTTAGTCATTAATTTTATTGGCTTTTTGAATGATTTAATTATAAAATGTACGTACAGTGTTTTGACAAGGTTACAAAAATAATATTATAACTTTATTATAGTTAATGAAAATAAGATTGTCTGTTTGAATCATCTAATACAAATTTAGTTGTTTTATAAATGGTAAAAACATAAGATGATGCAAAAATTCTGCAATTAATTACGTTACATTCTATTATTTTTGAAGAAGAAGAAGAACAATACATTTTACATATCTTCTTTTTTTATCATAGAATGCAAAATTTGTTTTCTTAATTTTTTACACGGCTGCCAAGAGTTATAATTAATACTTTTTTCATAATTCTTGTAAAGAAATAATTTACTCTTTAAGTATAGATTCATTCCTTTAAGATAAAATTTTTAATCTTATATACTTAATTATTTTTCTCGCATACAAAAGCAATCGACTTAAGCTTTCACCTGCGTAACTTGTGTGTGTGTATTTCACGTGCTTGACTGACGTGACGTTTTAATGTAAGTCATGTCAACACTTAACTCCATGAACCGAGATCAAAGGCTTTCTGAAAATTGACTTGGCAGCAGGGATTAAAGGAAATTATTATAAGTTTAATTCATCTAATATGTAAAAACTATAAAACTTGATTGAAATATTCCTAGCGATACTCAAAATGAAGAAATAGAACTAACTATGCTGGTAAGGATCTATGCAAATTGTTACTTGATGGTGAGGCAGAAATAAGATAACGCAGGTTTATTCAATTTGTATGTATATTTTTTGTTATCTTTTTTAGTTTGTACTTGAGTTTAACAATTCATAGTTGCGATCAATGTTGTATACGATACGATATGTATTGAGCAAAGCGGTTTTATAAAGAAATCTTTTTCCGTTTGGCCATTGTCGATGGGGGCAAGGTGGTTGCTTTTTTCCTCGTCCAAATAATGTGGTATTGCTATTCTAAGAACATTTTTGCCGTCTTGGCACACAGGCACAATATTTTTAGGGTTTAAAATTTTATTTTTTATTTATATTAAGTGTTATCTTTAACATTGTAGAAATAGAATATTTTTTTTTTTGTATTTTATTAATATTGAACTGCAAAATAATTTTAGAACAACTTATAAATTACGCATCTAATTTTCTGCGTATAAATTTTCAACAAAACATTTCATTTTATGACCTCCCCATTCAAGATGATACGGTATACT
This sequence comes from Hypsopygia costalis, assembly GCA_937001555.2. Classification (NCBI taxonomy): domain Eukaryota; kingdom Metazoa; phylum Arthropoda; class Insecta; order Lepidoptera; family Pyralidae; genus Hypsopygia; species Hypsopygia costalis. The sequence continues at coordinate 1,485,584 of OW443333.2, read as the reverse complement.
TATACATACCTCTAGAATGTACGTACTGAAGGCGTATTGTCTGTTTTATGGCTTTTATTTTTTTATAACTGTGTTTGTTTATGTATTCGTGTATTCGAAACAGTATTTATTTAGACCTCTTTATAAAGAAAAGGAATACGTGAATTTATTAAACAGTTCGCCAAGATATCGCTACAAGTTAAGGTACGTAATATGATTATTTTAAGGTATAAGTAGTTTCATTACCATGTTTAGAGCCGAAGTCACCTGAATATGGTACACCCTGCTGAGTTCCGAAACAGGTTCTGGCGAAAGAGAGGCAGGTCATGTAGAGCCCGACTGGGAACTACCTCCACCTCACAGAAGATCGCAGACAAACTAACATTGAGGATTGTTGTATTCGTAGAAGTGAGTGAGGTTACCAGATGTGAGGAGATGCTGCGTTAGCAGTTGGGGTGCTGCAGTGCTAGCAATATGCTTGGTATTGCTAGCATCTATATGTCTACGGTAACCATTTATCATTAGACGTGCCGTATGGAAGTTTGGCACCCGCGTTCTTAAAAAAAATATACTATATAATAGCGATAAATAACTAGCGACCTGCCCTGGCTTCTCCCGTGTGAGTTTTTCCTGGTTTTGCGACAATTTATGCTCCGCTCTTATTGACCATAGCGTGATGTTGTATTATCTATAGCCTTCCTCGATAAATGGGCTATACAATGTTAAAAAAATTTTTGGATTCGCATCAGTAGTTTCTGAGTTTAGCGCGTTCAATCAAACAAACAAGTTTGTTTGTTTGTGTTTGAGGAGTTCCTCAGCTTTATAATAATTATTATAATAAGCTCGCTCAGCCGGCAAATGCTGATCTGCCTTATAGATTATTCGTAGCGGTATGAAATGTAGTTTATGATCTATTCTCATACCTAACAGATACAGATAAAAAGAAATCATAAAAATCAGTCAAACCGTTTCGGAGGAGTGCAACCACAATCGTGACACAAGATTTTTACATATATTGATTATAATAGAATAGTAATAGCAATAGTATTTTTTTTATATGAGAGGGGGGCAAACGACCACATGGGTCACATGATGGAGAGCAATCACCACCGCCCACGAAGATCGGCAAGACCAAGGATCCGTGGCCAGCCTATACTCCTTCCTTTCTTTCTTTCTGGTGACCTCACTCACTCGCAGGAACACAACAACCCCCTCAAGGGAATTTTTATTTGGTTGCGGTTTTTTTTTCATTTATTTGGATCTAACAAATAGTATTACATTATGATTATTAATAAAAGTGCACTAAAAATTACAGTAATAGTAAAACCAACACCGTTAACCACAGTTAGTTTAGGTATTCTGTGAGATGGAGTAATTCCCCAGTCGGGCAGCATAAAAAATACGCTATGCCCTACCTCTTTTTTCGAAAGAGAATCATTTGTCAGTCAGCAGGGTGCACCACGTGCAGGTGATGAACCACTTACACCCAGTAAAATAATTAATACTATAATAATAAAGTAAGTATTTAGTATAGATATTAAAGCAGACAGGCATCTCGAAAATGTGGGTAGTATTAAGATTGTCTACAAAATTAATCATGTGTGGGGTTGGAGACATGGCTGAAAGAGCTCGTGTCTAGATCAGTCAGCTGGAAGTAGAAATACTTGCACTAACACTGTGTTTATTGATTTTCCACACTCAAAAGGGCACACCGGAGTTCCAACGGCTACGTAGTGGGTATATATAGATACATACAGTGCATTCAATCGACGTTACATAAATACTTTATGTAACTTCGATTGAATGCACTGAATGCTTCATTTTATTTACATGTACCTAAGTAATGCGATCAAAGTTTTAGAACAAGTCTTTGCCTGATCCGAGAATCAAATTGATCGCACAAAAAATGTATTATGGCTATAGCTGTTTTACACCAGATAGGAACGGAGTTCCTAATTATAAAAATATAAATTTCAAGTTCTATTCGAGGTATAAAAAAAATAATTATTTGGGTATACATTGTTTATTATGATTTTTTTCTAATTTATATATAATTTTTTACGTAAATAAAATATATATAAATGATAAAACAATTATACATGGTGTAAAGCCTCCATGCGTTTAACGTAGTAGTAATAATGATCAAATGGTTCCACTTTTGACCACCAGATGGTGTAATTATTGAGTGATATAATCATCATCAGGTCATTTTAGTCTCCTTTACAGGAGCACGACCCTCTCTAGTCCGTCACAGACAGTAGGATTTGGCCTACACTCCCCACGCTGGCCAGACGGGTTGGGGAGGCCTGATCGATGTTTGGTAATGTATTTCCCTTAGTCGCCTTGTACGACATTCACGGGAAGAGACGGAGTGATTCTATTCTAGTCTGCCGGAAATCACACGGCTAATGATATAATAATAATAGCAAACTGCAATAATTATAACATTCATCGCATAGACTATACATTAGACACTGTATAGCCGTCACACATAAAAATCTTACGGTTTTGTTTAACGTTACGGACCCTATTTTCCGGCTAAGATAGGTACCCTTCCGCAACGCCCCATAAGAAACTTCGTTCCAAAAATACTATAAAGTATTACGTTGATATCTCAGCCAAGAGCGGGAAATTTATCTCCTATGCAGCTCAGACGCTCCTAAGTAGTCCAGCCCCCCCAGGCACTGTTACCGAGTTGATCCATGGGGAACGCGTTCTACCAAATTTATTACTAACGTCGTATTACGCGACGCTTCGTGTCGTAAGGCGGCTCACCGTCCCATGCCGCGTCAGATGCCATTTGTTATCAAAGTATTGAAATATGTTCAATTTACAATCTTTACTTTGTATTATTCCTTAGAGCTTGAGTTAGTTCTATAAGAGAGTGAGGATAGAAAACCAATGATAATAAAAATACTTTATTGTGGTAACACTGGGTATTTTCACCCCCCCCCCCCCCCCCTCCCCACGCCCCGTATGCTACTTAGACACCTAGTACATTTTGTGGGAATGGAAATTAGAATAATTTTAACAAAAAAAACCGACTCCAAACATTACTCTACATTTATGTATGTAGATACAGGCTGATGATGATGATGATGATGAAAAAAATATGAGACAATCTGGAAGTACCTCTTAAAAAAAATAAAAAGATTTTTTCATATCGGTTTATAAATCACGGAGTTATTAAGTAACAAACATACAGCCGAATTGAGAACCTCCTCCTTTTTTGGAGTCGGTTAAAAACAGTATGTTGTGTCTCCTTTCAATGGCTTTCATTGAACATGTAATAATTTAAAGTTGTCAGTCAAATATTTTGATCTTACTACTCCTATTAATTTCTCTGATTTGAATTCGTTGTGAGTTCCTAGCAGCAGAGGCAGCCGTTGTTTTACTCCCGGGATTGCAATGAACTTCACTGTTCATTGCCTTTCTTGGTGGTCCCCGCTGTTAATCTTGGCTACACACGAGATACAGTGGCGGGAATGTGTGGTTCATCACGTTACAAAACAAAAAATAAAGTCAAATATTTTCATATAATTTTTAGCTATAAAGTAGACCAAAAAGAAAAACTTTAAATATAACCGATAGAGGCAAACCCCGCATAGACAACTTCCTCACACGGAAGCTCTCTTTAGTAAATCAGAGGGGCAATTCTCGTAATTAAAATATAGTCAAAATTCAGTTTCGATCCAGTCTCGATCTCACAAATGTCACATTTAGTATTCTCGTAACACTATATGAAACTTCAAAATTAAATTTAAGCGGGATTATATCGAAATATGAGTGGAAATTAAACAAACTAAGAATGTTACTTTGTCGACAACAAGAATTGATAATAATTAATTAAAGAAATCAAGTATATAATTTTAGTCAATTCACAATTCAATCTCAATTCGGTCAACTTTCAATCTGCGATCGTAGAAAAATTACGAGAATTGGCCTTCTGATCTGATCTGAATCTGATTTACTAAAGAGCGCGCCTCTCAAATGCTTCAGTAAAAACACACCTCATCAACTCACACTACTACACAGCATCAACCCATAATTATCCCACTGTTGGGATACGACTCTCCCCTCAATCGAAAGGGTTTAGAGCATACTCCACCACGCTGCTCAACTGCATATTAGCGGATGCCAGTGTTTTCAAGCCGCCCAAAAGCCACAGACTTGGTTTAACGACTGCTAATGATAACAGCCAGGACCGACGGCATAACGTGTCCTCCGAAGCGCAGAGGAGCTCGAGATAAATAAACCCATCCATGGATTCGCCACGGTCGACGTTGCTTAACTTGCGTGTTCGATTAGACTGACACGCGGTATTCTGTGAGGTGGAGGTACTTCCCTAGTCGGGTAGCTTACAAACACGCTGTACCCTACTTCTTTTTCGCCAGAGCCTCTTTCGCTAGTGGGCAGTGTGCACCACGTGCACGTGAAGTTGGCTTTGGTTCTAAAGATCGTGGTGAGCTACGTACACCACAAATGTGACGAGCAGTAACATCGATAACCGCTGCACATCAGGTGAGCAGTATATGCTTGTATATGTACTATATATATCTAATATATACAAGCGGCTGCATACTGTCTACCATCCGACTTATTATAAAAAATATCTTGATTAGACAAGATGCTCGTATAACATAAGTATAGGATAAGGATACAGATATTACTCTTAACCCATTCAGTGCTGAGGCCGCCCATCGGCGTCCTAAAAATATCTAATTACTTGCCAAAGACGCCCATCGGCGTTTAGGTTTTGTATTCAATGTCTAGGCTAAATAGTATGTATGGCGGTACGAGGGCAAAGTTCATAATACGTAAGCCGGCAATAAATGGCTAACCCATTCAGTGCTGAAACCGCCCTTGGGCATCCCAAAAATCATCAATTACAAGCCAAAGACGCCCATCAGCGTTTAGGTTTTCTATTCAATGTCTAGGGTAAATAGTATGTTTGGCGGCACGAGGGCAAAGTTCATAATACGTAAGCCGGCAATGAATGGCTAACCCATTCAGTGCTGAGGCTGCCCTTGGGCGTCCCAAAAATCATCAATTACAAGCCAAAGACATCCCATCGGCGTTTAGGTTTTGTATTCAATAGGGTGTATGGCGGCATGGGGGTAAAGTTCATAATACGTAAGCCGGCAATTAATGGGTTAACTCCCTTCTCTGACCTCTTTAAATTAACCTTTTTAAATTTAAGTTATGAGGAAGAATTATAGAACAGCATCTTAAACGCGTGCGTATTCCAGTCGTCGAGTATCTCGTAACGACAGCTTCCTTTTACGATATGCGACATCTTTAAAGCTTAGTAAATTTAAATGGGACCAATCGGATTGCGGCAATAACGTAGAATATTACGGCATTTTAAAGCGGTTCCTGCCGTAAAACTACCACATCAATAAAGTAAAAACTTTTAGTATTCCTTAAATGGTTAAATATAAAACAAATTTAAAAAATGTCTAACATGCTAAAATTTTAAAATGAATTCAAATTAATTTTAATTCAACAACAAACTATTAAACTAACAATTAAATTAAATATAAATAAAACCAGTCTATATCCGACACGTAAAGGGTGGCTGGTAGAGATCTCTTGTAGATAGAGAGATAGTAGATAGAGCCGGCTTTTGTACACTTTTATTTTGAGTGTTTTTATGTACCTACATGTATAATCCAGTGCCTCGAGAGCGAGCACGGAAACTTTAGTTACGAGTATATAATTATATTTCAATTTATTTTTCAAAAATATTTCACACTGTATGTATTATTTTATCCTGATTTTATTAATTGATATTATTATTTTATTTTTGACATTTAATTTGATTGATTGATTTAAAACTGATTTTGTATTATTTTTATTTTGTGTTGAATTTTTTATGAATTGTGTGATGGATATTTGGTTTGCAAATAAATGATTATTATTATTATTCCATTTATTTAATATTTTTCTCTTTTTTACATTTTTAAAGATAATAAAGAAGAATATAAGAAATAAAATACATTTAAAAATATAAAAATATAAAAAAATATTATTATTATAATTATGTTCATTATATACAATAAAAACAATACAAACAAATAATACATAATCTGGATTAATTACACATCGTTATTTAAATAAATAGTTACAATAAATTCCCCATAAGTATGTTTAAATTCCTTATTTGTATAAAAAAAACTTGGGATCAGTCCGCTATTGTATACAGTGTAATGACTTTTGTATATTATGTATTATGCGTTATATACAATAAAGTTTTACAAACAAACAAACTAACAAAACTCGGCATTTTGGGAATTCATCATCATCATCAGGTCCATTTTAGTCTCCACTACAGGAGCACGACCCTCTCTCGTCCGTCCTAGACGGAAGGAGGATTTGGCCTACAGTCCCCACGCTGTCCAGACGGGTTGGGGAGGCCTGATCGATATTTGATAATGTATTTCCCTTAGTCGCCTTGTACGACATCTACGGGAAGAGATGGAGTGATTCTATTCTAGTCTGCCGGAAACCACACGGCCAATTTTGGGAATTAATATATGTGATTTATCGTAAATGCCCGGGATTATGCCCATATCTAGCCTCATTATAAAACGAAGCCATTACTAAAACAATTAGCCATATCGACGGCGAAGTGCCAATATCTTCTAACTAACACAGACAAAATTTCACAGAAAGTAAAAAAAACGTTGTTTCCTGAAAACTTTAAAAATAATAAATTCATTTGATGATGAATATACAAATATGGAAGGCTAAAGTTTCAATGAAATATAAATATAAAATAGAAATTGATTTTAAAGTGAATGGCATAAAGAAAGTCAATTTCTCGAAAAATGTTAGATATGAGGTATTGGCACTTCGCCGTCGATATGCAATGCGGCATATTGTACGAATTAGCTGCGACATAATATAAACGACATATCACGACTTTTTATAAAATATTCGTTTCTCCCTCGACTGTAGCTATTAAAAAACTTGAATTGGTAAAATGGAAGACCGTGCAGTAGTTTGTCTCCACTTTTTGTATGGTTTTGGTTGTCTAGACGGAGTTTAAAGTAAAAAAAAAAAAAATTTACATCTCCGAGCAAGATTTTTTGTCATCGTTATCTATAATCTATTTAGATAAATAAAATTGGAGTGTCTGTTTGTAACATTAAAATAACGGCTTTTTTCTAAATGTATACACGGTACATTTACCAAAATAACATTTATTACAATTTTTGTCTGTCTGTCTGTTTGTACCGGATAATCTCTGGAACGGCTGGACCGATTTTGACGGGACTTACACTGGCAGATAGCTGATATAATGACGAGTAACTAAGTTTACTTAAATTTTATTTATATTATTTAATTAAGTAACAAACATTAAAAAAACTAGAGCCCAATTGAGAACCTCCTTTTTTCGAGTCGGTTAAAAAGTAATTTTTAACAAATATTTACTTCATGCATAGATAATGTGATGTTGTATCATAATGGATTAACGTCTTTTATTATTCATAAAGCACTTATACTGTTCCATGTAATTAAATTTATTTTTACCGATCGGTTTCGTCTTTACGGTATTATGAAGGTAAACTGATAAATAATAAATAAATACAGACATATTCACTGCCATCTAGTCCCAAACTAAGCAAAGGTTGTACTATGTGTACTAGTTAACATATTATACTTAAATACATTTTTTTGTAAATACATACATAATACTATAGAATACATCAAGAGCAAGACGATTTGTCTTGTCCGGGGATTGAACCCGCAATCTCGGAGTCAAAGTGGCCATTGCTAGCTACCGGGTTCGTCTATGGCACAATAGACTTATCTATGGTGTCTACATCTGCAGATGGTGTTTGTGTTTCTATAAAACATTTTATAAATAACATAAACAAATAAATAAAAGTATATAATTTGTAGTTAATCCACAATTAAATATAGATTCGGTTAACTTTCATTATGCGATCGTAAACTAATTGCGAGTTGGCCTTCTGATTTAATTTCATTTAAAACAGTGGTTCCCAACCTCGTAGTTGTCCGCGAACTTTTTTCGTTCGCGGACCACTACGAGGTTCTTGTTGGGAGTAGGGTCGCCCAAGTGTCATAATAATATAAATCCACTATTCTATAACTCGAGTTGTTAGTATTTTGTGTAATAGTGCTCAATCTTTTTCCTCACAAGTTTGTAACACGGACCATATTTTTACCTCTCACGGACTACTGGTAGTCCGCGAACCACCGGTTGGGAACCCCTGGTTTAATATTTTAAATCATATGTGTTAAATTAATTAGATAAATTAAACGGGTCACTCACGTCTTTTTGTCGGGAAAGCCGACTAGTTTCGATCTCAAAAGGAGACCTTCTTCAGGGCGAATGTCCAGACACGTCCACCCTTTCCAGTCGTGCGGCGCGCGCATTGGCGCGCAGTGTCCGGCGCGAGAGACAAAGGGTGGACGTGTCTGGACATTCGCCCTGAAGAAGGTCTCCTTTTGAGATCGAAACTAGTCGGCTTTCCCGACAAAAAGACGTGAGTGACCCGTTTAATTTATCTAATTAATTTAGTATAATGTCTCACGTGAGTTTTAATAATAACATATGTGTTAAAGTAAGTTTCACGGGTAAGTTAAAGTATGCTTAATGGCGTCGTTGCACGTGTCATTCTAATCAAACACATAAGTTAAGCAACGATGGCCGCAGCCTGTCGATGGATGGGTTTATTTATCTCGAGCTCCTTTGTGCTTCAGAAGGCACGTTAAGTCGTCGGTCCCGACTGTTGTCGACAGACGACAATCGTTAAGCCAAGTCAGTGGCCTTTGGGCGGTTGGAAAACACTAGGATCCGCCAACCCGTAGTTGAGCAGCATGGTGGAGTATGCTCTAAACACCTTCGATTGAAGAGAGACCTATATTCGAGCAGTGGGGTGAATAAGGAATATCGACGACGACAATAGGCAGTCTTAACACTATGAGCAATCTCTTCCAGACAACCTTAGGGTAGAAGAGGACAAATTTATAGAGTACACATATATATTTGACGATGAAGAAGTTTAAACACAAATGTAGAGATATTTCAGTTAGTCTATACCTCTCAACACACCCCTTCAGTAAATATTTGTGTTAACGTATTTGTTCCGCCACGAGCGAGGATACATAACAGTTATTCACTGATTCGCCATCTTTGTAATACACTGATGTTGACTATAAGCAAATATATTGGGGAATTAATAATATAACTGTTAGAATGGAAGTTTGATCGTAGAGAGGGATGTTTTTTAGGAGATTTGTTGAAATAGTTTTGTTAATATGCTTTTAGACATATAATTTACACAAGAGGTATTTTTTTATACCATATCGGGTGGCAAGCACACGGCCTGTCTGATGTGAAGCGGTTACCACATAAACGCTCGCAACGTTAAATATTGCTCGCAAAACTACTAGATACCTACATGAAATTCGATGCGGTTTTCACTGTCGTATCGTTGTAGTGTAACCATAAATCTGGTGAAATTTTCATTAGCACGATTGGTAGAGTTACTAATAACAGTTTAAATAATAATAATTAGTACTTAACTCCCTTTCTATTACAAGTATAGATAATAAACAATCAACTGAGATAAACGTTTAACATCAGGTGGGGCGTACGCTTGTGTGCCACATGATTAGTATAAAAATAATATGAAGGCCACGCGGATGGAGAGCCTACTCTATATTTGCGAGAAAAGGACGAATTTTTACAAACGAAGATGAAAGCTAGAATGAGTGGGTCCATGTCGACAAACGAGTTGGGAGCGCCGCACTAAAAAGCGTCGCGTTTAGAGTCTAGCTATTTATTTAAATGACGCTATGATAAAGCCAAGCGGTATTTTACACCCCGACACCGCCTTCAACTATACAAAGCCCAGGTTCAACCTCACATGGAGTACTGTTCGCATCTCTGGGCCGGTGTGCCCCAGTACTTGCTTGCTCCATTTGACCGCATATAACGAAGAGCACGCAAGATCCACGCAGAGATGTAGCGTCTCTTTGCGTTCTATACAAACTATAACACGGGGGTGTTATAGTTTGTATAGAACGCAAAGAGACGAGTGCTCGGATGAGTTGTTTGATTTGATACCTGCCGCTGAATTCCACTATCGTACAACTCGCCATAAATTAAAATTCCATCCATATCATCTTCATAATTGGCGATCTACTACAGTACGGTTCCTAAGACATTTTATACCACGAACAGTGAAACTGTGGAATCAACTTCCCTCAGCGGTATTTCCGAACAACTACGACATGGGTGCCTTCAAGAACAGAGTTTTCATTTTCCTTAAAGGCTGACAACGAATCGGCGACCCCTTGGTGTCGCTGGTCTCCATGGGCGGTGGTGATTGCTCTCCATCAGGTGACCCACATGCTCGTTTGCCCCTCTCTCACATTAAAAAAAAGACAAAAATAAACTGTTCTGTTAGTACTAATTGTTATTCTGTGACACAGGGTACTTTTTGTTCAGGTATTATATCGCAGGCAAAGCCGCTGGTAAAAGCTAGCATCAAATAAACGAACTATTATATTAAGCTAACATAATACTTGCTCAATAACTCAAATAAAAAAATTCTCATTAAAAATGCATTACAAAGAATTTTATTCGTGCACAAAATTAAATTACAATTTCGAACAACGGCAAAGAAATAATAATCACGCTGATTTCAATTTTATTGTTTCACGGCTTCGATATTATTTAACGCAAATATAAATTTACATTCTTTTGAGAAGTTCAATCAACGGTGTGCCGGCAAGAATTAATTATGCGACTTGTAACTTGTTTTTTTGTCAGATTTTTTTTTTAAATCTATGTGTTTTTGGTTCGAATTTTTTTAGGTCTAAGTTTTTGAACGCAAATAATTGGAGTACAAGACAATATTTAAAACTGTATATTTAAATGTAACATATTTATATATTATATCACAAAACTAGATCGTACTGCGATCTTTAATTTTAATCTTACGTCTGAATTATTTTATGGTCGATCAAAGTTTTGAAGGGGAAGTCCAATTTAAAAGATTGGATTAACAATTATTATTACATTATTAGATTGGAGAAACATTTTTTTTTTTTATACTACGTCGAGTGGCAGACAAGCATACGGCCCGCCTGATGTGAAGCGGTTACCGTAGCCATATTAACGCTCGCAACATAAAATATCGCTCGCGCGCCGCCACCCGCGCTGCCATCGCAGCATCTCCTTCCTTTCTGGTGACCTCACTCACTCGCAGGAACACAACAGCCCTCAAGGGAACCGTTATTTGGCTGCGGTATTCTGTGAGGTGGAGGTACATTCCTCAGTCGGGTAGCTTACAATTACGCTCCCTACCTCTCTTTTCGCCAGAGCTTCGTTTGTCAGTCAGCAGGGTGCACCGCTTGCAGGTGAAGTTGGCTTTGGTTCAAAGATGTTGATGAACCTCTTACACCCCATCATATATTATTATTAATATCCTAAAAATACTTTTGTTTGGATATTAATAATAATAAATATATATTCCTGGACAAATTACACACTGCCATCTAGTCCCAAACTAAGCAAAGCTTGTATTATGAGTATTAGATAACTGATGTTATATTCACGAGTAAATACGTTGTAAACTCATACATATGATAAACAGAAAACACTTAGACAAACACACAAGACATGTTCATGCACACAAATGTTTATCTTGTGCGGGGATCGAACCCACGACCCCAGATTCAAAGTGGATATTGCTAGCCATTGAACCACCGCGCTCGTCTGGTACCGGCCGGTGGTAGGTAGTTTACATGTTCTAACTGGTGGCGTATGACGAAAAATATACATAAAATTACATAAATATTCACGTAATTAATCGTATCGTTAAATTTTGTTGACTTAATTGACACTCGTGATAGAATTAAACTTTGTTTGGAGCGCTCCTGGAGGACCTTCCTCTTAACAAGGCTAATTACCAACATTTTCTGTATTATATTTAGTTAGGCAAATAAATTTACTCGTTTTCTTCCTTCCCTCCAATCAACTTCCGAAACTGGCACAATTATGTCATGTTTGTTTTGATTCTGAATTATTGACCTTCGTTAAGAGGAAATTAATACTACTATGTTCTTGCAAGTTCTTCTCAAGAAGCTCCGTCGCCGGAACTGGCACTTAAATTCACTTTCACATTCAAGATAGTGTGAAAAGAGCTAAGATCTTGATTTTAACAGGAAAAAAATTGTCGCTCTCCCGTTAAAGAGCTATAAGGTTTTTTTTGTGGCAGTGCCGAAATAAACTTATTTCGGCACAGCCCACTCGGGATCTATTAAACTAAATAACATAGCGAAGATATGATTACCTCCAGAATTAGTCGTCAATTTGTCGAATTCAGACACCAAGAATCAGTCACCAGAATTAGTCGACCTCCCGTTAAAAAATTATAAGTATTTTTTTGTGGCAGTGCCGAAATAAGCCTTATTTCGGCATTGCCCAATAAAACTACACCACCTAGCGAAAATCTGATTTCACCCAGATGTTGCCTTGAATTTGTCGAAATTTGTCGCAGAAAAAACACAATTGGTCGATGCGTAATTAAAAAGTTACACGCATGCACGCACGCAAAGAGACCTGGGCAGTGCCGAAATAAGGCACGCTATTGCTACGGTAACCGCTTCACATGAGTCATGGGTTATGTAGTAGTAAACGAGGCGACATTTGGAGTCCACGGCCAATTATGGAGTGGCCGGGGAGTGGTATTACTTTAAAAAAAAAATAGTTTATATTACATTTCTGTTGCAATGATTCTCGAACCAGTATACCATCCACGTGATTCCTTCCTGATGTCAATATTGTGTATTTTAAGAACTTGACACCCAACTCTGAACTTTATTGAACTATCGTACAATACTCCGATAGTTATTTGCCAAAGTCCGTCGCTTTATCTTGCACTCCGCTGCTTAGTTGTACCGACAGACAAATGACATAACTTTGTTGTTCTCAACTTTGCCGTCGATGTTTGAATAGATTTCTCATTATTGACGGTAGCAGGAAAAAACATATGTATAATAGACATCACAGCAGTAAAATATAAAATGCAAAAATTCGCCACCACCACAAATCTTCCTGGTAGCTCAGTTGGAAGAGCATTCGGTTATCGAGCGGTCGTAGATTCAAAATTCCACCTAGGCGGGGAAGTGAAATTATCCATTTTTTAAATAAATGTCTTCTTGAAAATATTTATTTAAATAAATGTCTTCCAATGTTGGTGGAATAATTCAAGTACCTACTAGCTGCTTTTTTAAGGGTATTGGTCTATTTAGCAAAGGCTTCATTCCATTTAGAGCCAATTAGGCCCATACACACTATAAGTAATAGTACTCCCATACACAGCCTCCATTTTAAAACTTTCTTTTTTCATCTGCCATCGCTGAATCAGCAGAGAGTGTTCGTGGCTCAGCATGAACATTAGAGCCAAAGCCAACCTTATCTGCAAGTGGTCCACCCTGCTGATCAGCGAGAATGTGTGGATGAATTCTCTGCCTATGGCGAGAGGTGCGACTGTAGAAAGAGGCCGTGGGCATAATAATCAAACATTTCCACTGGATACTCGATAGACAAATAGGAAATATGTGTCATTTTTGTAATTGGTTGGACTAGTGGGAAGCTAGAAGACGTCTGGATCTGTTACATTGTATATCATACATATACCTAAATAAAGTCTAGACAAAATAATAATATAAAATAACGTATAAATATTTATTATCCGACATATATTGACGGCGGTACTGTGGTGGTACTTAACATTTTATTTTGTCCCATTCTTGCAAGGGTGATGACAAAGTCGTTGAAATGAGACGACATCATGAGTAGCTCTTTAAAACTGTTATATGATGTTTTAGAGATCTGTGTTGCAGTTTTTGGAGCTTTGAAATATTGTTAATTTTTTTTTTATCATATAATACTTAATAGGTAGATATCGCTACACTGTGACTCACAGGTGTAAGATATAAAATATAAAAATTCTACACCAATACAAACCTTCCTGGTAGCTCAGTTGGAAGAGCACTCGATCGGTCACTGAGAGGTCGTGGGTTCAAATCCTATCTAGGCGGGTGAGGTGATTTTTTCCTTTTTTATTATTATCTATTATATTATTATTCATACAATATGGGATCCTTCAAGCGAAGCGTGAAAAAGCATCTTGTAGGCCAGCATGTCAGCGTCAACTGACAAGACATCAAGGTGTCTTGTCCGTTGCCGATGCGATTGGGGCTCCTCTTTTCGCTTACCATCAGGCGAAACGGAGCCAATATGCTGAGCTAAAAAAACAAAAAAAAAAAAAATCAGCATTCCATTAAGAGTAATTGTCTTTTTTTGTACTTTTCACTCTCTTTGAACTTACATTTATTCCCCGTACTATGGTATACGAGTATTCCAAGCTGGTTCTTTTGTTATGTTGACTATTTGTTGACCAGACACTAAAACATAAAGATTATGTCGAAAGCTCTAGTATTGTAAGGAACCCCTGCAGGCTAGGGCGAGGATATCTGACGTTTGGCTATAAAACTTGTGGTCGTTGGGACGGTATTCAGTTTAATGCCCCGTTTGATACACTGAAGGGTATGTATGATTCTGGGTTGGTGTTTTATTGCCTTTTTAATATCAGACCGAAAGGAATGTAGACGAGGTGCAGATTTGTGTTAGAAACACAATGAAACATGCATTGTACTTCTTCTTTTTTATAAACCACTGCAGTGACAAACAAGCCTTATGGGCCTTTTTTCAAATACTCCATACCGTAGTCTCTTGGGAAACATCAAAAGTCAATTCATTGCCATTTCACCAGATGCCAAAAAAACATACAACTTGCTGGATATTAAAGCAGTTTCTAAGCCTATTAACGCTTGCATTACATGGAGTATTTGCTAGCGAGCTGGCACTTCCGCTGCTAACGCGGCATCGCCATACATCTGATGACCTCACTCTTCTTAGCGCTATAGATAAATATAATCATCATCATTATCAGCCCGTATCTGCTGGATATGTCTTCTCCAATGCGTTCCACTATATGCACTCCTCCCTTTCCGCATCCAGCCGCCTTCTTGAGGGCGTCGGTTCATCAACTGGCGCACTTCATGCCTCGCCACATATTCGGCCTCAACTCTAGGACCTTTCTCCTCATCTGCCATTACAGATACGGCAGATGTGGCCGGTCGACTCCAGTTAAGCTTGCTGACTCTTAGAGCAACGTTAATAACATTCTACGTGGAATTTCTTTGTTTCGGATTCGATCGTGTAGAGAAACCCCAAGCATACCTCTCTCCATCGCTGTGCGTTTAGTCTGTGAACCAGACCAAGGGCCAGTGTCGAAGTCTCCGCACCGTAGGTCATATCGGCGAGGACGCGCTGATTAAAGTTCCTAACATGTTTCTGAATTGAAGTTGACTTTAGTTTACAAGCCTTAGGGCAAATATGCGATGAGGATGCAACAAAGCCTTCCAAAAGCTGCCCAGCCCGGTCGAATGCGTCTATTTGTCTCTTTGTTGAAATAACCTCGGCCCAGCTGTACGGCCTGTCCGTCTTTAATCAAGATAAATATCATCATCATCATTATCATTCTGTATCTACCCACTGCCGGATATTAGGCCATTCCCAATGTTTTCCACCATACCAACGCTTTCCGCATCCAACCGCTACCAGCCACTTTTTTGAAGTTGTCGGTCAATCTAGAGAGGGGGCGCCCTCCGCTTCGCCGCCCCATATGTAGCCTCCACTCTAGGACTTTCCACCCCATCTGCCATCGCTGACTTGGCAGATGTGGCCAGCCCACTGCCACTTCAACTCGCTAACTTTGAGAGCTATGTCGATCACTTTAGGTCTCCGGCGAATTTCCTCGTTCCGGACTGGATAGATAAATATATCGTAAGATGTTACCTCACTCTAAATACTAGAGGCTACACAACGCAATGTACATCGGTACGACTGGCCTCATCAAGCATCATCGCATCGCGTTTCAATGTGTACTGACCTTTATTCCTAAAGAGGTCCTTCTCCTAACCTATTGATATACCGGTCACATTGTACTATTAACATTTACAGGGAGCTAATAAATGACATAATTTGACCTATCTAATGAGAGAAGTGATGGAGGGATGTGTTAATTTTTATCACAACTCGTTAGGAGGAGGACAGTAAAAGAAATATGTCAGGGGTTATTGTGAGAGGTTTTATGGGCCATTGGCTCTCGTCGGGTCTGTTGTTAATTGAACTGACACGAAGGCGCGTGTGTTACATTGTTCTGTTCACCACGGAATATGCGTAACATAACCTTTGACACTGTGTCAAACAACACTAAGCTGAAATTCCGCGACTGAAATTCCGCGTGATTGAGATTGGTATGTAAAAAACGCAACGTAATTACGTTGCGTTACGCCTGCAATACTTTTTCAATGGCTATGGTAATGACGCCGAACTTCGGTCGTATCTTTGGTATAGTTTGTTTAGACACTTATATATAAAAAAAAATGTATTTAAGTATAATCACAGTATAAGTAATGGTACTACATAGTATAATATCAGTTATCTAGTAGGTACCCATAGTACATACAACCTTTGCTTAGTTTGGGACTAGATGGCCGTGTGTAATTTGTTCAGGAATATTTATTTATTAATTAGTTAATACATTTTTTTTTGTAAATACAGACATATATTTTTTTATGTACAGAAATCTTTGTCTTGTCTTGTCTATTTGGATCGAACCCGCAACGTCGGAGTCAAAGTGGCCATTGACAATCATTCGACCACCGAATTCGTCATTAGAATCTAACATGTTAAATGTTACACCAACCTTTCCAAAATACATCAATGAAAACCGTTCTCAAATCGGCTAAGTCGTTTCTGATATATGCTATCACAAACGCACAGAAAAATAGAAACAAAATCCAAAAACATTTGTTTTGTCTGTTTGTTGTCGACAATACCATAACAATATCCTTTTAGATTTTCTTACGAGTCTCAAAATAAGCGTATGAATGGTGATACTTTATGACTACGTTGACTTAAGAAACTTGATTTTTACAATCCCAAGTAATCTGAAGCCTGCAGACTTAACTTATATACAAGCACAGTATAAGTAATAGTACTATGTACAATATGGCCACTTCCTACCGCTCTCTTGTATCGACCTCACCTCCCCTCTGAGACGAATCTGGAACACTTTGTATGGCGCCGCACGCACACACGCTCATTCTCGTTCTGTACAGACGTCTATGTAATAGTGAACGACGCAACATTTGCATGGATTGGCCGGGGTGTGATACATCAACACATATTATTTTTAATATCCAGTTAATTAATATTATATAAATTTTACCAATTAGTCCTACCTACATTTATATTTGACTTTGATATCAAACACAATGTAAAAATTGTTTATGATTAAATAAATAAAAAAAATAACACGTATTTTGTAGCTTCGGCGCAGTCGGATAAGAAAATATTGTTTGTCTGTGAAGTCGGTTTACGGACGACAATTTTACGTGATAACATCATAAGAAAACATCAGCATCAGGAGTGGAAGAGAGATAGATGCATCACAAGCCGAACGCTTAGGCCGATCGTGCCTCACTATCGCTTGTTCCGCACTATCGCTTGCACGCTCGGCTCAGGCGGAACGTGACAACGAGTCATGTTATTTCGTGCGTGCAGCCCGCGTTCATCGTTTTATAAGATGTTATGACATCAAAACAAGGGTAATAAAAAATTCTCATTTTTAATGACTCATTAGTACAAATTAATTTTAACAACGTTTTCAAGGTACCGGGCGTTCAACCTCAACGTTTAGTTCAAAGTAACCACTTTGTTTCCTGAAAGCTTGAAATGAGAGAAACGCTAACTGTTTATTTGCTTTCATCTATATATATAAAAGAGTAAATCACTCACTCACTCATCACGAAATCTCAGAAACTACAAGTGCTAGGAGTCTCAAATTTTGCAAGGGGGTTCCTTTTAGGACGTAGGTGCTCACTAAGACGGGAATTTGGAAAATTCCACCCCTAAGGGGGTGAAACGGGGTCCAAAGTTTGTATGGGGGAACCAAGATTAGTTGGACTATTTTATACGAAACTTTACATGAGCACTTCTGTAGATAAATGAGTAAACACGTGTTTCAGGATTTTTCAAAATTCAACCCCTAAAGGGGTGAAATGAGGTGCAAACGTCTGAAAATCGTTATGGGTATTGTTTTTATGGTTTATCGGGTCGCTGATTCCGGAAACAACAGCTATTTAAGCTATTTTATAATCTAACATAACCGACGTGACACAAGAGCACTCCTGTGGGGGTGCGATGGGGTTGAAATGTCATAATATCAATATGGGTGTTGATTCTATGGTTTTCTGAGACGTCAATTACGAAAATGGCATCGATTTGAAAACGTTGACACGAAATTTCCATCTCGGTATAATTGAAGCTGAGATTCTCACTGGGAGTGGTGCCGATGAAACTGTATTTATTCCGCGTTTACCACTCTTCCTTCTTACGGCCGTGTGGTTTCCGGCAGACTAGAATAGAATCACTCCGTCTCTTCCCGTGGATGTCGTACAAGGCGACTATGGGAATAGTTTTTGTCCCAGAAATTACCTATTATTGTTGTTTATTGTACCTGTAGGGCGGTTCTATGTTCGACTGTATGTATTTTTTTAAATTCAATGATGTCTCCGTCAATTGTACAGCAATTTTAATAATTCTTATTCGTTTGAGAGGGTACACTCTCAGGTGGTCCCATATTAAAATGAATGTTGCTAGGCGCAAAACTCGAGAACGGCTCGACCAATTCTGCTAATTTTTATTTTAATATTTTCGTTAAGGTATAAGGAAGGTTCTTATGTACATAAAAATGGCGAGGAAAAGAAAACAACACTTTCTACCCGTGCGAAGCCGGGGCGGGCAGCTAGTTATTTATATGTCTGAAGTTTGAAACTTTGGGTAAGTTGTTGTTTTGGAAATGACTTTGAAATATTCGTTGTATGTTTCTAAATTATGAATAATATAGAAATATACAATTTTGTATTTGGAATATTTGGGGTGTAAGTGGTTCATCAACATCTTTAACCAAAGCCAACCTCACCTGCACGTAGTGCATTCTTCTGACTAACAAACGAGGCTCTGGCGAAAAGAAAGGTAGGGCATAGTGTATTTTTTAAGATGATCGACTGTGGAAGTACTTCCACCTCACAGAATACCGCAGTCAAATAACAATTCCGTTGAGGGCTGTTGTGTTCCGACGAGTGAGTGAGGTCACCAGAAAGAAACAAAGGAAGGAGTATAGGCTGGCAACGGGTCGGCGACCACTTGGTATTGCTGATCTCCATGGGCTGTCGTGATTGCTTTCCATAAGGTGACCCACGTACTCGTTTGCCCCCCTCTCATATATATAAAAATAGGAGACGTCGTCGGCTACCTTTGTTACGGATCAATAATCAAACTCTTGGCCGTGTGGTCTCCGGCAGACTAGAATAGAATCACTCCGTCTCTTCCCGTGGATGTCGTACAAGGCGACTAAGGGGAATACATTATAAAACATCGATCAGGCCTCCCCAACCCGTCTGGCCAGCGTGGGGAGTGTAGGCCAAATCCTCCTGTCTATGACGGACGAGAGGGTCGTGCTCCAGTAGTGGAGCCTAAAATGACCTGATGATGATGAATCAAACTCACTCGTTTATTTCGCGTCACAATGCACGATTATTTAAATGACGCATTTTTCAATCCAATGCGGCTCACCGAAATTTGGATGTAACTGGCTCACCGCGATCTTTAGAGCCATAGCCAACCTTAATGCATGTGGTGCACCCTGCCGACAAGCGAAAAGAGGGTCAGCGTATTTGCTAGCTGGCCGACTAGAAATACCTCCACCTCACAGAATACCGCAGCCAAATATCAATTGCAGACAATTTGATCTACACTACTTTGCGTGCTTCCGCCACCAATTGGTGGCGGAAGCACGCAAAGTAGCGGAGGCAGCGGCGCGCGAGTGATATGTCACGTTGCGAGCGTTGATATAGCTACGGTAACCGCTTCACATCAGGCAGGCTGTTTGCTTGCTGGTTTGCCACGCGACGTAGTATAAAAAAAAACATAAACTTTCATTCTGCGTGAAATATATGTGAAATATATTTTTATGAAACAGCTGACTTTTCACGATTTTACAATGATTACTTGTACTTTTACCTTAGTAAAAGTGGTGTATTTTAGAGTAACGGGACGGGAGCCACACACCACACCACCACCACAATTCTCACCACTGCAACTGTGTCTACTGTATAGCGAGGATTAACAGCGGCGATCACCAAAAATGCAATGAACAATGAAGTCCAGGCGATTTTAATCAGAAGAAATTAGTAAGAGTAGGAAGCTTTTGGAATTTGACTTCCTCTCTTAGCAATGTGAGAGACAGATATGGCAAATAAGGCATTAAAAACCTAAAGATATGGCTAGTCAAGTGAAGCGCAACTGCCGTGCACGGATTTTAAATATTTAACGCTATTGGAGAACTAAAACAATGAGATTGTTACCTGACACATCGATTCCAATAATTTTATTTTCAAAATAGTAGTTTAGAGTACTGAACTCGCTTAATTATGCCGCATCCTGTATAGTATTCTTATCCAGGTGAGAGGCTTTTCCATCAGAAGGGCGCCGTGCCATGTCACTGCCCCTTCTGAATAACATTTGAATATTTTAAAGGTACCTAACACTGAATTTCACTTTAAATGGTTTACTTAGGATTCCTATCTGAGTTTTCCTATCTTATTGATGTTCAATTCTGTAAATAAATATCGTTAAAGGAACTTTAGGTGAAGAGCCGTTAGATTCAGGTGATTTTTTTTATAAGAGAAGGGATAAACGAGCATGTGGCTTACCTGATGGAAAGCAATCACCACTGCCTATGGAAATCAGCAACACCTAGGGGTCGCCGATCCGTTGCTAGCCTTTTATAGGAAATATAGGCTCTGTTCTTGAACTTGATAGCTCCCAATTTAAATAATACATTAATAATAGGCAACTATTTAAATAATAATAATTTAATTAGTCTGGTGTTATCAAAAAACCGGACAAGTGCGAGTCGGACTCGCCCACCGAGGGTTCCGTAGGTACGTAGTATCATTATTAAATTTGATATTTTTCATTATAAATAAGAAATAAAGCGTCGAAAAAAATAAATAAAATATATTTTGCAATGTGTACATCAAGCCCTTTCATATGATACCCCATTTGAACTAGTAGTTTCAATTTGAAATTTCGACACCCTATAAAAAATATAGACCCCCTATTTTTTAAGATCTATTTACAAATGTATAGTTTTGAGATTTAATCCTGTACTTGTAGTCTATAACGATGTTACTTGTCAAATTTCATAGTTCTAGGTCAACGGGAAGTATCCTATAGGTTTTGATTCCCTTGAGTGTGTCGAAATATGCGTTTTTTGCTGAATAAACGGCCGTAACTTTTTTCTACGTAAACTTAGCAGTTTTATTTTTTTTTCACTTCATGGGACCGTAGACCTGAGTATACAGTTCAAATTTCAGCTTGATACCTCCACGCATTCTCGACATAGAAATTCTTGACAGACAGACAGACAGACAGACAGACAGACAGACAGACAGACAGACAGACGGACAACAAAGTGATCTTATAAGGGTTCCGTTTTTCCTTTTGAGGTTCGGAACCCTAAAAATAACTGAATTTCACCTGCAACGATGGACTACTTTATGACGTCATACTGTGACTCACACAGTAGAAATATAAGATGCAAAAAATCGTCAACAACACAAACCTTCCTGGTAGCTCAGTTGGAAGAGCACTCGACCGGTCATCGAGAGGTCGTGGGTTCAAATCCCACCTAGGGGGGCAGGTGAATATTTCCATTTTTTAAAAAATATTTATCTGGCAAGTTGGCCAAGACAATTATTTAAATAATAATAATTTGATGGCTCCCATGTCGCATATGTTCGGAAACACAAAAAGGCGTGTTCTAGAGGGGAAGATTATGATCAGGAGTGGATGAATTTAAAGCTAGGAATAACTTTTGGAGTATCTTCTACTTCACTATATCGCAGCCAAATAATAATTCACTTTAGGATTGTTGTGTTCCTGCGAGTGAGTGAGGTCACCAGGAAGGAAGGAGTTGCTGTAGTAGGCTTCGTCGTCCCATACCTGGCCTTCACTCGAGGACTTTCCTCCCCCATCTGCCATCGCTGACTTGGGAGATGTGGCCAGCCCACTTCAACTCTGAGAGCTATGTATAATTACCACTTTGGTTCTCTGTCGAATTTCTTCGTTCCAGATTCGAACCCGTTAGAGAAATTCCAAGCATTAGCAAGTATTATGTGTTATTATGTAGCATTAGCAAGGCTATTTTTAAACGACTTCAAAAAAAGAGGAGATTCTCAATTTGCCTGTTTTTTGTCACATGGAAATCAAATAATAACTACGAGTAAGTATATGAAAAAAATGTGAATAGCCAGTACTTTTTTTTTACTATAGTAACATTTCTTATGCAAGTCATATGTGTATGTGTAGTGTGTATAAAGCCTCGGAAACCTAATTCCTAATAATGTCTTTTAATTCGGCATCGTGAGGGCCCACTTGCCCTACGCTCAGCTACGTCGCCGATTTTGACTGTTTCATCCAATAAAACAAACAAAATAAAAATGTACACAACAGTATATATAACCTTTTTATTATTATTCATTTACTTTACTATTAAGGCTTCCTTTTAAATGCGGATATAAAAAAATATAGAGGTCAACAATCCCTCTCCATAAATGTACGTAAGAATTTTTACGAATAAACCGTAAGCATTAACTGGTATTCTGCGAGTAACAGGAAGTCAACAGGCCTTTCCTTACGCGAATGAACGAACGCTGCAAACGTAATCTTTGTCTTAATAAGTTCTTTGTATCATGTCCACTTTGAGAGCATCCTCTTTCGTATACTTCCCTGTAATACGGATGTCATTGCCCTATAGACGAGCTCGGTGGTCGAATGGCTAGCAATGGCTTCTTTGACTCCGAGGGTTCGATCCCTGCACAAGACAAACATTTGTTTGCATGTCTGTTTGTCTAGGTCTGAGTGTTTTCTATGTATCATAAGTATGTATTTACAAAAGAAATGTATTTAAGTACATTTATCAGTTGTCTCGTACCCATAGAAAAAAGCTTTGCGCTTAATTTGGGACTAGATGGCGCTGTGTAAATTGCCTAGAAATATTTATTTATTTATAGTCAGTGTTCGGCAAATAATTTTATATCTGTGTATAAAAAGTAGGTACAAAACGTCGATCTAACAGATCGATGCTATAAGAAGAAATTTATAAGTAAGTTTTCGCTGATGGGAAAAGTTGCCTAGGTAATCTAAGGTAGGAACAAATGTTTATAACGGCGTATGAGACCTGGCTTAGGTATCACTACTATACTTTTCACATTATCTTGTCTTGAAGTAGTTTTGGGTGAACTCGCACGGAAACATTTGGAGATTTGACCTTTTGCCTGTATCCTATCGATAAGAAACTAAAAGAACTGACGTCAAACCTGTTCCTAGGTTGAATAAATATCTATACCTAAATTTTAAGGTTCAATTACTTCGTAAAAGTTCATAAAAATTCTGCTTAAATCATCAATTTTTTGAGTGACAGCCCACGCACAATTTTATTTGCATTAGTAACACATAACTTTGAGAAATATTTGGTACCTAATTATTATACTCAAACATTAAATACTAAAATATTACATACATTTAACATTAGTACATTTAAATTAAAATATGGCATGAAAATAATAAATTAATTATGTAATTAATCCATTACAATTATTAAAATTAATGATGTTAAATTAAAAGGTAAATCATTATAAATAACGATGGACGAGTAAAATAATGCAGCTAAAAATATTATTTATAAAGTATATAGTTGTATTACTAGCTTTTGCCCGCGGCTTCGCTCGCATGAAATTCGGGCATTTATTTTACATTACACTTACATTAGACTATCTAAGCCAAGTCTAACACTATCCCAATGTTGGGATATGGGTCTCACTTCAATAGAAGGGGTTTAGAGCATACTCTAACACGCTGCTCAACTGTGGATTGGCGGAGACCAGTGTCTTCAAGCCGCCCAAAGCCACTGACTTGGCTTAACGACTGTCTTCTAATGACAACAGCCGGAACCGACAGCTGAACGCGCCCTCCGAAGCACGTCGAAGCACGTAAGCCTTGGTGTCGCCATATTAGCCGTTTTTCAGAACAGTAGTAATACCAAATTTGTTATTTTCCAACGCGAATTGAGACAATTTAAAGCAGTGGTTCTTAACCTTTTGTCAATGGCGGATCATGCAACATTTTTTTTATAATGTAACGGACCGCCAAAATGGGTTGGAATACTCAGCATTTTTAAATAATAATTAGAAAGCCTTTTATGGATATAATTCTTAATCAGTTTTTCAAGCCTATTTCTGCTTTCTGTATCGATATTTATATACTTAGTGCCTTATCGGTATACTTTCAGAGTTCTTTGTTTCGTTTCGGATGAAATTTCAGGCAGGAATAAAATATCCACAGGAGTGCTCAATACTGCCCGGGGACCACTTGAGGTGCTCTCACGGACCACTAGTGGTCCGCGGACCATAGGTTAAGAACCACTGATTTAAAGTATAATTTATTGAATCCGAAAATTGGAATTTCATTTATATTAATGACAAGGGTCATCAGCTGTGTCGATAGTTGTCCTATCGGCCAAGCTAAACGCATTAGTTAATATCAGGTGAAGTAAAATTTTCACAATCAAAATCGACGATATTTTCAGAATATTCCTAAAACGTCATATTCACAAAACCAAATGAGTCGAAAACTTCGCCCTTTTCAGAAATGCGGCATGTCACACGGTAATACAACGGAGGCTTGGTATATGAGGCATGTAACTTACTAAGCATAGTTACCTAGACGCAATATATGATGGAAGAAGTATTAAAAAAGTATGTCATTGATAAGAACATCAAGATTGCCGCAAATCAGAATTGAATTAAAACTAACGCTATTACTCTCTTATAGACAGGTCTTAATTATTAGGAAAATAGTAAATTGAGCGACTTAAAAACACTAAATAGTCAACTGAAATACTAAGTTAAGTTACGTTTGGTCTATTTTATATCACCATTTTGTCGCCAAGATAACATAATAGTCGCTCATCTTTACATGTGAATTACTTGTACAATTGTTTTTAGAAAAATATGATATAGATATACTTTTTATTGCTTGACAGAACATTGGCATAATGACAGCCGAATGATGTTTAAACTTAACAATTTAAAAGATAGAAATTTCCTTTAACACGAAGTCAACATTTAGAGGAGGTTCATTAATATCAGTCAAAGATACCATGAAAGCCAAGGAACGCTTATAGTCGCGGAGTGTTATACTCGTAGTCGGAGAGAAATTTTAGATCCTCGGTTTATGCCCTAAATAAGAGATTTTTTGCCAGATGTGTTAACTTAGCCTATATTTTATATATAGGCTAAGTTATATATATATATATATATATATCTTCGGGTTCAAAGACCCCTTATCATCATATTGGAAACTGAAGCACGCTCCGGGATCGTTAGGCTCCCTGTTCCCACCTTAATTGCCTGATTCCCAAATTCGGTGCGTTTCTAAATCTTTCAAGCCAGATAGGAATTCAATTAAAAATGTGAGATAAAATAAGGTTTTGTTAATTTAATTTGTGAGGTTGTATTGAAGAGCTTAAGTCTATTGTTGTTCTGAGTAAAGAATAATTTAAGACAATACGGCTAATTCATGGATTCTCGCAGACGCTCAGAGCGCTGGAGGTTTTTAATCTCCATTTAAGGTTAATCGTTATTATGAGACATAAAATTTTATTTTATAGCTGTTTGATATTAGTATTCTAAATAATAATCTTATTATTAGACTTTGTAAGAACTTTTCATAAAAGAAGACTTAATCAGTTAATCGCTCTACTTTTATTTATCTTAAATTTATTTATCTACAAATTTGTATTCAACTGTTCGATTATATTATATTATAATATACGAGTTAAAAATATACATATATAATTATGCAACAAAGTTAAATAACTTTATTGCATCAGCAATAAAGTTAAGTTTAAGTAAATATTTTAAAATTTTATGTCCTACTAGCAATGTACCCGTGCTTCGCTACGGGAACACTCCTCATGTGCGTCTATTTTTGTTAACATTCCAGATATTTCATTTTTTCCCCATAAAGGACTGTTTCGTATTGACCATTATTACAAACATACACCATTTAGGTTAAGACGTCCCGGTAAACAATATTTTTGGCATTCGCACCAGGAGCCAAAATTGCAAGGCTTCCAAAAGAACTTACTCCTGAGCAAGCTACATACAACTGATCATGAGAGAAGCAGTCCTGTATCAAGTCAACCCCAGTAACCTTTAGAGACTGCCTCTAAGATTTGTTAATGGTCATAGCGAAGCATATCTTTATGGGAAATTGAAGTCTCTTAAATTGAACGGGGTGGTCTGATGGAATAATGGGAATGCGGGGTATAAAGAGAGATTCCTCAACAGCGCATCCCTTACTGTCCTCACTCAACTACTCATCGTTTCAGTTGTTTAATACGTGAACAATGGTGGCACGAACCTCCTGATGATACACCTCCGTTCCATGCAAGTGGAAGGAGATGGAGCGGAACAGGCCAGCTCCATCACCTTCCACAGCTATAATGGTATGGGGCATCATCACACATTCCACAAGTATAAATTTAGGCAATCTTGACGTCATTGTTTGAAAAATACCGAAATTCTTATATCAAGTAGATATACCCCATAAGTCGGTACTTAGAATAGGTTTTTCAATTAGATTTTGGCACCAGATGTAACTTCATTTGAAGAACGCAGTTTTTTTACGCCCTACGCGCGCGATGGATAACCTCCGGGGGTAAATACTGGGATGAGGTGAGCGATAAACCGTCACGGATAACCCCATGGTTTGAAATAATCTCTCGTATATACCCTTTCGTTAATAACGAAACCATAGCGAGCTGTACAAATGCTAGGTATAGCGCCATCTAGTGATGAGTTAATTAAAATATAAATATAACATTTTTAGACATTTCTTGGCTGGGCGCTGGTCAAAAGTTAATCAGTTACCCATAAACATCCCCTTTTTTATGAACAACTATTCCAGTAAGTCTCAAAATCGTAGGTCAATCGATTTCCAAAAGAGGGTTTTTTTTTCAACCCCCTATTTTCAACCTCTTAGGAGTGAAATTTCGGAAAATCCCGTCTTAGTGTGCGCTTACATTGTATAGGGAACACATATCCAAAGTTTCAGGTTTCTAGCTTCAGTGGTTTGGGCTGTGCGTTGATTAGTGAGTCAGTCAGTCAGTCAGTCAGTGAGGACAAAAGCCCTTTACATCTAGCTTTTCCCCGCGGCTTCGCTCGTGTGAAATTCGCGCATTTTAGATTATCCAAATCAAGTCTAACACGCAACGCAACCACCATCATGTAGTACCTTTAATTGTACTAAATACGAATGCAAGAACTTTCCAGATAACTACTACACCCGTTCCGCCCTATACAAATTTAAAAACCTATTAGTATAATACTTCAGTCAACACACAAGTCTTATTCCATCCGCTTATAAAGGATTAATCAAAGTTTAAAAAAATTACATGATGATGGTCACGTTAGCCACGTTGAATTTTAAAATGGTTGTTGTTTTCGTAGTCAGCGACCCGATAAAATATAAAAATCCTTGATGATTTTCAGAGTTTTTGACCCCATTTTACTCCTTTTTTTGGGTTGAATTTCGAAAAATCCTGAAACACGTGTTCACTCATTTATCTATAGAAGTACTCGTGTAAACTTTAGGATAAAATAGTCCAACTAATCTCGTTTCCCTACACACACTTTGGACATCCGTTTCACCCTCTTAGGGGTAAAATTTGAAAAATCCTTTTAAGTAATTTCGTATCCACTATGTTATATTTTCAAACCGATGTCATTTTCGTAATTGACGTCCTAGAAAACCTTAGAATCAACACCCATATTGATATTATGACATTTCAAACCCTTCGCACCCCCATAGGGGTGATTTTATGTCACGTCGGCTATGTTGGATTATAAAATAGTTGTTGTTTTCGTAATCAGCGACCCGATAAACCATAAAAACAATACCCATGACGATTTTCAGACTTTTTTACTCAATTTTACCCCTATAGGGGTTGAATTTTGAAAAATCCTGAAACACGTGTTTACTCATTTATCTTTAGAAGTACTCGTGGAAAGTTTCGGATAAAATAGTCCAACTAATCTTGAGATTTCCCCATACAAACTTTGGACCCCCGTTTCACCCCCTTAGGGGATGAATTTTGAAAAATCCTTTCTTAGTGCACCCCTAGACGTCATAAGGAACCTACTTGCCAAATTTGGAATCTCTAGACCCAGCAGTTTGGGCTGTGCGTTGATTAGTGAGTCAGTGAGGACAAAGCCTTTTATTATTATAAGATTAAAATATTGTCGATAACCTGGTTGACGTCTAAAAGGCGAGTTGTATGTTTGTTTCTCACCTCATTTGTATATAAAAAAACACCTTCATACTCCATGGAATGGAATGACTGATAATCTCTTTACTGCATTATAGTAATCAGTACTATCTTAAAACCATTATTTCGATTCGAGTCAGTAGTTCCTGAGAATAGTTCAATTCACATTAAATACATAAAAAACAAATATCAATTAAAGACACAAAAACCATTATTAATCCACATTAAATAAAATAAATATTCTTGGATGAATTGCACACCGCTATCCCAAACTAAGCAAAGCTTGTTCAATGGGTACTAGATAACTGATATTATACTTAAAACATTTTTTTTAATACATACAAATAATAATAGATAGAAAACACCCAGAACAAGACAAAAACACATGTTCATGCACACAAATATTTGTCTTGTGCGGAGATCGAACCGACGACCCCGGAGTCAAATTATTATTATTTTATTATATTTAAATAATTATTATCAAAGTAGACCCGGTTAGCAAAGGGTAACCATTGTTTTTTTTTTTCAAATTTGAATGCAAACCACCGGTCTCGTCATTATAATATTAATATAGATATATGGTTTACACCATTTTGGCAGTTGGCAAATAGATTAGCAGTTTTGATAATTTCAGGGATCGAATTACTTATAATATAATAACTACACGAATTTTTGACATACAAAATAACGTGTATGACATGGAAAAAAAGCACATATGGATTCTTCGGTTACCGCATATTCCACCTACATGACCTTTCACTTACCCCGTCATCCGTAATATTATTTATCTCGTTTTATGATCGGTCGTTCACACGTAATGTGAGAAAACGTTTTGTCACTATTGTTCCGATTGTTTACGAAGGCTTCCTGGCACGCAGGGCCGTATTAAGGGACACATAAATCATTTAAACGGTCTGGGAATAATAGGAAGGCGTCTATATATTATTACGGGGAATGTGTTGGACCTACTCGTAAAATATGATAATATTGATAAATGGAAGAAAGCCACTACGTACCTTTAATTTTGCTGTTATTTGAGTATCGGTAGTTTAGATTTTAGGGATTTATCACCATCTTGAAGTCTAGCATAGACTTCAAGATACTCTCACCTACTTGCGGAGAAACATGTGGGTATTAGGTAGTTTCGGAGAAGAGGATGTGGTGTGAATTTTTTTCATACAACTAAGATGGAAAAGACAGGACATGCTTGGTGGAAAGCAATCATTGGAGTGTATTTTAGAAGATAGAAGAAGCTCACAATTAGCATCACTCATGACGGTCAAACAAAAAAAAAACTCCTTTAAGCTTTTCTTGAAGAAATACTGTAGTCCCTAGGGAAAACTTTGGCAGGGAGTTCATTCCACAAGTTGAGAGTCAGTGGAATAAAATTTCCCTGGAACCGCACAGTGCTTGACAAGAGTAGCTTATTATTTAATTAAACCTAAAATTTCAAATTTCTTATAAGATAAGATAATTTATTGTCATAAAATATGTATGGAAATTCTGTGCTGAGGAATAAAGTAACTACATCTATGTAATGACATTTTTCACCTTTAGATTATTACTCGAAAAGAAAAAAAATTAATATAGGTTTTTAGTGAAGCGATAAGCGATATACTTTCCCAGTGGGGCCGCTTAAAATTATACTGTACCCTATCTCTCTTTCGCCAGAGCCTCCTTAGTTAATTAGCAGGGTGCACCACGTGCAGGTGATGTTGGCTTTGGCTCAGATAGGGTGGTGAATTTCTTACACCCTAGAATTATTTAATTTTGCTCTTGTAATCTCTGCCTACAGCTGGCCCTGACTTTTACACAAGTGTAAGAAAAGAGTCAAGGTACCACACAGTATCGCAATGTATTATGAAGTGGTGATTAGAAACCAATACATAAACATATTATTGCATATGTACTTATGATGACAAATAACTTTCTTACAAATATTTTATTATTATAATAAATAAGCATTGGGGAAGGCTTATATCCAGCAGTGGGTAGATACAGGCTGATGATGATGATGATGATGATGATAATAAATAAAAAAAAGTAATACCACTGCCCTCTTCCATCTTAAATATGAATTTAATTGAATCGCCACCGTCCACTATTATGAAAGCAACTTAATTTCCCTCAATTTAACAACTTTTTAGGGTTCCGAACCTCAAACGGAAAAACGGAACCCTTATAAGATCACTTTGTTGTCCGTCTGTCTGTCTGTCTGTCTGTCTGTCTGTCTGTCTGTCTGTCTGTCTGTTTGTCTGTCTGTCTGTCTGTCTGTCTGTCAAGAATTTCTATGTCGAGAATGCGTGGAGGTATCAAGCTGAAATTTGAACTGTATACTCAGGTCTACGGTCCCATGAAGTTAAAAAAAAATCAAACTGCTAAGTTTACGTTGAAAAAAGTTACGGCCGTTTATTGAGCAAAAAACGCATATTTCGACACACTCAAGGGAATCAAAACCTATAGGGTACTTCCCGTTGACCTAGAACTATGAAATTTGGCAAGTAACATCGTTATAGACTACAAGTACAGGAATAAATCTCAAAACTATACATTTGTAAATAGATCTTAAAAAATAGGGGGTCTATATTTTTTATAGGGTGTCGAAATTTCAAATTGAAACTACTAGTTCAAATGGGGTATCATATGAAAGGGCTTGATATACACATTGCAAAATATATTTTATTTATTTTTTTCGACGCATTATTTCTTATTTATAATGAAAAATATCAAATTTAATAATGATACTACGTACCTACGGAACCCTCGGTGGGCGAGTCCGACTCGCACTTGTCCGGTTTTTTTTTTATTGTAAAAATACCTTGATGTATTTACTCATTATTTGGGAAAACGATAAGGATAAAACAACCACTTTATTATGGTCTACTTACTATGCTATCTTGGATTTGATTATTTTTAAACGGTTTTATTTAGCTTGACCTGTTTGTTTGTTTATTTATTTAAAATCAATTTCGATATCTCAAAAATAAATCAAACAATGCATCGTGAACAACTAATATATACACTTGAACATGTGAATTTTATATACACGACATACTTATCTGGTAGATGGTTTGTTAAAAATCTAATCAATATTTTATTCAATGTTTATTTTCACGTTAACGCGAACTCAAACATTACTGAACCGATTTCACTGTGGATCTCGCTGGGGAAATTATTATTGGAGTAAAACTTCTTTACGCACGTTTGACTTTGTGAGTGAGCTGGTGAATGCGTGTGACGAGAGCGTTACGAAAAGTGTGATCGGGCGAGGCGAATGGACGCTGAGAGGGAGATATAAGTTAATGAAGATAGAAAGAGAGTTATGTTTCGTAAATTACCTACTCTAGGGGCAAGAGAGAGAGGTGCGGGCACACATTTTCTTTTTCTCTTTCTCTCATATCCAGAAACAGATATATATACATACATATATAGAGATAAAGAAATTTTACTTCAGTCGTGTTGTCAAACACAGTCCTTTTTTATTTTGGTTATAAAAGTCCGTGACTACCTTATAATATGCTTAATCATTGAATGGTCATACGGGTTAGAACATTAGTTGCTGTTAAGTATTATATTGTGACCAAACTGTACGCCCTGTAGAATTGTTATTTCAGGGATTGAAATGCGAGAACGTGAGTCTACTTTAGTTATCTTTAGTTGTCGTCATTTGAATATCAAGTTACTGTTTATTTTCAAACTACTTTTACCCGCGGCTTCGCCCGCATGGCTACAGTATCTACCTATATAAAAAGTATTCTATGTCAATCCAGAATATCCAAATATTAGTAATATTATATGTGAAAGTGTGTATGTTTATTTGTTTGTTAATGCTTCTTTCACGTCGAAAGGAACCAATACATTGGCGTGACTTTTTATTCCGGAAAACAACTAACACCCACGGAGATTTTTTTTTAAATTAAAACAATGACCATAAAACCATGTAAAGAAGTACAGTTTATTTTTCATATATTACAAAAATATATACCTATTAAAGTAAAATAAATCAGCTTTTATTTAAAAAATAACGAAAAAATGAACTTACTGTGTTTCGCCATCATTTTTGATACCTATTTCATTGAAAACCAAATTGGATTAAAAATGGAGTCATTTACGTAATCGATTCCTGTCACGAGAACCAAATGAGTGGACCAAATTTCAATTAACTGTAAAATTTTACTTGCTACATTTGATAGAAACACCGGGACAGATTAAACTGAATAAAAGTTTGCAATAAAAAGACTTATTTCTTTCAAAAAGTCTTGCTAAAGAAAATGAAATGAAAACAGAGTTAACAAATGACATCATACAAAGCTAATATTATAAACAAAGAAAAGAAACGTAGTCAAGATGGGCCCCGTACATTAGGATCAGCGTTCTATGATCCGAGATTTAATAAGCCCAATTCATTAGGAGCCCAAGCTTCAGAAAATTCCCGACCCCTCTTCTGTAATATGAGAACATTTAAAAACGCTACAAATAGACACACTCAAGTTTAAGTATGCGGAAAAATTGCTCAGAAAAACTCGCTTATCGCGGTTTATTTAATTTTGAAGTCATCTTTTGAATCTTCTGTTTAGCATAATTTAAAAAGAAATGCATGAATGTATTCTACCCTAAGCGGTTTAAGTTTTTAGTTAGTTATATTGTGGTTATTCTTGAAATTGTAATTGAATAGTCGGCTTTCCCTATAAATATAAATGAATTGAATTTAAATAATTTGTTTACTCTAATCAGATCAGTTATTTCAATTAAAACGAAACAACAAAAAGTTTTAAACATTCTTTTCAGAATTATTATTTTTATTTGTAATGCGTACCTTGGACAATTTGACGATTTGTGTATGCAATACTATCCCTGCAATGGAATAAGTTTATGTTATGAACTAAGATATAGAGAACGACAAAATGACGAATGATAATAACATTTACGATCAATTCCTAATAAGTACATATAAATTTCCTATTTATGCCTAAATAACTGGGCATTTTGGGTCGTAAGGGTTTCATCAACATCCTTGAACCAAAGCCTCACATGCACGTTGTGCACCTTGCTGACTGACAAACGAGGCTCTGGCGAAGAGAGAGGTAGAGCATAGCGTATTTTTAAGCTGCCAGACTGGGGAAATACCTCAACCTCACAGAATACCGCAGCCAAATAATAATTCCCTTGAGGGTTGTTGTGTTCCTGCGAGTGAGTGAGGTCACCAGAAAGAAAGAAAGGAAGGAGTGCAGACTGGCAACCCCCTTGGTGACCCCTTGGTGTTGTTGATCTCCATGGGCGGCGGTGATTGCTTTCCATCAGAAAATCCGCATTCTCGTTTGCCCCCCTTTTTATAAATTACGATACTTTCTATAATATATTTCTATACTAATATTTTTTTTTATATACGAGTATATAAAAAAAAATATTGGTCATTTATATTATTGGGAATTTATCGTAAATGTCCAGCATATTCCCACCTCTTTGAAAGAACCTTTTCAAAAAGTTTTCCTACGCTTCAATCAACTTCAATCAATCCCAATACTAAATCATTCCGGTCACAATATTATGACAGTTCATCATTAAAAGTTTTCAAGTCTTAAACAAAGGTCGGTCTTGACTGCGGCTCTCTCTTCTTCGTCCCTCACTTTTGATCATTTTTTTTTTCAATTTTTAATTTCTTTATTCTAATAACAATTTTTATTTATATTTTATGTCTATGTAGGTATATATATTTTCTTATTTCGGAACACCACTTATTATAATGTCCGGTGCCAAACAAGTATAAGACCCATCTGATGACCAGCGGTTACTGTAGCCTATAGACACTTAACACAAACGTCCTGTACCCTCGCAGTTATCGTAGCAACTTCTTCCTTTCTGGTAACATCACTCATTCGCATGAATATAAAAATCTTTAAGGGTGTTGTTATTTGGCTAATCTTCTGTAAGGTGAAGGTACAGTCGGCTCACTAAGATTACCATTCCATACAGCTCAGTATAGCAAACTGGTAAATTATGTTAGCTTATTTACTAGTGCTCGACATTATACTGTATTACATATTATACATATATTCGATTTTTTACTCCTCAAATGTGTAATGTTTTAAAAGTTAAAGTTGGTTGAAAAAGAAAAGTAAGTAGGTGGAAGAGTAAGAGGAAGAGTAGCATGAGAATAAAAATGAAGATAGAGTGAGTGAAGTAAAGTAATAGTACTGAAACCTGAAATTTGAAGTATAAGTAACAGTAAGGCAAGAGACCCGCTTATGGTAAGCGCTCTCTCAGTATAAGTTTAGTACACAAATCTGAGGGTGGGAAGTAAATGAAAGTTACAAATCGCCAGACAGAGTTTATTCCTATGGTTCAAAACATCTCCATTGTCTCCCACATACAAATTCACATTTCATATATATTAAAAGCAAATTTTACAATTTTCAGTTAACAAAATATCTAATGGGCGCCAGACCTGTTTATGCCAGGTCAAAAATACAGTAATTAAAAGCAGCGGCAGAGCAAGTTACAATTTAGTTTCTCAGGGCGATGAGTCAGAAAGCCTACATTCTTATTGCGATCATAATATAAATGGTTTGGTACAGAAATTCACTATTACGGCAAAAGTCCACATAAATTGCTCGATCGGTAACACCACTTAGCTGTACTCAAGCGATACGGTCTTGAGGCCGCTGTATCAAGCTGACCCGAGTGTCGGAGTGGCTCGGACTGAGTGCCACGTCACCACTGCGCAGTCAGTCTCACGACCGGAGTGAAGAGGGTATATTAAAAAACCTCCCTGTGGACAATATGCCCGCCATTAGCACAGGGAATCACTTGTGCGCCTAATCTAACACTGCCCTAAGCAATTAATAAAATTTACATACCGACTGGAGGTTCGATCCACGGCCTGGGGAATAGCGCGGCCGAATGGCGCCGCAGAAAGCGCGTTGATGCCCGCGCTGCAGGATGCGCTGTCAAGGGGAACGCGACAGGATATGCACGTCGAACCCGGAGTGACGTAGTCCACTGAAATTCACCATTTTCACAATTCACAAACAGTACGGGCACTGGTTTCTCGCCCCCACGCCTATTCGCAGATACCAACTCACCGGTTCAATCGAACGAGGGTGTGTGGTCCGTCCCGGGCGGGCTGATTCGTCAGGCGCTTCGGGCTGACGTCGAATTCTGCAACAACACCGCTTCGGTAACACGACTATACCAAGAAGACGACGCCCTAACCGCTTGCGAATTGTGCTCACCGGGTGCCTGGAATCACAGTCTTCGACGTGTCCTGTCGACGCTCAGCGAGTCTGGTGTCTTCTACTAGGGGGCTCCCAACGACAGAAAAAGGCCGCCCCGAGCGCGCGGACCCGTTTTGTCATTGCCACCAATCCCCACTCCAAAATGTATATGGAATCTTCCAGAACATTAAAGATACCTCCTTTTAACAATAACAAAATTATTTTTTAGAATTTCAATAAAACCATTGTACGTTTCCGCCATCGACAATACGTAAGTCTAGAGTCAAGTCAACGACAACGCTTCCTTTCATAAAATTGTTGGCAACCACCTTCAACAAATCACATATTACTAAAACTAACAGAAGCGACCATCTCAACCTGAATTCGGAAGCCGAATCACGCACTCCATTCACGAATGGAACTCTCCAGGCTTCTTGCCTTCCATCACAAAACACGACAGCTTACAAACACGATTAGAAAAATCAAAACTACTTTAAAATTAAGATTAGAACAATTGTACAAGACCATTCCATTCGTAAACGAAAGTCTCTCAAATGGTTTATCTTCAAGAGAAAATCCAACTCGCCCGTCAATTCCTCTCAGCAACTCTAATATCCCTTAAAAAAAATGATTAACGAATATCTAAATCTACGAATGAGAAACAAAACTTTCGAGCCGACTATCGACAAGTGCGGGCCTTCCAGGGTCCGCAATTCTGCAAAAGCAAAAATTAGATCAGCTGTCGGAACAGCAGACTGTCAAACGAAACGTCAATATCTCTCTTCGTAAACAAGAAATGTTTACACATTCCCAAAA
Organism: Hypsopygia costalis; assembly: GCA_937001555.2. NCBI lineage: Eukaryota > Metazoa > Arthropoda > Insecta > Lepidoptera > Pyralidae > Hypsopygia > Hypsopygia costalis. The sequence continues at coordinate 1,448,998 of OW443333.2, read as the reverse complement.
CAATGTAATATGTATTTAAGCCTGAAATTAGTGCCACAATTAAAAATTCACGCGTTACAAATGTTATTTTTAGATACCACTGGCTATGAAAATAGATTCATCAATCAACACAAAAATATGTACTTCAAAATTGATGATCCTTGAAAGTAATTTTCGAATAGTATTTTTAATGATAAGAAGGCAAACGAGCATGTGGGTCACCTGATGGAAAGCAATCACTACCGCTCACGCATCAGCAACACCAAGGTGTCGGGAATCCGTTGCTAACCCATACTCCTTCCTTTCTTTCTTTCTTTCTGGTAACCTCACTCACTTGCAGGAACACAACAACCTTCAAGGGGACTGTTACTCGGCTGTGGTATTCTGTAAGGCGGAGGTACTTCCTCAGTCGGGCAGCTTAAAAAAAACCCAATGCTCGACCTCTCTTTTCGCCAGAGCCTCGTTTGTCAGTCAGTAGGGTGCACCACGTGCAGGTGAGGGTGGCGTTGGTTCAAAGATGTTGATGAAGGACTTACACCCCCAACTTAATGAAACAAAAGAAATGTAATGCAATATTAATGAAGGTAGCTAATTGAATTTCGTGTCAATTTTGAAGGTCTGCAAGCATTATTCTTTGTGCCATTATAAACACTTGCATAATTAGTTTAATTTGAGGCACAAAAGAAATTTTGTTAGTAAATATTCAGTAAGAATGGAAAAAATCCAATTACTTTGATTGGATTTAAAAAGACAAGTGTCTTACACTTTTATAGATTAATTTTGTGGAGGTATTTTCAGTAAATACATAAGAATGTACTTTATATTTATCACCTATTTTTATTACCTTTATGAAACAGCAATTTTGTATGGAAAATGTATTAAATGCATTTTATATAGACGAACATAGGCGAACATTACGGCAGTAAAAATTGGCTACAAAAGGCTTACTCAATATTTACGCGTGACATACAGTACGCAAAAACAAGGTAAAGAAAGCGAATACACAGGAAGGCATTTTATCCACAACTTGTGAATAATTGTTTTCGATTAACGCTAACGCCTTGTCGTGTCGGTAAATGGCGCGGGCCTGAGTCAGTCTAATTGATCACGCAAGTTAAGCAACGTCGACCGTAGCCTGTATATGGATGGGTATATTTATTGCGAGCTTCGGAGGGCACGTTAAGCCGTCACGTCGGTGCCGGCTGTTGTCATTAGACAGTCGTTAAGCCAAGTCTGCTATGTGTGGCTTGAAAACACTGGATTCTTCCAACCTGCGATTGAGCAGCGCGGTGGAGTATGCTCTATTCCCTCGTCGATTGAAGGGAGACCCCGTATCCTGATATGGGATAAATATGGGCTGATGCCAAGGCTGGCAACGGCTCGGCGACACCTTTATTTATTTTTAATTTTTTTATACTACGTCGGGTGGCAGACAAGCATACGGCCCGCCTGATGTGAATAGTTACTGTAGCCATATTAACGCTCGCAACATAAAATATCGCTCGCGCGCCGCCACCCCCGCTGCCAAACCAGCATCTCCTTCCTTTCTGGTGACCTCACTTACTCGCAGGAACACAACAACCCTCAAGGTATTTGTTATTTGGCTGCGGTATTCCGTGAGGTGGAGGTACTTCCCCAGTCGGGTAGCTTACAATTACGCTCCCTACCTCTCTTTTCGCCAGAGCTTCGTTTGTCAGTACTGCTGTTGGCTTTAGTTAGTAGGTGACCCACATGCTCGCACTTGTTTTTTTACGCCCTACGCGCGCGTTGTACCATCCGGAGGTGGAAGGAGGTGGTGAATCCTCATGTTGCCCCCCACGGATATATAAAAAAATGTGAATATCAGGCAATATTACCTTGCCTTCTTCTTGCCAAAACTGAGGCGCAGTACGTCGTAGAACGCAGCTATAGGTAGATCTTATCATCCCATTCAATATTCATACTAATAGTCATGTAGGCCCCGTTGTCAATCTTGTATTTAATACTAAATCGGTTTCTAGAACAGACAACAATTTTACCTTTGATTTTCCGAAGCAAATTGTACCCCTACTTCCGAGAAATAGACGTTACATCTATTATGTAGTTTAGCACAACACATAATGACCGCCTAGTAACCTAGATACCGGGGTGAATGGCTTCGACAACCTGCTAGGTAAAGCTAGATAGAATACGAAAGAAACAGAATTTACAGTTAGAAAGATAGGTATATGTGTCATTCTCAACATTAGTGTCTTAACCCTAATTACCGTATTTTTCTATTTAATTCGTCAATTCGTCTTAAAACAATAAAATATTTAACACATTAAAGACACGAATTTATTTAAAAGTATTTAAATTATTAAAAATAGTTTTAGACTTAATCATTTTTGGAGTACGGTAATCGAAACTCTTAATAAATCTATCACAACGATCTTTAGAGCCATAGCCATCCTCGCTTGCACGTGGCGCACCCTGCCGATTAAGGAGGCTCTCGCAAAAGAGATAGGTAGGATATAGCGTATTAATAAGCTGCCCCACTGGGGAAGTACCACAGAATACCGCAGGCAAATAATAATTTCCTTGAGGATTGTTGTCTTCCAGCGAGTGAGTGAGGTCACCAGAAACGAAATAGCTGCTGCGTTGGTAGCAAGAGTTGCGATGCGCGAGCGATAATTTAAGTTACGAGCGTTAATATGACTACGGTAACCATTTCACATCAGGACAGTATGCTTGTCTGCCATCTGACGTAGTATAAAAAAAGAAGTTTTATACGCTTTGTTACACAATGAATTTAATTCCCAAGCACGCAGCTTCAGCTGAAAAAGTTGAAACAAAGTTGTGATTGCCTACGACCAAACCTTTCTGTAACCAGAATATTATATTTAACTCTGTTAATACGCTTTTCTTTAATTAACTCGGCTAGAAGTTTTAGGAAGCTTATTTTCCACAGACATATACTATAATAAGAGAATAAACGTACTATCTGAATTATTATTAAAATTATGTAACAAAAACAATTGAAACATATATAAACCGGCCAAGTGCGAGTCGAACTCGCGCACGAAGGATTCCGTACCATTATCACACAAGAAACGGCAAAAAATCACGTTTGTTGTAAAGGAGCCCCCCTTGAATTTGTTTTATTTTAATTTAATTATTTATTATTAAAGTGAAAATATATAACTAAATATTCTGTAAATATTTCAAGCGTCTACCTGTTGCCGTTATCAATATCGAGCAAAAACGAGCAAAAATCACGTTTATTGTATGGGAGTCCCCTTAAATATTTATTTTATTCAATTTTTTAGTACATGTTGTTAACAGAAATACATCATCTGTGAAAATTTCAACTGTCTAACTGTCACGGTTCAAGAGATACAGCCTGGTGACCGACGAACGGACGGACAGACAGACAGCGGAGTCTCATTAATAGGGTCCGTTTATCCGTTCCTTTGCGTGCGGAACCCTAAAAACGTCCTCACCGAAACAGCACCCAAATGACGATCTGCGAACTCTTTAACTTAACCATATTCGAGCGCTTCAATATTTAACATTATTTTCAAACGAATATTGTCTTTGTCTTAACCTTGTTTTTATATAAATGACATCGCAAATATAAATAAAAATATTTTTTAACAACAACAAACGTAACAATGATACTTCAGTTATAAATATAACAATACTATCATGTGGTTACTTAAGATCTAGCTTATTGCTGTTTATGTATTTTTTATAGCTGTCTAATACTTGGCAAGAGACTTAACTAACATAATAATCGTAAATACATGCCCATAAGTGGTTGTTTGTCGGTGTTTATGTCACACACAACCAACAAAAGGCATTTAATGAATGCTTTGATGTTTGTTTACGTAATATTTCATACTCACTGAATTGTGTACTACGTGTGATGTATTTTTACCTCACAGAAGGTTAAGGTCTACGGGAGAAGGAGGAGGAGGAGGGGGGGGGGGAGTAACGGGACGGGGGCGCACCATACATTACCACCTGTGTCTCCTGTGTGGCCAGGATTAACAGCAAAAAGGCAATGAATAGTGAAGTCCATTGCAGTCACGGGGGTAAAACTACGGGTGCCTTGGAACTCACAACGTATTTAATCAGAAGAAATTGGTAGGAGTAAGAAGCTTTTGGAAGGTTAAGGTCTGCCGTTTATATAAAACGGTTAATATAGCCCGTGGACATTCGCCTCTAAAGAAATACTGCGGGCTGCCAGTCTCGCTACTAATGCAGCAACCTCCTTATTCCTGATAACCTGACTCACTCACATGTGCACAATAACCCTCTAACCCTAAGTCTGAAATAATTATTTTTTGACTATGGTTTTCTGTGAGGTGGAGGAACTTCTCCAGTTGAACAGCTTATAATTACACTGTGCCCAACCTCACGTTTACAAGAAGCTTATTAACAAATCAAGAAGTTGCGCCACGTCATAGACCACATGCTGGTGAAGTTGGCTATGGCTTAAAGATGCTGATGAGGCAGTTACACCCCAGTAATGTTCTATAAGTCCCCAGTAAAGGCAAATTATCCATATAAATGTATGTAATAGGTAGGGGAAAAAGTCTTTTCGCATTATAGTATGTATGAACTTGTAATAAAATCTCTTTGGTTATATCATTTGTATCTAGCAGGTTTTGATATCTTTAAAAAGTTTAAATTTTAAAAAAGATAATTCCAAATTCAAATTAGGTAAATGTGTGATTTTCATTTGTTTTTTTTACTGTCAAGATGAGTGAATCTAATGAAGAAATTCGATACATTTTAAAATTTTACTACAAAAAAGGTAAAAATTCAACGCAAGCTGCGAAAAAAATTTGTGACTTTTATGGACCTAGTGCAGTGTCTGTGAGAGTAGCACAAATTTGGTTTAAGCGTTTTCAATCCGGAAATTTTGATGTCAAAGATGCACGTCGCTCTGGTCGCCCTGTTACGGATAAAATGGATGCCATTTCTGAAAAAGTGGAGCAAGATCGTCATATCAGTAGTTACGACGTAGCTGAAGAACTAGGAATTGACCACAAAACAGTTTTGGCGCATAAAAAGGTCGTGGTCAAAGGCCGGCCAGGCTTCACAGACTCTGGCGAAACCCGGGTTAACCCGCAACAAGGTGATGCTGTGTGTATGGTGGGATTGGAAGGGAAGATATTCATTATGAGCTGTTACCGCCAGGCAGGACTATCGATTCTGAACTCTACTGTGAACAACTGATAAGATTAAAGCAAAAAGTTGAGAGAAAGCGGCCGGAATTAATTAATAGAAGGGGTGTGATTTTGCATCATGATAACGCTAGACCTCACACATCTTTAGCCACTCAGCAAAAATTAAGAGAGTTTGACTGGGAGGTGTTAATGCATCCGCCGTATAGTCCTGACCTTGCACCTTCTGATTTCCAACTGTTTCGGTCTCTTAAGAATACTTTAGGCAATGTCAGTTTAACATCACGAGAAGACTGCCAAAACCACTTGGCGCGGTTTTTTGAACAGAAGTCCCAAAATTTCTATAGTAATGGGATCATGTCTCTACCTACAAGATGGCAAAAGGTTATCGAACATAATGGCACCTACATACTTTAGTTAAATGTAAATAAACTTTATTAAAAAATGTTTTGAATTTTCATATAAAATACGAAAAGACTTTTTCCCCAACCTAATATGTAAAATTATACTCATACATAACAAAAACAAAAAAAATCTATATTAATAAAAGGCTTTGTCCTCACTGACTGACTGACTGACTCACTAATCAACGCACAGCCCAAACCGCTGGGTCTAGAGATTCCAAATTTGGCAAGTAAGTTCCTTAGGACGTCTAGGGGTACACTAAGAAAGGATTTTTCAAAATTCATCCCCTAAGGGGGTGAAACGGGGGTCCAAAGTTTGTATGGGGAAACAAGATTAGTTGGACTATTTTATCCGAAACTTTACACCAGTACTTCTATAAATAAATGAGTAAACACGTATTTCAGGATTTTTCAAAATTCAACCCCTAAAGGGGTAAAATGGAGTGAAAAAGTCTGAAAATCGTCATGGGTATTGTTTTTACGGTTTATCGGGTCGCTGATTACGAAAACAACAACTATTTTATAATCCAACATAGCCGATGTGACATAAAATCTATGGGGGTGCGATGGGGCTGAAATGTCATAATATCAATATGGGTTGATTCTATGGTTTTCACGGGTACTTTGCTAGTACTAATATAAAATAATAAATAGTAACTAAATTAGTGTTACAAAGTCATTTACTATTTTTATTCAGGTGAAAAGAAGTCCAATACTTAATTAGGGGATAGATTGTCTGAGTATGGCCTTCAATAGCCAATGTGTTAGTTTAGAATATAACCTATCTATGTTAAACAAGTTATTAAAATGAACGAAGCCGTGGTTATTAACTAGTGACTAATGTATGTTGTGTTAAGCCTTTGAAACTTTAAAGCTGTTTTCCTGAAATTCAGCAAACTCCTACTTAATTCCTTTGAAATGTCAAAAGTTCACTCTCTGAAATGTTTGAAATGTTGTTCCGACAGGCCTACACCTACACTCAACTTTGCTCTTATATTTTTCATGACTAGCAAGAACTGTTTCAGCATTCAGCAGTTTTCAGAATGTTATTTCTAACGTAGTATTATATACAATATAAGAAATTCACGTCCTACTGACTTTGTAGTAAATAACATTTAATAATATAGTGAGGATCTAGATGACGTCGTCATACGAGTTTGACGTCATACGTTACGGAAGTTAGCAACGTCGGCCGTAATCAGTCTATGGATGGGTGTATTTATCTAGAGCTTCTTCATGCAGGGGCACGTTCAACCGTCGGTCCCGGCTATTGTCATTAGATAACAGCCGTTAAGCCACGTCAGTGACCTTTGAGCGATTTGAAAACATTGCTCTCCGACAACCCGCAGTTGAGCAGCCGAGTGGAGTACGCTTTAAAACCCTTCGACTGAAGGGAGAGTCGTATCCCAGCACAAGAATAAACATGCGTTGATGCAGCAGTAAACAAGGTATTTTAATATATAAACTTTCGTGACCTGCAATTCGCTGTCGATGGCGAGCGGTGCGACAACAGAAAAAGGGTTATATTCTTCTTATTTTGTATCTATAAAAGGTTATAAAACGTTACTGTCTGATCTATCAATGCACAGCGCAAACCACTGGGCAGATCGGGATTATTATGACGTTGGCATCCGCTTAAAAGGAATTTTCGAAAATTCCAACGGGATACCTGAAGTCGCGGGCGTAAGCTAGCGTTTTATTTGTAGAAGGCAAATATGAACTAAGCTCAGGTTGAATTCACCTGAAGTTTTCACAAAACCTTACGTTCAAAATCGAGGTTGGCCGACACGTGTTAGTAGAACGCGAAATTCAATATAGGCGGGGTGATTTAGGCCTTTTATTCAAATCGCAGCTTTTAGTCGTTTCCCGGTCACCTACTTCTACTTGCTAGAATATGATGAAAAATTACAGCCAATTGTACTTTTTGTGTAGACTTCCATGTAGCCTAGTTTAGTATTACAAAAGTTTCTTTCAAGATGTTTGCGCTTTTACAAATTATGTAATTCTATTCTATGACACGTGGACTGTAATAGTTTCATTAGATATTGATTTATTTTTTAGCACATAGACGTTTCAGTACTGTGATGGCGATAACAATTCATTGATGTGCAAGTATTAACATGCTCCAATACGCGTGCAAAGCCACGGACAGTTTGTGCGTGCATCACGCAAAAACTAGGCATTGAATTAATTTAATTAAGTACTGCGAATTATGAGCCTTTAGTTAGTGTAACATTTAGAGTTTATTTCATTTAAATCAACGCATAAAATCGAAAGTTTTAATTTTTAATTTCAATTAAGTTAATTCCAGATTTTTTAAAGTTTACTTGAGTTATCTAATTCCACGCGAGCAAAGTCGCAGGAAAGCGAAATAATATTACAGTTATTTTCCAAAAGGAGACTCACAAAATAAGTAATAGTCCACCTAACTGACTACAGACTGATACGCGAACGCGTTACTTACTTTGCTGAAACCGAAAAGATTTTATATAAATATTTAAACAGTTCGTAGAAATGAAATATGTATTAAATTAGTAATTTATTTGTATCTAAGTATTACCAACGAGGTCAAATGCGGAATGAGGAAATTCGATGAAAAAAGTTGTTGACGTAACTTTGAGAATCTGCCAATTCAGCGATGGCAGATCGGGGAGGATGTTCCTATAGCGGAGGCTGTATGGGGCGATGAAGCGTCGGGCGTCCCTTTCTAAATGTGCTCAAAAAAGTGAATGGGTTTGGAAAATGTAGTATTGTATGTGGACACATTGGGGAGGGAGGTTTATTTTCAGTGTGGATACCGGCTAATTATGATGATGATGATTTACAAAAATATTTATGACAATAATGACGGTAATTAACGCGATCATGCATAAGGGTATTTACATACCTTTATTATTGCCTGACGTTTCGACCAGGTTGCACCGGCCGTGGTCACAGGCTGACTCTTCTGCATGATCGCGTTCTTCTTCTTCTTCGCATTATTATTTTCATAAATCATGTAACGCGAAAGTTTAAGTTATATGTAAAAAAAATAAAATAAAGAGATGTTGCCAAATACATTCAATGTTTATTTCACATTTGTTAAATTTCTTTTAACTGGAAAATATTTACACCCCACAAACGTACAGGCCGTCTGATGTAAGGAGGCCAGAGCTTCGTATGCTACACTGCTGGGTGTACCATGGGCAGCTAAATTGGACTAGAAACCTGTAAGAGAGTTTCTCTAAACTCTTTGAAAATATGGATATAATAAATTTTCGCTCTCACCACGTTTAATTTCTGAGAGTTTAGGTTCAAAATCTTGTCAATCATTTTGATATTCGAGTATCGAAAATTATAATTACTAATTTCTCACTTCAATTAACCACCCTAATTAAAACACAACATAACTCTGAAGGAATCAAGAGGGCACGCTAACATGAATACTAAACAGGAAGTCGGGAAACTTTGCTCGTGCGACGAACTCTACATCCGCTAAAGCCGTAAAAGCTGCGACGATTCGCGGATTAGCAGTTTCAGTTTTCGAAGCTTTCATAAATATATTAGATTGTCTATTAATACGTCGTACGTGATTATTGTAGTTTGTAAAGCTTTCTAGTTTCTCTATAACTCTATTCTTTATTTTTATACTATATTGTACAAAATAAGCATACAGCAGGCTTGATAGTAAATTAAGAGAAAATTTGTAAATCCTAGATTAATCTATATATAAAACATATACATAATGCATATACATATAGAGGAGCTCGATGGCGTCGTTGCGCTTGTCAGTCTAAACGAACACGCAGGTCAAGCAACGTAGACCGTAGCCTGTCCATGGACAGGTTTATTTATCTCGAGCTCCTCCGTGCTTCGGACGGCACGTTAAGCCATTAGTCCCGGGTGTTGTCATTAGATGACAGTCGTTAAGTCAAGTCAGTGGCCTTTAGACGGCTTGAAAACACTGGGCTCCGCCAACCCGCAGTTGGGCAGCGTGGTGGAGTATGTTCTAAGCCCCTTCAATTGAAGGGAGGCCCGTATCCCAGCAGTGGGATGGTAATAAGGGTTGACGAGGATATATAAATCTCGTATCACGGTAATTGTGATCACATTCTTCCGAAACGGCTCGACGGATTGTTATGAACTTTTTTATGTATATTTGGCAGGTATGAGAATAGGTCGTAAAGTATATTACATGCCGCTAGGTGATTAGGGTGTCTGTGCCTAGAAATTCAGTAGAAATATTTATATAGCAGGATTTGTCCTGCTATATTATATTAGACGAGCTCGGTGGCGTAGCGGTCAATGACGCGGCTTCGACACCAACGCTCGTGGGTTCGATTCCCACATAGGACAAACATTTGTGTGCATGAACATGTCTGTTTGTCTTAGTCTGGGTGTTTTCTATGTATGATATATATGTATTTACAAAAAAAAAATGTATTTACGTATGTTTATCAGTTGTCTAGTACCCATAACACAAGCTTCGCTTACTTTCAGGCTAGATGGCGCTGTGTAATTTGTCTGACAATATTTATTATTATACGTATCTCTCTTTCAACACGGGTCAAGCCCGGTCATTTGATAGGCGTGCGCGGGGATATGGATCCAACGCGTAGAGGCCCCTTGAGAGAAGTTTGATGTAATGTTGTACGCCCGCCGTGACCCGCTCCAGGATATGTCAATGGAACGACATATCCATGAACAGGTCTCGGCAGGCATTGAGATTATTGCAAAGTGTGATGGAAAATAAATGGGCTATGGAGATGAGATCTGGGTGAACTTAATACCGGGCTATTACAGAAGAGGGACTGACGCCTGCCATAACTGCTTTTATTGCTAGTTATTTGCGGCAGGCGGCGGCTTGCCACTCACTAGATGGGCCCCCGAAATGCCAGGAAAACGGCCAGGGGCAACACCGGTGTGAGTGACTCATGGGCGTCGAGAGGTGTGCTGCGCTTTCTCCGAAGTTACTCGCGGCGTGATGCCCTTTAACACTTCCACCCCTGGAGCATATAGCTCTAACAGCTCCTCTCTGGACGGCCAATGAAGGCAAGCCATAGCTGAGAGTCCTGCGGGCTTTCTATTATTATTATTATATAACTTATTGTATAATGCTATGCTATATAATATAATGCTATATAAAATTAAATGATAAACTATTTCATCATCAAATTTCCAATATATATGGGTATTTTTGGGGTGTAAGTGGTTCATTAACATCTCTGAACCAAAGCCAACTTCACCTGTCCGCGGTGCACCCTGCTGACTGACAAACGAAGCTCTGGCGAAAAGAGAGGTAGGGAGCGTATTTAAGCTACCCGACTGGGGAAAGCACCTCTACCTCACAGAATTCCGCAGCCAAATAACAATTCCCTTGAGGGTTGTTGTGTTCCTGCGAGTGAGTGAGGTCACCAGAAAGGAGAGAGATGCTGCATTGGCCGCGGGGGTGGCGGCACGCGAGTGTAATTTTATGATGCGAGCGTTAGCCGCTTCACATCAGGCGGGCCGTATGCTTGTCTGCCACCCGACGTAGTATAATATATATATATATATATATAGATATATAAATATTCTTGTACAAATCGCACATCATCATCTATAGCAGGGGTTCCCAACCGGTGGTGGTCCGCGGACCACTAGCGGCAAATACTAAACCAAATACTGTATTCTCGAGATAAGTGTATTTGATTTATAGGACAGTTGGGTCTCAACCACAAACAGATACTTGGAAGTGGTCGCCGAACAAAAACAGGTTGGGAGCCGCTGATCCATAGTCCCAAACTAAGCAAAGCTTGTACTATGGGTACCTACTAGGTAACTGATAATTATACTTTAATAGTTTTATTATGTATTTATTTGCACAATACGTATACTTAGGGATAGGTTAGAGAATCTAAGCTTGTAATCCCGCAGCTAAAGATTATTTTGGTTAATATTTTGTTTAAAAATACTTAACATATTTTTGTAACTGTCTAATAAAAACTATTTATTTCTGCATATAAAGTGCATATTTCAAAAATAACTCAAAAAAACGTAACAAAATAATAAATATCTCTACTTTTAATATTTTTGTTAGGCAAAGTATCTTTGAAAAACACGTGTATCTCACGGGGTTACCTCCACAAACAGATATTAGTATTTCTTATATCTGTTATATGAAATAATATATGTTTATGCAAGAATGAGCACTATGTAATTTTTGGTTTATTTGCAAAAACGTTATTCAATATAACAACGTAAATAAAATAGAAATAAGAAACAATTTATTTTATTTAAACTTATTATATAAATGACATTTTTATTTATTATAAAAAAAGTTTTTACTGTGTGAGACGAGCCTGGTGGTAGAATGGCCACTTTGACTCCGAGGCAGCGGGTTCGATTCATGCACAAGTCACATCTAATATTTGTGTGCATAAACATATCTATTTGTCGTGGTCTGGATGTTTTCCCTATATTATATGTATGTATAAAAAAATGTATTTAAGTATATACCTAATAACAGTTATCGAGTACCCATAGTACAAGCTTTGCTTAGTTTGGGGCTAGATGGCGCTGTGTAAATTGTCCAGAAGTATTTATTTAATTACTGTAAGTCAACTACGGAAAAAACATTAAAAAGTAAAAATGGACTCCTCCTATTGTTGAAGTCGGTTAACATTTAAGCTATGTTACACGGGCCATAATAACTAGATTGACAAGTTATTCATAGAAATTGCATGAATAGTTTTGGCACAACGGCTATAAATACAAACATGAATTATATTGCTAAAATCTTAACCCTTAATTTTTCGCTGTTTCTTTCTGTAGTCGGGTAAAAAAACAGCAGGTAACACCTGTAAAGTAAATAAACAACCTCGTGACTTCGTGTGTAGATGGCTCTCGGGGACGTCAGTGCATGCAGGCGCCCTAGACTATGTCGTATCGAGCGGGCCTGGCCGGCCATCGACCTTTGGATATTCGCGAAAAAAAATGTTATATTTTATTTTTGGACGTCGACAAATTAGGATTTACAGTTCGTGATATGGATATATGGGCCAGAATCTCTAGGGCATGTGCGTGAATGGTTTTGATTTCATGGTTATTTTTCGAGTGTGAATCAAAACTATTTAATTGAATATAATAAAAATAATGCATTTTTTTACTTGTCTTGATCAAGTTACCATTAATGTAATTTACTAGCTTTTCTGCCAACCCGCACTTGAGTAGCGTGGTGGAGAATGCTCTAAGCCCCTTCGATTGAGGGGAGGCCCGTATCCCAATAGTGGGATGATTATGGGTTGATGCTGTAACTAGCTTTTACCCGCGACTTGGCCCCACATGTACAACGTTTACGTAATAAATACGTAAATACTTTTTTTTTGTAAATACATACTTATGATACATAGAAAACACCCAGACCAAGACAAACAGACATGTTCATGCACACAAATGTTTGTCCTATGTGGGAATCGAACCCACGAGCGTTGGTGTCGAAGCCGCGTCATTGACCGCTACGCCACCGAGCTCGTAAAAGCTATGAAATATTTCATATTTCTCAAGCCAGTGAAGGTTGACAGAATTTTATTTTACATAAAAAAAGCTAGTCAATATTGAATGCGCAGTTTCGTTTGCATAAAATTTTGTTACTGTTTGTTGTTAACTGTGACGATTTATCCTAGATAGTGAATGATTTATATTGTGGCGTACTTGGGCAGTATATTTTGATTAATTTACTAAGGCTTGTTCATTGTATTATGTTCGTAGTTTTTTAGTACTTTTCCAAAGTAATAAAAACAAAATATCATAAACTCAATGCGAAAGAAGTTACAGCGCGTTATACACTTTGGCATGCGATTCAGTTTGTAGTGCGATTTGCGTCTTTATACAAACTTACATTGATCACGCGACCGATAGCCAAATTATGATAACGCCTTACCAGGCCTTACCTAAATAATCTCTTAAATAATGACATTAGAGACAATCTATATATCAGAAGCAGTAAATAATGTATTAATGCCTGCTTGGAATATTAGTCGATAATAATTTTAAATTACATACAAAAATCCTATGATATTATCGCATATTATATATATCGCATATAGCTTGAACAGAAAACATTACGTTTCGCTGTCAAATTCATATTGTTATTTTCCAGTGATGAAACATGTGCGTGTTTGTTTTAGCCAGCACTGACAATGACAAATTCTATGTCCATAACGTTATCGTTTATTTTACTAGCGGTACATTATTACCTTATTTTAGTCTAATTAATATAAAGAGACAAATAATTTTATAATAGTCTAATTATATTTTTTTTTATCACTTTTTGTCAATTTTTTTATTTCTTTTTCAAAAATGCCAGCCCCATCGTATCCAAGACACTCATTGATGACATACGGTAATTAACTTAGAGAATAATCTTGTCAGCACTGATGTCAATATAGACTGAATCAATCTGCCATCATCTATGTTCAATTTTAATTTTCTCATCAGTGAGTTTTAGTTCTGTTTGTACTTGATACACTCCATCAACAATAACGTTCATCCTCTTGCGTTTAAATAAATCATTATATTCACAGGAAGAATGTCACAGGACAAATACAGTGTCGTCTGTCTTAAACTAAACAGAGCTTCTATTATGGGTATTAGATAACTAATACATACTTGAATACTTTTTTTGATAGATTTCCATGACAGAAAATATTCAGACTAAGATAAACTGATATTCTTCACAAATTTTTCACCCTGTGCCGGGATCAAACCCGCGGTTTTTAGTGGCAAAATAGCCAAAATGGTTATCTTATTGATTACAATAATATAATAATTTATTAAAATAGCTGTGTAAAATACATAAACAATCTCATAATCACAGTATAATTTTAAATTTGATAACTGTGAATTTTATAGTGTACGAGTAGGTACATAAACGCGAAAGTTTATGAAAATGGATACTATGTACGAGTATACATGGATGTTTGTTATTATTACTTATTCACGACTAAACGACGATACGGGTGAAATTTACCATATTTTCAAATAAAATTAATTATGTTCTGGATTAAGCTGTAGAAAACAATTACGAGTCTTTTTGAAGATCAGTACAGGTATACTTTGCTTTACTCGTCGCGACGATTTCTTAAGAAGAACTCATGATAAATATCTTCGCTTGAAATAATAAATAGCCTTAATCCGTAATCAGTAGAAACACATATACCATCTGTTTACTTTGATAATGCCTTACGGGGAAACCGGCGGTAAAATTAAATATAATTTAAGTGGAACAGTTCCACTTAAGTGGAACAGTACAAATGTTTTATTATAACATTATAGCCTTAATCCGTCTTTTGATTTGCTAAATAATGAAGTATTCTTGAAAAAAAAAAAATATTCGATTTTTCTTCTTGATGATACTTTCTTCAGCTTGGTTAAAGGCGGTTTTACATTAATAAGAGCTAGAGCTAGTGAAGTGTGAAGCGGCTATTATAAAGCTGCCAACACGGTGGTATGAGATAAGACTGGAGACTCCTCGATACTAAGAAAGGTTCCACATAGACCTAAGAATTTTGCCTACGCTAGTCGATGCAAAAGAGAAAGAAAGAGTAGGTATAACTGTACGCTAGAGCAAGATAGAGAATGAGACTATTTTTTTCGACATGTACAATTGTACATACACTAGTACACTTCATTATTGGTCTCATTTTATTCTGCCGACAATCTCTACTATCCTACATTCTATGTTCCATCAAAACTATTTTTATGTGTCTCATCAATCAAAGATATAATATTTGAATATTTTGTATTACATAATGAATTACAAAATAGCACAACACATACTGACTATTTTGTTGCTGTTATTGAACAGCGACTCTGACAATGAAATCTGCCGAAAACCTACAAAAAGCTTAGAGAGCAATGGAAAAAGCAGTTTTAGGAATAACATAGGAATTTCTACATTTGTAAAAGCGTAGACAAACAATATTAATGAACTAAAACGTACTTTGATTATCTGAATTATCAGTTTTAATAAATGTTCTGCAGTACTTCTTGTCCGCAGCCGATCAGACGGTACATCTATCTTAAAAACTTTTTAATTGTTCACAGTCTAGCGACGTTCTATACTTTTGTTTTATTACATTCATTAATTTAATGGAAGATATTTTTGCCGGGTACTGTTTAATGTCAGGTGGCTCGTATGCTTGTAAGTAAAAAAAATCTAACTTAATTAGACATTGGGTCACGCGACGTTGTTTATGTTTATCTATATAATATCTTGGTGCACCCTGCTGACTGACAAACGAGGCCCTGGCGAAAAGAGAGGTAGGGCATAGCGTTTTTTATAAGCCCGACTGAGGAAGTACCTCCCCACCTTACAGAATACCGCAGCCAAATAACAATTTCCATAAAGGTTGCTGTGTTACTGCGAGTGAGAGAGGTCACCAGAAAGAAAAGAAGGAGATGCTGCATTGGCAGCGGGGTTGGCGGCGTGCGAACGATATTTTATGTTGCGAGCGTTAATATGGCTACGGTAACCGCTTCACATCAGGCTGGCCGTATGCTTGTCTGCCACCCGACGTAGTATAAAAAAAAACCCACGTATTCTTCTTTTTATATTACTTCTCGTCCACAACAACAATCTTCAAGGGAACTGTTATTTGTCTGCGGTATTCTGTGAAGTGGAGGTACATTTCCCCGTCGGGTAGCTAACAATTACGCTCCCTACTTCTCTTTTCGCCAGAGCTTCGTTTGTCAGTAAGCAGGGTGTACCGAGTGCAGGTGAAATTGGCTTTGGTTCAAAGATCTTGATGAACCACTTACACCCCCAATCCGAATGTAGTCCTGTCGACTTGGATTCGTTATCCATCGATATTAAATGTAATATTATTTTTAAAACTAAATGTTAGTTAAATATATAAATAACTAAATAAGTAAATTTTCCAGTTTATATTAATATTTTGTTGCATATTACAGTCTTATTAATACTTACTTGCAACTTATCAAATTTAATATTGAATATTTTGAATACTGCACGACATTATTAACTTAATATGTTTGTCTACGAAGTTTGCGATATGAATACTTAAAAAGGATTATACGACTTAGATTTAAGTTTATATGGAACGATAGCTCTGTATTTAATTAAGTCTCTTACAGTTAAGTAATTATGTAACTTGCTTCGTAATTATGAACTAATTAATACCAAAAGACACTTAATTTATTGATATTTACATTTTAAAGTGACGTCTGAGTGTTCACAGTTAGATATTTAATTGTAGAAACTTTTTTATTTTATTTTAATATATAATCGTCAGATATAATTACAACATCTCGTAAATAATTTTAATTGTTTTAAAATATTTGTATATATTATTTAAACGGAAAGGAAAAAATGTATTCCAATGTACTTATTAATTCATTTAAAACTTTATTGGCCACAATAAATTGGTGGTCTTAATGCTAATAACATTGGGAGTGGAAGAAAATCACCAATACGGTTACATGATTGAATGTAATGTAATATCACAGTATAGAATAGCATTGAATATTTATTTATTGGCAAGAACATTAGGTTACAATAACAGGCGGTGTGGTTCCTATGAAAAATGTTCGCCTATTTCTCACAGACATGCAAATATTGGGCATATTATCTTTTTAAATTTAGTTTATTAACTCCAAAACTAGTATAAATAACAGTACTAAGTATGGCCATTCCCCGCCGCTCTCTCGTGTCGACCTCACCTCCCCTCTGAGATATACACTCCAACAATCCAACCAACCAATCCAATCCAACAACAACAAAAAAACAAAAAAAATGAATTTGGAACCATAAACAAATCATACATTCCCGATACTTTTTTGACTGAATGTATCTGGAATAGTTTGTATGGCTCTGCACAGACGTCATTGTTTATGTAGCAGTAAAAGACGCGAAATTTGTATGGGATGGCCGGGGTGTGGTAATATTTAAATTTAAAACAATTATATATCTAACACACATACATATTACTGATACAACATAAGTGTATGTATATACATACCTTAATTACTTAGGTTATTTATATATACTGATACATTACACATACTGATGATGATTACTGATCGGATGAAGTTTCAAATAAACTTATCGTTAAGTAACTTAACTTCAGGGGTGTAAGTGGTTTATCAACATCTTTAAACCAAAGCCAACTTCACCTGCACGTGGTGCACCCTGCTGACTGACAAACGAAGCTCTGGCGAAAAGAGAGGTAGGAAGCGTAATTGTAAGCTACCCGACTGGGGAATGTACCTCCACCTCACAGAATACCGCAGCGAAATAACAATTCCCTTAAGGGTTGTTGTGTTCCTACGAGTGACTGAGGTCACCAGAAAAGAAGGAGATGCTGCGTTGGCAGCGGGGGTGGTGGCGTGCAAGTGATATATTATGTTGCGAGCGTTAATACTGTTACGGTAACCGCTTCACATCAGGCGGGCCGTATACTTGTCTGCCACAGGACGTAGTATATAAAAAAAAAATGTTTATGTGTCCCCAAGTTCCTTTAAGCACAATTTTCCACGTGAATGCTTGTCGGTCGACGTGACGCTTTCTAGGTTTTTCACCTCGTTCCGGGGTCCTGACTCGTTGAGTACTTATTTGTTAGCTTACATACTTGGGGAGTGCGTACAAGTGCGTCATAAGGTCGCTGCTATTTTGCCAGTCTCGATCTCACAAATGTCACATTTTG
Source organism: Hypsopygia costalis (assembly GCA_937001555.2). NCBI lineage: Eukaryota > Metazoa > Arthropoda > Insecta > Lepidoptera > Pyralidae > Hypsopygia > Hypsopygia costalis. Next base: position 1,430,779 of record OW443333.2, on the reverse strand, counting down.
GTATTCTCGTAACACAATATGTAACTTCAAAATTAAATTTAAGCGGGATATATCGAAATATGAGTGAAAATTAAACAAACTAAGAATGTTACTTTGCTAACAACAAGAAGTAATAATAATAATTAATTAATTAAATTAAGTATATAATTTTAGTCAATTCACATTTCAATCTCGATTCGGTCAACTTTCAATCTGCGTTCGTAGAAAAATTACGAGAATTGACCTTCAGAAATATCTACCAAGATAGTCGCAGTGTCTGGAGACAGAACGACTGATCCTTTTCTCGTCTAAAAAGACAGGGTTGCTTTTTGCCAGTATTTTTAAGATGTAGGCGTACCGTCATATTAGAGTCAAAATCAACCTCATCTGCACGCGGTTCACGCTGCGGTATTTTGGCGAAAGAGAGGTAGGATATGTCGAGGAGCATCGCTCGGGAAGTACTTCTACCTTACTACCAGTGTTTCTGCGAGTGAGTGAGGTCAACAGACGTTAGAAGTTGCTACGTTATCAGCCGGGATGTCAGCATGCGAACTAGAGACTATAAACGCTTAAAATCAGACGGGCCGTATTATGCACACTGGCGTAAAAAGATCACCGTTTTAATTATGTAATTTAGTTTTACATTCGTTACATGTTGTAGCTAAATAGTGATTAATACTTCTATCTCTCTCTCTTTCTGTTGATATTTTTGGTGAAATTACCCCGGCCAAGCTATATGGAATGTCCGAGCTAGACATAGTGTCTATAAGCTGATAACTGAATATAAGCTAAATAATGATATTTAGCTTATATTCAGTTCGCTGTTCAGGGAAGAGGCAACGCACAAAATGGCCGAGACCTGGCTGATATAGACAGACGTTTCAAGTTAAACGTGGTACTAAATGTATAAGTATACATAATTATACACATTTTGTATTAAAAAAATATACGTACGTAATATACGTCACGTAAAGTATGTTTACTAGAAGCTTCAACTTAATCATCGATGCAATCATGTCTCTCCAAGAAAAAAGGAATAAAAATAAATTTTATTAAAGTCAAGCCCATGTTATTATTACAAAACTAAAAAAATATTATTCAAATCGAACTTAACCAAGAATTTAATCCCACTCTATAAATTGTGAGAGCAATTTTAATATTTTCTGTGACAGTTGTCGGCAATCATTTTCCAATAGATGTAGGTACTTTTAAATTTATTTTTGAGTAGGTGGTAAATAATGGATTTTATTTATTCAAACCCTTATCCTAGGCGTGATTGCCGGTCGATTTGTTGGGCCCTTTCGGTGATGGTGGGCTAAATGTTGTATATTTAATGACATGTAGACTAAGAATTTTACTAAAACTAGGAGTCATCGTTACTTAAATAAAGAATCATTTAAAGAGAGGTAGGGTACAACGTATTTATAAGCTGCCCGACTGGGGAAGTACCTCCACCTCACACAATACCGCTGCCAAATAACAATTCCCTTGAGGGTTGTTGTGTTCCTTCGAGTAAGTGAGGTCATCAGAAAGGAAGGAGTTGATGTGGGCGACGCGAGCGATATTTTATGTTGCGTTAATATAGCTACGGTAACCGTTTCACATCAGGCGTTGTCTGCCAGCCGACGTAGTATAAAAATATATATAAAAAAAAATTGGTTGCCTGTAAAGTCGGTATACGGGCGAAAGTTTTACGTGACAACGACTTTGAGTGGTAAAATGTTTTCGAGTGGAAGGGACGCATGCCTTTCACTTTTTATGTCTGTCTCTCTCGCTTTTAGGCGGGACGCGTGCCTCTCACTCGCTCTCATTGTAAGCGCATAACGTGAGCGCGTTTCTTGAAGTGTCACCCGGCTAACCAATTTATAAGACGTTGTCACGTCAAAAAGAATTTATATTATATAACAATATATACTAATATAACAATAATTATTAATATTATTCATTTAGTAATCAACTTATACATTTTCTACCAGGCAATAGGCAGCAATACCAAATTAACGAAATCGTTGAGGAGCTTGATAGTCTAAGCAAACACGCAAGTTAGCAAATGGCGACACAGCCTATTAGTGGATGAGTTTATTTGACGATACACGGCGTAGAACATGACAAATGTCGCAATGAGATACGTCATATCATATCGTTGCATGTGTGGCTGCCCTTACGACTATTTATTTTTACGGGACGGGGGTCCAGCAAACATTCCCACCACTATGTCTACTGTGTAGCCAGCATTAATAGCGGCGACCACCAGAAAAGTAATGAATAATGGTCCATTCCCGGGGATAAGACTACGGCTGCCTTGGAACTCACAACGAATTTAATCAGAAGAATTTAGTAGGAGTAGGTAGCTTTTGGAATTCGACTTCCTCTCTTAGCAATGTGAGAGACAGCAATATGGCAAATAAGGCATTAAAAGCCCAAAGAGATGGCTAGTCAAGTGAAGCTCAACTGCCGCGCATCACGGATTTAAAGTATCTAACACTATTGGGGAACTTAATACATTGTGTTGTTAAACTTAATGTTTTTAGGTCCCTAATAGTGTCAGACAGACTAATATTGATAATAAATTATAATCGGTAGACGTGGTCATTGATTGAAATAAGCAAATCGAATTAGAAAGAGCAAAAATATAATGGCGAATCCAAGTCACGTCACTAGCATCTGGTGGAGAATAATAATATTACCCACAAATAAATCTATGAACTTTTATTTATATATCTTTTTAATGACGAGCCCGGTGGTCGAATGGCTAGCAATAGCTACTTTGACTCCGAGGTCGCGGGTTCGAACCTCGCACAAGACAAACATTTATGTGCATGAATATGTTTGTTTGTTTTGGCCTTTGCGTTTTCTAAGTATTATATGTACTCGTATATATTTACAAAAAAAAATGTATTTAAGTATTATACCAGTTATCTAGTATCCATAGTACAAGCTTTTCGCTATTTCTATGTATTATAAGTATGTATTAAAAAAAATTTATTCAAGTACATTTAACTGTAGTCTAGTGGGTGGCCGTGTGTAAATTGTCCAGAAATATTTATTATTTATATATTTATTCAATCTACAAAACCTATAATGTCTTGTCAATGCATTTGCTGAAGAAATAGATTAAATTGGAACGCAAAACGAACGAGTTCCGTGATAAGAACGCTTCGTAATATTAATATTGCTTTATTGTGCCGGGTTTCTTGAAGTTAAAGGCAACTGTTTGCATAATGCAATTCGCCCTGCAGTCCACAATATTGCCTTAGGGATTGTTATTATAGAACCGGGTTACTAGGGTAGAACAAGTTCTTTGTTATTCTAAAGTGATTTCCTTTCTTTTTTGTGTAAATATTTGAAATGTAAGAATATTGGTTTCTTACAGAGATTTCTCATTGACTCTTTTTTTTGATATGACGCCTTGTGCCAAAATAAACATACAGCTAGTTTGATATAAAGCAGTTTATTTTCGTATAGTTATCTTAACCCATAACTGCATCTGCATCTGGGGTTTAGAGCATACTCCACCACGCTGCTCTACTACTGCGGGTTGGCGGAGGCCACTGTTTTCAAGACAACAACCGAAGTGCCCTCCGAAGCACGGATGAGCTCGAGATAAATAAACCCATTATGTCATTTTTTGGGGTGTAAGTGGTTTATCAACATCTTTGAACCAAAGCCAACTTCACCTGCACATGGTGCACCCTGCTGACTGACAAACGAAGCTCTGGCGAAAAGAGAGGTAGGGAGCGTAATTGTAAGCTACCCGAATGGTGAATGTACATCCACCTCACAGAGTACCGCAGCCAAATAACAATTCCATTGAGGGTTGTTGTGTTCCTGCGAGTGAGTGAGGTCACCAGAAAAGAATGAGATGCTGCGTTGGCAGCGGGGGTGGCGGCGCGCAAGTGATATATTATGTTGCGAGCTTAATACGGTTACGGTAACCGCTTCACATCAGGCGGGCCGTATGCTTGTCTGCCACCCGACGTAGTATAAAAAAAAAATGTAAATACTTGATTTCGGCCAACTTCCCACTTTGTAATACATTATATGGTCATATTTCAAAATATCTTTGATAAAAAATAAAAAGCTATCGCAAAAATTAGGCATCCATTTAACGAAAAGATCTGAGTGGGATCTTCTGAGTTTTGATATAAACAATTTGCTTCCAATGAAAATAAAGTCTTAAGAATTCCTTTGGAATACTAAAGACGTTTATTTAAGGTGTATAAGTAAACACGTGATTTGACCAATCTCTTGAAGTCTATATTTAAAAATTAAATAATTAAAGCTACCTTACTGCTACAAATAAAACAAATATTTACAAATTAATGTACGCAAAAGACAAAAAATATTTAAATATCATAAATTTTAATAATGATATAAAAATTTGACTGAGTGAGACAAATAAAAATTAAAGAAATGTTTGGAGAATTAACAGTGAGACGAAAGTGAGGGCCGAGCCAATCAGCTAAATTGGACGGAAGACGTTGCATGGTTAGAACAGAAGCAGAGACTTTGTGAAATCTAATACTCGATTTTGTGAAACTTAATAATATCATCATCATCATCATCAGCCTGTATGTATCCACTGCTGGACATATGCTTTCCCTAATGCCTTCCACCATATGCGACTCTCCGCTTTTCGCGTACAGCCGCTTCCGGTCGTTCCCTTAAGGTCTTCGGTCCATCGAGGGGGACGCCCAAAGCTTCGTCGCTGCATACGAGATTTCTACTCTAGGAATTTCCTCCCTCATCCATCTGCCATTATTGACTCGGCAGATATGGCCAGCCCCCTGCCACTTTAACTTCCTGACTTTGAGAGATATGTCAATAACTTTAGTTCTTTGTCGAATTTCTTCGTTCTGGATTCCGTCCCTTAGAGTAATCTCTGTGCGACTGTCATTTTATGGACCACCACAAAGGTCAAAGTTTCGACACCGTCGGTCATAGCTGAGAGGATGCACCTGTACGACACCTATACAGATTACGAGTACTAGTGATGTATGATGGAAGAGTGAGCTGTGGAACGAAAATGAAATTCGGCAAAAATTTTTGGAAGATGTTGCGTGGTTAGACTAGATGCCGGCCCTCTCCGCGGCTGTTTAAGGGGGGCAGGTGAATTTTTCCATTTTTCAAAAAATATTGATTTCAAATCAATCACGGATTCAAATGAAACAGCAAACCTCGCCGCAAGACGAATTATGGGGCCTTGTCTTGTCACAATAGTAACACGAACAACCCAAATAATTCATGCCGGCCGTCAGCTGGCCTCCCATGAACTCAGGTCGTGTTATAAAACCGCACAGAATAAAGTTCCATGCACACGATGACATAGAATGATTTGTTGACATGATAGTTTGACTTGCTATTGTAACAAAATCTAAAATTATTCAGCTGTTAGAGGCAACTTTTGTGCAAATAAGTTTGCATGGCAATTGTTTTATTTTCCTACAATAAGCGGAGGTGGAACTATACAATGAAATACTTCTTAGATTAGTGGACACCTCTAACCAATTGTGTTGTTGTCATAAATCAGCGAGTAAACAAAGAAATCTAATGATATTATAATATCTAGTAAGCCTACTAGATAGATAGAAAATATCACTCTGGCTGTCATCTATCTAGTTGTTACTGAATATTATTCTAACATTAGGATCATTATTATTAGAATGCTAAAATAAATAAATAGTTAAATGATTCACTCTGACACGTGTTTCGCCTCTATGTGACGCATCATCAGGAGATCTATAGATGATGATCGTTAGAACAACAACTTACAACTGACAATATTTAAAATGAAAATAATAAAAAAAAAATATTTCTGGACAATTGACTCAGCGCCACCTAGTCCAAAGTTAAGCGCAAAGCTTGTATTATGGGTATTAGACCACTGATAGATGTACTTAAATACATTTTTTTTGTATATGTAATACATATAAAAGATCCAGACCAAGACAAACACACATGTTCAAATAAACAAATGTGTGTCTTGTGCAGGATCGAACCCACGACCTCGGAGTCAAAGCAGCTATTGCTAGCCATTCGAACAGCGGGCTCGTCTATAAAAACAAGAAACCTAAATTTATCTAACTTACTCGTAATTCAGTGAGATAATGTCGAGTGACATTAGAAACACAATAATATATCAATTCTATTATACTGATGTTCATTATTTCCACGTAAATAAAATGTAGTGGGGTGGGGCATATTATTGATGATCCAAGGAGTAATTTAGTGAAACGGTCTTTACCGCAACGCTGCGCAATATTTAATATGACAGCCAGCAACAGAATAGTTGCGATCTGCGACTAATCTATCACATAAGCTGCGTCTGAAAGTCGTTCAGTCACAATACGACCAACAATGCCTTTGCATGTTGGGAAAACATTTGCACCAACAATCTGCATTACAAGCGAGGTCGGTCGACGGCCGACTGACCTGGATCCCTACGATCGATTCTCGGTTGCAACTCGTTGAATCGATTTCGATAAAATCGGTTTTCTTGGAAACGTAAACCGTAAACCGATGCATTTTTGATGGCACACAATCAGTAACAACTGTAATTTCACATGGGGTTTGTAACTGTGTTTAAATTCATGAAGGCCAGTTACAGATTTTATTTAGAGTATATTTTGTTATTGCCCATAACAGGTTATATAACGTCCTGGTAACTCAGTTGGAAGAGCAGTCGACCGGTCATCGAGAGGTCGTGGGTTCAAATCCCACCTAGGAGGGGAGGTGAATTTTTCATTTTCAATAATATTTATAAGGTTATGCAACGGTGTCCCAAAATTCAAGCAACACTATAAGTGTTACTGTGTCAAGTGTTACTTCTTCCATGAATTATGGGACACTCCTTTTTATTAGAAGATGAAAGAAGAACGAGAGACTAAACAGTTTTGGCTTTTGTTTTAGTCAAAGGTTTTTTACTACGTCGGGTTACAAACAAGTATATAGGCCACCTGATGTGAAGTGATTACAGTAGCAATATAAACGTATGCAGCAACTCTTTACTTCCTGGGCAGAGCACTCACTCGTGGTTCGTCTTGGGAACAACCGTCAAGGAAATTCTTATTTGTCTGAGGTATGAGGTAGTGAGGTGAAAGAACTTTCTAAATCTGCAGGCGGAAAGAGATCAAGTCAACTCATCAAGGATATTTTGTTATTGCCCATAACAGGTTATACAATGATGTCCCAGAATTCAAGCAACACTATAAGTGACTGTAGTTGCTCATCATGCATAGCAAATAAATCCTGAGATTGCAAATGAACTAAAAGATATGTAGGAAGGTCTGAAAGGCCCGGCTACATCCTTAGAGGGCATTCCATGTAAATTCACCTGGGTAAAAGGTATGGGATTCAAGTGGTAAAATACACCTATTACAGAAGAGAAAACGTGGATGTCCCATATACATCTAATGCCATTCGTGACCGCAAAAGTAGCTGGTCTGAGTTGTCACGAACTAAAGTGCTTCAGTCCAGGATAAACAGAATGCGACGGCAAAATGTGAACAATATTTTCCCAGCTGAAAACTTTGAGTATCATTTCAAAATATGACATTTCTTTTATGGAACTTTTCTAAAAGAACCTGAATGTGCACTTTTTTCACTTCACCCAAGTTTTTTACTTTGGCAACTAGCTTCTGCACGCGGCTCCGCCCGCATGTGTATCAGTTATATTGCGCTAAAAGTCAACCTATGTTCTTCCTCAGGGTATTGTGTTCGCCAAGAATAAGAATTGATAATAATTCATTGGGGGTGTAAGTGGTTCATCAATCTTTGAGCCTAAGCCAACTTCACCTGCACGCGGTACACCCTGCTGACTGACAAACGAAGCTCTGGTGAAAAGAGAGGTAGGGAGCGTAATTGCAAGCTACCCGACTGGGGAATGTACCTCCACCTCAAAGAATGGTATTCTTTGTTGTGTTACTGCGAGTGACTGAGGTCACCAGAAAGGAAGGAAATGCTGCGTTGTCAGCGGGGGTAGTGGCGCGCGAGCGATAATTAATGTTACAAGCAGTAACGGTTGTCTGACTTGACCCGACGTAGTAAAAAAAAAAAAATTAGAAAACGAAGCATGTACCTTTTAGTCAATTCACAATTCAATCTCGATTCGGTCTGCTTTCATTCCGCGATCGTGAAATTATTAAGATAATTTGGCCTTCAGGTCTTAGCTATGCGTTGTTGAGTTCGTGAGCAAAAAATAAATCAATACGAAAGAGAACTTGTCCGATTGTACCGGAACTCAATCTAACAATCTCGTTATTTGTTTCCCCCCTTCCTCGTTCATTTTGCTCATCTCAGTTCCATTTCATTTACGAATATGCGGAAATCACTCGAATTATCCCAATAGCGATGACATCCTAATATTATATTTACAATATTGCAAATGTTTGTTTGTTTATGTTCAACTGCAAATCTTATTTTAATTAAAATTTGGTGTGAAGATGTTTAAACCCTGGAAAAAGTTTCTTAGTTTCCTCTCCTGAATTCTACCCGCGCGACCTACGCGACGACTCTACGCGACCCGCTGCTGAAAGCTATTATATATTTTTTTTATTTCTTAAATAATTAATCAACAGGAAACCATATATAATAACGTAAATATTCTTCGTCTCCATATAATTTGATGGGGAAGCTCGAGGTCAAATTTACTGTCGATAACGTTTTACCAATATCGTTCGACTGCATGATATAATTTTTTCAAAAGCTAGGCATCCAGTTGGAATTTCTTCAGCTATAGAAACTACAAATCTAAGTGCAAACGTATTAAATGCAATAAGCTCTTTGGAATTCAAATTAGTTCAATAGGCCTGTAGCGGTTGTTTTGGAACTTGGCTTTAAAGCACCTTAATGTTTTCTAGGTTAATGGACGACCTTAAACCATTATGTTAGAGGGTTTAATCTGCCAGCAGTTGGAGACGACTATTAGATATAAGTTTATGGGTTGGTTCAAAACTTATAGTTTAAATTTATGACTTATAATAATTAGATTAACAAGTTTTGTTTCTTTTAAAGCATCCTCCTCTGTGCTCTGTTAACATCTATAACGTTATATTATAATAAATAAATAAATATTTCTGGACAATTTACACAGCGCCATCTTGTCCCAAATTAAGCGCAAAGTTTGTGCAATGGGTACTAGATAACTAAATACATACATATAATTCATAGAAAACACCCAGACCAAGACAAACAGACATGTTCATGCACACTAATATTTGTCTTGTGCGAGAATCGAACCCGCGATCTCGGAGTCAAAGTGACCATTGTTAACCATTTGACTACCGAGCTTGTCAAATACTTGAAACTAAAATTATATACTTGAAACTAAAAATTCTCATAGTATTTTTTTTTATTCGATTATTTATGATTTTCACTTTTATCCCCAGGGGCCTACCGCCGAAGCTGAAGCCGATTACCATCGGATATTACGAAAATCAAACTTTAACTTAGATTGGCGGTAATTGTACATATTTAGTTTAACTGGTAGAAACTACAGAGCTCTACCGACTAAGCTGAAGGTGTTTGTCATTAAGTTAAACCTAAGATCTATTTCGTAAGAGTATACTTGAATTAACCCGTCATGTTGTTTAGAGCATACTCCACGACGCTGCTTAATGCCCGAGTAAATAAACCCATCCATAGATAGACCACGGCCGATGATGCTTAACTTGCGTGATCTGTGTGCGTACTCGTATGTGTGAGCTTATCTTTTTTTTTTTATACTACGTCGGGCGGTAAACAAGCATACGGCCCGCTTGACGTGTGAAGCGGTTACCGTAGCCATATTAACGCTCACAACATAAAATATCGCTCACGCGCCGCCACCCCCGCTGCTAACGCAGCATCTCCTATCTTTCTGGTGACCTCACTCACTCGCAGGAACACAACAACCCTCAAGGGAATTGTTATTTGGCTGCGGTATTCTGTGAGGTGGAGGTACATTCCCCAGTCGGGTAGCTTACAATTACGCTCCCTACCTCTCTTTTCGCCAGAGCTTCGTTTGTCAGTTAGCAGGGTGCACCGCGTGCAGGTGAAGTTGGCTTTGGTTCAAAGACGGTGATGAACCATTTACACCCCAAAATCTCTACAAAACAATTCTGCCACCTAGAGATAGTATCAGAAAAAGTTATTGGCGGAAGAATATTATATAAACAAGTGCAACTAATATTAAACGGATACAATCCACTTCTAAGAATCAAAACGTGAATGACATCTACGTGAAACATTATGAAACAGGAAATAAACCTTATGGAAATTACACCTTTTGCACTCGATAATGACAAATCTGAAATGTGAAGCTGTATCACTCTGACATTTAAGTCCTTTCGATATTAGGAAGAATGCCAAGCAGTTACTGAAATATAAAATGAAAGATATATGAAATTATAATTCAGTGGGTAATATCATCGCTTGGGCTTGGCGAAAGGTAATTTAAGATCAACGACATGAACAAAGTCTAAAAATGAAAAAGGCATAAATACATAAATATTTCTGCACAATTTACACAGCGCCATCTAGTCCCAAATTAAGCGCAAAGCTTGTGTTATGGGTAATAAACAACTGATAAATTAACTTAGATACATTTTTTTTTTGTAAATACATACTTATAATACATAGAAAACACCCAGACCAAGACAAACAGATATGTTCATGCACAATGTGGGAATCGAACCCACGAGCGTTGGTGTCGAAGCCGCGTCATTGAACGCTACGCCACCGAGCTCGTCAAGTTTAAAAAATACGCTATGCCCTACCTCTCTATTCGCCAGAGCTTCGTTTATCAGTCAGCAGGTGGTTCAAAGATGTAGATGAACCACTTACACCCCATATAAATGATATAAAGTCAGCATGTACGTCATCAAGCTCATCTCGGCTAGCAACTGCGTAACCTAGTTGTGAAGTACGAGTAAGGCTCGTAACATAGATCCGGCGGTCACCGTGTCAAGACGATCGGCAAATTAGCCTTCGATCGCGACCAGCTCGTGTTCTGCTGATTTGTTTGTTCTTTTATGAGACTCTAAAAAATTATGTTCATTCCTTTTTACCCGACTGCCGACAGAAGGAGGGTTATGTTTTTCGAGGGTATGTATGTAGGTATAATTTTGGTGCACTGAGATACAGGCCTCGGCTTAGTTCAGGCGCCAGTCCCTCTCTATTAAAAAATTGTACTATCTATTTATGCCCTTGTTGTAAAACTGTTTTATAGAGAGACAAAATAAACGATTTGAATTTGAATAATTGTTTAGCACGCTCTGTAGTCTGAACGGCTGGATGGATTTTAGCTTGAGAGGTGTCGTTAGATTCGTATTTGCTGTGAGAGTGACATAGGCTACATAAAATATAAAAAAAAAATCAATATGGCGTCTGTGAGCCGCAAAATTGTCGTTGAAGTAATTTTTTTTTCTTCTAAATATATCGATATGGGTATCAAAATAAAGGTCTCGATGACCTGATTTCAAAAATATATTTGATATATTCGTTTTTGCCTGCGGCTTTGCTTGTATGGAATTATATTATTGTTGCGCGTGATTAATAAATCTGTTGTAGGTAATAAAACCCGACTGGTTTTTCCTTTTTTTAATTAAGTTAACTTGTTCATTTCACGTGCTCGGTGGTCGAATGGATAGCAATGGTTACTTTGACTCCGAGGTTGCGGGATCGATCCCCGCAAGACATATTTGTGTGCATGAACATGTCTGTTTGTCTAGGTCTCGGTGTTTTCTATGTAATAAATGTATGTATTTACAAAACATGTGTTTAAGTTTAATATCACGTATCTCGTACAAGCTTTGCTTAGTTTGAGACTTGATGGCCGTGTGTAATTTATCCAGGAAGGATTATTTATTTATTATTTTTATTCCTTTAGACCTGTAGTGTATTATATTGAGAATTTAGCAGTAACACCGCCTTTATTGTTTACTAGCAGCCTGCCCATCGCTGGGGCTTAATCTTCCCGTCTATTTTCTATATTTCAGTAAATTTCCAATAAAAACCTTGTGCTGACAAGTTCATCAATTTTTTAAACTACGTCGGGTGGCAGACAAGCATATGGCCCGCCTGATGCGAAGCGGTTACCGTAGCCATATTAACGCTCTCAACGTGAAATATCGCTCGCATGCCGCCACCCCCGCTGACAACGCAGCGATTCCTTCCTTTCTGGTGACTTCACTCACTCGCACACCAATCTCTCCCTGCGATGTTCGCGTCACGGCACGGTAGTACGATGTACAATACATACATACAATACAATACATACGTCGTAGGCAGAGAATACATAGTAAAAAAAATACACACAAATACATAGTACAAAGAATACACTGCGTGTTTTAGGTTCTTTTTTTTTTTCAAATTTTAATTTAGCTTTTTTGTTCAACAGTGTGATTTTTCATGACCAAAATTAGGAAGTTAAATATAACTTTGTCTTGAAAGTCCTCCGGAGGTTCGTTTTATTCTGTCGTTGATAAACGACATGCTTAACGGGGTGTTTATTAACAAAGTAAATAATTGTAGCTATAAACGTAATGGCCAATCTTCAATTGATGCCTTTATTCAAATTTCCCGTTATTTTCTTCGTAATTGAGGAATCGGTAAACTAATTGAGCAGACAATTCACAAATTGGGACTGTTCATCATTCATCCTCAGGGTGCATATGTCCACTGCTCCTCCGCTTTGTGTAAGTGATTCATCAACATCATTGAATCAAAGTCAACTTGTTGCCTGAGAAACAAAGCTCTGGCGAAAAGAGAGGTAGGTAGACTGGGGAATGTACCTCCACCTCACAGAATGCTACGGCATTCTGGAAATTGTTATTTGGCTACGGCCAAATAACAATTTCCTTGAGGGTTGTTGTGTTCATGCGAGTGAGTGAGGTCATCAGAAATGCAGCATTCCTTATGCTGCATTGGCAGCTGGGGAGCGGCGCGCGAACGATACTTTATGTTGGGAACGTTAATATGGCTACGGTAACTTCTTCACATCAGGCGGGTAGTATGCTTGTCTGCCTCCCGACGTAGTATAAAAAAAAATATTCTATTGGCCATAACTTAACTTCAAAACTTCAAACATAATTTCAAAACTAGATAGAAAATACAAAAAAATCACAGTACATGCACATTACACGTAACGCTCAGCATAGCCGAGGCTTAGATCAATATGTAACAATGGACAAGAATTCATTAAAGTTATAGTGAAAAACAGAAAAAAGGCTTTTTGTGGGGATAAATTTTCATAATTTAATGTAAGAGTATATTGATATGTTTGTTGAATTTCATCCTCAGCGCCACGGATCGAGATGCAGCATTATTTATTTATTTATTTATTACACCAGTTTACAAAAACATTAAACATAACAATATTGACGCATTTCATAAACCACTGAGGTTTGACACAAATGCAACAAGATCTACATCAAGCATCTACTATTTAATAGTAGATGCTTGATGTAGATCTTGTTGCATTTGTGTCAATGATCATAACAACGTAAAAAAAGAAAAAACCGTAATAATTACATAAAATAGTAGGTAAGTGCGCATTTAACTACAACCATAAGATTGATAGGTAACATATGTAATATTAAGATTATTTTGTTTTTACATTTTGTCTAAATAACCGAGGATAAAAGGAAAAGGTAAACATGTGTGTCGGCAAGCGAATTACACAATTTTTATGGTTTAGCGGGGAGAAATTATTACCTATTACATATTTTCATGTCTCCATGATTACTTTATTTTTCGGGCTATATTGTTGTGTTTTTAGTTTGTGTTACAAAAAATAATGCTATAAAACTGTATCTTATAGCAATATGCTATAAATCTGTATTAGGTATATAGCAATATTGTATTTGATAGCAGTTGTCGCAGTAATTAAATTATTTTATCTCCCAAGTAATTAAATAAAAGCATAGTGAAACAGAATACAGTATATGGTATACAGTACAATATATATAATGTAGTTTCTCAGACTTTTCACAATTCCACGATGTTTAGAGCCAAAGTCAACCTCACCTGCACGTGGTGCAGCGTGCCGACTAGCGAAAGAGGCTCTGGTAAAAGAGAGGTAGAGTACAGCGTATTTGTAAACTGCCCGTCTGGGGAAGTACCTTCATCTCACAGAATACTGCAGCCAAATAACAATTACCTTGAGGGTCGTTGTGTTCCTGCGAGTGAGTGAGTTACTAGAAAGGAAGCAGTTGCTGCTTTGGCAGCGGGTGGCTGCGGAGCGCGAGCGATTTTTTATGTTGCGAACGTTACTTTGGCTACGGTAACCGCTTCAAATCAGGCAGGCTGTATGCTATTCTTCCACCCGACGTTACTATAAATAAAGGATATGTATTATATTTATCTTCAAAGATTATGCGTAGATACATATTAATTACTGCGACCTTTATTCGTAAATAAACGAACAAATTTAAATTAAATAAATAAATATTGTCAGACAAATTACACAGCGCAACCTAGCCCCAAAGTAAGCGAAGCTTGTGTTATGGGTACTAGACAACTGATAAACATACGTAAATACATTTTTTTTTTGTAAATACATACTTATGATACATAGAAAACACCCAGACTAAGACAAACAGACATGTTCATGCACACAAATGTTTGTCCTGTGTGGGAATCGAACCCACGAGCGTTGGTGTCGAAGCCGAGTCATTGACCGCTACGCCACCGAGCTCGTCGAATTGTATTGTTTCTAGCAATGACATCCTTCTTTACATCTATTTTTGTGTTTTAGTTCAAATTACTTGAATCACAAACATATAATTCATGGAATTACACAAAGGTATTGTTATCATTTGAAGAATATTCCTCAATGTGAAATAACAAGTCAGTAAATGTTGTCAGTATGAACCTTTAGTGTTGGGTACATCATTATATTAATACGTGAAGCAAAAACTTTGATCCACTTTTACGAAAATTGCGTTGCCGGAGGAATATGAAATTGCGTGGCCGGAGGAATATGAAATTGCGTGGCCGGAGGAATATGAAATTATGCACACTTATAGTTAATTTAGAGAAGGAGTGCAGAAATCGAATATATTTTTAAAACTATGCATAAAAATAGATTAAATCAATAAAAAAAAACATTACACATACTATAACGTATTTGACACGTGTGTGTGTATGCACGCATATATACTCTTTATTGTCAAATTTTGACCAATAATAATAAATAAATAAATATTTCTGGACAATTTACACAGCGCCATCTACCTAGTCCCAAATTAGGCGCAAAACTTGTACTATGGGTACTAGATAACTGATATTATACTTAAATACATTTTTATTTGTAAATACATACGTATAATACATAGAAAACACCCAGACCAAGACAAACAGACATGCATTTAACAAACAAATATTTGTCTTGTGCGGGAATCGAACCCGCGACCTCGGAGTCAAAGTGGCCATTGCTAACCATTCGACCACCGAGCTCGTCTAATAGTCAATAGGCGACCATTAGTATTATATACACCGCAAATATAGTAATTTAAACAATAGTTACATATTTGAGACGTTTGGGGTATAGACCTTGGGGCCGTGGGGCCCGTCAGCCCACAAAATATTTAGAGATATTCCTCAAAAATTGGACGACACGTCCTATAACCAGAAGGCTGGCCATTACCTTGCTCAGAGAATAAGTATAGCTATTCAGCGAGGTAATGCTGCCAGTGTTCTGGGGACACTGCCGAAAGACAACGATCTTGGGGATATTTTTTATTTGTAAGTAAATTTGTATTTATTTATATATTTATTTTTTATCCCACAACTTTTTCTTTGTTTTATAGATAAATTAGATAGGCTTTTAGATTAGTTTTAGTTTAATATACATTTTAGAATATAACTGTAAAAATTATTAATATTATATAATTACTTGAAATTACATGCGTACACGACAATCCAAAGGTTTGTTGTTCGTGTTCTTTTCTGCTTTTAGCTTCTAACACTGATACAACCAAAGTAAACAGAAACTACGTAGTTCCTGTTATCAACGTTTTGCTAAGAACCATTAAACAAAGCCTTTACAAATACAAATACAAATGATTTATTTGTTATTGGGTGTAAGTGGTTCATCAACATATGTGAATCAAAGCCAACTTCACTTGCACGCGGTACACCCTGCTGACTGACAAACGAAGCTCTGGCGAAAAGAGAGGTAGGGAGCGTAAATGTAAGCTACCCGACTGGGGAATGTACCTCCACCTCACAGAATACCGCAGCCAAATAACAATTCCCTTGAGGATTGTTGTGTTCCTGCGAGTGAGTGAGGTCACCAGAAAGGAAGGAAATGCTGCATTGGCAGTGGGGGTGGCGGTGCGCGAGCGATATTTTTAATGTTGCGAGCGTTAATATGGCTACGGTAACTGCTTCACATCAGGTGGGCCGTATGCTTGACTGCCACCCGACATAGTACTAAAAAAAAAAAAAAGTACAGACCTCTACCAGTGACAATTTTATTATACGCAATCAATGTATACTATAGACCAATGGTTCCCAACCTTATTTTATTCGCGGACCACTAAGAGGTTTTTGTTGGATGTAGGGTCTCCGAATGTCTTAGAAATCCATTTTGTATACTAGTGCTCAATCTATTTCATTATAAGTTTCTACCACGGACCATAATCTACCACTCACGGACCTCTGGTTGGGAACCCCTGCTATAGACGATGTTCTAGAATAAAGACGCAAATGTAATAAAAATCATTACATTTCCTTTTTTACCTTAATGTCACAAAAAAACATAATAATCATTGTAACATCTAACACAAAAAAATCACATCCGTAATAATTTAATTAAAAGAATTTTTTTCACTGAAACAGTAAATAAAATACGACCTTAGGCAACTTGCATTAAGTCCATATTCGTGTGTAAAAAAACGAATAAGATAACGTTAGGAACATTCCATTCTCACACTGGTTCTATTTGATTTGCGAGGGTTTATTGAAATGGGAAATACGACTTTTACTTGCGGCATTTCTTTTACTATACATTGCTGGTTATCTTCTAAGAATAGTTGAATTGGGTTTTGTTGACGCAGCAATGGTAATCTAATAAAGATATGTTGACATTTCTAGTTATCTTCGTAAAGGTTCTTAATACAACACCCGCTATTTCAGCGGTTCCCTTTGATGTAGTAATTTTAGATTTCACTTAGTGGGGATATTGGGGGATGAAAGGGGATATGTGAATCCATTACTGAATGACTGATTGTTGCATTGTGTCGTTGTTTTAGACTATAATGGGTAGAATAAATCTGTACTTCTTCATTGACTTGTCCTTTTCTCATTATTTTTCCTTCATTCCTCCACAACAGCCGTCATATCTACAGTTATCCGTCCCATACCGTCTGTCACACAATCTAACCACCTGTTTTATGGTCCTTCTCTCATAATATATCCACTCACATTCAAATTCATCGTTCCTTTTGTCACCTGACTCTCATCCCTCCGCCTTATACGCTCATACCACGGAAGGCGATTTTCTCTCATCATTTCCGCCAAAGGTGCTACTTTGGTTTTATATATTTTACCTTATTAACCTAATCGTAAGAGCTTGTCCAGAATGGGCGAATTCGCCGCGAATCAATACGCGTGAAATCATTCGCGCGTTAGTGATATACTACTCGTAGATACCAATACATCGTGTCCTTGCATCGCGCGAATTCAAAATACGCGCGTAAATCGCATGCACTACGCCAGATTCTCGAGATACTAGGGACGCCTTGTTGCGTCCAGTTAACGCGCAAACTGTAGAGCGACTTCCTGACTTCCTCCCTAAATGCTCGCGTGTTGGTACGCACCTAGTGGACGCAACGGTCGCGCGTAATACGCGCGAGAGAATCGCGGCGAATTCGCCCTTTCTGGACTGTTAGCTGTTAGTGGTAGTCGAGGATCTCATGTATTTGACAGGCATTTGTTTTCGAGAGAGTCCTGTCTGTTGAGAATTTGTTTTTGTGAAACAATATCATCATCATTATCATCATCATTCCACTTGTACATTATTGTCTTCGACAAATATAAAGTTTATTTTCTTGTTTAATGACAGCGAATATCTAATAGTAGCTCGCCATCATCTGTAAGGTTGACTGGTAGATATCTCTTTAAGTGATATGTCCGCCTATGAATTTTTTTTCTACCATGTGGTGTGGCAAGCAGGTGTAAGGCCCGCTTAATGTCAAACCGAAGCCACTCGTACCGTACCATAGCATGCGTAGCAACGCTCGCACCTCAAATTATGCCCCATTTTCATTACATCAACTCCTTCCTTTCTGATGACCTTAATCTGTTTTTTATACCATGTCGTATAAGAGGTAGAAAACTCCTCTGGAACCGTACAGTACTCGCCCAATTAGGTTCCAATATGTGAGGACGCCGTGTGGTTTCCGGCAGACTAGAATAGAATCACTCCGTCTCTTCCCGTGGATGTCGTACAAGGCGACTAAGAGAAATACGTTACCAAACAGGTAAACATCGATCAGGCCTCCCCAACTCGTCTGGCCAGCGTGGGGAGTGTAGGCCAAATCCTTCTTCTGTCTGGGACGGACGAGAGAGGGTCGTGCTCCTGTAGTGTAGGCTACAATGACTTGATGATGATGATGATGTGAGGAGGAATTCCCTGCCTATGGCGAGCGGTGCGACTATAGAAAGAGGCCGTGTGCATCATATCTAACAACTTCTCTAAACGCAACCCATTCGGTCGGTAGAATATGCAAAGAAAGACAGACTCTCATCAATTAATTTATTTATTTGTTCTGTGATACCAAAACCAACTTCCACTTCATTTACTTCCTTATTTCTACCTTCTAAATATTAATAGTAATTTTGTTTTGCCTGAAATTTATTCTAGCAAAATGTTATTTCAGTAAAAGAGCCTCTGTTTGCTATGTACACAAGAATAAAAATATTTTTTTATAAAAATAAAACAACTTTATTAGCCTCGTATCTTTATGTTTTAGTTAGCGGAGGTCACGGCGCTCGAGGGATAGTTCATATTGCGACCGTTAATATGGTTACGGTAACCGCTTCGCATCAGGCGGGCCGGATGCTTGTCTGCCACCAGACGTAGTTTAAAAAAAATGTTTTATTTAGTACAATAATTCGATACAATAATTCGAGAATTATTTAGTACATATTCATTTTCATATACTTACTAAACTTCTGTCCTAAGCTTTAGTCCCTAAGAATTGAATAGCTTTCTTTAGATTGGAGCTTCTGACTAATCCAGCTAACTCGACTATTTCGTTTAGTCAGCAAGATAAGACATAGAAAATAGAACCTATCTATTTTATTTTCCTTCACTGGATTTTGAAATAGAACCTGGTTTAGGAAATGTTTTTGAAAGCGATGAAAGAAGCGAAAAGCGATACAGTAGATCGAAAAACATAAATAGAAGTTCGTGGAGTGTTTTGCTTAATAAAAAGTGTTAACTAAATTTGATGGTTTAATAAAAAACATATTAATAAGCTTTTATTTAAAGTTTTAATAACCACTGGAATTAACGCGATCATGCATGTAAGTTATTTTTACACATACCTTTATTTTCGTGTTCAGTTCGACACCGCAAGTGGTGTCAAATGTATGAACACACATCTGCCTGCTTATTGGTGGAGACGGAGTCTAATGCCGACGTTTCCCTAGGAGTACGTTGGACTACGGTATTCATGAAAGACGTGAAGGGCCTTTTACAGAGTCATAGGATATGATACTTCTTTACCATCAGGCGGATCGTATGCTTGTTTTATACCTTAGTAATAGTAGTAGTAGTATAAAAAGGCTGTAAGTACGGTAATGTTGTTTTTTTACTACGTCGGGTGGCAGACAAGCTTACGGTCCACCTGATGTAAAGCAGTTACCGTAGCCATATTGGCATATATATTGTATATATTTGTGGTTTCCGGCAGATTAGAATAGAATCACTCCGTCTCTTCCCGTGGATGTCGTACAAGGCGACTAAGGGAAATACATTATAAAACATCGATCAGGCCTCCCCAACCCGTCTGGCCAGCGTGGGGAGTGTAGGCCAAATCCTCCTTCCGTCTAGGACGGACGAGAGAGGGTCGTGCTCCTGTAGTGGAGACTTACATGACCTGATGATGATGAGCCATATCGAACGCTAGCATCATGAAATACCGCTCGCGCGCTGCCACACTGCTGCCAACGCAGCAACTCCTTCCTCTCTGGTGACCTCACTCACTCGCAGGAACACAACAACCCACAAGGGAATTGTTATTTGACTACGGTATTCTGTGAGTACTTCCCCAGTCGGGCAGCTTGTAAATACGCTGTACCCTACCTATCTTTTGCCAGAGCCTCGTTCGCACCACGTGCAGGTGAGGTTGGCTTTGATCGTACTAAAGATCGTAGTGAGTCGCTTACACCCCAAAATAATTTAAACACTCATATATCTGGCACGCTCCATAAACTGCCATGGAAATGTTTACTAAACTTTTAACATAAAGATACCGTTGCCAATTTCAAACAGCCTAAGTTTGCCACTAGGTGTCATTGTTTACGAATTGTTAATAGAATGTGCTGGAAGTTTAGCAATTACGTGCGAGTGAGCGTTACTTAAAACATGTTTGATTCACGTCGAGGAATTTGATACAGTTGTCAGTATCACGTTATTATGAGCTGTCAAATCATATATCGGTATTGATTCTAGAGAAGATTCTGAGGTATAAGTGGCTCTACGTCATCTTTCAGCCAAAGCACTCCGCTAATTATGTGGTAAAGATAGTTAATTGATTCAGGTGATATTTTTTGCGGAAGTCAATGCCGACCGGCAGTAGTTTGTATGGACTAATTGGTGACGGAAGACACTAACACACAGATAACCGACGCTATTTCATCATCTCACTACTGGGTGGGTCTTCTTTCAATCAAAGTCAATCGAAAGGGTATACAAAGTTTCATTACTAAACTTAGGGTTGGCTGAGGCAGGAGCTTGTGTTTTCAAACCGACCAAAAGTTTTACTACTGTCGTCTAATGTCGTAATTTTGGGGTGTAAGTGGTTCATCAACATCTTTGAACCAAAGCCAACTTCACCTGCACGCGGTGCACCCTACTGACTGACAAACGAAGCTCTGGCTTAAAGAAAGGTAGGGAGCGTAATTGTAAGCTACCCCACTGGGGAATGTACCTCCACCTCACAGAATACCGCAGCCACAGATCACAGTTCTGTGATATACTCACTCCAAATCCGATCTATCCTACTTCTACACAAGAATGCAGTAAGTTTATATGTACTGTAAATAAATATAAACCAAGACACATACTCCAGACGGGTATTAGTTTCCCTGACACATTGCTACGTCGCGACGTGGAGTGCGATGTTGGCTAAGTATCCTTATTTATGGAGGACATTAACAGATCGATACTGGAGACAATAGGACCGCCCCTCTTACCTAGAAGGGTATTAATATCTAGAAGTTATTATACTTGCTTGAACTTATATGGCATAATCAACTTTGGGTGAGAGCACCCATATACCAGCATACGTTTTGTGGCCGTTCAGAGAAGAGCATTGACGATTGTGGACAATTTCACGGTCAATGACGGTATTGAGTCATTAAGTCTAAAGAGACATTTTGATCGTCTTTGCATTGCTCGACTGAAGAGTGACTAGGGTCCGTTTTTATGCATTGTCTACCCACTGCACAATGGGTTGTGTTCAGAGGAACTGGTTGATATGATGCCCACGGCTTCTTTCTATGGTCCGCTCGCCATAACGTTCCTGTATAAAGTGAGCGGTGCAACTACACAATGACGTTTTACTTAATTGATTCAGGTGTTATTTTGCGGTAGTCGAGTTTACAGGCAATTTGCTCTACACTACTTTGCGTGCTTCCGCCACCAGTTAGTTCATGCACATTACCGGCCGGCACCCACCTACTACATAGAGCTTTCTGTTTCTGTTCTGCTTCTGAACAGAAAAAAAAGAAAGCTCTATCCCCGATAGAAAATATTGATAGAGCTTTCTGTTTCTGTTTGCTAGTGTAGGCTTTAGTACGCCTCGACGATTTAAGACAGGCAACGACAAAATGCGAGCGCGAGTCTATCGAGGATCTTTAGGGATGAATTTCCAGGTGACGGCGAGCGGTGCCAATACAGAAGAAGGCCTTATCTTCTTATCAAACAAATCTTTTAAACATATCCAGAACAGCATTGTACAGTCGGCAGAACTAATAAAGGAACGCAAAGTCTTCACGGATTTAAGCTTTTCTTTTCATACCGCTATGGTGGAACGAATTCTGCACGCCTAATGTCATGCTGAGGCATTCTTAGGCTTGCTACAGGGTTCTTGGTCAAACCAGTGTCCTATGGTATATGGATTCTATCCTATGCCGTGCGGCCCCAAAAGCTCACTCACGCCTATTTTGTCTTGCAAGTTTTAAATGTCAGTCCATTAAAAACTTGCAAGAGAAATCTACAGCCATCTAACTAACGTTTACAAAACAGCCGCAAACTGAAGCTCAAACCTTATGAAAAGTTTAAAATTGCTTTTGGTTTAGTTGTGCTGCTACAGAAGTTATTCCCTATATTTGTTAGTAAATTGTTTTGCGTATAGTTACAATGTAGACTTAAAACATGTTTGCGGGTTCGGTAAACATTATTTTAAGGATTTTGAGGAGCTCGATGGCGTTGTTAAGCGTGTCAATCTAATCGAACACGCAAATGAAATAACGTCGTCCGTAGCCTGTCCATAGATGGGTTCATTTATCTCGAGTTCCTCCGTGCTTCGTAGGACACGTTTAGCCGTCGGTCCCGGCTGTCGTCATTAGATGATACCCGGCTGGAGAATGCTGCTGCGGTACCTCACAGAATACCGCAGCCAAATAACAACTCCCTTGAGGGTTGTTGTGTTTCTGCGAGTGAGTGAGGTCACCAGAAAGGAAGGAGATGCTGCGTTTGCAACGGGGGTGGCGGCGCGCTAGCGATATTTTATGTTGCGAGCGCTAATATGGATTCGGTAACCGCTTCACATCAGGGCCGTATG
Source organism: Hypsopygia costalis (assembly GCA_937001555.2). NCBI lineage: Eukaryota > Metazoa > Arthropoda > Insecta > Lepidoptera > Pyralidae > Hypsopygia > Hypsopygia costalis. The sequence continues at coordinate 1,407,803 of OW443333.2, read as the reverse complement.
CTTAGCTGCCATCCGACGTAGTATAAAAAAATGGCGTCTGATGGGAAATATTGGGAAAATATAAAAATCGATCGCGGTAAGTCCCGTACATACAATAGAGTTATTTGTGTACTAACTTTATTTTATGAATAGAATTATAATGCTTACCTAATAAAGTATTTTTGAGGGAATTCCAACTGCTCTTTATATTACCAAGCGTGGGCAGATCAAAGCAACTAAACATTTTAACTTAACAATGTACAACGATGTAATCTACGTTTTATTGACTAAGTTAGCTAAGTTATTAGTCTAACTTTTTATGGTACATTTTAAATTTTTGGGTAAACATCTTTTAAGATTTCGAGCAATATGGAACAAAAAAGATCTTTTGTAGAGTTCTCTATCACAATTAAAAAAATATGCTGGTAATTGTACGTTCGTTCGTCCGTCTGTTCGTCCATTTGTTTATTAATTATAAGCTACCAGATGGACCAAATGGTACAAAGACCTTATGCTACAAATAATGCTCCCTTCACTGACCTTCCGGTCATATCACAGGGTTTCGAGTTTCTCTTCCAGTAAACCCACCAGGCAAGAAGACTTTTACCCTCCAGCCTTTACTAATCAAGTGGTACAATTTTGACTCCATATTTCATTGGAGGATGGAGGATTGGCCTATACTAGGTAGAAATTGGAATCTATTTTTGGTTTTGCCGAAAGCGTCTAAACTTTGAGGCTTGACATACATATAATTTCCACTGCAAGGCTTTCTCACAATCTAGTTTTCCCCCGTAAACAGTGAAAATTAAATCACTTATCCCAAAAATCTTGAAGTCTGTTTGTAACACCTGGAAGGTGGTCATTTATAACCATGTGAGGGCCAGATTGGGGTCGAGTGATGTAGTAGGAGCATGGCCCTCGAATCAATCTTAGTTCGCAACTAGGTCGGCGCTGTTCCGTCGCTTTTCCGTCTAAGGGATTGCAAAGTGGTCAGTCATTAAGGTGGGGCTTCAGAGATGAGAACAGGAACAGTAAATAGAAGTATATTAATAAATTAGTGACTTCAATATGTCTTTAAAATTTCTTCCAAAGGAAGGCTATTCAAAAAAACGAATGATAACAAAATCGGGGAATACAGTTTGGTGTGTTGCATCTACAAATCTATCATCTCCATCCAAAATTAAATCCAAAAAAGGACTATGGGACATCGCGTGCGGCGGAGGGGGAAGTGCTACCATTTTGAGATATTTTTAGTGCATATAACGTATTCACGTACAACACACGGCCGTGTCCATGAAACACCCTATTTTTTTTTTTTTGATATTTTATGTCATGACATTTTATATATAGACGGGGCATAGGCAAACATAACGGCAATAAATGCGCTTACTCAATACTGCACATGCATGCAGTACGCAATAAAAGGAAAGGAACGTGAATCCACAAGAAGGTATTTTATCTACAACTTTCCAATAGTTGTTTTTGATTACCGCTAACGTCTTGGCGCGACGGTAAATGTCACGGGACTCCGTGAATGCCGAGCAATTATTCTGCTTTCTTCTTCTTGCTATAATGGAGGCAGGTAGAACGTATCTATAAATAAAAACGTCTTAGGTTTATTAAACTATGAAAGTCAGTAAACTTTGCCCTTATCTATTTATCTACATAAGCGAACTCTTTGTAAAACAATATACTTAGTTGTTGTTACTATTTTCCTATTTTTTATATGAAAGAAAAATTCCCTTGAGGGTTGTTGTGTATTCCCTTGAGGGTTGTTGTGTTTCTGCGAGTGAGTGAGGTCACCAGAAGGAAGGAGATGCTGCGTTGGCAGCGGGGGTGGCGGCGCGCGAGCAATATTTTATGTTGCGAGCGTTAATATGGCTACGGTAACCGCTTCACATCAGGCGGGCCGTATGCTAGTCTGCCACCCGACCTAGTATAAAAAAAAAAAAAAAAAAAAGAAAGGGACAAATGTGCATGTGGCTCACTTGATGGAAATCAATCATTTCATTCTGGCTTTCATGTCGTAAATGTTCGGAAACAGCGCTAAATTAAAAAAAAAACCTCGCAATACCAGGAAGGTTTGTGATGGTGGCAAATTTTTGCATTTTCTATTTACTGCTGTGAAGTCGCAGTGTGGCGCCATCTACCAATTAGATAATACACTACTAAACAAGGCATAACAGTCCATCGTTGCAGATGAAATTCGGCTAGTTTTTGATAATAATCAAACTTATTATTTAAATTAAATAGTGTCATTTTTTTTAAATATTTGTAATATGTATATACTTAAATAATTTAAATAATAATTAATTAAACAGTTTTCAATATCTAGTATAGATAGTTTAAAAATAATCGAGTAAGATCAGTTATTATTTCCACCCTGTACAGATTATGTCTAAATACGTAGTATAAAAAAAAAAAAAAAAATGTCTGATGGTTTATACAGTGCATTTTTTTATATTCTACGTCGGGTGGCAGACAGGCATATGGCCCGCCTGATGTGAAGCGGTTACCGTTGCCATACCCCCACTGCCAACGCAGCAATGTTGCTTTCTTTCAGGTTACCTCACTCACTCTTAGAAATACCACAAGGCCAAATAACAAGGGAATTTTTATTTGGCTGCGGTATTTTGTGGGTAGAGGTACTTCACCAGACGGGTAGCTTACAAATATGCTGTACCCTACTACTCTTTTGCTAGAGCCTCATTTGTTAGTCGGCAGGGTGCACCACGTGTTGGTGAGGTTGGCTTTGGCTCTAAAGATCGTGGCGAGCCACTTGCACGCCAAATATATAGCATATTACCTAATACCAGTTAGGTAATTCAGAGAACATTTTGCAAAAACATACGCCTAAGCCTTCCTGTACCCACATAAATAAAGGCGTAACATCCAAAAAGGCTAAATTTGCGAATGCCTTAATTCAAAGTGTCCCTAGGGTGATCCTTTAGCGATTATACCTTCTCTCGGAAGCTCTTGAAATCTCCATTACATAGAATTAAGACCGTAATTTACTGAAAAAATATTTCACGGTCAATTAAAAAGGTTTTTGGGTGTAATATTGGGAGCTGAAAAGCTTACACGAGACTACAGTATGGGGTTCTTTAATAGGGGCTAGAGATTTTTGCAGGGCTGGCAACGTGTGAGTGATGCCTCTGGCAAGCGTCCATAACTCCGGTAACTACTTACCAATGGGCCTTATGCTTTCTTTCCACCGTATGGGGGGTGTAAGTGGTTCATCAACATCTTTGAACCAAAGCCAACTTCACCTGCACGCGGTGCACCCTGCTGACTGACAAACGAAGCTCTGGCGAAAAGAGAGGTAGGGAGCGTAATTGTAAGCTACCCGACTGGGGAATGTACCTCCACCTCACAGAATACCGCAGCCAAATAACGGTTCCCTTGAGGGCTGTTGTGTTCCTGCGAGTGAGTGAGGTCACCAGAAAGGAAGGAGATGCTGCGATGGCAGCGGGGGTGGCGGCGCGCGAGCGATATTTTATGTTGCGAGCGTTAATATGGCTACGGTAACCGCTTCACATCAGGCGGGCCGTATGCTTGTCTGCCACCCACGTAGTATAAAAAAAAAAAAGTACTGGTCATTCCAACTAGGCCGGATTCTAGCCCATGGGACCAAAATCAAGGTTTAGTGGAGCGAGTAGATTCGCTGAGTGTATGTTTTCCATTGATTTCAATTTGATAATAATATTTAGATTTCATTTTATTTGGTTTACAAGAAACATAATTGAAAAATAAATATACATATAACAACAAAATACAACTAAACTAAAGTGAATAAAAATAATCTAATCTTAAAACTACTTAAAAATAAAATTAATAATAAAAAGAAAAACAAAATACTAATCTATTCCTCGAAAATATCGGTCCCATGCGGCAGAATTTGAATTGAAAATGTATTTGATTGATTGATGATTCCTCAAGGACATGATCATCAAATACATCTCAATTTTTTTTCGCCACAAACCTCAAGCATAAGGAGGTCTTTAATTGTGATAAATTTCATCAAAATTGGTACAGTGGTTTTGGAGTTTCGCTCGCTCCACTCAATTAATTTCGCAGTTTAGTTCTCTAGTTTGTTTATAACTAGCTTGCATCCCCGGCTTCGTATGCGCATTTCCTGATATCTCGTTAGAATTCAAGGTCACAATAATAGCAACATGCCAAATTTCAACCTGAATTAATTAAACTCACGTCTTTTTGTCGGGAAAGCCGACTAGTTTCGATCTCAAAAGGAGACCTTCATCAGGGCGAATGTCCAGACACGTCCACCCTTTGTCTCTCGCGCCGGACAATGCGCGCGCCGCCCGACTGGAAAGGGTGGTGGGGGGTTGGTGCGTTGATTGGTGATCAAAAAATTTCAACCTGATCCGTCCAGAGGTTTGAGTTGTGCGTTTATAGATCAGACAGTAACGGCTGCCTTCAATATCTACAAAGAATAATCTTGATAGCATTGAGTTGGTTACTTAATGAGCAAATCAGATTTTTTGTTTGCGAAAATAGATCTTAGATTTAAGTTAATGACACACATCGGTAGAGCTCTTTCGTTTCTACCAATTAAGCTAAACACAATTACCGCCAATCTAAGTTTGATTATCGTAGTCCTAAAACTCGACGGTAATCGGCTTCAGCTTCGGCGATAGGGCACCAGGGGCCATACCTCCTAAGCTGAAACCGATTACTTTTATTGCGAAAATCTGACTACACCTTAACTTCTAGTGCTAATAGCAATAAGCTTACCCGGTTGGGGAGTAAGCTCTAACGATTAAACTGAATATGATTAGCACTAATATAAATATAAATCAGATTTTCGCAATCAAAAACTCTATGGGAATCAGGTATTTTCCTCAGCTTGAATTATTCCCAGTCGATGGAGCAAGCAATGTACAGCGATACTGAAGTGGTGACAAGGACTTCCCAGTCGCCACCAGCGGCGACTGGGAATTTTTATTCCCATTTGCCTCCGGTGGCAGTCCCCGCGGGGGCGACTGGGAATAATTCATCAGCTTGAATAGGCGGTAGGCCCCTGGTTGAGTTTATTTAGTTTTTTATGTAATCGTAATAACTCTCAAACCGATTAATGATTTTAATGAAATTTAGTAGAAGGTGATACTGTCTTAGCAGCGAGGAAGCCAACTAGCAAGTAATAATTCTTGTATAGTAAGTCGACAATGGCTGATATAGTAATGAGTTGTATAGTAAGGCTACAATGACTGTTTTTCATCAAAGGTTTGGTATCCCGTAAGTTTAAAAAAAAATATGAAAAAGAAAAAAGCATTTTTAAAAACCAGTCCTTAGCTACTTACTTACTGCATATAGCTACTGTAAGTCAAATTGTCCAGTGGTTTGAGCTGTGCATTCATAGATCAGTTTGCTGAAAGCAGAAATTTTAAGTATAAATATTTAAAAATTTAGAATACCGACAGTGAAATCAAATAACGTAAAAGGTTGTCTGTAAAACATTTTGTTTTTTTGTTAAACAGCATTATAGGAATTAGTCTACAAATACTCTCGCCATCACTCACATAGCTAGAGCCAACATCATCTATACCAACTCTCACAAAAGTACAGCGAGCCGATTTCCTCAATTCGGGAAGTTCGTCTGGCATTTTCATCACTATTGCCCTATCACAAGAATACTTTTATTATTGACACGGAAAACTCCAGCTTCTTTGAAAATAGTTGAAGATTTATTCTCTCGTGTTCCGGTTAGTTTCCACCCAAGTTTCCGTGTAGTTTTCTAAATAAGATTGGAGGAGTTGAGGATGAAGCACAGTTTGGAAGTCACGTGTCGCGATTTGAGAACGCGGTCACTGAGTTAGCTCAGAAATTGTTTTGTATCGTCGACAAATCTTATGTAAGCTAATATGACATATCCTAGTTACGTGAGTCACTTTGTAAAATGACTTGGCTTTCCTTGAGTAATTTCTTTATAACATTTGTCTCATATAACAACACAAACCACAAGAGGCGAATTCTTGTAATAAATTTACATCGCAGAATGAAAGTCTAGAAGATCTAAAAGTAAGGACTAAATTATGAATTGACTACAAAATGTGTACTTAAATTTATTCATTTATTAATATCAATTATTATTGCAAGCGGATTAATTATTTTAGGTCATATTTCGATAATAGTCACACTATAATAAAACTTTGAAGTTTCGTATTGTGTTACGAGAATACCAAACGTGTCATTTGTGAGATCGAGTCTGGACTTTTAGTTTGATTGAATTTTGACAAATTTCAATTTAGAGAATTGTCCCTCAGTTACTCTTGTTATTTATGTTGTTATCTTTGGTTTGAGAAATATATGATTAGTAAAAAATTAGGTGACGTGTATGGCTTCTCAAAATCTGCACTAGGTACTAGCCTCTCATACAATGACAAATGGTTTTAGTAGCTCCCATGGTATACTTGTGTGAGATGGGAATAACCACATTTTTCTAAAGTAGGGTAAATATTGTTCATGGAATGAAATGAAAGTCGAGCCTTCTAAAAAATTGTGTAGTTTGGAGTCTATTCGTTCAACATGTAAATAATATTATAGTCTAAGATATATGTGGGCTCTTTTTAAGTCAAAAGAACTGAGAGTTTCAATTCTTTCAAGCTCAGTACTTAGACAAATCCGCCCATTACTTATCACACTTGAATCCCAAGACGAATGAAGTAAGCGAATTGGCCTACTTTCCTGGGTCGGCGTTTTTCAAGAAACCCTAGGCAGGCCGAATAAGTGGTTTATTATTTTCCTTTTGTTCTATTATATTACGTTGAGAATTGGTCTGCTTTAATAAAAAAAATATGCTTATTAGTAACATTCCGCCTCGCGGCTTTGCTTGTTTGCATTTTGTACAAATTTCATGGTTTCTCTTTGTTTTCTCTATTTCTTCTTCTCTATTATAAACTTCTCCCTCTCCGTGACAAGGCTTCTATTTGTTCTCTTTTACCTTACGAAATAACCTTCTGTAGCAGCCATGCTGTTTGAATTTCGTGTTCTTGTTTCTGCTTTTCTCGTTTTGTTTCTTTTACCATTTCCTTCATCTCCCCTAGATTCTTCCCTGAGTTTATGCATTTATTTGATTTTACCCATATAACAACATATGCCAAAACAATGTGTACTTCCCGCCTGATGTAAAATAGTTAGTATAGCCATATAGCCGCACGCAATACAAGGAGTATACATTGCGCTCCCTTGCTGCTTTAATAATCTATATATATAAAAGAAAGTCGTGTTTGTTACAACACTTATAACTCGAGAACGGCTGGACCGATTGCCATGGTTTTTGATTTGTTGGATTTGTTTCCGTCCCGAATAGCAGAATAACTCTTAAAAACATTGGAAAATTCTCGAAAAAATAAAATAAAAGAAAAAACATTTTCCCATACAAAATGTTCGTCGTTGTCGTAGCTGTCAAATGTGACGTTGTCGTACGTGCGTACGCCAAATGTATGCGTGCGTTCAGAAATGTATATTAAGCTCATTATAGAACAAATGTCATAGATTAAAAACAAATGTTAACTCTATTGGTCTCATTTTTACGTCTTGAAAGTTGGCGTGATTTGTTTTGAAAACAGTTTTGTGGATTTAAATATTTATTGCAAAGAGAATGTAACCACTACGTTTTAAGAGACGGATGTGCCATACAAATAGCGTAATTCTAATATGTATGAAATGGAAGCGAAAACAATCAGAATTTGTACCAAATTCGCTTCCGATTCATAGAGTCGTTTTTTTACTTTGAGTTGCGCCAAGCTGATTTATTGCTTCTAAAATATTTATGCGTGCGTTCAGAAATTTAAATCAAGCTCCATAAATCTATATAATATATAAAATAATGTCGTGCCTTGGTCGGGAAAGTATTAAAAACATTGAAAAATTGACGAAAGAATTAAATAAAAGAAAAAACGTTTTCCCATACAAATAGTGCCAATTAAAAAGGATTGGAATATTTATTGATTGTTATGTAAATGTCAAATCGATTGGTCTCACTTTTACGTCGCGAATGTTGTCTGTGATTTGTTTTGTGGATTGAAATATTTATTGTTGTCAATTGGTACTTTTTTTGTGGCTTTGTAAAGTACTGAACTTATTATTTACCCACTGCTGGGATACGGGTCTTCCCTCAACCGAAGATGTTCAGAGCATACTCCAACACGCTGCTCAACTACGGGTTGGGCCACTAACTTGGCTTAAGGACTACCATCTAATGATAAACACCAGGACCGACGGCTTAACGTGCCTTCCGAAGCACGGACGAGCTCGATATAACATAAACTCATCCATGAACAGGCTACGGTTGACGTTGCTTAACTTGCGTGTACAATTAGACTGACACGTGCCTCACGCCATCGTGCTTCTCTATTATTTTCTATTATTCATTGTATTAATTTCAAGAAATCATAAATTTTGTTCATATATATATGTACATCACCGAACACTTATAACTCGAGAACCGTAGGACCGATTTTCATGGTTTATGATTTATTGGATTTCTCTCCGTCCCGAATAGCAGAATGACCATGAAAAACATTAGAAGATTGACGAAAGAATAAAATAAAAGGAAAAACATTTTCCCATACAAATGAAAGTGTCAGTTGAAAAAGGATTGCGATATTTATTGCCTTATTGGTTGTCAAATATCAAAATGTCAAATCAATTGGTGTCACTTTTATATCGCGAAAGTTGTCTGTTTGATTTGTTTTGAAAATTGAAAAATGTCAAATCGATTGGGGTGAAAACGCTTGGCCCATGGAGTTCGAACGCAAGAATCAAATCAGAGTAAACATCAAAAGAAATGACAATTACAAATCACCAAAACGATTAAACTGATTTCAAAACTAAAAAATAAAACAAAACTTTTTTTTTTTTAATTTTTTGATTAAACAATAATCTTTATTTTTATGAAATCTTCAGTTTTTATGGATACGGGTCTTCCCTCAACCGAAGAGGAATAGAGCATACTCCAACACGCTGCTCAACTGCGGGTTGGCGGAGGCCAGTGTTTTCGAGCCGCCTAAAGGCCACTAACTTGGGTTAACGACTGTCATCTAATGATAACAACCGGGACCGAGGGTTAACGTGCCTTCCGAAGCACGGAGGAGCGCAAGATAATCTAATGATAACAACCGGGACCGACGGCTTAACGTGTCTTTCGAAGCACGGAGGAGCTCGAGGTAATATAAACCCATCCGTGTACAGGATTCGATCGACGTTGCTTTACTTGCGTGTCCGATTAGACTGACATGCGCAATTATGCCATCGAGCTTCTCTATTATTTTCTATTATTCATTGTTTTAATTCCATAAAATCATAAATTTAGTTCAGCCAATTTGTACCACGACATTCATTGATTGTTAGGCGGTACGAAGTTCGCCGGGGCAGCTAGTATCGTTATAAAATATGCTCTGCTAGCAGGGGGGAAGGGGGGGGGGGGGGTATACTGCGAGTGAGTGATGTCACTAAATAGTGACATCACTCACTCGCAGTGTACCCCCCTCTACTCGCAGGAATACGACAATCCTTAAGGACATGGTCATTTGGCTGCGGTATAATGTGAGGAGGTTCCAGTCGGGCTCTAGATGGGTCGGGCCCTACCTCTCTTTCATCAGAGCCTACTTAACGACAGGTTGCACCGTAAGCGAAGTTGGTATTGGATTTAGAGTAAAAATTTGTTGGTGAGTCACCTACACCTCTTACTAATGTTTTTTAACATTTCTAACTTTGTGAATTTGGTTTATGTTAGTGACTTTACATATCCTCTCCTCCTCCTCTACTCATCCTCTACTCATCCTCTTGATCTTTCGTTTTCCTTCCTTCAATAAATATCCTTAATTATATTCGCTAGAGACTGCTCTTGCTATCCACTGCTGGATATAGGCTTTCTACGATACTTTCCACCACCATTTTCAACATGCAGCAACTTCCAGCCGCTGTTTTGAGTTTACCGGTTAATCTTGAGAAATAGCGTCCCGCTTTTCATCGCCTCATATGCGGTCTCACTCAGTACTAGTGGCAAGCAACTAAAATTGTATAAATCAAATTGCCTGTTAATTTGACTTCTGCAAAATAACACCTAGATAACAATTTAATGAAGATTAAATTAAGGGAGACGAAATTGATTTGTAAAAACGTTCTTTTATTAGAAACTATTATTATCAGCCTGGACAAAAACAAATGAGTCCAATCAGAGCAGTCTGTTACGGAATTGGCGGCGACCCAAATACGTAACCGGCAAGAAATAGAGACGGCATTTCTCATTCAGTCACCCACATATCGAACTTGCAATGTCACACAATCCTAAATACGGAATGCTTAAGTAATAATGAGGTTAAGGCTACAGACATTGTTAAGTAGTTTTGTTGTTGTTTATATACTTGGTTTGTTATGTGAATACTTAAAGTTGGTTATAAGTTTTCTAACAAAAGTTAAGTCCTTGATATAGATATATATACAAAATTAAATTTTTACTTTTAGTTTGATTGTTGTTTGTATTGGACTTTTTGAGTCGCTTTTGCTAAGCTTTCTTAATTAGTGGGCTTTGATGCAAAGACAGTTCAAAAGTGTTGTTCATATCATACTCATCCATCGGCTATCAAGTGATCATACGAGTATATATTGTTTTAGATGGTCGACGAATTAATTTTCTATCAAAGTTAAAGCAATCGAATTATGTTTTTTTTTTGTTTTTATTTGAACACGGCATGTGACAGCCAGTACCTACCTAATGGATCGCAGGACAAGACATTGCAGTTTAGGAGTAGTAGCTACGAAAGCGCATGCACTTCATGTCATCTCATCGCATATTATGCCGATCTAGGTGTTTATTCAAATTATTATTGAAAGACCCAATGTCGAACACGCGTGAAGTCGACATCATGGGGCAGTTTATTCCACCAATTGGTGGTTCGGTAGAGAAAACATTAGGTGAACCTTTTGAGGCGACTTAGCGAAGTAGTTTTGACTGCGTCAAAAGCTGCCCGCTGAGTTGGACGCTAATTCCGGTACTGAAAAAGGAAAGAAGAATAAGATCATGGAGCTCTACCAAACATTTGCTGTACCGATTTTAGTTAAAAGAATATAATATCCCGACCAGTCCGGTGGTCGAATGGCTAGCAAAGTTTACTTTGACTCCGAGGTCGCGGGTTCGCTCCCCGCACAAGACAAACATTCATGAACATGTCTGTTTGTCTTGGTTTGGATGTTTTATATATATTACATGTATATAATTACATAAAAAAATATTCAAGTACATTTATCATTTGTCTAGTACCCATTGTACAAGTTTTGCGCTTAATATGGGACCAGATGGCTCTATGTAGATTGTCCAAAAATATTTATTTATTATAAATATATATCTTTTTGAAAATGTAACTTTAAAATTTACATATTATCTCGAAACCTAATCCAATACAACAGTTTGTCTATTAATTTCATGACAATTAAATCAATAAATAACCTCAAAACTTATGAATAATCCTCTTCTTTAATAACCATGTTTATAGAACATTTTATTCCGTTCATAGTAGAGGTCCGTGAAGGTCCATTGTGACCTATTTTCCCTTGTTTTACCTCTCACTGCCCTGAATAATTAACACCCATTGTTTATTTAAGTCCTCAAGAGAAAATTGTAAAATCATTTTTGTTATGTTTACTTTGTGTAAGAACGCAGTTCTCGTAATTGTTAATAACATGCCTAACAAATATATTGACTTTGGAAGAAAGATAACATTTTGATAAATCTTTCAAAGTTTACTCTTTACGGAACATTAAATTACTTTCAATTGATGCTTTTTGTTGGCAGAGTTGACTTTCAACTTTATGAATGTTGACATCTCGTCTCATCGCACATTACATTATAAATAAATAGATACATATTTTCTGACAAATATCTTTGAGGTTTGGTATGTCTCTGTAAGATCCCTAAACGAGGGAAGTGTTATGTTAACAAGGATAGAATGTAAGTGGCTCACCACGATCTTTAGAGCTAAAGCCAACCTCGCCTGCACGTGGTACACCCTGCCGACTAGCGGAAGAGGCTCTGGCAAAAGAGAGGGGTAGGGTACACCATATTTGTAAGCTGCATGATTGAGGAAGTATTCCCACATCACAGAATATCACAGCCAAATATTTCCCTTGAGGGTTATTGTAATCCTGCGAGTGAGAGAGGTCATCAGAAAGGAAGGAGTTGCTGTGCTGGCAGCGGGGACGGTGGCGCGGGAGCGATATTTATTGTTGCAAGTGTTAATATGGCTACGGTAACCGCTTTACATCAGGCGGGGCGTATGCTTATCTGCCACCCGACGTAGTATAAACAATAATTAGAAAAACGATATTAACGTTAGCAGTGGGAATGTCTAATTGTTATTGTATTATATGTCTGTTGACTACGATAACTGCTTTTCATCAGGCGAGCCGTATGCTAGTTTGGCATTAGACGTGTTATAAAAAAAATGCCGTGTTTTCTGATATTAAATACTAGATACTGTTTAGTATTATATGAGTTAAATTTAAGTTAAAGTTTAATTAGAAACGTATCCTACGTTTCACGTTACGGTCAGATCAGTTAATTTTCTAAATTGAAATTAAAGTTGTAACTGAAGGTTGTTTCAGCGGATGATCCAAAGAGCAGATAAAGGATAAATGCCCTCGGGGCTTCTTAATCACCATTATCTCTTTGCTGGATATATATTTATCTAATAACTTTTCTATAACTACCTACTGATAACAGTAATTAAATTTTAAAAAATTACACTTAGATAACTGATAAATATACTTAAATACAAATAATTGTAAATATACATACATTACATAGTAAACACCCAGGCCAAGACAAACAGCCATGTTCACTGACACAAATATTTGTCTTGTGTGGAGATCGAAAGCGCCACCTTGAAGTTAAAGTTACCATTGCTAGAAATTTGACCGCAGAGCTCGTCGGTGTAATTTTTTTATATAAAATATGAAAAAAAATCTTTCAGTTACAGGATTTCAAAAACGTATAAACAGGATATAAGAGAGCTCTTAGAGAGATAAGCTTGCCTTTGAAAAACTAAAAACTGATTTATTTATATTCGTTTTAAGAATTTTTATATTGTGTTGTAGTTAATTTGTAATGATATATAATAAAGGATACATATAAATAATGTACAGTCAACCGCACGTAAAGCGTGTGAGTCACCTGATGGTAGGCAATTCCCACAGCCCATGGACATCAGCAACACCAAAAGATCACTGATCCGCTGCCATCCATTTTAGGGCTATATAGGCTCTTTTCTTGAAGATTCCCAAGTTGTATTTGTTCGATGAATGAGGTGGCCAGCCGGAGATGCGAAGGCGAGCATGAGTGTCTGCCCTTCGTTACAGCAAGCGGGGGATGCACTCCCTCAGTGCCTCCGGGCTTACAAAAAACACTCTAGTATCTATCCGACAAGTCTACGTGAAGTCGGGGTTGGCAATATTTTTCTTATATGGCTTCTTTTTTATAAATTATATCTTATATGCATTCTTATATGAATGGTGGGCTGCGCCCCCCTCGCCCCCATTTCTGTCTGATATTGATATTATTACCAATTTATACAATGACTGTAACATATACACTACCATACATCCCTTAAGCGTCATAAAACATAGACTTACAATTAAACGTTTATAACACTTTCAAGGATCGAAATACCTGTTCTTGAGCCTTCATCACTCCTTTGGGAACTATTGACATTCCTGATAGTTTCCATTTCAAGGACAAATGGTATTACTTTAACCCTGTTAGACTGAGTTTGCTCCACTCTCTTCAGTCTTTCGTGATTCGTGATATATTGCCTATGTGTCACAATCAGTTTCTAAGGATAGGTTTTGGTTCTTAGCGAGCGAGTAGCGGGCAGTTTATGTATAGTGAATTTATTTTTTCATGAAATGAATGGAGCAAAGTGTAGTAGAAAGGTCATTAGTTGAACAGCCGTGCCGAAAGCCATATGATGGTCGCTCATCAAATTGTGTTCCTCAAGGTATCTCATGAGCCGCGAGTACCCGCTCTATTCGTCCAGTTTTGATTACCGATAAAAAACTTCGGCTTCGGCCTAACATTCGGCTGATTTTTGACTGAAGCCGAAGGTGCGGGCGCAGGTGCTATTTTTGGCCGAAGGTGACCGAAGCCGAAGGTTCGATCTGACACTATTGAATACTGTGTTCGTCTTAACTCTTGCTGCATCGGCCGTACAATCGTGTTCCCGTATTCGCTGTAAATTTTCATATGGAATAGAAAATACTTTATGAGTCACCACCATAAAATCATAAAAAGTATCACTCGCGTGGCAACACTGCCATCACCGTATCTACTTTTTTCTTGGTAACCTCATTCACTCACAGGAACACCACAACCTTCTAAACCTCTAGAAATTTTTATTAGGCCGTGATATTCTGTATCATGGAGATTCCTTCTTCACTTCCCCAGCCAGACATCTTATAATTACAGTGTGCCCATATTCTATTTTGACAGAACCTCGTTACTTAATCAGCAGGGTGCACCAAATGGAGGTGAGGTTAGTTTTTTTTTTTTCGATATAGCCTAAATGTATCGCAGGTGACTTTCATCAACATCCTAGTATATCATACTTTATAATCATAAAAGCATTTTCGTCAACATATTATCGAACTATGTGCAATTTTCCCGGTAAACCGGAGCGCTTTCCCAAAATCTTTTCTGTAGACAGTCATTGTTCGAATTATTACGTTATGCTGATGTTGTCATTCATATTTTCGTGTGAGTATATTTTCAGGCACCGCCCCAGCTTTCTTGTTCGTAATTTTTCTCACAAGCCCTTTTATGCGTACGTTTTGGACCTTTGCCAATATTGTCATGCTCTCTTGTACCATTTCACATAATTTATCTAGAAATAATGGCAGATTTATTGCGCAATATATTTTATTTGGATTTTTTTTGGGTAGGGAATGTTAATTGTGTTTTTTTTTTGAGTTAGTTGATTAAGTATAGACTTATTAAGTATTAATAAAACAAATATATGTATTATAAATGGATGACTACGTATGGTTACGTTTGGTATTTCTACATTGTCACCAAATCAGTATAATAGAGAGACTAGAATGGTAAAACTTTACAATTTTAGTCGCTCAGTTTATTACTGCCCTATAACCAATGTAAACATTCAGATGGTTTGCATTACTTACTTAATTACTACTTAACAGTAGTAAGTAAGTTTTAAGAATTTAAGAGTAATCCATCAGATTTGTTCTAAATGAAAAAAATTGTATCTTTATCAAGCGTCATCAGTATCTAGATATTTATCAACCAAATCAGCATTTATACACTACGGTCACCACATCAGGCGTGTCGAATGCACGACGTAGTTTTAACCTTAATTATAACTACGTTAGTAGATACTATTGCTTATACTGTGTTATAACAAACATTATGTAATTAAAAAACTATCTAAGTCTTTCCTTTTATTACCTCGTAACAGTCGTAACATATAAAAAGAGGTACCAAGTCGGTGTTACGTGATCAATGTCTGCTCAAAAAACGTCGGGGATGGAATTTTATAGTCCCCTGAGATTATGGCTTAGGCCTAGGGAACGTCGAAGGCACGTAATGTCGTATAACTTTATCTAGACTTAGGATAAGAGATAAATAGTCACAGATTTATGTCTAACAGACCGAATACATACATTACAAATTCTGGTACAAGGCGCTTCCTTCTTTAGACTAAGACTTTAGTGAAAACAGCTTTCTTAAGAAAATCTACAGTTGCCTCCGTTAGTGATATGTTTTTTTTTTTCAATTAGTTTTTTTATTTTCATAAAATTTGGTTTCGTTTTCGTGCAAATAGCAGCTTTAGATGTATGTAAAATTATAACTATAATTTTATTTTATTTTACTATTAGTTAACAAAATTTTCTAGAAATTATACATGTTGTGTTTACCTTTAAATAATTGTTACATTTAGAATTAAGACCTATAAATGTATTAAATAACAATGTATTAGTGGAAACAATTGTTGGTAAACCTGAATAAATACTTACTTACTGCTACGGCGCAACGACCCAAAGTGGATCTTGGCCTCCGACACCAGACGACGCCATGCCTTTCAATCCTGAGACAACTCTCGCCAATTGCTAACTCCAAGGCTCCGCAGGTCCTTCAGCACCTCGTCACTCCAGCGGTACCTCGGACGTCCAATTGGAGCCTTCAGGGGACAACCAAGTGGTAGCCGACCAATCGGTCGGCTACCACTTGGTTGTCCCCTGAAGGCTCTTTTTACGGCACGATCCTCCCCCATTCTCTCTATGTGCCCGAGCCAGCGGAGTCTGGCCGCTTTGAGCTCTCCAATGATATTGGGCTCGGACACTAGATCTTCTATTTCGAGGTTTTTGCGGATCCTCCAGCTGCCATCTTCCCTTTACTTTTTCAGGTTTCCCATGTTTCAGGTTTCAAAGGGAAACCTGAATAAATAAATAAAATAGACCGAAACGCTAGGCGTGGTAGAGTAAGTTCGGGCAAGGATGAGTATCTTGTATTTTGTTTAGTGAAGAAGATAGATTTAACCATTGTACTATCCATGTAAGTCTTTATTATATATTGTTATATTTATTAAAAACAATGGAAGCACATAATATTTGTAACACATGATATTTCCTAGTACAGATGTTAAGTCTACAAGAGAAATGTAATATGAGTAAAATAATAAATACATAATATTAAATATAAATAAAATAAATATATATTTCTGGACAATTTACACAGCGCCATCTAGTCCCAAATTAAGCACAAAGCTTGTACTATGGGTACTAGATAACTGATATTATACTTAAATAGATTTTTTTTGTAAATACATACATATAATATATAGAAAACACCCAGACCAAGACAAACAGACATGTTCATATTGTTCATGCACACAAATATTTGTCTTGTGTGGGAATCGAACCCGCGTCCTCGGAGTCAAAGTGGCCATTGCTAACCATTTGACCACCGAGCTCGTCAAACGCGTATTCTGTGAGGTGGAGGTACTTCCCCA
Source organism: Hypsopygia costalis (assembly GCA_937001555.2). Classification (NCBI taxonomy): domain Eukaryota; kingdom Metazoa; phylum Arthropoda; class Insecta; order Lepidoptera; family Pyralidae; genus Hypsopygia; species Hypsopygia costalis. The sequence goes on along the minus strand of OW443333.2, from coordinate 1,390,782 downwards.
GTTGGACAGCTTAAAAAATACGCCATGCCGTACCGCTCTTTTCGCCAGAGCCTCGTTTCGTCAGTCAGCAGACTGCACCACGTGCAGGTGAGGTTTGCTTGGCTTTGGTTCAAAGATGATGATGAACACCCCAGAAGTGATCTATTTTGGTGTACAAAGAAGTCCGCGAACATAAGGCCTTAGTCTATACAAGCCATTCTAGTGTTATTGTATTATTATATTCACAAATAATATTATCAACCGCCTAAAATATTTATATTATTCTTTGAAATATCTTTGCTAGTAAAAATATTACCATTTTACTACACAATGTGAAGTAAAATAAGTTTCCCAAAAGAAAAATGGGTTGTTATCACATTGAAGGAGACTTTAACAAGATACAGAGGGTCTGAGTACCCGCCCATAGTGATAACTATGAACTTGACCCTTTCTTTGTAAACGTTCACAATTGAGGCCGTCTCTTATATTCTGTATTTTATATTGGAGATTTTTTTTTATTTCACTGAATAAAAAGGTATTTTATCCAAGATCAGGGTCTAAATAATATAGAATACGTTTGGTTTGTTAGCTTTTGTTATATCATCAATGGTCACAATAGCATAACTGATTGGTGTGAAGATATCATAAAAATATACATTAAATCATAGTTACTATGGAAATGTTACGCTGAGGTATTTTATAACAAAATATACACTATACAAATATTTTTATAGTATGAAAGAAAAACTAAAAGAGAGGCAAAAATATACTTCAATTGAGCAAGTAGAACAAGTAACGTCTTAAGTACATTTTCAGTACATTTTTCATAACAAATCGTAGTTTCAATACATGATAAAAAGTAACATAATAGAGCAGCATAGTGCCAACATCGCCGTCCTGTGTTCGATAACATCAACCACTCGATAGCAGAAGCACACAAATATATCACATTGCGTATTGCATCTAACAGAATTGTAATACGAAAACAAATAGCAATTAATATTATTGAGGCAGTTAAGAGGACTGTGCGTTAAATTGGTAATAATATTAACATTAGTTTTTTAAGGTATAAATCCGTTAATTAAAAATATATTCCTCTGATAATGTCAGTAAAAGTTACAATAGTTTCTTTCAAGCATAATGAAAAAATTGATGTAAACGTCGCATTTGCTAGGGGACTGTTTTTGAGTACTATAAAAACGTTTTTGATGTAATAAACTTTTATCTTAATGGATTTTGTCCGATTAGTGATTGTTCTTTGAGGTCGAGTACTTACAAATTATATAATAAACAATATTTTTATATCATATCGGCCTAAGCCATGAGTTTACATAGAAACACCCATATATCAGATTGCCTATTACCACACAGACAGAACTGTACGACAAAAAACCAATAAAAATAACAAATGCGACCACAGATTCCCAATAAACATCGAAGGTTAAACAGAAGAACTATCAATTACCCCTATCGAACCTTTGGCCACAAAACATGCAGCCTTGATAGTAATGCACTTCAATTTGGACGGAGGTCGAGAGGTCCAGACATATTTCATCTCAAGGACGTCGGTGTCATTTATCTTGCGTTTCCCCGCCATTGGGCCTGCCGTCCTGGCGCTGTCCGTGCCAAGGTGGGATGCTGGGATGCTTTTGTTGATAGTGATTCGTTTGGCAAATTTATTGGAAAGGGTTACGTATGATTCGATGATATGTTATATAAATTTATGTAACGTTATACAGGTCATGGTTTATAGGAACGTTTTTGCGTGTGAGTGAAGTTATTTATTATATCATTTTCATTTTCTACTACGTAACTGTAAAATTGTGAAATCAACTTCTGTTAGCAGTATTCCCGACATAGGAACTTTGAAGAACAGAGTCAATTTTTCCCAAGAAAAGGCTGGCAACGGATCATCGACCCCTTAAAAATCATCATAATCATCGTCAGCTTTTATCTATCCACTTCTGGGTAGGTACTTCTTGTAAACTGCTTATTGATAATATTTTTCTTTGGTAACTCTACTTATGTATATTCGCAATATTCTCAAAAATTCGTAGACTAATTTGCATGTGGTTGTCGCTGTTTGATATTTTTTTTACTTAGGTCATCAGTATACTTGTTTGTATAGCAAAAAAATTCCGTTTTACCTATATAAACAAGTATACTGATAAACTAATTTAAATCTTAAAGTAAATTTATAGACGAGTAAATTAAAAGAATCAGTAAAATTTCATTTTTAAAAAGTCATTCTCAAAAATCAATGTGCAAATTTTGTTTATTATATAATCTGTAGAAAATATAGTTCGTTGCTCTACACCCACCCATGCCATCGTTATATTAATAGCACTTTATTAGAACAATGTTATTAAATTTTAATAACATAGGAATGAAAATACTTTAAGATATAAAATTAAATATACTTAACAATATAATAAATACTGTGTGGGTTTGAGAAATATTACATTTATGAGTACTTTCTAAAACAAAAGTCTTAAGATTTCTCAAGACGAGCTCGGTGGTCGAATGGTTAGCAATGGCCACTTCGACTCCGAGGTTGCGGATCCCCGCACAAGACAGTTATTAGGGTACACGAACATGTGTGTTTCTCTTGATCTGGGTGTTTCAAGTATTATATGTATGTATTTGCAAAAAAAAAATGTAAATAAGTATAATATTAGTATTGTATCTAGTACCCATAGAACAAGATTTGCTTAGTTTGGGACTAGATGGCCGTGTGTAATCTGTCCAAAAATATTTATTTCAATTTAAAGAGCAGCTTTTGGGGTGTAAGTGGTTCATCAACATCATTAAACCAAAGCCAACTTCACCTGCACGCGGTTCACCCTGCTGACTGACAAACGAAGCTCTGGCGAAAAGAGAGGTAGGGAGCGTAATTTGTAAGCTACCCGTCTGGGGAATGTACCTCCACCTCACAGAATACCGCAGCCAAATAACAATTCTCTTGAGGGTTGTTGTGTTCCTGCGAGTGAGTGAGGTCACCAGAAAGGAAGGAGATGCTGCGTTGACAGCGTTGGTGGCGGCGCGTGAGCGATATTTCATGTTGCGAGCGTTGATATGGCTACCGTAACCGCTTCACATCAGGCGGGCCGTATGCTTGTCTGCCACCCGTCGTAGTATAAAAAAAAAGCTCGATGGCGTCGTTGTGCGTGTCAGTCTAATCGATCATACAAGTTAAGAAACATCGTAGCGTAGTCGTGTGGCGTAGGAGGTGACTCGGACACTAATAATCTGATCCAAGGCCAAGTTTCCTACTTTCAAGTTTTGATGTAGTGTGCTCGACCGATCAAAATGCGTGAGTGACCGTGATAACTTCTTTTGTTATTTGCAGTAGTAAAGTCGGACCACATTTTATTTTTAACACTTAGAGTAGGAATAATTAAAAAAAAATAGAAATAATTTTAAAAAATATAATTAAAATTGTCTTTTTATTTAAATCGATAGTTATAATTTTAACAAAACCAACACAAACACAGTGCCATTTTATCAATACAACGACCTATTGTGATTTCATTGTCGATAAGTTCATTTGGTGACGATTCTAATTTTTGTTGACGTTTGATAGATGCGCTGGATCTTTTGGAAATATATTATACATGTATACGTATATACACGACAACGTAAAAATATTTGGTCTAACCCTCTCCGTTGCGGAGTTATGACTAATTCATTGGTCGCGAGTGTATTTCAAGGCTCTTTTTCAACCCCCACTCACCGCACGAAAACGCGCGTGCACAATATCGTACGTATCCTAACAACTATGGGACATCGTCTATTTTAGAAATATATACAACACTTGGCGGTACAAAGCTGTATCGATACACACAAGATATATCGGCGTTTATGGCGACAATAAAAGCTAAATCATCATCACTCATTCATCGCTAACTCTGGCGCGACTTCAACATGGCAGACGTTTTACAAACGATTTCACTTTTAAAAAAGATCCATATTTTCGTCTATTGTGTTATTTTTATCTGCATAATAAATACTCTTTCTTCCGTAAAATAAATTTGAAGATAATGAAAAGATTCTCAAAGTATTTTCCTGTTTTCATCCCTACATAATTTACTAAAATTAACATTTCTAGCTTAATGGATACGAAGATTCGAGTAAATGCAACTTTAATATTAATTAAGTTAGAAAATTTGTTCGAATCCCCGAAATAGTCATGAATAAACAAAGGTTTTAATTACATAGACTGTTTTTTCATTTCTTTTTTAAACCACGTCGTCGGCTGTCAAATAAGTATACAGCCCGCTTGATGGACCTTGAAATTGTTTAGTATAGAAGAGTAGGAAAACTAACTTCTCCACTTCGCTCAGACTCCATTAAAAATATTCTTTATCACTAACATTACCTGATGCCATCAGAGAATTTTCGAAAAGAATGTTCAAGCTTATTTACTCGTACTTAAGAATTTATCCAAGCAATAATAATATATCTATTAAAGTAATAATTATGTAACGAAGGAGCAAAAATTGATCCTCGAAAGCTTCAAAGTATAATTCAAAGATCATAATGAGAGTTATGCACTTATGTTATTGCAATTGATTAACAAAACGAACGCCGGAAGATGTAAATTCTTGACACACGTTTTTCAAAGTCGGGCTGAGTATGGTAATCAGAACTTTATGTTGGAGAAAATGCCATTCTTACCAATGTAAGATAACTTTAACTTCTGTATACTAAACTGGAAGTTTGTTGAAAGATCATACGCCCACAACACTTAAGTTTAAGTAAATACGCTTCTTAGAAACAGATAAATTCAAACTTGAAATCTTGTTAGAAATGCAAACGAATTCTACGAATGATCACATGAAGGTTCTCATAGGATAACAAAGTTACAATGTTTGAAAAAGGTTTAGTTTCCGAGCGAGAATAACATTAAATTTATCGTGTTATATTCAAATATTATCCCAAGAACAGGTAACTAAATACAAATTTAGTTATGAGAAGACAATTAGATTTAGGTCGGTTCTATCACAGTATAAATAATAGTACTATGTATAGTATCGCCGCTCCCTGCCGCTCTCCGAAGTCGACCTCACCTCCCCTCTGAGACAAATTTGGAAAAGTTTGTATGGAACCGCACGTACACAAGCTCATTCACGCGTTCACAGACGTCATTTTTTATGTAGTAGTAGTAAACGACGCGACATTTGTATGAGGAGTTCGGTGGTCGAATGGTTAGCAATGGCCACTTTGAACCCGAGGTCGCGGGTTCGATTCCCGCACAAGACAAACATCTGTGTGCATGAACATATCTGTTAGTCTTGGTCTGGGTGTTTTCTATGTATTGTAAGTATGTATTTACAAAAAAAAAATGTGTTTAAGTACATTTAACAGTTGTCTAGTACCCATAACACAAGCTTTGCGCTTAATTTGGGACAAGATGGCACTGTGTATATTATTTATTTATTTGTATGGAGTGGCCGGGTTGTGGTTCTATAATAGATCGAAATATGATCCGAACTTGGATGGATGGATACATCATAATCACATAGTACTACATCAACCTGTATCTAACTACTGAGTGAATGAATGAATGAATAGTGTATTACATTAAGGACAAATACACTTACAGAAAGATACAACGACGAGCTCGGTGGTCGAATGGTTAGCAATGACCACTTTGATTCCAAGGTCGCGATTTCGATTCCCGCACAAGACAAATATTTGTGAACATGAACATGTCTGTTATCTGTTTTCTATATATTACTAGCTGCCCCGGCGAACTTCGTACCGCCTAACAATCAATGAATGTCGTGGTACAAATTGGCTGAACTAAATTTATGATTTTATGGAATTAAAACAATGAATAATAGAAAATAATAGAGAAGCTCGATGGCATAATTGCGCATGTCAGTCTAATCGGACACGCAAGTAAAGCAACGTCGATCGAATCCTGTACACGGATGGGTTTATATTACCTCGAGCTCCTCCGTGCTTCGAAAGACACGTTAAGCCGTCGGTCCCGGTTGTTATCATTAGATTATCTTGCGCTCCTCCGTGCTTCGGAAGGCACGTTAGCCGTCGGTCCCGGATGTTATCATTAGATGACAGTCGTTAACCCAAGTTAATGGCCTTTAGGCGGCTCGAAAACACTGGCCTCCGCCAACCCGCAGTTGAGCAGCGTGTTGGAGTATGCTCTATTATATATGGGTAAATAATAAGTTCAGTACTTTACAAAGTCACAAAAAAAGTACCAATTGACAACAATAAATATTTCAATCCACTTACATAACAATCAATAAATATTCCAATCCTTTTTAACTGGCACTATTTGTATGGGAAAACGTTTTTTCTTTTATTTAATTCTTTCGTCAATTTTTCAATGTTTTTAATACTTTCCCGACCAAGACACGACATTATTTTATATATTATATAGATTTATGGAGCTTGATTTAAATTTCTGAACGCACGCATAAATATTTTAGAACAAATAAATCAGCCTGGCGCAACTCAAAGTAAAAAAACGACTCTATGAATCGGAAGCGAATTTGGTACAAATTCTGATTGTTTTCGCTTCCATTTCATACATATTAGAATTACGCTATTTGTATGGCACATCCGTCTCTTAAAACGTAGTGGTTACATTCTCTTTGCAATAAATATATAAATCCACAAAACTGTTTTCAAAACAAATCACAGCCAACTTTCAAGACGTAAAAATGAGACCAATAGAGTTAACATTTGTTTTTAATCTATGACATTTGTTCTATAATGAGCTTTATATACATTTCTGAATGCACGCATACATTTGGCGTACGCACGTACGACAACGTCACATTTGACAGCTACGACAACCACGAACATTTTGTATGGGAAAATGTTTTTTCTTTTATTTTATTTTTTCGAGAATTTTCCAATGTTTTTAAGAGTTATTCTGCTATTCGGGACGGAAACAAATCCAACAAATCAAAAACCATGGCAATCGGTCCAGCCGTTCTCGAGTTATAAGTGTTGTAACAAACACGACTTTCTTTTATATATATGGATATGTACCTACGTGTTTACATAAAATGTATTTAAGTATAATATCAGTTATCTAGTACCCATAGTACAAGCTTTACCTAGTTTGGGGCCAGATGGTCGTGTGTAATTTGTTCCAGGAATATTTATTTATTTATACAACACAATCAATCTTTGCCTGTAGTTTTTCTGTTTTGTTGTTGTCAGGTGTGTCCAAACGCTTTATATAAAAGGATTTCGCTCAGTACAAACAATGGCGTGAGCCAGTTTACTATTATTATAACCAGTGATCGGCGTTGGTAGTGCCATTACGCGGGATTTGTGACCGTTGTCTTAATATGGATATGCCTCCCAAATCCCGGCATTTTCATTAAACAATTTTATTTAACTTTGAATTATTATAGTACAATTTATATTTTACGTACCTATTTATATGCTTTACCATGCTATTATTTAACTTAACTTTTAATTTATTGTTTTTCTTAACTGTTCGTCTGGAGAATTTCTTTTTCTAATTTCTTTAAAATCGAATTTTCACGTATATATTATACATACTTAACGATACAGCGACTACTGGAAAAATATAATGTACTACTAAACGTGACCCCAAATGGCACTACTAACGACGATCACTGATTATAACATATATATTACTCACTCGCTTAAAACCAAAGACGAAAGTTTGTATGAAAGGAAACAAAGTCATTGACGAGCGCTAGTATACGATAGATGTACTGTCGCAATTTGCGCGATAACCCTTTTTAACAAACCATTAAAGCCCGCTTTCTGTTGACAAACTGACTAATTACTAAAAGAGGATCATATTAAAAACGGTATTTTGCGGTCTTCAATAGAAATAGACTCGTTTAAATTGAAAAGTAAAACCGTGTAAGGGACCTTGTGGGGACCTTTACATAGAGCTATGCTTATGTTAAGAGCTGATGCTGCTGAGCTGAGCTGAGGGTTGGGTGACTCCGAAGAGAGCTAAAATGACCAAACCCGTCGAGTGTTGAACGTACACTAATTTAATAATTTAATTGTTTTCACCGCTTAATTGCAACATAGCCACATACGGCGCATATTGCAAGCTATGCTTAATTTATCTTCAAGTAATTGTTATATCTATGTAGGCATGGATATTATATATGTGTACGGTAAACCGTACATCTTGCCAACCCAAAAAGGAAGGGTAGATAGCTTAGTTCTAAAATGATACCTACAATAGCAACCACACAATAAAGCTGAATGTATTCTAAATGTTATAATAATACATTTTTTGTGGTATAAGGTGAAAACAATGCTAGCTGCTAATACAATTGCTTAAAAATACACTTCAATGTTCGTAAAATGTCTATTGTTAAAAACTATTCACATGGAGCTTTTTGACCCCCGGTTGGTCTTAAAATTTCACTGTATGATCCGGTAGGAATCGGAACTGACATTGCCCGCGGGGGTTTAGGTGGAGCCGCGCTTAAAACGTTCATGCTCACTGCTTTTCGCAACTCACTAATTTCACTTATTACTGGGTCACTTGACATGTGGTCTCGATCGGCGTCTCTCGGCAGGCGCTCCCTCCCGAGGGGGGCGGGAAGCCACCTGCGCTGAAGTCTCCTCCTCCTTCTGACTAGGAAGACTGTTGCAGCAATTCCTAACAGCAGGAGTACCGCTAGCATACCATAGCTGACGCTGTATTGGTGGATATCGTGACCGCTGATGGTGGAAGCTGGTTCATCTTTCAGGTCGTTTATCTCCTCCATTATCTTATTATACGCTTGCTGGTGGTTCTCTGTTGTGAAGTGATAGCTTGATACAGACGTATTGGAGATGTTGTTTAACATAGATACCTCTGGGACTTCGATGGTAGCTTGGATATGCACCTTACTCAAAAAGTTATTATGAGCGTGTATCGTAAAGGAATCGCTCTTAAGTGTGCAACCTTGACCTATATCAAGAAGGCCATTGCCAGTAATTGTATTTATTGTCATACCTGATAAACAGAATGTGCGAACACTGCATTCGTTGCAACACGAATAGAGCCAGACGTTCGGGCGCTGTAACTTAATCCATCTGTTTACACACGGCGCTTGCTCGTAATTACAGGATGATATTATTCTGTCGGCGTTTATTAAAGTTATGTTACATATGCTTTGTCTCAAATCTAAATCGTAATGTGGTTTGTTTAAGGAACACATTATCTTTTCTTCGGATATATGTATACAAGCTTGTAGGTCATTTTCTGTTAAGAATATTATGACATCTTTTCGTAGATTAAATGCCAGGTACGGGTAAGTAGGTATAGCAAGATATGAAATATTTCCGATGTTCTGTAGAATGCTTATTATTTTATCGAGCTCATATATTTCGCTACTAACTAACGGAATTTTTATTTCTATAATAAGGTAATTTTTGAAGACGCTTGCGAATACTTTTAGCATTTTATATAATTCTCGAATATTTCCGGGTTCAACTGCTATTTTCAAATCACCTTGTAGTTGGCTAGATATATAACTAGTTTGTTCTTCTAGTTGCTCACTTGACAAAAGATGTGTGTCGATGCGACCATGACGAATATCGGTCACAGTATCAATTAGGGTGTCTTGGATACGTCGCAGATTTTCAAGAACAATGCTGGATGATAAAGCTGAGGATGTAATATAGATATCGTTGCTAAAGTCTGAGCGAAGTTTGTTTATTTCCGCCGACATATTTCTTTGCTGATCATTAAATAAAGACAGTTGTTTGTTCATTATTTCTTCATTGCGCTGTATTATGTTGGATTCTGCTTCAATTATGGTTGTCTGATTTTTTATAAGACCTTTAATTTGCTTAGAATCGTAATTAATCTTTTCGATGTCCTTGGCGTATCGTTGAGCAAAATTATCATCTAAAACACCAAATAAATAATTAGCTATGCTTCCGACGCCATTCACTAAGCCTCTCTTCTGTCGCATGCTTTTAGGCGCCTGTAGTAAACGGTTGTAGTGCTCAATTTCTGTTAACTCGTGCGCTAGTTGTTCAGAAACTCCCTTAGACTGTGAGTTAGATTTCATCGTCATGCCTTTTAGATGTCTCACGTATATTTCCATGTCATCAATCGCTTGCCAATAGCTAGAAAGGTTATAGTAGACTATCAGCCTCCACTCGTCTCGAATGTATTGTAAGTTCGAAATCTTGTCGAAGTATAAAGCTCTATTGTCGTTTAATGATGTGAAATTTATACTGGGAATATCCTTTGCGCAGGAAGGCGAAATAATCATGGTAAGTAGTAAAAGTGTCATAGTAAAGAAGCTTTTAATTTTTCTGTTACTTCTACGGACTCGTGTGGTCGAGCTACCTGGTTGAGATGCTGCTGGTTGTTCAACGATATGTTCCTTTGGAGAATCATCATCGGATGCTGGTTTCACAGGTAATAGTATAAGTTTATTTATAGGACGTTTGAGGACGGTGCTTTCAGTTTTTATAGAAACAACTCTGACGTACCCATCCTTTCCAGGGTGTAACTCTTGAACTCTACCGAGTGACCACTTGCCTGGAGGTAAGTTATCTTCCTTGACAACTACGATGTCGTCGATCGCTAAGTTTTTGGTGGGTACTCTCCACTTTGAACGTTCTTGAAGCTGCTGAAGATAGTCCGTAGACCAAAGTTTCCAAAATTGCTTGTTCATGCTTTGTACCAGTTGCCAGCGAGCAGGTAAATTGATATGATCTGGATCTGCTTGAGGTCTAGATAGTAAGGAGTCACCTATCAAGAAATGACCAGGAGTCAAGTAAGAGTCCTCAGGGTTCTCTGTCAGAGGATATAAGGGACGCGAGTTTAAACAGGCTTCTATTTGCTGAAGTAAAGTAGAAAACTCCTCGTAGGTAAGTTTTTGCTCACCTAAGACACGTTTTAGATGCCGCTTGAAGCTTTTGACGGCTGCTTCCCATATACCACCTGCGCTTGGCCATGCTGGAGCGTTAAATGACCATTCGATATTGAACTCGCTGACCTTTTTGAATAAGTCTTGATTGATAGTCTGTATAATCGCTCGATACTCCTTGTCCAGTATTCGCTTAGCTCCGATAAAATTTGTGCCGTTATCGCTGTACATACGACGAGGGGTCCCTCTCCGAGCACAGAAACGGCGAAAAGCTGCTAAGAATGCTGGTGTACTTAGATCCGACACTAATTCCAGGTGGACCGCTTTTGTCGCCAGACAAACGAAGACCGCGACATAGCCTTTATAGGTTTTTACACCCCTTCCCTTGTTTAATTTAAGATTGACATAACCGCTAAAATCCACCCCCGTAAAAGAAAAAGGGCGTGAAGGGGTTACTCTCGTTCTCGGAAGTTGAGACATAATCTGCTGTTGGTTTTCAGTGCTAAATCGTCTGCATTTGACGCACTTCCGTAGCTGTCGCTTGACTGTTCTCATACCGCTTAAAATCCAATATTTTTCTCTTATGTACGAAAGAGTTAATCGTGGGCCACCGTGCAAAGTAGTAGAGTGCGCTTGGTCGATTATTAAGTCTGTAAATCGGCTATGACTAGACAAAATAACCGGGTTTTTAGCTGTGCTGTTTAAATTCGAATTACCGAGACGGCCACCCACTCTCAATATCCCAGTTTCGTCTAAATAAGGACAAAGACTCGCTAATTTGCTATTAGATCGAACATGACCTGTATGCTTAATATTTTCCAAATCGCACGCAAATTCGCTAGCTTGAACGTGCTTAAGAATAAAGTTATAAGAGTTAATAATTTCTCCAGATGATAAAAAGGCGTCATGTTCCTTAGCTTTGTGACGTAACGCTGCGGTGAAACGTAATATCCAACCGATTGTTTTCACAGCACGTGTCAGGTAGCTATTGTTTACTAATATGCTATCAATGAAACTTGAGTTGCTCTGTTGTAAAGCTGCGTTTACATTAAGTTTCCTCGCTTCTAAACTTGGTGCTTCATAAGTTTTGTTTTTTGTGTTGCTAGGGTTAAATTGAGTGTGCCATTCTGGCCCGTTCCACCAGAGGGAATCCGCTTGCAGCTTGCTTAGAGTTGAACCTCGGGTGGCACAGTCGGCAGGGTTGTCTTCAGACCGTACATGATTCCAATGCACTGCCGGAATTATTTCAGTAATTTGTTGAACTCGATTCGCTACGAATTGTTTCCAACGAGTGATGTCTCCATGGAGCCAACCTAAGACTACCATTGAGTCAGTCCATGCATAAACGCTGTAGTCATTATTTATTAAAGATGCTTTCACAGTTTTCATTAATTGAGCTAAAAGTAGCGCTCCACATAGCTCCAAACGTGGCAGAGTAACCTTTTGCTTCAGAGGTGCTAGTTTAGTTTTTGCAACGACTAGTCGTGATGTGTACACTCCTTTATCATTGCGCGCTACTAAGTAGATGGCACACGAAATAGATTTTTCTGAGGCGTCGCTATAACCGTGAATTTGGTATGCCTTTTGAGTATTTCCTAAATATCTCGGAATTTCAATCTGATCGACGTGTGATAAATCACGCTGAAGTTGTATCCATTCTCCTTGGATTTGTTCTGGTACAACGTCATCCCATCCTATGTTGGCAGACCATGTTTTTTGAAATATAATTTTAGCTCTAACCGTCAGTGGTGAAAGCCAGCCTAAAGGGTCGAATATTTTCGAGATATCTGAAAGTAGTTGTCGCTTCGTGCTCGACCTGTTAGTCTGTATCGCTTCAACCTTGTTAGTAAAAGTAAAAGAATCCGATGAGGGAGTCCACCTAAGGCCTAAGGTCTTTCGAGTTTCAGAACATTTGAAATCGAAAGGCTTATCGAGCTGTTCAGATGACAAACCATCTAAAAGTTGTGGATCATTAGCTGACCATTTTCGTAGGTTCATTCCCGCTCCTTTCAAAATTTCAATAAGCTGTTTCAATAGATCCTTGGTCGCTTCTAGTGAATTCTCTCCGCTAAGTAAATCATCCATATAAAAATGATTTTTCAGTGCTAAGGATGCTTGGGGATATTTGGCTTCGTCGTCGATAGCTAGTTGTCTTAATGTGCGTAGGGCTAGATAGGGAGCCCCTCTTGTCCCGTAACTTATGGTCGTAAGGCGGTATTCCTGAAGCAGATCATGCTGGGATTCTCTCCAGACAATAGATTGAAGATGCTGGTTAAAATATAATAAATAAAAGCAGATTAAAATCTGTCGGAACATTTTCTCTATGTCCGCAGTGATGACGTATTTAAATTGTCTCCAGTTCAGTATCAATAATTGAAGATCATGTTGTAGATTTGGACCGCACTCCATTACATCATTGAGGCTGTATCCAGTGCTAGTTTTGGAGGATGCGTTGAACACTACCCGTAGCTGAGTGGTAGAAGAGTCAGGTTTGATAACGTCATGATGTGGTAGGAAGTATGTAAGAGCTTTGCTTTCAGTAGCTAAACGCATATGCTTTAAGGATATATACTCTTTTATAAACTGCTTGTAGCTTTCAGAAAATGCTTCGTTTTTTGACATCTTACGCTCCAACTGCTTAAATTGTGCTATAGCTCTTCCTTTCGAAGACCCAAGCTTTGCTTCATAGTTTGCTTTCATAGGTAATGCTACAACATATCTACCGTCCTTGCGGCGTCTTGTGGTAGCTACATAATGCTCCTCACAGCGTTGTTCATCCTCAGTAAGCGTCGAGTCTAATTTGGGAATTTCCTCCATTTCCCAATACTTAGAAATCTCCTGTAAATTGTTGATTACTACGCTGCAATTGAAAGTTTTTATGTTACCTGTTAAAATCCAACCGAACTTCGTCTGTTGGGCTATAGGTGCGTTAAAAGTGCCTTTAACGAGCCCGCTCATTATTACATCGGAGTAGACACATGCATCGAGCAGCACGTCAATCCGTTTTGACACATTGTACTCAGGATCTGCAAGGCTGAGATGCTGGATGTGAGGCCAAGATCGCTTTGAAAATGAAACATTGGGAAGATCGCTTATAATTTGAGGGATAACTAATGCTTCTGTGTTGAAACTATAGTCACTATAAATAGATTCGCACTCTAATGCGACGAGGCTTTTGCTATGTTTAGGACTGGCACCTACACCAGATACAGATGCGCTAAATTTTCGGCGTGGCAACCCTAAAAGCTGTGCGGCGTTTTCGGATATTAAAGTAATCTGAGAGCCCTGGTCGAGCAAGGCACGTAGTGTGACGTAATTACCGTCGATCGCTTTTATTTTCAATAAGACAGTCGCTAATAAAACTTCTTCATCGTCAGCAGAAACATAATTAGCGACATGAGGTTTGTTACCGACTGCCCGTGACGTAGCCGCAGGCAGGTGTGTCGCGTGGTCAGCTGATGGCGTTGTATTCGTGGGCGATGACGCAGTGCACGCGTCATGTAACATCGTATGATGCCCGCTATTGCAATGCTTGCACCTTTTAATTGAAATACATTTGTCGCTCGAATGTTTAAATAAACAATTTTTGCACAATTTAAGTTTCGCAACTGTCCTCAATTTCATATCCGCTGCCATATTAATAAATTTGTGGCACCTGTAGAGCTCGTGATCAAAATTACATAAAGGACATTTACACGTGGATGTAGAAGCGGCTTGATATCCTTTCGAAGAGAACTTACTGTAGCCGAAGTTATGCTTGTTATTAGGTTTATGTTGTTGAGGAGGTGCTGGCTTCGATGGAGATGAATATTCCCTTTTCTGTGTAGGTTCGAGGGCAATATATTTACTTTCGAGAAAGTTCATTAATTCATCCAGAGAGGCTAGATCCCTGGGTGACTTACGCGCTTCTTTATTGCAGAAGGTGTCGTAATCCAACTTCTTAGTGATTATATGGACTAGAATCGGATCCCAAGTTGTGGTATCCACTCCTAGGTTGTGGATAGCATGAATACATTCAGTAGAGGTGTCGTAGAGGCGTTTGATTTCATATGATGTCTGCTTATTAATATTCGGCTGGTTTAAAAACGTTTCTATTTGAGTTGTAAATAATATGTGAGGGTTGTTATATCGATGGATCAATATTTCCCAGGCAACGTCGTAGTTTTCGGCTGAGATGTTTAGATGCTGAATAAGGCGCTCCGCTTCACCTTTTACTTTACCTTTAAGGTGCTGCATCTTCTGCGCTTTGGAAAGAAAGCTGTTGTTGTGAATAGCCTCCGTAAATAAATCGAAGAAGGTAGGCCACGTTGCATATTTTCCGAAAAATACGGGAATTTCTAAAACAGGCGTAGCTTGCTGAATATGAGTGGTAGAAGATATTTTTTGGTTTAGCTGTTTTTTAATTTTCTTAAATAATGTTTCTAGTGATATAAATTCTTGTTGATAAATTTCATCTTCTCCTTCTAAAATGTTGTCAATTTCAAGATGTAGCTTGTCAATCGCGCTCCATCTTGATTGGATGCTGCATAGTTCATCTTGAAGCTCCCATTTTTCCGTTATGTTGCCTACGTCAATGCTCGATATTAAACGTTTGAACGCTCGAAAGTTCGTTCTTTGTAGCGACAAAAGTTCTTTAATTTTGCTAATACCTGTGATCTCCGGACCCGTACCCGAAGATTTTTCTTCCCTATAAGACTTGTATGTGGCTATTTTTTCACGAAGCTCGATAAAAAATATTTTAGTTCGCTCATAAATGCATTCCTTAAAATATCTTTGTGATTTTTCATCCAAAGCCTCTAACTGCTCGTTATTTAGGTCGAATTCCGCCCAGAGGTTATCTAATGACTGTAAACGTAGCTTAAGATGTTCTTGCGTTTTCCGATGTAACGCGTCTTTGCTAAAGCTAGTGCCTATGCGCTGGATTTCGGCGACAATGCTGGCTTGGCGATCAAATAAGGCATCAAATTCCGACATTATTGCTGGTAAAATAGTAAGCGTATAAAATGAAACGATCTTACTTGTATGCTGTGCTGTTGCTATGCAAGTCTCCGGACTCGCGCAGGAAAGAGTTGAGTTGATATGAGTCTCCTGACCCACAGATTTCCTTGATACCTTGATATATCCTCTTCAATAACTCACCAAAAATGTCATACAAATAAAGTCACAATATATAAATGCACTAAAAATGTTGAAAAAGTTCACTAAAGTATGGATAAAGTCACGTTGTAGGGCCACGTGAGCTCACTTTCAACGCGTGCGCTAGTTCATGTACGCGGGACCGACGAATATTCTCACTCGCGAGGGTCCAGCTATACGATGGCTACGAAGGACCACAATGTAAGGGACCTTGATGGGGACCTTTACATAGAGCTATGCTTATGTTAAGAGCTGATGCTGCTGAGCTGAGCTGAGGGTTTGGTGACTCCGAGGAGAGCTAATAAATGACCAAACCCGTCGAGTGTTGAACGTACACTAATTTAATAAATTAATTGTATTCACCTAATTGCAACATAGCCACATACGGCGCATATTGCAAGCTATGCTAAATTTATCTTCAAGTAATTGTTATATCTATGTAGGCATGGATATTATATATGTGTACGGTAAACCGTACAACCGACTTCTTTGAAGCTGATGTTTTAGAGATATGAATTTCAGGATTGGCAACGTTTGAGTGAAGCGCCTGGTGTTGCTACCATCTATAGACTATGATATTTGCATACTATCAGGCGGGACGTGTACTTATATGTCACCTAACTGGTGTAAAAAAGTGATCAAGTCACTAACTAAGCAGGAGCGATATATTTAGAGTGAGATACTGCTATATGTGAGACAAGAGAGGCTGTGCTTCCGTCTCTTTCACGTATATAGCAGTGTTTTGCTTATATATATTGTATTTGTTTAGTCTGTAATGCGCCTTATGTTGGTATAAGTGGAGGCAAAGCCGTCAAAATTTGACAAACAAACAAAAAAATCCGTATCTTGGTGCGATCTCTCCTTAACTTACTTACTGCTGCAGCGCAACGGCCCACTATGGTTCGTGTGGAACAAGTTAGCTGGACAAAATTATTTGCTTTGATTTTTATGTCTAAATGAGGTTATAAAGCATAGATGTAAAGTCCTCTGTACTTCTTGGAGGGCAATTTTTCATTTGAGTGAAAAAGAACAAAGTTCAAGAATATGTACAGAATATCTATGTTTTTATCAAGATTTTTTTAAAATAATTTATCTCTAAATCTAACTTAATAACTAATAACAGATACATAAAACATTCAGCAACAAAATCTATCTCTCATCATCATCACTATCCTCAGATGAATCATTCAATGAATTGTAATGATGATGATGATGAGTGGCAGAAATATGAAAACTATGAAAAACATTATCTTCCTTACAGCAAGGTTGAGCTATGAAATCTAAGACTTCACATTCACTTCACATGGTGAGATATAAATAACACATTAAGTAAATCTCTATTCGTAGATTGTTTTTTTTTTTGTTGCATTCACGAATTCTTCTGCAGTCCTAGTCCGGCTCTGATGCTCCACTCCTGGACTGTAAGAAGTTTAGTTACCTAAGTGGAAGACGGGAAGAAGAGGTCATCTACGCGACGTCTTTTTGTTTTGAGACTGGAATCTTCAAACTCTTTAGTTGGTCGTTCAGGTCCCGGTTGGGTTTGTATCGATGTCCTTGGCATGGATAAACAAAAGGACACGGCGAAACATATGTTAACACCCTTTAGGTACGTCGAAGTCGTCTCTAGGAAGCGCTGTCGGCTTCTTCCGCAGCAGCTCCATTTTTCAGCCATTTTGAAGAATATTTGGAGATGATAACCTTGACGTCCCTCACAGATTACTCCGTAACACTATCAAAATCATGTCTCAAAGATACAAGCCGATAAAGCTCCTCATTCCGCATTTCTTTCGGGTGTTTCAGCCATTCTTCGAAAAAATCTATTTTCGAGATGGTGAAAACTGTTAAAAGAAAAAAATAAAAAAAAAATAGTTGTGCAAATAATTCGCAATATTTTTTTTTACCAATAAGTACATAGATACTTAGAGAATCATATATCATAGATTTTACGGAGTGGACATGAGTGGACATGTAATTATTTGTCCATTGAACAAAAAAGACTGTTAAAAAACGTCACTTTTATCTAAACATTTAATTTAATAAAATTATCGAATGAAGTTCCTGTGATAAAAACTAACTTAAACAAAACTACATACCTTTATGTACACAATCCATCATAAAATCACTATCACAAACTTCTTTTAATAACGTAAATAATGCTTTCAATTATGGCGTAAAATTGCAAATGAATGCACATTGAATTATCAACATTTTGTATACTTACCTCAATGACGCTCCTATTGACGAAAGTACCGAAAATTCATAGGTGTATTCCTTAATGTATATATCTAATGAGTTCATCTTAATAAGTAATTACTAGAAATTTAAGGGTCGTTTTTGTCTAGCTAGCTTGTTCTATTCGAACCATAGTGCGGCCCAAAAAAAAGTGAGTCTTGGCCTTCGACACCAGATGACGCCACCCACGCCTTTCGATCCTGGGTCAACTCTCGCAAATTGCTAACTCCGAGGCTCCGCAGGTCCTTCAGCACTTCGTCACTCCAGCGGTACCTCGGGTGCCCAATATCTCGGCTATTACTTGATCTCTCTTTTATGTAGGTACGTTATTTTGGGGTGTAAGTGGTTCATCAACATCTTTGAACCAAAGCCAACTTTTACCTGCACGCGGTGCACCCTGCTGACTGACAAAACGAAGCTCTAGCGAAAAGAGAGGTAGGAAGCGTATTGTAAGCTGGGGAAAGTACCTCACACCGCAGCCAAATAAAAATTCCCTTGAGGGTTGTTGTGTTCCTGCGAGTGAGTGAGGTCACTAGAAAGGAAGGAGATGCTGCGTTGGCAGCGGGGGTGGCGGCGCGCGAGCCATTTCTTATGTTGTGAGCGTAGATATGGCTACGGTTACCGCAGGCGGGCCGTATGCTTGTCTGCCACCCGCCGTAGTATAAAAAAAATGTGGCAATAGAATATATTATTTGCAAATAAACACCACTATGAGTCGCCCACGATACAAGGATCCATCGCAAACTCAAGTGTTTACGTATTTGGCATTATTCTATTTTCGGACCGAGTGCCATTTAAAATCCTTTTAGACATTTGTACTAGAGAAGCATCCACTTCTTCCTACTTATTTAGTCAGCGGTTAAACCGGTTATCGCCTTGTCCTGATTGTATTAACAAGTAAAAGTTAATGATGAAACTTTATTTAAAGGGTACGTCAACTGCGAATTTGTTGTTTGGAAAAACTCCAAGAAATATTTCAAAATACATAAATATCAGCGATAAAAAATGTCGTTAATGGTCCCATATACATAACTTCCAATATTAAAAAGTAGAGTAATTTAAATACCGTGTAGAGTATCGCCTGCACGTGGTGCACCCTGCCGATTGGAGAAAGAGATTCTGGCAAAAGAGAGTTGGGGTACAGCGTATTTGTAAGCTACCCGACTGGGGAAGTAACTCCACCTCACAGAATAGCGTAGTCAAATAACAATTCCCATGAGTGAGTGAGTAAAGAAAGAAATTAAGGTGTTGTTGCGTTGGCAGCGGGGGTAGCAGTGCGCGAACGATATTTCATGTTGCGGGCGTTAATATGGCCACGGTAACCGCTTCACATCAGGCGGGCTACAGTCGGGTGGTAGACAAGCATACATGTTTGTTTGCCACCCGACGAAGTATAAAGGAAATCGTGTAGTTTAGTAATTTACAAATGTATTTTTTGTACTAACTAGAGTTGACTTTGGATTTTTTTTGACAAAATATTTTTTGTGTTATGTTACGAAACTTGACACTTCTACACTGATGTATGATGTCAACTTAATTACAATAGTTTGTATGGTATGGTAACCTTAAATAAATAAAATATATTGTCAGACAAATTACACAGCGCCATCTAGCCCCAAAGTAAGCGAAGCTTGTGTTATGGGTACTAGACAACTGATAAACATACGTAAATATCTTTTTTTTGTAAATAAATACTTATGATACATAGAAAACACCCAGACTAAGACAAACAGACATGTTCATGCACACATATGTTTGTCCTATGTGGGAATCGAACCCACGAGCGTTGGTGTCGAAGCCGCGTCATTGACCGCTACGCCACCGAGCTCGTCAAATTAGGTATACCATAGCTGAGATTATAATTATTTTTCGTATGATATCTCTCGAAACACTGAGGAAAGCGTCAGAATAATCCATTTACGTTTCATTGTAAGAATTCAATCTATCTTTAATGCGATTTTCTCGGAAAGTTTCGGGTTTAGCGAAGGAAAAACAAACAAAGAATAAAATTGACAGATTTGAGAGAAACTCCTTTTAGTTAATGTGGTTTCCTTCACCTTAACTAGTTTGGAATGCGAAGATGTTCGGTGTGGATAGCTTTGTGGGTTCAAAGCAATTGACATCTAAGTAAATATGCTTTGTGGGCGTAATGACAGATGTATACTTTAATTTAATCCCCCTTTAAGAGGATGTGAAAATGAAAATTGACAAAAATATATGTGTATAGGTATTAGAGACCGCCCCGGACGTCTGGGATAATATAAATATAGACACTTTTGACGTTTAAAATTGATTCCACAGCGAGGCAATTAAAAAAAACCGGCCAAGTGCGAGTCGGACTCGCCCACTGAGGGTTCCGTACGTAAGATCATTATAAATTTGATATTTTTCATTATAAATAAGAAATAATGCGTCGGAAAAATTAAATAAAATATATTTTTTATTATTATTATTATTTCTGTACTTGTAGTCTATAATGATGTTACTTGCCAAATTTCATAGTTCTAGGTCAACAGGAAGTACCCTATAGGTTTTGATTCCCTTGAGAATGTGTCGAAATATGCGTTTTTTGCTCAATAAACGTCCGTAACTTTTTTTACGTAAACTTAGCAGTTTGATTTTTTTACAACCTCATGGGACCGTAGACCTGAGTATACAGTTCAAATTTCAGCTTGATACCTCCACGCATTTCCGACATAGAGGGTCTTGACGGACAGACAGACAGGCAGACGGACAACAAAGTGATCTTATAAGGGTTCCGTTTTTCCTTGCGTGGTGCGGAACCCTAAAAACGAATGATAACAATTAGGGATACAGTTTGGTGTTGCAGCTACAAATGTATCATCTCCATCTAAAATTCAATCACACCACTGGATAGATGAAGGATCAAAGAATTTATTACGCTAAGTAAGGACTATGGAACATCGCGTGCGAGGGGGAGGAAAGCGCTGCTATTTTGAGATAATTTTAGTGCATATAACGTATTTACGTACTACACACTGATTTAGTAGCGAGATGCCTACTATCGCCCTTGGTTGACTGCCGTGTGTGTACGTGAATACGTACAGTGCAGTAAGTACAGTAGCGTACAAAAAAATTGCATATACTACCGCTGCCTTGTTTATATATTAAACAATTATGCATCCTTGTTAAAGAACATCCCAAATACTTTGTTACAAGAGGGGACATCAAAAATAAGCCGACACGGCATGAAAACACACTACTATTGCCAAATATTCGGCTGGCACTATACAAAAATAATTCGTATTGTATGGCTATTAAAATATTCAATAATTTACCGGAACAGTTCAAACAACTGACCGTGAGATCTTTTAAGAAACAATTGCACCTCTGGTTAATGGACAAATGTTACTATTCTATCCAGGAGTATTTGGACACCAAAAATAGGCGTTGACATTACATACACCTATTGTAAAATCTAATTAATTTTATATAATTTTATTGTTGTAATGGTATGATATGGATTTTTTATTTTTTATTTTATTTCACTGTGACATTGAATTTAAACTTTGACAATTTTCATAATTTAACATGTTTTGTTTTTGACTATTACTATAAGCTAGACATGATATTAATGCAATTTTACTGTGACCACATTAGAACCTGCAGGCAGTAAAAATCTAAATCATTTTGTTAATTTGCATGCCCTGTAAGGGTAGAATAAGAGAAACTTTGTTATGACTTTTGAACAACCCGGAGTATGTACCTTATTTCCGCAAATAAATTATTATTATAATTATTACAGTAGCGTGCAGTAGTCGGATGACAGACGAAAATACGGCCCGCCTGATGTGAATCGGCTACCGTAGCCATATTAAAGCTCGCAACATAAGACATTGCTTGCGTGCGCGCCTCTACCACGGCTGCTAACGCAGCAACTCCTTCCTTTCTTTCTGGTGACCTACCTCACAGGAACACAACAACCCTCAAGGGAATTGTTATTTGGCTGCGGTATTCTGTGAGGTGGAGGATGGCATTACATTCTCAATATAATTATGAAAATCTTATTTACGTTCATAAAAATCAAACTAAATTTAGGAAAAACAGTGATCTCCATCAATCAATTAAATTTAAGAAATAAAAACAAACTCGCTGTGCATATTACTAGGCTCCATAAAATCTCTAACTCGTTCCCAGGTCAATGTATACGCTTCTACAATAAACTTCCAAATGACGCGTTTAAATTATCCATGGGTAAATTTAAAATATTTATCAAAGTCAAAGTCAAAGTCAAGTCAAAGTCAAAATATCTTTATTCCTTGGACTTTATAAAGCACTTAGAAACGTCATACAAACTAAATATAACAAAACAAAACTAGACTATGTCAAAAGGCTTACTATTGTATCTCAGATTACATAAATGATAAAAGTATTTGGAAATGAATTGCTCTTGTTATGTTAATGATTGTATTTGTGTTTAATGTAACGATATTGGCAATTAAAAGAGTCGGCCTTGAGTTTCTTGCCAGTTCTTCTCAAGAAGCCCCGTCGCCGGAACTGGCACTTAAATTCACTTTCACAGGTAGTATGATGAAAGTGAATCTAAGCTCTGCGGATTTAGAGTAGTAATGATTTAGATACATGTCTTATATTTAATTTGTATGACGTTTCTAAGTGCTTTATAAAGTCCACGGAATAAAGATATTTTGACTTTGACTTTGACTATGGAGGTACTTCCCCAGTCGGGCAGCTTACATATACGCTATACCCTATCTCTCTTTTGTTATAACCTCATTCGCTAGTCGGCAGGGTGCGCCACGTGCAGATGAGGTTGGCTTTGGCTTTAAAGATGTTGGTGAGGGACTTACATCCTAAACCGGGACGGCGAAGAGGGTAATTACCATAGCTGTAGATTGAAATATATTTCTGTTAGATATTTACACAGCGCCATCTAGTCCCAAATTAAGCGCAAAGCTTGTACTATGGGTACTACTAGACAACTGATAAATGTACTTAAATACATTTTTTTGTAAATATGTACATTATTGTACATACATATAATACATAGGAAACATCCAGACCAAAACAAACATACATGTTCATGCACACGAATATTTGTCTTGTGCGGTAATCAAACCCATGACGCCGGAGTCAAAGGGGACATGGTTAGCAACTCGACCACCGGGGTCGTCGTCGGGGGGATATAGTAAGAGTCTGTATTTATACGTTGTACATATGTAATATTATTAGGAAAGTTATATATTGACTAGCCAAATTGACTAAGCAAATGCAGACTGCCAATTAGGTCTGTCAAAAACAGATTAATATTATTTTAATAGAATATTCATGCAGTAACTTCATTTTTGCTGTTATTTCCAGACTGCTAAATCCTTTAAATCTCTATTTAATTACTATTTTCATATCTAAAATAGTTTCGCAAATAAAGCTTTGGTCAAGGGTTAAACGTTAGAACTAAATTTTAATGTCATCATCATCATCATCAGGTCATTGTAGTCTCCACTACAGGAGAATAATCCTCTCGTCCGTCTCAGACAGAAGGAGGATTTGGCCTACACTCCCCACGCTGGTCAGACGGGTTGGGGAGGCAAATTTTAATGTAGTGATATAAAATGGAATATCTTTTTATATATTTAAATTACAGCATAAAATATAGTAATGGTCATTTTATATTTCGTTGATATGTTTCACAGTTTCCATGTTGAATATCAAATTAAAAGTACGATTCCGTCGATTATTGTTAAGGTAATGATTAGGGGTGCTACATCCCAACAAATTCTTATTACAAAAAGCAAAATTTTAAAATTTGTAACGATGTTTCATTGTTTGTGATCTATCGGTCATGAATACAGGCGTATACATGCGGGCAAAAACCGGGGACACAGGTAGTTTAAATAAATATTTCATATTGAATACTGAAAAAATCTGTTTTTGGTCTGGTTTTTAATTATTTTATTCAACATTTATAAGTTATATTTGTTTACTCCAGAAACATCTAAATGGGGTAAAAGAACAAAAACAATTTCGTAGTTTGCAGATAGGTATTTTATTTCATTGTTAATAGCTACTATTTCATTACATGTAATTACATAACTGTATATTAAACTAAAACTAATCTAAAAGCCTATCTAATTTATCTATAAACAAAAGAAAAAGTTGTGGGATAAAAAATAAATATATAAATAAATACAAATTTACTTACAAATAAAAAATATCCCCAAGATCGTTGTCTTTCGGCAGTGAATTTTTTTTTGAATTTTTTTTTGAATTTTATTTCATAAGGAAAACTTACAGCTATTACACAAGCGTGTCAATACAAGTCGAAACGCATTGTCTAGAAGGCATTTACAAGTTTTCACATTTGAGTTACAATGTTACGCAAGGTATATGCTAGATTATCTTAAAAGTGTTACTAGATTAGGTAAAACGGTACAAGTGATAACAATGAAAGAAAAATTAATTCGCATCACTACAGTTACAATAACGTCTACACAGAAATAAGGTACAATTTACCTGTAGCTATTAAAACTGCAAAGTCTATAGATAGTTTAAAAAAATAAGTAAAAAATCATTTCCTCGCTCTTTAATTTTAACTTCAGTGAACTGAAATTTTATAATATTAATATTTTTTTTTAATGTGAGAGAGCGGCAAACGAGCATGTGGGTCACCTGGTGGAAAGTAATCACCACCGCCCATGGAGAGCAGCGACACCAAGGGGTCGCCGATCCGTTGCCAGCCTTTTAAGGAAAATGAAAACTCTGTTCTTGAAGGCACCCATGTCGTAGTTGTTCGGAAATACCGCTGAGGGAAGTTGATTCCACAGTTTCACTGTTCTTACTGTATTTATTACATATTTTATAATATGTATGTAGTGTATGTATTTTATTTATTATTCAATTATTTATCAGTACCTATTACTGATAAATAATTGAATATCCACATTTTGGTCTACATTTATAAAAATGGTTCTTTTAACAATACTTGTAATTTTTCATTAAATTCTTTTGATTTGCGATTCTTGCCCACTCCATGCACAAATTCGTTATCTTAAGGTTGCCTTGAAAATATTGCTCTCAGCAATAAGGCCGCCTTGTTGCATAAATACAAGACTGTAATAATTTATTGATTCACTGTACTTTAAATTTGTATTATGCAAATAAAGCATATTCTATCTATCTACAAAATTTTTAGAACTCATTACTAAGCATTCAATTTAGTGACTTAAAATACAAGTCAACCATGTAATTGCTGCTGGTTTGGTAGTAGATTACCCCGTATTAGTTCGTTAAATTCCGCGCTGGCTTTGCGCATAAAAAAACATTCTTGCTATTGCGATCCATTTCATGTTCCAGCTCCCTTACCACCATCTCTTATTGCGATTCAATAATTGAATAGATTGCTTATTCATACCAATGAATAAGCGACTCTATTCGATTTGAAATAGAGTCGCTTATTCAATGATATGAATAAGCAATCTATTCAGTTATAGAATCGCAATAAGAGGTGGCGGTAAGGGGGCTTATTACAGTACCTACCAAATCATTAGGGCACTGTTATACCAACAGGGGAAAATGAACTAGAAGTTACCAATTTGTAAGAAAGAGAATATTTTTATTTTACGTTTTTTTATTTGAACGTATTTTTATTTTTATATCGCGTTGATCACAAATTGCATCATAAAAAAATCCTGCGTCTTCTAGGGATCTTTCACTTAACGAGCATGCAAATCAATGCTATCATAACAAGCACGCGTAATCAACTTGAAAAATACTTGACTTGAAAAATACTTAACGATTTTACTAGACGTGTCAAGCAAATCTACACGTGCAAGAGAGACGTCAATGCACAACGATGATTAGGGACGTTCTCAGACTTAGTTCAAAATTAAACTCTGATTTTCAGAAAGCAATCAAACTAGTCTCTTATATTAATGTATTTTGTAGCCAATGGAAATGAGCTTGTTAATTTTGATGCATATTAGAGTGTTTTATTTTTAACCCTATTAGCTCTGTCAATCTGTGGACATTTGTAATGAATATTTGAGTGAAAAGTGAATGAGAAGGACGAAAAGGGTTAACGGATCATAGCCCCCAGGGTCACGTGGTATTTTATATTATTATCTCAATTTTCGGCCATTTATTATTATCCATCAGATTCGTTTGAATGAAATCAAGAATCATTTATTTTATTTTTCGAGAGTACACACAGAAAAAATGGTCTTTATGAGCATTTAATGACTTAATAGATGAAATTTCAGAATTTAATACTACTTATTTGTCATATTGCTGTCTCAGAGCCTCTGAGTCTGAGTCAGAGGGAAAGTCAAATTCCAAAACCTTCTTGGTTTTTAACTTCCCCTCTCTCAAGACAATCTCTTACTAATTTCTTATGATTAAATTCGTTGTTCGTAGTATATTTATAATATA
This sequence comes from Hypsopygia costalis, assembly GCA_937001555.2. Classification (NCBI taxonomy): domain Eukaryota; kingdom Metazoa; phylum Arthropoda; class Insecta; order Lepidoptera; family Pyralidae; genus Hypsopygia; species Hypsopygia costalis. Next base: position 1,364,176 of record OW443333.2, on the reverse strand, counting down.
ATCTATTCTCAAACGAAATTTTAAAAGGTAAAATGTTTTAATTATTATATTTAATCATAACCACAAAACTATTAGCTTTTCATTACAAAGTCAATTTACATTTTCCAGTTTTATCAATAAATTTTACATAATTTATCGTCGAAATCGTTTATTCGTCAGTCCTACGTTTTTGGACATTTTAGAAGTTGAATGTTGATATTTATTCTACATTTTCAATAGACAACCATTTTTTTATATTTTTTTTTATATTAGCTGTGCATATTGGCTCCACTTCGCCTGATGGTAAGCGAAAAGAAGAGCCCCAATCGCAACGGCAACGGACAAGAGACCTAGATGTCTTGTCAGTTGACGCTGCCATGCTGGCCTGCAAGATGCTTCTTCACGCTTCGCTTGAAGGATCCCATATTGTATGATTGAGGAAATACATATGCCGGCACGATATTGTAAAGATAAATGTTTCACGGTGGTTGGTTATTAAACAATCTAATTGTATAATAACCAACCCCCGTGAAACATTTTGTGTGGCAGGGTCACGTGACTGAGTTTAAAGCTATAAAAGCATAAAGAAGATTTGTAATAACGTGATGAGAGGTTTGGTAGTGGAGCGTACTCCGAGGAGCACCAATGATGTACGTACACTTGTTGTTGAATATAAATAGAGCCTTTATACTAATGTCTAAATGCTATATAAACTACTGGGTTGTCACTGACCAAGCAATATGCGCCTATGTCGCAGTAAACCATTAAGTTACGGTAAAACATACAAATTAGCCATTGCGCTCTACATATTTTTTTTTATACCACCAGTGTGGCAAACAAGCATACGGCCCGCCTGATGGAAAGCAGTTACCGTAGCCTATGAACGCCTGTAACACCAGAAAAACTGGCACTACATACTACAGATTAAAGCATATAAATTCAATTCACCACGATTTATGATAGAAATAAAAAAAATATTCCTGGACAAACTACACACGGCCACCTAGTCCCAAACTAAGCAAGGCTTGTACTATAGATAACTGATAATATATTTAAATACATTTTTTTTTTGTAAATACATACATATAATTCATAGAAAACACCCAGACTAAAACAAACAGACATGTTCATGCACACAAATATTTGTCTTGTGCGGGGATCGAACCCGCGGCCTCGGAGCCAAAGTGGCCATGGGAATTGCTAGCCATTCGACCACCGGGCTCGTTAAAATCCATACTAAATTAAGCGTTCGGATGCCACACGCCATTTATACGTCTGTTTTCAGACACTACATACTTGGACTATGGTACAGGCTCAGGCTGGCATAAGCGACATAATACAACTAACATCCAACATATGCTAAACTACCTATTCAAAACAGCAATGTCACTCGTATTGCGTCACAAACAAGTCTCAATAAATCATTGGGTTTATCTTTAATCCCTGATGCTATAGACCTTGAGGAGAGACTGTAACCTTCACCTTGTATCACCCATCTGTCTCAATTAAAAGTTCCGCGGCTCTGCACACGTAGTAATGCGATGTAAGCAACACAGATGTAAGTTAATGAGTTTTGTCGTTTTGTTAATTTTAAGTTATTAACAAAATATAAACAATAAAATATATGTACCTATATAATATTTAAGAGAGGTAGGTCATAGGAGGAAGCTATTAGAGTGGCGAAGCGTTGGACGCCCTCCTTCTAGATGGTCTGATGATCTTAAGAAAGCGGCTGGAAGCGGAAGGCGGAGGATCGTATTTGGTGGAAAGCATTGGGGAAGGCTTATATCCAGCAGTGGATAGATACAGGCTGATGATGATGATTAGGGCATAGCATAGATTTTAAGCTGCTTGACTGGGAAGCTACCACCTCACAGAATACCGCAACCAAATAACAATTGCCTTGAGGGTTGTTGTGTTCCTGCGTGAGTGAGGTCACCAGAAAAAAAGGAAGGGGGTTGGCAACGGATCGGCCCTTCCTTGGTGTTGCTGATCTCCAAAAAAAAAAAAAATCTGGTTGTTTACTTTGATAATTGCTAAATGTCATGAGGCGAAACTGGTCGGTAAAAATAAAATTAAGTGCTACAGTACAAGTGATTTCATTCATACAAAGTTCATATCTACAAAGTTTCTCTAAGAGTCAGCAATCACCAGGATCAACAATAAAAAAAGAAAGAAATTACTGCAATGGTAGCAGGAGTAGTAACGAACAAAATTTCATGTTTAAGCATCTATGGACTACGGTCACCGCTTTACATTAGGCGGGCTGTATACTCTGCCTCCCGATGAATAAAAAAATGAGGACACTATTTTTATTGGTAATGATTGTGAAAATGTAAACAATCCCCAAATCAAAGTTTAGAACAGCTGAATTTCATCAAACGTACATAAAGAAAGCAGCTTGCAATCGCAAAATTGCCTGAAATTTGTGCATCCGTTTGGCAATTACTCTGCCACAGACAGACAGACCCACTGACAAAGTTTTCGAATAGATAATTAACTCTCTACAAAGAGAGAGGGTTCTCTTTGAGGTCTGAAAAAGAAATAGACAATTGCATAAAAGAAAATATATTGAACCTTGGTTTTGTTATACATTGCAGCGAAATCACAAAATATAAAGTTTATTTTGATTTTGTGACGGAGTACAATCACGAAAGCTTCTAAGATAATCTGCGGATATGTTATTTTTATGTCTAACATTAGAGCTACGTGCTTCTTTGACATTTGAAGATCAGTGATGCAAAAAAGTATTTTAAATTTATATTTTTTAACCTTCGGTGACAATTTATATCAATCTCATACTTACATTCCATTATGTATTCTTCTACGCAGAATTGCCAGATTTATTTTATAGATCAAAGCGGGTTTAAATTTTTTATAAAGTAAAAGAAGAACCGAGATATTATTGAAAAAAAAAACGAGAGAAAAAGAAAAGTACATATTCATTAGATAGAGTTTTTTTATTTGACGAGCTCGGTGGTCGAATGGTTAACAATGGCCACTTTGACTCCGAGGTCGCGGGTTCGATTCCCGCACAAGACAAAAATTCGTGTGCATGAACATGTCAGTTTGTCTTGGTGTTTTCTATGTATTATAAGTATGTATTTAAAAAATGTATCTAAGTACATTTATCAGTTGTCTAGTACCCGTAACACAAGCTTTGCACTTAATTTGGGACTAGATGGCGCTGTGTAAATTGTCCAGAAATATTTATTTACTATTTATTTATTTTATACAAATGAATGGATTAGTGTTCTTGGCATCAGTGTACATAATAACAATATCAAAAATATTTCAATGAACCAAAAAAAAAAAAACTTGTAAATTGCTTATATACTCCTATTTCCAAAGATTCGAATTCTGGCATTACTTCCATTGATTGCAGTTGACGAATTCATATTATTTGACGTCCACCGCCAAAAGCGGGACATTACACTTTAGCCTAAAAAACGTCCGGAACGACCCGCCCTAATCAGAATGTCAGGCAACGCTGGGCCCTAAGCGATAGCGAGATATCCCTGTTACGTATCCAATAAAGAATGAGAAAAAAATAATATATATTTCCTACTATTCACGAGTGACCCTATTTGTTTGTTTGAACAACTTCATTGCTTATATTATTACTTAGTACATAAATTAATAGTTTAAAAAACACTAGAAAAACCTTGAAACCTAATCGTGGTCAAAGTTCATTACAAGACTTTTCTAAGCAATCCAAAAACAGCTATGATACGATGTTCCATCATGAAGTTCCAGTTCGTATCTTTCGGCTCCATCATCAGAACAGTTCGACAGTACCATATTATTGTATTGTCATCAGAACTACATACAGCTGCCAATTGTCATTACGCTACGATCCTTGGAAGATGGTTAAATTAGTTACCTTAGATTCCATTACATAGTTAGTTACATACAGGTCGACCTAATAAAAGGGTGTTAATAAATAGAGCAGTGATACATGGTTTGCAAAGGCGGGTTTATTGCTTTCAGGAATTTCTCCCACCCAACCATTGCCTCTAAGTTACTGAATGGAATACTGAATGGAAAATGAGCGACGGTAAGGAGATGAGAAGAGAGAAAAAAGAAATAATTTGTTTTATTATAAAATTACAATCTATGTACATAAAAAAAAGTCGTGTAAGTTACACACAGCACAGATTTTTAATGTTTTTTGTGTTTTTGAATTTGTCTTCGTCGGGAATCCATATCCATACTAATATTATAAATGTGAAAGTGTGTTTGTTTGTTTTTTGTCCTTCTTTCACGTCGAAAGTAACGACCGGATTGACATGATATTTTTTTTTGGAGATTGTTTATGGCCTGGAGAGAGACTTAGGCTACTTTTTATCCCGGAAAAACATCTTATTTCCATAGGATAAAACATAAACTTTGTAATCATTTGTCCTTCTATCACGTCGAAAGGAACCTAAGTACTGACATGATATTTTTACGGGGATAGTTTACGATCTGGAGAGTGACATTAGCTACTTTTTATCCCGGAAAAACATCTTATTTCCATGGGATAAAAAATAAACTTTGTAATCATTTGTCCTTCTATCACGTCGAAAGGAACCTAAGTACCGACATGATTTTTTTAACGGGGACAGTTTACGGTCTGGAGAGTGATATAAGCTACTTTTTATCCCGGAAAAACATCTTATTCCCATTGAAGAAAATAAGCTTTGCAATCATTTGTCCTTCTATGACGTCGAAAAGAATCTAAGTACTGACATGATTTTAACAGGGGATAGTTTCCAATCTGGAGAGTGACGTAGGCTACTTTTGCAATGGAAATGGAAAAACATACAACATTGTTTACAATAGCGTAATATAATTTGTATATATATTACGCTATAGTGTGTTGTGTGTGTATATATCTGCGGGTTCGATCCCCGCAGACGGTAAACATTTATGTGGTGAACATTTTTTTTTTCGTCTTGACTGTGGGCGTCCATCCATACTAATAATATATTATAAGTGTTAAAGTAAGTAAATTCGTTTGTTTGTTATTTCTTCTCGCCTTAAATAAGCAGCCGATCATCATTAAAATTTGTACATATTGGTACTACATTTTATCCCACGAAGTAAAAAAATTACAACAAGAAAAAAATATACACAAATCAATGGCAGCTCCCCTAGACCACGCGGGCGAAGCCGCGGGTAACAGCTAGTAGGATAATAAGTATTAAAAATATTGGAAAATTAAGGACGAAAAAAATTTTTTTTTTTATACTACGTCTGGTAGCAGACAAGCATACGGCCCGCGTGATGTGAAGCGGTTACCGTAGCCATATTAACGCTCGCAACATAAAATATCGCTCGCGCGCCGCAACCCCTGCTGCCAACGCAGCATCTCCTTTTTTTCTGGTGACCTCACTCACTCGCAGGAACACAACAACACTCAAGGGAATTGGGTCGGCAGTCGGGTAGCTTACAATTACGCTCCCTACCTCTCTGTTCGCCAGAGCTTCGTTTGTCGATCAGCAGGGTGCATCGCGCGCAGGTGAAGTTGGCTTTGGTTCAAAGATGTTGATGAACCACTTACACCCCAAGAAAAGAAAAATCATTTTCCAATGCAAACAGTGTTGAAAACGGATAACAAGATATTCATTGACTGTTAGGCGGTACCAAGTTCACCGAGTCAGCTAACATTCCTATAATAATAAATAAATAAATATTGTCAGACAAATTACACAGCGCCATCTAGCCCCAAAGTAAGCGAAACTTGTGTTATGGGTACTAGACAACTGATAAACATACGTAAATACATTATTTTTTTGTAAATACATACTTATGATACGTAGAAAACACCCAGACCAAGACAAACAGACATGTTCATGCACACAAATGTTTGTCCTGTGTGGGAATCGAACCCACGAGCGTTGGTATCGAAGCCACCTCATTGACCGCTACGCCACTGAGCTCGTCAAAATAAAATAAATAATTTAATAAAAACTTTATAACATGCAAAACCAACATATATATTTAATGATACCAACTCCAAATAAGGAGCCATTAAACAGCACTATCATAGATTTTATGTTCGTGCCCTTAATGAGGTATATTGTCTGGAGTGCGGTAATCGCGTGTAATACTGTAATCCCCGGATTGCGACGCTCTCATGTCTTTGTGGGATCTTAGGTAACTTGTTACGGTCTTGGTATTACTTGTTTTGTGTGTGTTTACATCAGTGGTTGTTTATACTACGTCATGTGGCCCACCTAATGTGAAGCGGCGACCGTGATCTGTAGACGTTTGGAACGTAAAGTCTCGCTCTAAAGTGCTCGACCACACCGGCTGCCATCGCAGTAACTTCTTCCTTTTGACATCCTTTTGACAAGGAAGGAGATTTTGACAAGGAAGGGGTGCGAGCGATATTTTATGTTGCGAGCGTTAACCGCTTCACATCAGGCGGGCCGTATGCTTGTCTGCCACCCGACGTAGTATAAAAAAAAATAACATGAAACATCTTTACAATCAAAGTAAAGTTTGTAAGCTGAAGTGGCAATGGGCCGGTCACATCTGCCGAGTATGTGATGGCAGATGGGGGAGGAAGGTATTAGAGTGGAGGCCGCGCATAGGACGACGAAGTGTTGGGCGCCCTCCTTGGTCCGACGACCTTAAGAAAGCGGCTGGGAGCGGCTGGATGCGGAAGGCGGAGGATCGTATCTGGTGGAAGGCATTAGGGAAGGCTTATATCCAGCAGTGGGTAGATACAGGCTGATGATGATGATGATGATCTTTACAATCACTCAAATACATACTGGTGCCAGGGGCCCTACCGCCGAAGCTGAAGCCGATTACCATCGGTTTCTTTGATTCCAAAAATTGGCCTTTGGTTAAAGTTATTGACATATATCATCAGCTTAGTCGGTGGAGCTCCAGAGTTTCTACCAGCTAAACATAATTAGCAACAATGACTAGAATAGAATCACTCCGTCTCTTCTCGTGGATGCCGTACAAGGCGACTAAGGGAAATCTACTATATAAAAATAAGTCGGGTTTTCCTTCCTGACGCTATAACTCCAGAACGCACGAACCGATTTCCACGGTTTTGCATTCGTTGGAAAGGTCTCGGGCTCCGTGAGGTTTATAGCAAAGAAAATTCTGGAAAAATTTGAAAAGAAAAGCGGGAAAATCTTTTTTCACATACAGCGCCATCTCTGATAGATAGCATGTACTACAAACCAATATTTCTACCCGTGCGAAGCCGGGGCGGGCCGCTAGTACATTATAAAACATCGATCAGGCCTCCCCAACCCGTCTGGCCAGCATGGGGAGTGTAGGCCAAATCCTCCTTCTGTCTGCGACGGACGAGAGGGTCGTGCTCCTGTAGTGGAGACTATAATGACCTGATGATGATGAAGCAGTAGTTTTGTTTTCGAATTCAAAAATTCCGATGGTACTCGGCTTCAGCTTAGCCGGCAGGCGCCAGGTCAAAAATCTAGACTACAACGATTGATCTATATCGTCTTACCTTAATAATTACAGAACTAAAGATCATAGAAACATGATCCGTTTGTCATTACGAGTATATAGCGTATATAGTCAGTTTGCTGCTAAGACTACAGTAATTAAATATTTTTTTTTTTTTTATACTACGTTGGGTGGCAGACAAGCATACGGCCCGCCTGATGTGAAGCGGTTACCGTAGCCATATTAACGCTCGCAACATAAAATATCGCTCGCGCGCCGCCACCCCCGCTGCCATCGCAGCATCTCCTTCCTTTCTGGTGACCTCACTCACTCGCAGGAACACAACAGCTCTCAAGGGAACCGTTATTTGGCTGCGGTATTCTGTAAGGTGGAGGTACATTCCCCAGTCGGGTAGCTTACAATTACGCTCCCTACCTCTCTTTTCGCCAGAGCTTTGTTTGTCAGTCAGCAGGGTGCACCGCGTGCAGGTGAAGTTGGCTTTGGTTCAAAGATGTTGATGAACCACTTACACCCCAATTAATGTAATGATATTTGTAAGATTGTATTAAAATATTTAGAACGAAGTCAACCTGGTTTTCTTTCAATCTTTAACACTAAAAACGACTCGCTGATGTAGACCTTTAACCAATAGCCGTGTGCACAGACACAGCCTGTGAGGGTATATAAATAATAATGTATATCGATGTCTCTACATATTTAGAAAAACTTTTGGGGTGTAAGTGGTTTATCAACATCTTTGAACCAAAGCCAACTTCACCTGCACGCGGTGCACCCTGCTGACTGACAAACGAAGCTCTGGCGAAAAGAGAGGTAGGGAGCGTAATTGTAAGCTACCCGACTGGGGAATGTACCTCCACCTCACAGAATACCGCAGCCAAATAATAGTTCCCTTGAGGGCTGTTGTGTTCCTGCGAGTGAGTGAGGTCACCAGAAAGGAAGGAGATGCTGCGATGGCAGCGGGGGTGACGGCGCGCGAGCGATATTTTATGTTGCGAGCGTTAATATGGCTACGGTAACCGCTTCACATCAAGCGGGCCGTATGCTTGTCAGCCACCCGACGTGGTATAAAAAAAAAAAAAGAAACTAGTCTTTGTCCAGAGCTCGACTTTGATGGACATACCTACACACATAACACAGTCCCTCCCCGATTTGTTTCCTAGTTATCTAATTCACACCTAGGAACACAACAACCTATTAGGTCTTTTTTAGGAATTGTTATTATTATGCGGTCATCAAGTTTTGCAAAAAAAAAGAGCTTTATTTTTATTTTTATAGCAAAAATATGTAGGCAGTGGATAACGTGTTAATTATGTTTTTAGGCGCTAAACATTGTTGGAGTTCAACTGAACAGTTTGTTATTACATACTGGATTTTTTAAATACTGACTAAAATGAATTAATGTTTTTAAAGACCTACTTATATTGTAGGTATTTTTTTTACGTTTTATAACCACAATAATAATTTTGATGTGGATCATTATTATGTTTGTTATTTTTTATAAGAATATGTTTTTAACAAATTATTTAATTAATTTACATGAATTTAATATTATTGGTAACTAATAATTAAAAATGTACAATTAAAATAAAAATTAAGCATGGCAATTATATTATACTATATTTTGGGGTGTAAGTGGTTTATCAACATCTTTGAACCAAAGCCAACTTCACCTGCTCGTGGTGCACCCGGCTGACTAACAAACGATGCTCTGGCGAAAAGAGAGGTAGGGAGCGTAATTGTAAGCTACCCGACTGGGGAATGTACCTCCACCTCACAGAATACAGCAGCCAAATATCAATTCCCTTGAGGGTTGTTGTGTTCCTGCGAGTGAGTGAGGTCACCAGAAAAGAAGGAGATGCTGCGTTGGCAGCGGGGGTGGCGGCGCGCAAGTGATATATTATGTTGCGAGCGTTAATACGGTTACGGTAACCGCTTCACATCAGGCGGGCCGTATGCTTGTCTGCCATCCGACGTAGTATAAAAAAAAATATTCAAACAAAACGGAACAAAAACTAGTTACAAGTAATAAAATAACAACAAATAATCTAAATATCGTCAAAAAATTCTTCAGCATCGCAAGGGTAAAGTAATCAGATGGATAGCAGCATTGCCACGCTGGATTTTATTTTTATTTTTATTTTAATAAATCGGGTAAGCATACGACCCACCATGATGATGTAGAACGATTACTGTGGCCTGTATATATATTGAGACGGATACCTAAAAAAACATTTTTTGGTTAATTCCCAGCTACAACTAAAGTTATGGTGTAAGGGCATCGCCACAATCATTAGAGGCCAAATCAACTTTATCATGATGATTATGTTACAAGCGCCTATAGGCTGTGGAAATGCTTCACGTCAGGCGGGTCGTATGCTTGCGATATTGTATAAAAAAAACATCTAAGCAGATTCGCACGTTCCTGGTGAGAAAGCTTTATAATCCCTGCACAATCTCACAAGCGAAGCTGAAACCGGAAATTAAATAAACATGTCCGAATGAATCGCTGAAAATATTCCTCTCACATCCATCATAATTTGCGTAAGTAGTTCTTGAGATGTTCAATATCATGGCGGAATCTGGTGGATGGATGTAAGAGAGAAACGCTTAGCATAACAATAGAAATAATTGCGTTGCGCAATCCTCGTACTTTACTGCCAATATTGCTCTGCATTTAGTAAGTTAATTAGATCTTCTATGTCCAGAATGCCTGGAGGTATCAAGCTGAAATTTGAACTGTATACTCGGGTCTACGGTCCCATGAAGTTGTAAAAAAATCAAACTGTTAAGTTTACATAAAAAAAAGATACGGCCGTTTATTCAGCAAAAAACATATTTCGACACATCCTCAAGGGAATCAAAACTAAAACATAGGGTACTTCCCGTTGACCTAGAACTATGAAATTTGGCAAGTAACGTCGTTATAGACTACAAGTACAAGAATAAATCTCAAAACTATTTGTAATTAAATCTTAAAAAATAGGGGCTCTATTTTTTTTTTATATGTGGTCGAAATTTCAAATTGAAGCTACTAGATCAAATGGGGTATCCATATGAAAGGGTTTGATGTGCACTTTGCCAAATATATTTTATTTATTTTTTCCGACGCATTATTTCTTATTTATAGTGAAAAATATCAAATTTATAATGATCCTACGTACGGAACCATCGGTGGGCGATTCCGACTCGCACTTGTCCCGTTTTTTTTATGTTTTACTGTTGTGCATCATAATATTTATGGCAAGTTGGCAACTATTTAAATAATTATAATGTAATAAGTTTAGTGTTATCAAAAAATTGCCGAATTTCATCCGCAACGATGGACTGTTATGCCTTGTTTAGTAGTGTAATACTTAATAGGTAGATGGCGCCACACTGTGTCTCACAACAGTAAAATATAAAAAATGGCGGCTAGGCGGGGAGGTGATTTTTTACATAATAATAAATATTCCTTGAAAATCCACACAACGTCGTGTAGTCCTAAGTAGGTTGGTTATTAAATTTTTAGGACATTGCATGAACATTTGAAATGGCACACGCACAAAGCCTACGCCTACTCTTCCAAAGCTATAACTTTGAAGACGTAGGCGTTCTCTATTGTGGTAATAAAATTATTAGATGCAGAACGAGTAGGACATTATTCGAATTGACTGTGAAAATGGAGATTATAATGATAGGTCGACAGATAATACATTTATTATTATACAACATCACATTTATATATTAAAATAACAATATAAATACTAACATTTGGAGAGCATATTGGAGTATGCTTTCCCGTGGCGCTGAAAAACGAAAGTCATGTATAATTTTTTATTCATAGCGTACATTAAAAATAATTTAAGACGCCAGTATTATTACAATCTAGCTAAATGATAAGACAATTGTACGATGACCTAGATTTATAAAGTACTAGCTTCCACTCGCGAATTCGCCCGCGTTTACTTTTTCTTTTAATAAAAAGCATCCTATGTCCTAATACAAATGTATTATGCACATGCGAATATGTGTACAAAGTTTCATGATGATCGGTTGAGTAGTTTCGGGGTAAAAGCGTAACAAACAAACACACGTTAACATTTATAAATAGTATGTAGAGATGTAAGGATAGGGATTAAGTAAAATAACAATAGATTTTAGAAAAAAATTAAAAAAACTACTAGAAAAGAATGTGTACAATATTGAGGACTTCTTCAGTATCCCGTATATAATATATAGATAAATGAAATTATTGCATGTATTGTCTTTGTTGTTGTTTTGTATTTAAAAAGAAACTATTTAATATAAGTATTAATTTGTTATTTATATTGATGTATGCATAGGAATTATTGTAATTAAGGACATATTATTGTAATTATGATTATTATAATTTCAGTCACGGTTATATAAAGTTCATGAATAAATAACTTATTTATAATAAATTATAATAAATAGTTCATGAATATGACTATCAAGTAGCCCATCACCATCCTTATGGTACATTTTTTGTTTATAGTACTTCGGGTGGCAGACAAGCCCGCCCGCCTGTTGTGAAGCGGTTACCGTAGTCATATTAACGCTCGCAACATCACATATTGCTCACGCGGCGCCACCCTCGCTGCAAGCGTAACATATCCAATTATCCTTGACAGTACGTGGTGCGCCCTGCTAAACTAATAAACAAAAAAAAACTCTGGCGAAAGGAAGGTAGAGCTATTGCGCCTGACTGTGAAATACCTCCACCTCACAGGACAAATAAGAATACCCGTAAATGAGGCTTGTTGATTTCCTGCGAGTGAATGAGGTCACCAGATGTGAGGAGATGCTGCGCCCCCTGGCGCATTCTTTTGCATTTATTGTTAGCGTCTATAGGCGGTAACAATATACGTACGGTAATCGTTTTGCATTAGTCGAACCGTATGTTTGTTTAGATGTATTAAAACATCATTTATCTTAATATCCATAGATAAAAATCCCGTGTCAAGATGCTTTTTTTTTATGTGAGAGGGCGGCAAACGAGCATGTGGGTCACCTGGTGGAAAGCAATCACCACCGCCCATGGAGACCAGCGACACCAAGGGGTCGCCGATCAACGGATCGGAACAGAGTTTTCATTTTCCTTAAAAGGCTGGCCGTTGCCTGCCTTTTAAGGAAAATGAAAACTCTGTTCTTGAAGGCACCCATGTCGTAGTTGTTCGGAAATACCGCTGAGGGAAGTTGATTCCACAGTTTCACTGTTTGTGGTATAAAATGTCTTAGGAAACGCACTGTAGTAGATCGCCAATTATCAATATGATATGGATGGAATTTTAATTTATGGCGAGTTGTACGATAGTGGAATTCAGCAGCAGGTATCAAATCAAACAGCTCATCCGAGCACTCCCCGTGATATAATTTGTATAGAACGCAAAGAGACGCTACATCTCTGCGTGTAGAGAGTCCAATCGATCCGTGATCATTGGGTCACCGACGATGGCCCAGAGATGCGAACAGTACTCCATATGAGGTCGAACCTGGGCTTTGTATGCTTTGCTGGAAGGCGGTGTCGGGGTGTAAAATACCGCCTGGCTTTACTAATCACACCAATATTCCAGGAAGCCAGTTTGGCCTTGCATTCCAAGTGACCGCAAAACTGAACATCACTCGATATGTCGACACCCAAGATGGTAATGTTAGTTCTAACACTAAGAGGAGTAACTTCCAAACTAGGAGCTACGACTAATGGGGACTTTTTAGCAGTAAACGCACAAATCTGTGTCCCAATCCGAGACGTGTCCAAGGGACGTCTCAATCTCAGACACAAGTTTTGTTCGGTACTCATTGACGCAATCCCGAGAAACATTACCTTGGCCAGTGTATCTTACGTCCACTGTACTGTCATCCGCATAGCAATGAACATTGTGTATAAGCAGCAAGTCATTGATATGCAGAAGAAACAGCGTGGGGGACAATACACAGCCTTGTGGTACGCCAGCATTCAAGCGTAGTGGGTCTAAGCGTGCTCCATCAACTACAACTTTGATGCTACGCTCAGTTAGAAAACTGGCAATCCATATGCAAAGCTTCTCAGGTAGCCCAAAGGAAGGAAGCTTGGAAAGTAATGCTTTATGCCACACCCGATCGAAAGCTTTTGCTACGTCCATCTTATCCGCGATAAACTCCTAAACTACTTAACCAACCTTAATAAAATTATGCACATTGTGTATAATTTGTCTCAATTTGAGAGATGGTATTGTTCTAATTCATCGTCTATGGGGTTAAATTAGGGGATGAGTTTGTATGAAAGTCCATGTGGACGAAGTCGGGGGGCGACCGCTAGTATCATTGTTGATATGTCATTTGAGCTTTAAGAATTGAATACAATAATGTTTTAATGAAGCACTTGTACTGTTCCACGTTTATTTTACCAACTTTACTTTTTTTTATTTTTACCAATCGGTGTCGCCGGTTAGAAGAAACACAAAAACCATCTGTATCCTTTATAATGCCTTAGCGGCGAAACCGGTCGGTACAAGTGCTTTATTATAACATTATGATAATAATGTTCTACCAAGTGCCAACAATCAACAGTATCAACTTTGCAATAATGTGATATTGGTAGCTAATGGGCCATGATGAATAATAAATATTATGTTGAGATGCCCTAAATCCACAAGCCTATGGCGTAATTTGGTCGATCAACAATCTCGACTTACTGGAAAATTTCAGTGTCGCATTCCGGTCCCTTTTGCGTAAGGCGTCTATTTTTAACTGCATTTCAGACAAGTTTGTTGTCAACAACAATAAGAATCGACGTGCGTAGGTCAGGGAATAATAAACAAGTTTAAAATTGAAAAACATCCCGACTTTACTACTTTGTGCGAACATAATAATCTGTAAAAATAGCCGAATTTAATCTGCAACGATGGACTAATATGACTGGATGCCTTGTTTAGTAGTGTAATTACTTAATAGGTAGATGACGTCACACGTGACTCACGCAGTAAAAATATAAAATGCAAAAAATCGTCACCAACACAAACCTTACTGGTAGCTCGGTTGGAAGAGCACTGCCCCCTTAGCACCATCGCTTATTGCGATTCAATAATTGAATAGATTGCTTATTCATACCAATGAATAAGCGACGCTATTCCATTTGAAATAGAGTCGCTTATTCAGTTATTGAATCGCAATAAGAGATGGTGGTAAGGGGGCTGCACGAGCAGTTCGACCGGTCATCGAGAGATTCAAATCCCACATATGCGGGGAGGTGATTTTTTTCATTTTTTTAAATATTTATAATATTCTGGCAAGTGGGCAGAAACAACTATTTAAAAATAATAATAAAATAGTTTTCGTCAAATTTCAGTTCCCAAAAAACTTATTACCCTAAATTTATTTCCCAATTGAATCTTTAGCAAATTTACATTTCGTATTTTATTAATTTGGGCGAATTATCATTACGCTTTACTTTGTCTTTGGAAAGTAGGTTAGGTTAGGTTAGAACTGCGACCTCAACAAGTTTTTTCAAATAAAACAAATATTGTAAATTAATTTTGTGTATAATTTTGTGTACTCTCTCCAACTTTATTTGTATAGAAATTATAACATAAGCATTCCCATATTCACTTAACAAATAAAATTGAAAGTTATCAACTTCAAATTTCACTCGAATATGGCAAATCAACTAGGCATAACCAGGAATGCTAGATTTAAATGCGTGGTGAATTTTTTTCTCGCATTATAGAATTTCATTTTTACCCGACTGAGCAAGAAGGGAGGGTTACATTTTTCGAGTGTGTATAAGTGTATATGTATGTACATGTATATATTTTTTTGGCACACACTACAACTTAAACCCTTTGACGGGTTTCGACATGTCATTGGGCTGTCATTCTTAGCTGTGAGAGTGACATATGACATATAGCATAATATTTCAAAATGGCGCCCACAAAAAAAATGGAGATCCTAAAGAAAAAAAAAAGTTTTTTGTTTGGTAATTTTCTCGTTATATTTATTATTGCTTCAACTAGATTCCACCAACATACGAAAATTCCGAAAATATAGGAAATTTCCTATTTATTTATTACTTAAATGTGTTTGCCCGTTTCCAAATCTTGTTACGTAAATAGGAAAATTACGAAACCTTTTTCATATTAAATAAACACATCATTCTCCCTCTGGGATTAATTTGAGTTAGTATTGGAGTGTCGCTTCTTATATTTTTGTGCCAGCTCAAGTGACAAACAAACATGTGGATTACTCCACATGTTTGTTTGTCACTTCACATTATTGACATCACACAACATTATTGACGAGCGCAGTAGTGGTCGAATGGCTAACAACGGCCACTTTGACTCCGAGGTCGCGTTCGATCCCCGCACAAGACAAACATTTGCGTGCATGAACATATCTGTTTGTCTTAATCTGGGTGTTTTCTATGTATTATATAATATGTATGTTTTCACAAAAAACTGTATTTAAGTATATTTACCAGTTATCTAGTATCCATAGTACAAGATTTGCTTAGTTTGGGGCTAGATGGCAATGTTTAATTTGTCTAGAAATATTTAATTATTTATCATGGCAGAGCTAAAACCATTCTCACTTGTCCATGGTGCACCCTGCCGATGCACAATGCTCGAGCGAAAGAGAGGTATGGCATGTAAAGCTTAACTGGCGATGTATCTCCACCTTATTGAAGAACGCAATCAAATAACAATACCTTCGGAAACTGTTATGATCCTGCGAGTTAGGAAGGTTTACAAATGCTTGCAAGCGGGTGAGCTTCACTCTTTGTATTGCAAGCATCTTTAGGCTACGGTTATTGCTTTACATCAGGCTGTCGTAGGTTTATTTGACACCCGACGTGGTACGTGTACGTGATGGTAAGGTATATATACATATATTTTATAGGTAATTCTTAAAATTACAAAAAAAAAACTGACAAAAAACAGACATCCAGGTCTCATAAGTCAGTTACAAAAATCGTAAAGTCATCATTTTCTTTCCAATTCTGGTGGATTTAATAAATTTATTTTGAGATTCAAACTTAATTTAGTTAAAGTCTTCGTCGCGTCAAACTGTCATAAAATTATATTTAAGGCTTACCTTGCCAAAAATTGCATTACACTTGGCCAGCATTTATTATTTTTTAAATAAGTTTATAACTCTCTGAAGTATGAATTTAATAGCTTTAATATCCGACAGACGTTGTGACCATAAAAAAAAATATATTTTTTCCAAAATGTTCTGATTTATCAGAATCGTAACCAATTTTACTTGTGTATATATTATGATGGCAGATGGGGGAGGAAGGTATTAGAGTGGAGGCCGCGCGTAGGACGACGAAGTGTTGGGCGCCCTCCCTCTAGATGGTCCGATGACCTAAAGAGAGCGGCTGGGAGCGGCTGGATGCGGAAGGCGGAGGATCGTATCTGGTGGAAAGCATTGGGGAAGGCTTATATCCAGCAGTGGGTAGATACAGGCTGATGATGATGATGATGATGATATATTATGATAATCCTCAATAAATTATACATGTACTTAGGTCATAATAATGTTATAATAAAACACTTGTACTCTTCCACGTAATTATATTTAATTTTACTGACCGGTTTCGCCGCTGAGACATTATCAATGTCAAAACAGATGCTATTTGTATTTGCAAACATTATCAAGGTAAACAGATGGTATTTGTGTACAAGTGTTTTATTATAACATTATGATAATAATGTTCCACCAAGTGCCAACATGGACGTCCACCCACAGGGTGGACAGACGACCTCATTAAGACCGTAGGATCGCGCTGGATGCAAGCCGCTTCCAACCGGTCTTATTGGAGATCTAGAGGAGAGGCCTATGTCCAGCAGTGGACTTTCAATGGCTGAGATGATGATGATGAAGTGCCAACAATCAACAGTTACAACTTTATATATGTAAGTGTGTTACTTAGATATGAACAGCTGATAGAAGAAATTTATACTTATTTAAAAAAAAATAGCCGACTTTATCGTATTAATATACGTGAAGCAAGAACTTTGTACGCCTTTTTACGATAATGGCGCGGACGGAGGAGTATGGAATTTCGCACACTTATAGTTCATATAGAGAAAGAGTGCAGAAGCTTATATATTTTTTTTTATTGTGCATAAAAATACATTAAATCATTAAAAAAACCATTACACACACTACCATGTATGTGACACACACGCGCTTATACACTTTTGTTTATTGTTAAAGTCATAAATTAAATTAATCATGGTCGAATTTCGACCATTGGGCGACCGCTAGTTCAAATTGATTCCAATTATGATCATAAAAATTTACGTAAAGAATAAAAAAACTCTCTGTTTTCGATGATTAAAACAATAAGCATGTTTTCATTGGACTTATTCCGTTTCAATTTATGCGTCCCTTTGTGTGTTGTACCGATTGTACAATGTGTGTTCAGAGGAGTTGTTTGACATGATGCTCACGGCCTCCTTCTACAAGTACCACATTTCGCCATCGACAGGGAATTCATCCTCACACAAGTGGTCGAGTACTGTGCGGTTCGAGAGATTTTGGTGATCGCGCTGTTAATCCTGGCTACACAGTGGTGGGAATGTGTGGCGGGCCCCCGTCCCTCCTTCCCGACCTTTTCAGAAAGAGAAACCACTTTAAAAATTGTAGACATCTAATTAAATAGTAGGGTTGTAAATGTAAAAAAACACAACATTGGTTTCTTAATTTTTTATAGGCAGCCCCTATTTGTTGCAAAAGCCGTAAGTCGTAAAATAAAAACTTTGACAATATATAAAAATAACTGGAAGAAGGTAACAAGGATTAAGAAGTTTTCAACTTTGACTTATTTTTCGTAAACATATTTTATTGGAGTGTATGTGGCTCAACAGCATCTTTGAGCCAAAGCCAAACTCACCTGCAAGTGGTGTATCCTGCTGGTTGACTAATTGACTGGCGAAAGAGGGATAGGGCACAGTTTTTAAGCTGCCCGACAGGAAATGTACATACCTATGCCTCAAAGAGTACCGCAGTCAAACAACAAATTCCTTGAAGGTAGTTGTGATCTCATAATAAACTAGCTTGTTCCCGCGACTTAGTTAGTATACGCGTATCCCGGAATCTCGTGGTAACTTTTAAAAATACTTTTTTAACAGTTGCCAACAACATAATAGCTCCCTGTATTCTAAATTTCAGCTCAATCCATCAAGTGGTTTGAGCTGTGCTTTGATAGATTAGTCAGTAATGGTTGCCCTTTTGTAGATAGATAGACACATATATAGATTTATAAATACATAGATAGATATTATTCGAAGGAGAACCAAAGTGGTCGACATAGCTCTCAGAGTCAGCGAGTTGAAGTAGCAGTGGGCTGGCTACATCTGCCGTGTCAGCGATGACAGATGGGGGAGGAAAGTCCTAGAGTGGAGGCCACGTAGGGCGCCCCCTCTCCAGATAGACTTACTATCTCAAAAAAGCGGCTGCGGTTGGATGCGGAGGATCGCGTGTGGTGAAAAGCAATTGGGAAAGGCCTATATCCAGCAGTGGGTAGATACAGGCTGATGATGATGATGAGATAGATATATTTTATAGATACATAAATAAATAAATTAATAAATATTCGTGGACAAATTACACACGGCCTTCTAGTCCCAAACTAAGCAAAGCTTGTACTATGTGTACTAGATAACTGATATGATACTTATTTTTTTTTTTTTTTGTAAATACATACATAGAAAACACCCAGACCAAGACAAACAGACAGAAAAAGAGTAGCATAACCAAGAAGAATAAAAACATGCACATTAATCAAAACCTTAGAGAGGGAAGCGATGTAACGTGAAAGATTCGGTTATCAGATACAATATAGTTTTCCGGTTAGTTATTTAGTCAAGTTTTACTACGCTGTTTTTGGAATGCATGTAACCTATCTACCTCGTCGTTCTTGACCTACTCTTTCTGAGAAAATATATATTTTTCGTCTCACACATTTTCTTCAAACATAATAAAATGTCGGAATTCCGCACGGCTCCGAGGACGGCCGTATATTACCGAATCAGTGTCGATTGTCGCTTATATCCAAAAGCTACTTAAATAAGGGGGAGTCGCAAGGACGTAGGAAGGAATTAATCCTTGCAAATCGGTTTTGACATTAAGGCCATAGCCCGAATAGCGAAGTAAGCATCAAAGGATTACGGTAAAATCACTTTCGGTAGAGTGCTGTGCATAACTATGTTTTTATTTATTTGAACAATAGTTAAACCACAGTATAAGTAATAGTACTATGTAAAGTATGGCCACTCCCTGCCGCTCTCTCGTGTCAACCTCACCTCCCCTCTGAGACAAATCTGGAACAGTTCATTTGCGCTCTGCATAGACGTCATTGTTTATTTAGTAGTAAACGACATTTGTATGGAATGGCCGGGGTGTGGTTAAACTGAGGTTTAATTCCCAAACATAAAGGACGAGTGTTATAAATTTCACGCGTGTATGTCTGTCTGTCATTGTAGCGGTCAAACTGATGTTCACATCTGACGTACCAACTTTGATCCAGACATTTTTTTGCTTGAAAGATGACTTGAGAGAGAGTGTTTTTAATGACGATAAAACAAGTTCAGTCGTCCAGTCTTTGAAGATCATCAGCTATTTTTACCCGATTTCTGCGAAGCGAAAAGCAACGGTCATGATTTTAGCAGCCTATATGTATGTATGTAGCGCCTAAACTATTCATTTGATTTTGATAAATGAGGCATGGCAATCGATTCGTTATTACGGCCCGGATTAGTCGGATTACCGATATTTTTATTTTTGCTTATTTATTTTATTAAGAGATATGAGCTATTCTATGAGTCTGATGGAATCAAAGTTGAACAAATACGCAAAACCAATATGATGCAACATCGCCAGAAATCTGCAGGACACCTAATTAGTCACCAATTTACAGCAAAGGTATCGTAATTAGACTTTTCTATACGACCAAGGTGGCAAACAAGTAGCAAGTATACATTTTTATAATCTAAACTAACCACGATATATAGCTTGCTATACTATATATAGTATATATACTACAGCTAACGGATTTTAATGCTTATTTCTGAGAACCTAAAATTTATTTCTTTTTTTTTTTCATTTTAGATTATTTTGCTTTTATATATTTTTTTAAATAATAAATTCCACAAAGATACATCGTAAGCTGCGATGAAACGACACCTTTTAATATTATATAAATCCTTTTGTAGTTATTTGGCTTAATATTACATTTTCTTTAGTAGGTTACCCTTTCGAGTAATTGTATTAAAAATAACCTATGTTGTAGTAAACACATGTTAATTTATCTTTGCGTATGATAGCTGGTGGGATGTATATTAACCGCCTCCAGATTCTACCTACTATTCAAAGTATTTTTCTAATAATGATTCGGAAATTTGTCGAAAATGGATAAACTAAATCACAGGATTTATTTGCATAAATTACAATTTAATGATCCAATTCAAGAAATCTACATTCAAACGCGTTTTATTACATTCATATTCGAAGATACTTTTTTATAAATTATAAATTGTGATTAATTTAATAAAATATTTTAGTATTTAAGGAAGTTTCAGCGCTTTTGGTTTATTACTTAATCTTTTGAAGTTTCTGTAAAATGTAATAAATGTCAGTATTGTGAAAAAGAAAACTTTCATTTTAACAATAATTTCATAAATTTAATATTTTAATGATACAACATTTTAGAAAACAAATTATGTTGTTAAAATTTTATATAAAATGAAAAATTCAAAACTGAAATAAAATTAGATTAAAAACAAAAACAATAATTTATATTATTATTATTACAATCAGTCAAACATTACTCCAAAATGTTTTTTTGTTGGCACTTGGTGGAACATTAATATCATGATATTATAATAAAGCGTGGGGAGTGTAGGCCAAATCCTCCTTCCGTCTGGGATGGACGAGAGAGGGTCGTGCTCCTGTAGTGGAGACTAAAATGACCTGATGATGATGATGATAATAAAGCACTCGTACTGTTCCACGTAACTATATTTAATTTTACGGAGCAGTTTCGCCGCTAAGGCATTATCAAGTGTGTTCGTAATGATAGATTGGTTCCTAGTGATCATTGCTATTCTTGCCGAAGGAGAAGAATAACCAACGGATAAAAGTTACGACGGTAAAAACCTGATGGCTGCCAAAGGAACTCGAGCATACTAACGGGGCGGGGGCGACCGCCAAAAAAGGCAATGAACAGTGAAGTCCATTGCAGTCTCGGGGGTAAAACTACGGGTGCCTTGGTACTTACAATGAATTTAATCAGAAGAAATTAGTAGGAGTAAGAAGTCTTTGGAATTTCACCTCCCCTTTTAGGAATGTGAGACATCAATATGGAGAGAAACTCGAGTGTACCTCGGTGTACTTAGGTATGCCGCTGCCGAATATACCGAGGCAACACGAAGACATAAAGACGCCTTCGTGTTGCCGCATGCCGAGGATTTGGGCGCCCGATGCCTGCCGAGCCCTGCCGATCAAGGGCGCCGGGCCGACTATTAAGCTCTGGTGGATGAAAAGTCCACATTCACCGGCCCAATCGAAGAAAATTCGGAACTGAAAAATTCCGAACCTTCACCCAAAACTTGCAGATTTTCACTTCGGTATTCAGAGTCTTATTAGCCTATTATTTACGCCCTGGCTTCGCACGTGTTCTGAATACAGCTTCCAATCAATGTGATTATGTTTACTCTTCAGGCAGATGTTTACATGTATCAGAACTAGGCCGATGTTATATCACGGAAACTGGAGTGATCGATTTGTTTAGACACTGGTGAATAACACGGTGATATGTAATTTTGTAGTTTCATAAAGGAAGTTGCTAGAACTGTGCTTCCAGGGCTGGCGGCTACTTTGCCTAAAGGTTGTCGCTCGCCATACACAGGGGTAATGCTGCTGTACGATGCCATAGGATGGTGAGCTAGGCGACGTGTTCTAGTTATAAGAATATTGATGTTTTGCATTTTTTTTTGCGAATTTGTATACCTACGTATAATAGTTTTGTTGTTGTATTTCGAAGGGGGTTTCTTTTTCTGCCAATCGCAATGTGCGAGTCAGCGGTGTATAATGCCGTTGAGTATGCGCAGATCGGCTTACTTCATAAATTGGCGTGCGCACCCCTCTCGTGGACAAGGTACTTATATTTCTTATAAATTAACACCAACATTTATTGTAAAACTCTTAAATCTATGTATTTTTAAAACTAATATTATATAATCCAATGTCGCAAAAAATATTAATATAATTAACAAAAATGTAGTAAAAGCAATAAAAAAAAGAATCGAAGTGGTTGGCGAGAACGCCTTGGAATGCGCTGGAATGCTCGAGTATTCTCACCTATTCCATTGCTGTTACCAACCAACCAACCAAAATAATTTTGCATGCTAAATTGTATTAGCTAAACATGCGCACATTTAACGATGTACCACCTTTATACCATGTTTTAAGCAATAAATGAATTGTATTGTATTGAAAATATTTACGAATTTTTTTTTTATTTTTTTTTATTCAAATGTAAATATTTAGTCGAATTGCCCAATATAAGTCGGTTAACAAACAATTAACTTCTACGCACGTTCCATACTCCTCATATCCTTGTAGTGTAACCTCGCGGGTAAAACCGTAGGCAAGATATTCGTCGATAATATTTTCAGCAATAAAATAAAGCGCTTCTGGTCATAAGAACAAGTCCCCTGTTGATTTTATGGTTACACTTTCTATGACAATAGTTTTCACTATGGTTCCCCATAAAAAATGAATAAACTATTTTATTATCTGTGTTTGTATGCCTTTTATGTGTGTTAAGTCTTAGTTCCGAATATTTTCTAGACTACGTCGAGTTTACCGTTCGCTTGATATTCTTTTTTAAACGTCGGGCGACAGATAACAAGATGATAGCATGAAATCAACTATTAAAATTATAATTACCATTAAAATAATAAATAGTGACGAGCCCAGTGGTCGAATTGCAAATGCCACTTTGACTCCGAGGTCGCGGCTTCGATCCCCGCACAAGACAAACAGTTGTGTGCATGAACATGTCTGTTTGTCTTGATCTGGGTGTTTTCTATGTATTTATTTACAAAAAAAAATGTATTTATGTACATATATTAGTATCAAGCTTCGCTTAATTTGAGACTAGACGGCGCTATGTAATTTGTCAAGGAATATTTATTTACTTAATTATTATCCTATAATATCTCGTATGGTTTCCGTTGGCCGTGTGGTTTCCGGTAGACTTGAATAGAATCACTCCGTCTCTTCCCGTGGATGTCGTACAAGGCGACGAAGGGAAATACATTATAAAACATCGATCAGGCCTCCCCAACCCGTCTGGCCAGCGTGGGGAGTGTAGGCCAAATCCTTCTCCTGTCTGGGACGGACGACAGAGGGTCGTGCTCCTGTAGTGGAGACTAAAATGACCTGATGATGATGATGATAAATATCTCGTAGGCATTAGGATGACATCATCATCATCATCATCAGCCTGTCTACTATCTACCCACTGCTGGATATAAGCCTTCCCCAATGCCTTCCACCAGATACGGTCCACCGCCTTCCGCATCCAGCCGCTCCCAGCCGCTTTCTTAAGGTCGTTGGACCATCTAGAAGGAGGGCGCCTAACACTTCGTCGTCCCACGCGCGGCCTCCACTCTTATACCTTTCTCCCCCATCTGCCATCACTTACTCGGCAGATGTGACCGGCCCATTGCCACTTCAGCTTACAAACTCTGAAGGCTATGTCGACAACTTTGGTTCTTCGTCGAATTTCTTCGTTCCGGATTCGATCCCTGGCTGGATGCGGAAGGCGGAGGATCGTATTTGGTGGAAAGCATTGGGGAAGGCATATATCCAGCAGTGGGTAGATACAGGCTGATGATGATGATGGATTCGATCCCGCAGAGAAACTCCGACCATAGCCCTCTCCATCGCTCGCTGCGCGACCTTTAGCCTGTGGATTAAGATAAGATGACATAATCAAAATATATTTAGTTCGTGTATTATTTTGCTAACGCTTGGTTTGTAATGCGATCCCTAGAGATATGGGAGAGTTACAGACGATATGTGTAGGTACATATAACCTCCATAACTGTCCCTTATCTCTAGGGACTATAGGGATATAGGAAAGTACGAGTAGGTACATTACACCCACTTAATGTCACGAATGTCACCTTATACATATATACATCGGAATATTCGTCAGACAACCGAAGCGGGTAAGGCGATGGAAAAGCGGCTTTGACATCAAAACATAGATAAACTACTACTAGAAGGCACTCTCATTTAGACTCGGTGGCGTAGCGGTCAATGACGCGGCTTCGACACCAATGCTCTTGGGTTCGATTCACACATAGAACAAACATTTGTGTGCATGAACATGTCTGCTTGTCTTAGTCTGGGTATTTTCTATGTAACATAAGTATGTATTTACAAAAAAAAAAATGTATTTACGTATGTTTATCAGTTGTCTAGTACCCATAACACAAGCTTCGCTTACTTTGGGGCTAGATGGCGCTGTGTAATTTGTCTGACAATATTTATTTATTATTTAGGGCCTAGAATTTTCCTGACCCATCTCAGCCATCACTGACTCAGCGGATTCATTCTGGTAAATAGATAACTGAATTCAAAAGCGCTTATTTCGCTACGAGGTAAACACGTGTTTATTTACCAGCTATTGAAACTGTTTAAGTTTACATAATATATATATTTTTATACTACGTCCGGTGGCAGAAAAGCATACGGCCCGCCTGATGCAGCGGTTACCGTAGCCATATGAACGCTCGCATCATAAAATATCGCTCGCGCGCCGCCAGCCCCGCTGCCAACGCAGCATCTCCATCTTTTCTTTCTGGTGACCTCACTCACTCGCAGGAACACAACAACCCTCATGGGAATTGTTATTTGGCTGCGGTATTCTGTGAGGTGGAGGTACACTCCCCAGACGGGCAGCTTCCAATACTTCTGTACTTTACCTCTGTCGACCGCATAGAAACACACACGTCCCGCACACACACATCCGATTTTTTTTTGTAATTCAAAACCTTGCACTAAGCCGAATTTTAACTGACAACATTTTCTGTAAATAATGTCCATTCCGTTTATTTTGCTATAAAGGTTAAATCATTTTGTTTTAGCTATACTATTCATCAAAATACGTATACGTAAACTGACTATTTATTACTTTTGAACTCAAAACGGGTTACCCCAGTTAGCAGGTTAACAATGAAAATAAACACAACTTCTTAATTTTCTTTATTTATAAAAAAGGACTTAACGCAAAGTATTCACAATTATTATATTCATGTTATGTAATTCTAATATTTTTTTATTAAATAGTTATGAAAAATAAAAATCAATCACCAATTCACCAGCTTAAAGCAAAGTTCCTCTGACAGTAATTATTAAATTATATGAAACAAATTTTCACGAGCTTCGTAATTTTAAATATTCACGCGGTTTCGGAAAACGGGACTGTTTTGCGTCCAGGCGCTTTGTTTGGGGACGACGGGACAGGTGAACGGGAAAAGGGACAGTCCCGTTCAAAACGGGACGTATGGTCACTTTACATACAACGATATGTTCAGAAAATAGTTGATAGATCACATTAACTTAACCATTGCAACACTAGCCTCATTTAGCGCAGATACTGCGTCTGCCTACCATCATGTGGGCTCTATGTATGGATACCCAAGTAAAAATAGTCATGTAAATATTTGCCTCTGTTTACCTACTCTTCTAGGCATAATGCTATAACTAGCTATTGGGTAAATGTTTTCTTAACAATCACTTTCATAAACATTACGTCGATCCTAATTTAAAACCATATTAAGAAGAAGCATGGTGATATAACTATGATATCACGTGATATATCTGATGGAATGTGTTGTTGTGTTCAAGTGATCACTGTAGGAAATCCCTAAGAAAGTGCAGAATCGCACGAGCAATATTTTGGGGTGTAAGTGGTTCATCAATATCTTTGAACCAAAGCCAACTTCACCTGCACGCGGTGCACCCTGCTCACTGACAAACGAAGCTCTGGCGAAAAGAGAGGTAGCGAGCGTAATTGTAAGCTACCCGACTGGGGAATGTTTTTTTTTTTTTATACTACGTCGGGTGGCAGACAAGCATACGGCCTGCCTGATGTGAAGCGGTTACCGTAGCCATATTTACGCTCGCAACATAAACGCTGGCACGCCGCCACCCCCGCTGCCAACGCAGCATCTGCTTTCTTCCTGGTGACCTCACTCACTCGCAGGAACGAAACAACCCACCCTCAAGGGAATTGTTACTTGGCTGCGGTATTCTGTGAGGTGGAGGTACTTCCCCAGTCGAACAGCTTACAAAGGGATCGAAAAGGACCCCTAAATACCGGTAAAGAACCGGTACTTAGGGGTTCTGATACCAGAACCCGAACCGGAACCGAAACCTAAATGTAGAACCTGGACCGAAACCTTTATTTTACAGGTTCCTCTTTAAATCCTGTCCGAACTTGAATTAAACATAGATCACGTACACGCGGCGCGTTACGCAGTCACGACGTAATCATTTTGGCACATTGCCGACCACACACGCGTTGGGTCAACATTTTTTAATTAAAATATTTAATAAATATTTTTATTTTTGTTAAATATTTTAATAAAAAAATGCCATACCTATTCAATTCCGGTTTCGGTTCCGGTTTCGGTTCCGGTTGGGTTCCGGTTGGGTTCCGGTTCCACCGGAACCGAAACCGGAACCGTACCGAAAAGAAGAACCTTTTTACAAACCGAAATGAGGAAGCGGAACCCAAATTTATACCGGTTTTCAATCCCTGTATACAAATACGCTGTACCCTACCTCTCTTAAAACTATTTATTGTTGGTTTGCAGACGTTATTAATAAAGTCACTTGTACCGTCCTTAATTAAATTGTATAAAAAAAAACATCTCCATCCAGACCCCTGCGATCGTCAATTCCCCATTGACCTTATCAAGGGTAATAGCCATACCGAAATCGGTCTCGTCGCCTTAATACAGCCCCATCAGACCACAAAATACCTATTCACCCCAATCAATATTAGGAACAAGGCTTAAAATATGGCACGGGGTGTAACGAAACCTATTTTATCGGTCGCCGATCGCTAATACAACCCAATTTAGTAAATTGCATCCTGACCATTCTAATACACAGCTTCAGAAAACTAGGCGATATGTAGGACAGTGATTAGGATCTGCCTACACTTGGCGGCAAGATGTATCTTGATGGAAATGTGATTAAAACAATATTAACTTACTAACTGACACGACAAACGTACTCCTGTCTTTTTCATCATCATCATCATGTCCATTTTAGTCTCCACTACAGGAGCAAGACCCTCTCTCGTCCGTCCTAGACGGAAGGAGGATTTGGCCTACACTCCCTTGTACGACATCCACGGGTAGAGACGGAGTGATTCTATTCTAGTCTCCCGGAAACCACACGGCAACGGCTCCTGTCTTTTTAACAATGAATATTGAATTCGAATTGGTTTTCTGCAATCTGTCAAATGAATGACAGTTCGGTCAACCGAAATAAAGTTACATTAGAGAAGTAACTTCTTCGTCGTTTTCTTAAATTTTCTAATTTTCCGCACAACTTTCCTATTTTTTTACTTTATTAAGAAATGTCTTTTGAAGGGTATAAAATATATACTCTTATTGATTGTAGTTATAGTTTTCTTCAAATGTGTGATTTATTCATCCGTGTACGAGTGTAACTCGACCCTTATTCAATATTTCAGCCCAATTTACCGACCTTAGACCACTCGGGCGGCCGTCCACTTATCAACAATGGAGTGTAGACGCTTGCCTCTTAGAACGTTTTTTGATATTGGGAAATTGATAGAATGTCACTTAGAAATATTTGAGCTAGGTATAAAATTCTTAATAAGAACTCGACGTATAGTTCCACGAGCTCGGTGGCTAGCAATGGCTACTTTGACTCCGAGATCACAGGTTCGATCCCCGCATAAGGCAAACATTTGTATGCATG
This sequence comes from Hypsopygia costalis, assembly GCA_937001555.2. Classification (NCBI taxonomy): domain Eukaryota; kingdom Metazoa; phylum Arthropoda; class Insecta; order Lepidoptera; family Pyralidae; genus Hypsopygia; species Hypsopygia costalis. Next base: position 1,335,739 of record OW443333.2, on the reverse strand, counting down.
AACATGCCTGTTTGTCTTGGCCTGGGTGTTTTTATGTAAAAATGTATTTAAGTATAATATCAGTTATCTAGTACCCATAGTACAAGCTTTGCCATGTTGAAATAGAAAAAAATATTAACAATGTTTTTTTTATTAATTGGTGGCGCTAGTACACCCTGACTTTGTCTTATGGCTGCCATAAAATAGATAGTATTCATTTATTAAAAATATTTCATAATATATCGTGCATAGCATCGTAACCCTAGAAGCCTCGCCCGGCTAGTGTCGGCTGGTCACTGATATACAAAACTTTAATTTTTTTTTTTAAATACACATATTTTACTTTTTGTATACATATCCTGAATTTGTGGTGTAGTTTCATTTAGGTAACACGGCATTAATATTAATATTATAGGTAACACTATCTCATGAGATAGTTAGAAGTTCGTGTACCATCTATAAAATGAAAATACGCGAGTATTTTATCTCCATGATGTTACCACTGCGTATAACATAATCTCATTTCTTACATTTTGTTTGCACAGTCTGTTCATCACGGGAGACGAGGGACCAACAAATTAATCTTACAAATGATTGATCTGCGAGAAATGAAATAGATACTAAGTATAATTAACATAGGCGATGGGGTGTAAGTAGTACTCTCAAATTAAAAAAAAAATCTTTATTTATCAGCCTTACTGTGCTAAATATACATGTTACTGAGACTGTAATAGACTTATTAAAGCCTGTAGCAGGGGGTCCCGCTCTTCTTCCTCTAAAATTCTTAACTAATATTAAGGCTAAACTATGGATTAGAAATATAGCTCTATCATCTTTAGAGCTATAGTTAACTTTGCACGTTGTGTACCTTGCCTATTAGCAAACTGGGAAAGTTTCTACGAGAGTTCTCCCGTCAATCAAAGGTTTTTAGGGCGTACACCAATACGACCGCCTGATAGAACACTGACTTGGCATAATGACTGACATCTTTTTTTTTATACTACGTCGGGTGGCAGACAAGCATACGGCCCGCCTGATGTGAAGCGGTGACCGTAGCCATATTAACGCCGAAACATAAAATATCGCTCGCGCGCCGCCACACCCGCTGCCATCGCAGCATCTCCTTCCTTTCTGGTTACCTCACTCACTCGCAGGAACACAACAACCCTCAAGGGAATTGTTATTTGGTTGCGGTATTCTGTGAGGTGGAGGTACATTCCCCAGTCGGGTAGCTTACAATCACGCTCTCTACATCTCTTTTCGCCAGAGCTTCATTTCTCAGTCAGCAGGGTGCAACGCGTGCAGGTGAAGTTGGCTTTGGTTCAAAGATGTTGATGAACCACTTACACCTCAAAATGAATTCCAATGAATCTCCGAAATACAGAGGAGCTTGAGATAAACAGACCCATCTGGCAGGCCAACGTTGATTAGAGTCACCGTACTTCGCAATCGCCGATACATAATGAGAAATCATTTTAATAAAAGATATTTTATTATCACTTAAGCACAAAATCAATTTGTATCACAACATTCCATCAAGAGGCTACGTGTGAAGTGCTGAAGCTGAAAATGTATTAACTGGGTGCATTATCCGGGAGACAGGCTCGAGCCATCAACGCTGAGAATGGAAACGCTGGGCGTGAGTGGGCGATATAAGAAGTTTGGCTTATAGGGCTGGCAACGTTTAGTTACAGCTAAAGAAATATATTATTAGGTGCTATTGTATATTTTTTTTGTACCAAAAAAAAAACACATTACAGAGTTATAATTAACTTCGACACCAGGAGTCATGTTTGGGACTATTTTATCCTTAAGATTTTTTTACAATATGATACGAAATAAACAACGTCATGTTTTAGAGTTGTTTTCTGCCCAAACCTTATGAGTTTGGAAGGTTTTGTTTGTTACTACATATTACATAAACAGAGAAATGGTGTCTTGAGTACGAAATAATTTATTTATTGTGTTAGAGATGGAGTTAGAAGGCTATAAAAATTGAACAGGCATGGAGCGTACAAATGTACACGGCAAACTGCCACTGAAACCAAAAGTTAATGTCTTCAAGTAGTGCTTTATGTATGTGTTGGTGATGGTAATGACAGCAAGAAAAAGTGGGCTGTGCAGTGCAAAAAATTCGATGGTAATCGGTTTCAGCTGCGGCGGTAGGGTCTCTGCAATGCACATGCCCACTTTTTCTTGCTGTCGTTGCCTCACCTCACTCGCTTTAATTTAACTAGAATGGATTCGAATTATTGCACCAGGAGATCTCTGTAGTCGAGACTTAGAGCAGATACTCAGAAGCGGGGCCAACCACCGAAACGCTGGGTGGATGACATTAGGGACCGTCCATTAATCACGTGAGGCTCGAAAGAGGGGGGAGGGGGTTCGGTAAAAATCACGAAATATCACAAGGGGGGAGGAGAGGGGGGGGGGGGTATAGTAAGATATCACGTGTATTTATTTTTTGTCAAATTTCTAAATCGAAAAGCGGCGTGCTGAAGGCCTTGACTCGCCTATGCTAGGCAACGAACGAAATTGAAGATGATGATGACGACCTACGACTCCCTGCACATACAGTATAATAATGTTTTCAGAGTATTGATGGGGCTGCCACGATTCTGTAGCGCGTCTGGCATGTTCACGCTTGCACGAACAGATGACTTTTATGCCATTAGGATAAGGAAAAAGAGCATCCTTTTGTTCATGACAGACATGACAAAAAATACACGTGATTTGGAGGGGGGGGGGGGGGTTAAGACTTAAAACTCACCAAGTATCACCAAGGGGGATAGGGGGGTGTAAAAATGCAAAAAAAAACATCACGTGATTAATGGACGGCCCGACAGGGGAGGTCATGATTTCAACGATTTGTTACAAACATATGTAATCTTCTATTTTCTCGACGAATTTTGACACCCCTGCATCTAAGAAAAGCCTATTTGGTCGTAGAAAATAATAGTCACAGTTTTCTTACGCACATATAAGACAAAAGGATACAAGTGACTAGATTACTTATGACAAAATTAGACTTTATGCGTTGGTTGCGAAAGTCGAATTTATTTTTATACTTGGCATATTCTATTTTTATCAAAGGTTATCATCTTTTATTCCACTATTATGTAAAGCTACAGTAGCCGATACTCTTGTAAATAAGAAATATCACTTGGGCTTGCTGCTTAGAGAATGGGGAAGCCTTATTTGCGGTGGTTTGGAAACATTTGAGGTGTAAGTGACTCACCACACCTCTGAGCCAAAGGAATGAAATGAAGTTGGCCGTGTGGTTTCCGGCAGACTAGAATAGAATAACTCCGTCTCTTCCCGTGGATGTCGTACAAGGCGACTTGCGGAGCGAGAGAACTTTTAAAATCATAAAAAATCATCGCTCTAAAATCTTTCGTTGCGTACGTAGAACTTTTAAGTGTGATAAAAATAATTGACAAATGATTTCCCGTCAATTTTTTTTATTACTAAGAAGGTTGCAAGTCGTTTCAAAAAATATAACATTCGAAATTAAAATAGTTCCGATTAGCTAGAAGTGCAAAACTTTTAGTGTGCCCCATGTAGCATAGTTGCTAGTCTACGAGTTACTACCTGTATTGTATGCTTCTGTGGGCTACGGTAACCGGTTTAGATCGGGGGTCCGTACACTTGTTTGGCTATCGGTCTAGTATAAAAAAGATTACCATTTCCTAATCAAGTAATCACGCTTTTAGAAATTAAGAAAGGATTACACTTTTATTGTATACGAGATCACTCCTTAATTAGAAATAAATCTTCATACCTTCCACAAAAAACACAACTATTTAAATCTATTGGACTATCCCAAACGGCCATTGAGCTAATACCTCTTGGAGTGCATAAATCCCTCCCTATCTGTCTGTGAGGTACGACCCGTACGACCGTTCTGTGCCAGTCTAATGCCCAAATGGTCGTTAGGGGACTCTGTTAGAGACTTATTAATACCTAGTGAGTGATGTGGAAAAGAGCTCAAAACCGACGTTGTTATCGTCTGAACGAATACGAAGGTTAAGAGGATATGTGCTGCGAAAGTTCAGTTAGAAATTCATATCAGAGCATTTATAAATTTATTTGTTTATTGCATTCATATGCAATAAATAAATATATTATCAATTTATCGTTCAGTATGTCCACTTAATTTTAAAATTGGTAATCACACATAGCACTCACTATGTACTAGGCCGTGTGGTTTCCGGCAGACGAGAATAGAATCACTCCGTCTCTTCCCGTGGATGTCGTACAAGGCGACTAAGGGAAATACATTACCAAACATCGATCAGGCCTCCCCAACCTGTCTGGCCAGCGTGAGGAGTGTAGGCAAAATCCTCCTTCTGTCTGGGACGGACGAGAGAGGGTCGTGCTCCTGTAGTGGAGACTAAAATGACCTGATGATGATGATGATGATGACTCACTATGTACTTACATATTTTTTTCCTTTGGTACCTGCAAAATTTTACTATTTCAATAATTTAAAAAATATGCCTATGCGATGTAGCTTTAATATATACTGTAACATTTATATTGTACCACATCTATAGCAAATAAAGTTCATTCATTCATTCCCTCATTCATTCAACAGATTAAAAGATGTTTTTCCTAGGAAAATCATGTAACAATCAGAAAGGGGAGTAATTTCTTATAGCCGTCTTTAAGAATGTACTCGAAATATAATTAGATTTCATATAATAAAAGCCTATAGCGATCTGTTATTTTTTAATTAATTACACTTGGAAATCAAATACAAAAAGCCGTTTACAAATCAATATACGTAAAGTGATTTCGAGCAGCGTTCGAACGTGATCGCGAAAAAATTAGGATTGGCTCGTGAAAGTAGTTTTTAGGATTCCACGGGAAAGAAAATATAAAACCCATATAAGATCACTCGACCACCATCGGGGAAGATATGTGTCGGTAGCCCGAAAACACGATGGGCTGACACAAGTTGCTGGGATGAATGGCAAACTGACAGAAGGTTTAGAAACCTTTAAGTCTCAAGTCTGAGAAGAGATTTTGTGTCCCTTTTGTGTGTTTTACCGATTGTACAATGCGGTGAGTTCAGAGGAGATGTTTGACATGATGCCCACGCCTCCTTCTACAGTCGCATCGCTCGCTATCGACAGGGAATTCATGCTCAGTATCCTCACACACTTGGAGCCTAAGTGGTCGCGTACTGTTCGGAGAAATTTTCTCCTGCGTACTGTCAAGCTGTGTAATGAACCGCCTGTCGAGTTTTCCTGAGCAAACTACAGCATGCGGTTCTTCAAAAAGGGTGTAAAGAGCTTTGTACAGAGTCAGCAACGTGCGTGTGATGCCCATGGCGTACCAAGGGTTCATAGGCTACCGTAACTGCTTTCCATCAGGCGGGCCTTATAGTTCAGTGTTTAGTATTTAGTGTTTAGAGAGTTATGAACAGAGCTGGAGGAGGCCTTTACCCAAGGAAACTAAACTAACCACACTAACAATTCAACCAAGGAACGACGAGTGAGCGAACCGACTCGCACTTGACCGGTATTTCCGTGTCCCAGTCTGTCGCACTCCCTGTACAAATGGCCCACCTGTTACACCTGTTATTTGAAGTTGAATAAAATTGGACCTAATTTTTTCGGAGCAGTAGGTAATTCTTGTTTTTTTCTATAATACACTAGCTTCCGCCGGCGGCTTAGCCCGTGTGAATGTCGGTTATCGTTCCAAATTTTTGGCTATCCCACAGGAACAGCTACTTTTCTTGGGGTAAATAGTATCCTATTGTTTATACTCTAGACTGATAACATGATGTACGTAAAATTTCATGGCAATCAGTTCAGTAGGTCAATAAATTAAGGTGGAGCAAACAAAAAAAGAAAGGCTATTTCCCATTTGTAATATTAGTTAGGATGTTTTTATAATTTACTTCAGTGGAACAACAGGTCTGTGATTTCCGAAGCTCAATTTATTTTTGCAATTTTCGAAGTTACAATCATAACAAAAGTCCTTTGTAATGATGGGTACTATCGCTGCCAATGATTTCAAATATTGCCCTGTAATAATTGATATTGTACACTTTTCTGTATATATTTTATAGTCAATATCCTCATCCCTTATTCATCGCACTGCTGGGATACGGGCTTCCTCTCAATCGAAGGGGTTTAGAGTACACTCCACCACGCTGCTAAACTGCGGGTTGGCGAAGGTCAGTGTTTTCAAACCGACGAAAGGCCACTTGGCTTATCGACTGTCATCTAATGATAACGCCCGGGACCGAGGACGGCTTAACGGGTCCTCCGAAGCATGGAGGAGCTCAAGATAAATAAACCCATCCATGGACAGACTACAGTTTATGTTGCTTAACTTGCGTGTTCGATTAGACTGACACGCGCAACGACACAATCGAGCTCCTCATATAAATTTCTAATATATGAAAAAAATCTACTTTCTTGTAACCCGCCAACCCGCTGTCGATCAGCGTGGTGGACTACGCTCTAAACAAATATCTCTTCGATTGACGGGAGATCCGTAGCCCAGCAGTGGGATAAATAAATAAATATTTCTGGACAATTTACACAGCGCCATCTAGTGCTAAATTAAGCGCAAAGCTTGTGTTATGGGTTCTAGACAACTGATAAATGTACTTAAATACATTTTTTTTTGTAAATACATACTTATAATACATAGAAAACACCCAGACCAAGACAAACAGACATGTTCATTCACACAAATGTTTGTCTTGTGCGGGAATCGAACCCACGACCTCGGAGTCTTGTGGCCATTGTTGCCATTGCTAACCATTCGATCACCGAGCTTGTCTTGAATAAGAGTTGTCAAAGACGTTTTTGTAAATTGTCCTATAGACATAATACTAACAGACGCACAATTCATTTTTTGGTAAATTTTTTTATACTACGACGGGTGGCAGACAACCATACAGCCCGCCTGATGTGAAGCGGCCATATTAACGCTCGCAACATAAAATATCGCTCGCGCGCCGCCACCACCGCTGCCATCGCAGCATCTCCTTCCCTTCTGGTGACCTCACTCATACGCAGGAACACAACAACCCTCAAGGGAATTGTTATTTGGCTGCGGTATTCTGTGAGGTGGAGGTACATTCCCCAGTCGGGTAGCTTACAATTACGCTCCCTACCTCTCTTGTATTACATCAATAAATTAGATTGTTTTACATCAATAAATTAGAGCGAATTTTATATGAACATTTTAATTTAATTGAGTGCGTGTAAAAAAGTTTTTTTCTGCCCATATCAAGAATAAAGCGACTTTCTTGTAATATGACTTTCAGTTTCTTATTGTGTGAACGACCTTATACTATAATAGGGCTTTTGAAACTTAATTGTAATAAAGTTATATTGTTTTATTAATCAAAAGATACTTTTCTTTTGATGCTTATTTCAATCAACGAAAGTGAATAAAAGTGAATAAAAATTACGTATACACTGTGATTAATTATCAAGTAGGTATAACGGGGCGGGGCCCACCCACCACTGTGTCTCCTGTGTAGCCAGAATTAACAGTGGTGACCACCAAAAAAGGCCATGAACAGTGAAATCCATTGCAGTCCCGGGGGCCTACCGCCGAAGCTGAAGCAAATCGGCTTCAGCTTCGCCTGTAAAATAGGTTTAACGTTTAATTATTGTTTTTTTTTTTTTTTTTTTTTATACTACGTCGGGTGGCAGACAAGCATATGGCCCGCCTGATGTGAAGCGGAGGAGTTTTGCCAGAGCTTCGTTTGTCAGTCAGCAGGGCGCACCGCGTGCAGGTGAAGTTGGCTTTGGTTCAAAGGTGTTGATGAACCACTTACACCCCCAAAATTATTTAAGTTTATTATAAAACATCTTTAGCTTAGTCGGTGGAGCACTAGAGTTTCTACCAGCTAAACTAAACACAAACGTCGGGTGGCAGACAAGCATACGGCCCGCCTGATGTGAAGTGGTGACCGTAGCCATATTAACGCTCGCAACATAAAATATCGCTCGCGCGCCGCCACACCCGCTGCCATCGCAGCATCTCCTTCCTTTTTGGTTACCTCACTCACTCGCAGGAACACAACAGCCCTCAAGGGAACCGTTATTTGGCTGCGGTATTCTGTGAGGTGGAGGTACATTCCCCAGTCGGGTAGCTTACAATTACGCTCCCTACCTCTCTTGATTTTCGCAATCAAAAAATCAGATGGGAATCGGTTTCAGCTTAGGCGGTAGGCCCCCGGGGTAAGACTACGGCTGCCTTGGAACACACAAAGCAGCATTGATTTGTTTCAGATTTGTGTGTATCTGTACACATCAAGTCTCATCAAAATCTAATAAGCAGTTCGCAAGTAATAGTGCAATATTTATTTTCTCGTCACCGTCAATATGTAAATAACTGCGAAACTAATTTTATTGACAAATTTAAAAATTGTATTTACGTTTTCAAAATACGAATACCGAATTTCATCTAACATGCCTAAAATATGTGTAAATATATATTTTAAGTTTAATTGGAAGCTGCATTTACTGTATTTTATTATATTAAACAAATTATTTTTGCTTATTATGTAATAAATTATCTATACTGATTATTTTTCTTTTAACATTTATGTATCTATTAATTAAATATAGACTTATTGTTTTATAATGAATTTTGTATGAAATATATATACATATATAAAATAATCTCCATTTCCCTTGGTCATCGCATCAGGTGTGAAAGGATGAACAATTTCTAATTCTAATTAATTTTTCTTGTGTTTATTATTAATAATAATAGTAATAAATTTTTATTTGCTTTAAAACATGGTATACAAGGGTGTTAACACATAAATTCTACCTGAACATACATGCTTTGCTATAAGAAATAGCATGCAAATGTTAGTTACAAAAATCACTTAAGCTATAAAAGTTATTGTCATAAGAAGGTTCTTATGAATGCAAAAAATAAGGAAGTTAAGCGGAATATTAAAAAAATAAGAATTATTATTATATAATGTATAGTATTAACTTTTCTAATGTAACTTTATGACGTTTGATAGAACTGTCAGTCAGACAACGTGCGCAAAACCAATTCGAATTCAATATTCATAGTTTATAATTCAATATTGGCCGTGTGGTTGCCGGAATAGAATCACTCGGTCTCTTCCTGTGGATTTCATATAAGGCGACTAAGGGAAATACATTATAAAACATCGATCAGGCCTCCCCAACCCGTCTGGCCAGCGTGGGGAGTATAGGCCAAACCCATGTTATGTCTGGAACGAACGAAAGAGGGTCGTGCTCCAGTAGTGGAGATTAAAATGACCTGATGATGATGATTCATAGTTAGGAAGACAGGACGTCTGTCGGGTCGACTAGTTTTATTATAAAAAAATTGCTCCAATTCAAAATGAAGACCCCGGTCAATTAAAACCGGCATTGTACCATTACAATAATAAAATGCTAGTGAAAGGAAATACACCGTCTCAATCCTGGCCTATCCCCAGGACACAGTACACCTGTCCACCGCAACAAGTCGGGCTGTGTGTCCCAGTTCATCGGCCTGACCTACTTTCGTATCCTCCCAGCCCCTGCCGCAGACCAGCCTCGCTAGACCCCGGCCGAGGTCACGGAGTAACTCTACAGCATTTGTATTGAAAACTTGTTGTTGGTGTTGTATATTTTATAACATGTTTTGTTTACATAGCTGAACAAGAAATTAAATTATTTACAATACAAAATAATTTATTTTTCTCTCCAAAATGTACATTATTCAAATTTACTTTATTACTCTGAATCAGGTACAATTAAAATAATGGAGAGAACTGGTGCCTGAGCTAGGTGGATGTACCTACCTGTATTACAAGTCACCAGTCCCCTTCCCACAAGGAAGACAAGTTTAGATTTGTAAGACCTTACAGATGGTTATTCAAAGGAGACACTAGTGTAAAATATTTAAATAAGTAACAAAAATCTAGAATGCGATAAAAATTGTAAGTTGCACCGCCAAACATTGTTTTGTCGTAAATTATTTCAGCAGTATGAAATACATTTTATGTAAAAACGTAAAAAAAAATCATAAAAATTGGATAAGTCGTTTCAGAGGAGTTTTATCACAAATGACGTGACACAAGAGTTTAAAAAGCGATATTGTTTTTTTATTTATTTATAGAACAAAAATACGTTCATAAGATAACTCATTTCTAAGTGGTAGTAAATCTTCACAGATTTATGTAAGCACCGAAAAAACGTCATAAAAAGTAAATAGTGTGACTCTAAAATTTTACTCAAATGAACGTAGTAATTAATTATATACGTACTCATTTCAACAGTGCTATTTCACGTGAAAACAATATTGTTATATATTATGAGTGTCTGTACATTTTTATCTCTAAGAGCAGGCAGATTGAACAACACTCACTAGCAACACCGAGTTATTACTCGTACAATGTAATAATTGTTGCAAACCGTTTTCTTTACCCACTACACCGGTTTCAGGATCTTTTTGCCCCATCGGCCGTCCAATCATCCCGCTATGTGGCCCGCCCGTTATCACTTTACCTTGCTAATCCTCTCGGCTACCCTTCTACGGATCTCTTCATTTCTAATTTGAACTCTTAGAGAAACACCGAGCATTGTCCTCTCCTTAGCACGTTGACGATAATCGGAGTTAATAATCCTCAAGGGAAGGTCTTCATGTGAAGTAGATGAACTTCTCCAGTTAAACTTGATATAGGCTGCTACTCTTCGTCAGAACCTCATGTTATAGATCGGTGGAGTGCACCATGGCTGTGGCTATCGCTCTACGAATTATGGTGAGTTACTTACACCCCTTAAGCTGATTAGTAGAAGTAATAAGGGACGTAACTAAAAAAAAAAACCGGACAAGTGTGAGTCGGACTCGCCCACCGAGGATTCCGTACGTAGGATCATTATAAATAGTTCAGGAATCTAACCCCCTATTTTTAAGATTTAATTACAAATGTATAGTTTTAAGATTTATTCCTGTACTTGTAGTCTATAACGATGTTACTTGCCAAATTTCATAGTTCTAGGTCAACGGGAAGTACCCTATAGGTTTTGATTCCCTTGAGAATGTGTCGAAATATGCGTTTTTTGCTGAATAAACGGCCGTATCTTTTTTTTACGTAAACTTAGCAGTTTGATTTTTTTACAACTTCATGGGACCGCAGACCTGAGTATACAGTTCAAATTTCAGCTTGATACCTCCACACATTCTCGAAATAGTGGGTCTTGACAGACAGACAGACAGACAGACAGACGGACAACAAAGTGATCTTATAAGGGTTCCGTTTTTCCTTTTGAGGCACGGAACCCTAAAAACAGATTTCGTGTTTCATACTTTTTTCCAAAAACTTCAATAATTTTAAAATAAGAAAACCGCATTTGACTGCTGTCAAAGTGGTGCGCGAAATGATATCTAGCTTATGAAGTTATTTCCCCGAAACTATTTACCGCTGCTCTGGAAGATGTATGGACGCTGGACTGGAAACAACAGGGCATCAGTGTGAATGGCGAGTACATCTCACACCTTCGGTTTGCCGTCTACTAAACTAAGCAAAGCTGGTACTATGGGTATAAGTATGTATATAAATACATTTTTTTTTGGTAAATAAGAAAATAGATAGAAAACACTCAGACCATGACAAACAGACACAGTCATGTGCGGGGATCGAACACGTGACCTCGGAATCAATGAGACCATTGCTAGCCATTCGACCACCGCACTCTTCGAAATCTCGTCAAAATTATTAACTTTAACTACAACAATTCTGAAAATGAATAGGAATTTTCTTACATTTTTTAACGATCATTAAAGCTTCAATTGATTCTCCCGCTTCATAACCACTGGTTTAACATCAATCTAATCAATCACTTGTTTCAAGAATAATTTTCTCCGTTTTATCTTTAATAAAACCGTCGGTATCCAAAGGATCCGGCACACAAGACCACGCGGGCCGGGCTCTTCGTAAGCTGGTCGAGCAAACGCTTTGCATTATGAACTCGTTTTTCCTTCGTATAGTTTAAGTTATTAAACAGTGGTTAGTGTCGGGTTCTGTTTGCCCAAATTGAATTAAACTCCAGTTTAGTGGATTATAATTTGAATACACTTGACTGTGTTTAGAGGGTCAGTATAAATTTAAGCGCTTGCCCTTTGTTGTGAACGTTTAGTCTTTTTAGAGATTTTAGAGTAGACCAGACTTAAAGAATTAGTTGTGTACATACATGTTTGTTTTAGAACGACTACGTAAGTACAACTAACTTGTTATTTGCTTCGATACTATATTGTTATTTGCTTCACTCAAATTTTATTAGTGACTAATGCTTTAATAAACAAGATCTATCTGCTGGAAAAAAATTGCTTGCTTGGGGCACTGGCCATTATGCCTGGCAAGTATACCTATACAAAATGTGACGTGTTGATAGTCCAGAGTGCAGAACATGCAAAAGGTCTAACGAGACCATGAAATACTTTATGTGTCAATGTGACGCCCTAGCCGGCAAACAAATAGAAATCCTAGGAAAGGCATACCCGGACATGTCTCCAGACAGGGGAGAGTGAATGAAAGATTAGGGAGAGCACAAAAGATCCATGGGGATCGACGTGTCAGCGTGTGCCGCAGCACTGAACCCACTCTAAGATAAGATAAGATAAATAGCTGGATGTCGGGATTGCTTTTATAAATTATGTAACATCGACATTGTACCACATCAAGAGCAAATAAAGTTTAATTTAATTTAATTTAATTCATGAAATCATTCATTTGTTCAGTTCATTCATTCATTCAACAATATTTGTATAGTGTATCAGGTTTACTTTTTCAAATTATTTCACAATTGCTTGTATTAGCAACTTTATTAGTCATCATATAGTCGAGGATAATATCAAAATGAGAGTTGCTAGTGTGATCATGCAATGCAAAAGTTATATACATAGTTCTTTGGAGATTCTTAAAAAGCATTAGGTTTCATTTGCTGATAAATTGAAACGCCTTCCAAAAATACTATTTTCAAGGAACCAACAAATTATCCTGATCACATTAGCATAACTCTGGAGTCCACATGGATGAGCATTGAGCACGCGCGAATTTAAATGGGGCATAAAAAGCAAACATCTCGACCCTCGCTGGTTGTTCTCATTTGGTTTTCTATAAACGGTAATCCTTTTATCCATTTTGACCTAAATTTTCATAGATGTAAATTAGGCTAGATACCGCACGCCAAGCGTGTTACTTATATTGTGCAAGGCACAACCTTATCGCGTTTGAAGTTTGTATTCAAACGCGGTGGAAATGTGAATCTTCACATTGAAAATAAAATTTCAGTGTATCTACTAACATATAATATTGAGATTAAAAAAGATTTTTACGTTGTAAAAACATCACGTAGTCGCTGTAACAGCAATATCGGTTGATGTAACTACAGTATATATTAATATTAATACATCATGAAATGCATGTGCCTATTCTGCTATTCGGAATTGAAATAAATCCAACAAATCAAAGATCATAAAAATGGGTCCAGTTGTTCTTAAGTTAGAAATGGTGTACCTAATTTTGTTTTATTTTCACTATTATTTCTTTTTTGGTTATTTTTTGTAACATATGAATAGTTATTCTGCAATTTGGAATGGAGACAAATCCAGCGAATCAAAGAACATAAAAATCGGTAAAGCTGTTCTTAAGTTATTTAAATGGTTTTATTTACACAATAAAACATAAAAAATATGAACAAAATAGACAGCCTCGTGTTCCATTCCATTTAACAGACAATGCTTATAGCTCTATCTATCCGCCTTGAAATCTATGGTTGTACTCGTATTACAACAATTTAATTATCATAATTCTAAATCTATTTTCGTAATATGTTTTACTTTCCCACTGACACTTTAAACATTATTTGGATATTCATTCATTCGAATGATTAGTAGTTTATTATCTTATGAATTCTACATCACATACTGTGTACCCTCGCTATCATACAAGAGATGTCTTCAATACTTTTAGAACCTATAAGACTGAGAGGAGTTGTTTGAGGTGATGCCTACTAAGAATAATAGTAAATAAATATTCCTGGACAAATTACACACGGCCATGTAGCAAAACTAAGCAAAGCTTATTCTATGGGTACTAGACAACTGTTATTATACATAAATTAAATACGTTTTTTTTGTATATAAATACTTAGAATACATAGAAATACCCAGACTAAGACAAACAGACGTGTTCATGCACACAAATATTTGTCTTATGCGAGGATCGAACCCGCAACCTCGGAGTTAAAGTGGCCATTTCTAACCATTCGACCACCGCGCTCGTCGCTTTCCATACCACCTTTCTACAGGGGAACTACCAACGTATTATTAGAAGAAGAAGAAGAAGAAGAGTTCTACCCACGTATTATTAAGCTATGAAATGAACTGCCTGTCGAAATTTTCCTATGAGACTACAGTATAGATAGAGGTCATCATAAAGGGCGTGACGGCATCGCGCGTGCAATGCATTCGTTGTTGCAGGTGTCTATAGGCTGCGCTAACTGTTCGCCATCAGGCGGGCTGTGTGCTTGTTTGTTACTTTAATGGTATATAAAAAAATACTCTGTCTTTCGTCATATTGATAAGGTAAGGCACAAATTAGCAACCTTGATTGTTATAAGGATCAAATTAGCGTAGACGTGGTGATTTATAAATATTGACACGGGGTCAACAAACTGTAGTAGATAGTTAACGAACTAATACTGATTAAGTAACAATTTTCGAAGGTTTTTCCAGAAAAATAATGTTGGTTCCATTGAGTTACAAGCAAGCGCTCGTTGTGTGTACGTAAGTTTATATTTGATATCTCAGAAACGACTCTAATGATTTCCATGTATATCCAAGAAAGCTCAAACGTCGAAATCGTCTTCAGATTATATAAATACATGTCTTCTCTGAGAAACCACGACTTCTTATATTAATAATTAAAAAAAAAATGAATTTCATGGTAACGATGTAGCGTATATGTTTAAAGAAATTTTAAATTAGCCTGCTCATTATTACCGTAATACAGAGCTACCAGCTATGAAGCTGTTAGCTCTAAATGATTTTTTTTAAAAGATGAAATCAAATAAGACCATTTTTCAGCAAAGATGAAGTTGTTTTCAAGTCACACGAGAAGCAAAGTGGTGGCGGAAGCACGCAAAGTAGTGTAGATCAAATTGCCTGTAACGTTTTTTTTACTTGTTTTTTTGAAAATATAAGTAGACTTTGCATTTCTGACAGCTACAGATAAGGTATTCCATAGTCTGGCAGCTTGAACGCTAAAAGATTGATTGACAAAATTTGAAATAATGAGGAGGAATCAAAAGAGTAAGGTTTTCAGTGGAACGTAGAGACCATGTGAAGAAGAGAAGATGAAGCAGTCTTTAGTATATAGGAACGAAAAAATAAATCGAAAATAACATAGGATTTGTTAATGTACATACATAACCATCGCTGGGATACACAAAGTTGTTTTAACCAATAAATTTATGTCTTATGCCCATAATAACCGAACAGCAAACCAGCCAGCTGGCAACTAGGCGATAAATTATTACAACAATATTGTCACTTGTAAATTAACACCGTATTCTCTCTATTAGGAA
The DNA here is from genome assembly GCA_937001555.2 of Hypsopygia costalis. Taxonomy (NCBI): domain Eukaryota; kingdom Metazoa; phylum Arthropoda; class Insecta; order Lepidoptera; family Pyralidae; genus Hypsopygia; species Hypsopygia costalis. Next base: position 1,320,161 of record OW443333.2, on the reverse strand, counting down.
ATTCAATTGACTCGTATCGCCATAGAGAATAAATTTATTGCCGATAAGACATAAATTCAAAGATCATTTTGTATTGTGACTATAAATCAAGAGCCTCACAGATGGTGGCAAAGATTATCATGATTTTAACATTATTGAATAAATGACGAACCCGGTGGTCGAATGGCTAGCAATGGCCACTTTGACTCCGAGGTAGCGGGTTTGATCCCCGCACAAGACAAGCATTTGTGTGCATAAACATGTGTGTTTGTCCTGGGTACCCACCCAGGACAAACACACATGTTTATGTTTTATATGTATTCTATGAAGGTATTAACAAAAAAATGTAGGTTAAGTATAGTATTAGTATATGAATGAGATCTATATGAAGATGAATATTATAATACCCATAGTACAAGCTTTGCTTAGTTAGATGGCCGTGTGTAATTTGTCCAAGAATATTTATTTATTATTTATTAAAGGTCTGAAAGACAAGAAATGCAAATATAAAAGTAATCTTAAAAACAACTTATTCATATCATGCAAACATTTGTGTGCATGAACATGTCTGTTTATCTTGGTTGGGTATTTTCTATGTACTATAAATTATAAGTATGTGTTTACAAAAAAAGAGTATTTAAGTACATTTATCAGTTCTCTAGTACCATTGCGCTTAATTTGGGACTAGATGACGTTGTGTGAATTGTCCAGAAATATTTATTATTAATGCCAATCGATTTAGCAGTTAAGGTGTGAAAGTGAAACAAAATACTGACTTTCGCATTTATTAAGGCAGTCCTCTTAATCAATAGATTTAAATCGATGACACCTTCTGCGTTATTTCATTTAAATTCACGGCCTTTGATCTCAAGCAAATGTCGGCAATATTGCTGTGTAGATGTCACGATTGTTGAATTATACAACCAATTATTCTTTGACAAGTATTAGCGGATGCAATAAGGACGTATTAATACTAGCTATTGTCTGCGGCTTTGCCGACGTATTTATATTGTAGCATTATATTCATTAATATTATCAAAAATCTAGTGAGATGGCATAGCAAATTAATTAATTGAAATAAATGGGTTACTCAGGTATTTTTGTAGAGGAATTTGACTAGTTATGATCTCAAACGGAGATGTTCATCAGGGCGAATGTCCTGACACGCGCTCCCACTCCCTATGACGACGAACACTAAACAGTGTGTCCCGGGATAGTGTAACCCTGACAGAGGGTGGAAATAAGTAAAAAACATCGGACGCGCAGCATGCGCCACCATAGCGAATTTTTTTTTTTTTTTTTTCGAATTCCCGAATTGATATCGGAAAACTAAGGTCACTTTACATTACTACTTTTTGATGCTCTACACGAATCTGAAGTCAGAATTTCGAAATTTTGAGTTTCATGGCAACGGACGGACAGACATAATTTTTTTTTTTTTTTGGATAACCAACGTCACTTTACAAAACTTCTTTTTGATGCTCACACGAATCCGAAGTCTGAATTTCTAAATTTTGAGTTTCATGGCAACGGACAGACAGAACGAGCGGACGATTTCATAAGCTCAATGAATTTCGCTGAAAATATTATCGACAAAAAAAATATTTAAAAGAATATAAATTTATGGTTTCTATTTTTTTTTCATGAATTAAGATTTTCACTAAGGACTCTATGTGAAATATGGATTTCTTTCAAATACCGATTACGGTCGATTTCGATGAAATAAAAAAAATAATCGTGTCAGTTAGTGAGCAATGAGAATACGATACCAAATAGCCAGCAAAAAAAGAGACTGTCATTAGCTAAACTGTGCTTGTAGTCATAAAAATTTTTCATTTTCACTGATTTTTTCAATATACACAGTCCTCAGTAAAAAATAAAAATCTTAATTCATGGAAAAAACAGGTACTTATTTAAACTTTTTTTAATATTTTTTTAATATTTAATATATTGACGAATTATAATTTTATATTTAATTAGAATTATATATTTAATATATTTTTATATTTAATATATTGACGAATATGTACATTGAGTATTCGTCGCCATAATTACGTAATATTGAGAAAGTTAAGATGGAGTTGATAAAAGTAAAACGAAAAGAACTTCCTTTCTTTAACTTCTTTTCTTGGTAATTTAAAGTTTGCTGGCCCATTATACAAAGATTAACAAAAAATGTTCACCTAAAGTAGGCCAGTAATTAAGTCAAGGTTCTCATAATTTATCTTTTTCCTTAAAATATAAAAAGATTTATAATCAGCATAATCTTAAGCCTGTTAAATAATTTGGATGCTGGGGAAAACTTGCGTTAAAGTAATCCTTTCAAAGCTTGAGAGTTTTTTTTTTGCCTGCTGCCAACACAGCATCTCCGTCCTTTCTGGTGACCTCACTCTCTTGCAGGAACACAACAACCCTCAAGGGAATTGTTATTTAGTTGCGGTATACCTACCTCTCTTTTCGCCAGAGCTTCGTTTGTCAGTCAGCAGGATGCACCGCGTGCAGTGCAGGTGAAGTTGGCTTTGGTTCAAAGATGCTGATACTTACACCCCAAAATACTAATTAAGTAAGAGAGTAATACAATATTGTCAATAAGAACATTGCAATATCAATATTGTCAGGCTACCGTGCACAGTACAGGCTACCGTAAGTGCTTCACATCAGGCGGGCCGTATGCTTGTCTGACCATCGACGTTGTAATAAAAAATGTACTAAGTATATTTTCTAGCAACATTTTACCATCCCCACCACGAAGTTGCTAAAAGATTAGAAAATTATAATAATCGGTTTCACATTAGGCACAACTCCATAATACTAACCGGGTCAAGGTTCAAGTATATAGGTTATGAAAAACACAAATCTGAAACTGGCATCATTAGAATCAAATCACTTATTCATTATTTGTTCTAAGTTAAATCGATACAGCCAAAAGGCAATGCAACTCTTCCTGTGTATGTAAAGGAAATTGCAACTTTATTTGATATGCATTACGATATAGATTTAATTGGACGGGATCCTGTCATTTCCGACTTTTCTATTGTAATGCGTTTGCTGGGGCAAGGCCACGTCGAATGAGGGGGATGGGGAGCTATGGGTTTGTTTGTGAGTGAGAGAGAAAGGTATATAAGAATGCAAGGCAAAGGGTCGCAGGTAGGTCCGTAGGACAGTGACCTGACCCAGTTTTGGATGCAGGGTATCGCGTAAATATTGATTTTGTGACCTACTCCACTTGTTGCTCAGGTGGGAGGCTAAGATGGTGTTTTTTGGTGATGTATGGAGGGGCTTATGGACCGTGCTTAAGGTGCCTGCTGACTGCAAATGGCGGTATTTTATTTATGAACTTCCGGGTATGACAATGCAGAAAAATCTGTGGAGTTGTAGGGAAATGGGGTATGGAAGACGCTGTATTTTGATGTGTGGCCATTTGTTATTTTATTTTAATTCTTGTACTTTTAATTTATATGCAGTCGGGGCGAAAAATATTTCTTGTATGTTTGTGTCACGAAAAACTGTCGAAAGCAGTCTTTAATTTCGTTTTTGAGATATTAAACTCGACTTTACGAGCCCGATGGTCGAATGGCTAGCAATGGCCACTTTGATTCCGAGGTCGCGGGTTCGATCCCCGCACAAGACAGACATTTGTGTGCATAAACATGTCTGCTTGTCTTGGTCTGGGTGTTTTCTATATATTATATGTATGTATTTACAAAAAAAAAGTAGATAATATCAGTTATCTATTATATAGTTTTGCTTAGTTTGGGACTAGATGGTAGTGTGTAATATGTCTAGGAATATTTATTATTATATATTATTAAACTTAAGACAGACAATCGTAAGGTCTCAGCTCGCAGCGAGCCACTAGTGTGGAAGATAAAAAATGTTGCAAATATTTCGATACGGGAAATATCGCTTGCGTGTTTCCTTTGCTGTCAGTTTAAAACCACGGAGCTCAGGGCCTCATGTATATACAGGACCTTACACTCACTCGCAGTACTACAAGCGCCATATTAATATTATTTAGTTACGGTCGTGCAAAACTACTTTCAAATGCTTAACTACAAACAACAGTGTACTGTTTGTTGCATTTCAAACTTGCCTGCTAGGAGCAAGAGTAATCTACAAACTATTTTTCTCACTTTAATTGATTTGGAGACCTCGATAGCTTCTTTCGCTTGGTCGATAATGCTAAAGGGAATGAACTTCCTAACTACTTTTCTCAAGAGCCTACAGATTACGTCAACTCATATTCACCCCACTGCTAGGCAGGGCCGGACTAAGGCGTAGGCAACTTAGGCACGTGTCCAGGACCTAGGGTTGCCAACTTTTTTTACAAGAAAAACAGTATATTAAAAGCTGCGTAGTAAAACAAACAGTATACTAAGGCCCAGTGCATGCGGAGCAGTACAATAAACAGTGCTATGGTCAAATTAAGTTTTTTTCAACAGTATGAAAGCATAGAAAACAGTATAATACTGTTTTTAATAGTATGGTTGGCAACCCTACCAGGGCCCGTAATTTTTGGGGCCGAAAATTAGGTTTTTATTTTTTATTTTTGAAGTGAAAACTTCTATAGTGGGGGCGAATTACAATGTTGCCTAGGGCCCGCTTTAACCTTTTGAGGTGTAAGTGGTTCATCAAGATCTTTGCATCGAAGCTCTGGCGAAAAGAGAGATAGGGAGCGTAATTGTAAGCTACCCGACTGGGGAATGTACCTCCACCTCACAGAATACCGCAGCCAAATAACAATTCCCTTGAGGGTTGTTGTGTTCCTGCGAGTGAGTGAGGTCACCAGAAAGAAAGGAGATGCGGCGTTGGCAGCGGGGGTGGCGGCGCGCGAGCGATATTTTATGTTGCGAGCATTAATATGGGTACGGTAACCGCTTCACATCAGGTGGGCCGTATGCTTGTCTGCCACCCGACGTAGTATAAAAAAAAAAACCTTAGTCCGCCATTGTACTTAGTGCTGCTAGGACATGGTTCTCCTCTGAATAGTTGGGGGTTTAGAGTATACTCCACCACGCTGCTGAACTGCGGCTGGCATAAACCAGTGTTTTCAAGTTGCGCAAAGACCACTAACTTCACTTAATGACTGTCATCTAATGACAACAAACGACATTGTTAGCTTAACGTGCCCTCCAAAGCAAGGAACACTTCGAGATAAATAAACCCATCCATGGATAGACTACGGTCGACGTTGTTTAACTTACGTGATTGATTAGACTGAAACACGCATAACGCCAAAGAGCCTCAGCTGTTTGCCATTATCAAAAATGTATTTTGCACTTATACCAACTTTTTCTTGTCCTGAAATTTCTAAAAAAACTTTTTGTTTGTTTCAGCATGGGTGCTAGGATGGCTGATGTGCAAGACAGTGCCTTACGTGCAGGGGCTGTCTGTAGCCGCATCCGTGTACAGTCTGGTGGCAGTGTCGCTTGACAGGTAAGTCTGATTTATATTTAGTTCAGTGCGTGACATCCAGTCAGTCAGCATTCTGAAATCGACTCCGAATACTTACTATACTGGCTCTGCGACTCGGATGCGAAATGAGTCTTGGCCTCCGAAATGCAGAAGAAACATTTATTGCAGCATTACAACAACACTATTAGGTATATAGGATAAATTTAAATTGTCTTCATCATCATCATTATCAGCCTGTATCTATCCACTGTTGGATATAGGCCTTTCCCAATGTTTTCCACCATATGCGATCCTCCGCTTTCTGCATCCAACTGCTACCAGCCACTTTTTTGAGATCGTCGGTCCATCTAGAGAGGGGGCGCCTTATGCTTCGTCGTCCCATACGTGGCCTCCACTCCAGGACTTTCCTCCCCCATCTGCCATCGCTGACTCGGCAGATGTGGCCAGCCGACCGCCACTTCAACTCGCCGACTCTGAGAGCTATGTCGACCACTTTGGTTCTCCGTCGAATTTCTTCGTTCCGGATTCGAAATTTAAAATGTAATGTAGGATAAAATAAAGTAATTTAGGGGTGTAGTGGTTCATCAACATCTTTGAATCAAATGAGGTGAATGTGAAGGTGCAGTGTGGCACTGCACCTTCACATTCACGCGGTGCACCCTGCTGACAGACAAACGAAGTTCTGGCGAAAAGAGAGGTAGGGAGCGTAATTGTAAGCTACCGGACTGGGGAACGTACCTCCACCTCACAGAATACCGCAGCCAAATAACGATTCCCTTGAGGGTTGTTGTATTCCTGCGAGTGAGTGAGGTCACCAGAAAGGAAGGCGATGCTGCGATGGCAACGGGGGTGGCGGCGCACGAGCGATATTTAATTTTTTTACAAGCGTTTATATGGCTACGGTAATCGCTTCACATCAGGCGGGCCGTATGCTTGTCTGCCACCCGAAGTAGTATAAAAAAAGCCTCCGAAATGAAGAAGAAGAAACATTTATTGCAACATAACATAACACTATTGTTTATCTAAGGTAATTAAAGTAATAAGACAGAAAGATGAAGTAAAGAAATGGTGCTGAATGATGCCACAAATTGGAGCCAACTCAATGTTGTGGTTTTCATGTGTGACCAGCCCCCTTACCACCATCTCTTATTGCGATTCAATAATTGAATAGATTGCTTATTCATTGGTATGAATAAGCAATCTATTCCATTTGAAATAGAGTCGCTTATTCTTTGATATGAATAAGCAATCTATTCCGTTTGAAATAGAGTCGCTTATTCATTGGTATGAATAAGCAATCTATTCCATTTGAAATAGAGTCGCTTATTCATTGGTATGAATAAGCAATCTATTTAGTTATTGAATCGCAATAAGAGATGGTAATAAGGGGGCTTGTGACAAATGATAGTTGGCCTCTTTCTTCTATCCTGCATAATCTCACCGGAGGTTTGCAGCTCTCACGCAGGTCATCCTCGACCTTTTCAATCCAGAATAAAGTCGAAGATATCGACCTTGGACCCTAGTACAAAGACATATGGTATGTTCTTTAGTGACAAATTTTAATGTGGTCACGTCAGTTGACTTGCATATGACATCGGCTGTTTTTTGTATGGAAATTGACAGATTTTGAAAAACAAAGTCGTGACGTAATCTTGGCAACATACAGAAAAACATACAATATGTGTTTCTACCATGCATGCACCACCAACCGGGCGACGTCCATTCAGTCACCCGAGGTATGCTTTTCTGCATTCATGAGTTATTTCTTCATTTTATGAAATTTAGTACGTGCATTGATTATTCATTTAGGACGAGGTCGGTGGTCGAATGGTTAGTAATGGCCACTTTGACTCCGAAGACGCGGGTTCGATCCCCGCACAAGACAAATATTTGTGTGAACATGCACATGTCTGTTTGCTTTGGTCTGGGTGTTTACTATGTAATATATGTATGTACTCGTATTTGCAAAAAAAATGTATTTCTCGTAAGGATAATATCAGTTATCTAGTACCCAAAGAAACACGCTTTGTTTAGTTTGGGACACACGTTTGGTTATAGCAGCGTGTATTTCGTCCAGGAATATTTATTTACGAGTATTATTTATTTATTATATCCCACTGAAGGACGTAGGCTACCTTTTGGCATGATACCCGACATTCAAGCGAAGCCACGAGAGTATCTAGTTTTACTACATGTATAAATTAAGAAAAGTCAATTGCACATTTATCTTTTACCAAAGACGAACTTAATTACAGTTTCATTTTTCACTTTTTATTTAAATTAGTAATTTTAATTAAACGCTAACTTAGATAAAAATATGAAATTAATTATCTCTATAAGTGATTATAAATTAGTTGAGGAGGCGAATCCCACATCAGCCCCCTTACCACTATCTCTTATTGCGATTCAATAATTGAATAGATTGCTTATTCATACCAATGAATAACTGACTCTATTCCATTTGTAATAGAGTAGCTTATTCATCGGTATGAATAACCATTCTATTCAGTTATTGAATCGCAATAAGAGATGGTGGTAAGGGGGCTGATAAATTATTATTGAGCGGATCGAGCGTAACGCTTATACATATACGCCGAAAAGTCAGTCTTGGAAATGAATATTAATGAAATTAATAAATTAAGATAAAACAGTACTTCTTTTTAAACATTTCATTACATTTATAATCATATTCAAACATTATTTATTAATTAAACATTTAACAGAGTGTACTTAGCTTTGAAATAGTTTTAGATCTCCATTAGTAATTAATAAGTTCTTGAAAGCCCAAAGCCTACGCTTATTTCATACTATCTTTGTGTCTACTTTTTTTTGTTTTCAGTTTTGAGCTGGTCTTAGGCTTTCTCTAAGGAAACGAATCCGGAACGAAAAAAATCGACGGAGAATCACGGTTATTGACATAGCTAAACTTTAACTATAAATCAGAATATAACATATGTTAGTATAAAACATATAACAACAGAATATAATATATAACTATATAACTCTAAAACAGAAATCAAAAACCTAATCGATTGTTAAATTTAGGTGCGCCGATGTTTCAGAGATCGTGTGCAGGTTAGAGCTCGTTGGGCGTGACAGACGTCAGGTCCTTACGAGAGGACGTTCCACACAGGTTAAGTGCTTTTTATTAATATTAACAATCAAATGAATAATTTGCTGTGGTGGGCGACTACATAATTAAAATATGCAAACTTTTAATATGTGTACTCGTGTTCGTAGGACGCGTTATACTTGAATTTATTCTGAAACTTTTCTCTCTACAATGAATAGGCTTGTATCCCATTTTTTTTTCGATTTGTTATTTAAAGACGTCACAATAATATAAATATAGGTGAAATAATTACTTCGATAGCATAAAAACTTCTCGAGATATGATAACTTGAAGATCACAATTTTGGACTATCCCGAAAACGCTCCATACAAAAGGCCACCACGTTATGACGTCACACCATGCTATTTTATATGCATTAAATCAGAAATTTGTACGACAGCTATGTTAAATATTGCGTTTATGTAGCTAGTGCCGTAACAAAAGTTATAGAATTTTTTATTGTTTCTACAATGGTAATATTTATTTTTTATAATTTCATACCTTTAAAATGGACTTTCCCACTAAACTTTGATCGACGATAAAACACGTCGGACATAAGTTATTAAAATTCTAAGATCGCAGATCGTTCTAGTTTTATGTATTTTACGTTACTGATAGAGAGTTTTTATAATTTTGTAACATGGGCAACAAGCCTATTATTATATCATAATGTTATACTCATGTAATCATGTAGGTAATATTATAAATTCATTATAAAGATTCTAACTTTTAAAAACAAGTTTATATTATTAGATGAAATAAGTAAAATAAAAATTAATGTATTAATAAATAAAATTGATTATTAACAATCGTTTTATTATATATATTGAAATAATATATAGCTAGTCTCACAGCTGAAATGAATCGTATGACTCCTCATTAGTTAGTATGCTGAAATTTGTCAAGCGGTTTGGACTGTTAAGTGAGTCAAAGCAATATACGCGTATATTATACACACGAAACACAAACCTCTCTTCTTCGTCAGTAGAGTAAAAAACGACTGTTTCATCATAACAAAACATAAAAAGTTTTATAAGTTACTAGCCAATTTCTCTTTCATTTTAACTTAAATTACCTACGTAAATTACCAATTAAGATTTTTTATTTTCTATCAAACTTTGCATGAAATTCTTGGTTTACATTAAAGTTTAATATTAATAGGCTTATTTTAACGTGTTAAAAAGTATACTATTTAAATATAAAGTTCATTTCAGAAGTGTGTTCTGCATCTAAGTTGTTTATAGAATAAACGTTGTTTATAGAATAAATAGTAAAACTATTCTATTTCAGCCTGATATTATATATATATATATGTATTTAGTATTTGTTATGACAACATGTTCTTCAAGGTCTCGTAAAACCGAAATAAATAAACAAAAAAGATCAAGCGTCCCTTGTTAACCCTGCAAATGCAATAGCCATTTTGTCCCGAGGAATGCCCCAAAAAAGGCAATACGCGAGGCCACTCGAAAAAATTTGCCCCAAAAATACCTGGGACCAAACCTTGACCCACTAGCGATGGGTCCTCGTAATAACTGTCCTATTATATGAACGGACTCTGGTCGAGGTCTTGCGTGCCATAAATTTGTCAATAGCTAAAAAATGAAGGGACAAATTTTGATTGATGCATGTAGAAATTTGATGGTATTTTCATAAGCTTTAGTTACGGGAAATAGCCATGGACTATAAATCATTCCATTTTGTATATATTATAAATAGTTGTATATGTATAGCTGATAGAACTATAATTATACATCAATAACAATGTTTGTTTGTTTGTTATAACTTTATTGTACCTACATAAAAAATAACAAGAAATAAAATGCAATATATAATTTAACTTGTTGACTCTCAGATAAATACCTAATATTATTCACGAATGCCTCGAATAGGTAATTTATGGCATATATTTGACCATCTATTTTATCACATTTGTGAATGTACTAAATGTTATAAATGATAATGTGAATAAATGCAGACTTATCCCTTAGAGGGATCTCTTCCAGTCAACCTTAGAGTATCAAAAGGACTAAAATTAAAGGCATCTTGTAATAACACAGTCCGTGATAATAGTGGACAGGACAAAAAATAAAACATAGTTTAAATACGAATACCCATTAACTATAACAAATTTATATTATGATATGTGTATATATAAATAAAACTTATTTAGAATATTAACAATGAGAAATATAAGCATAAATAGCTATAGCTCTAAAGCAATAAAGCGAAACCTCCAAAAGCCATGCGGCTTTGATCATAAACAAACAATTTACCGAGCGAAGTCTTACCTCATGTGAGGGTGTCGCAAATCCTTCGTATATTAAACATAAGTAAAGGATCGTCATAATTTTGTCCCAAGGCGTAAGCGATTGGAGGGTTAGGTATTGACACGTGTACTTTTTTTTATATTATTGACTATTGACGAGCTCGCTGGTGAAATCGTTAGCAATGGCCACTTTGTAATCTATGTATTTATTAGTAATCTATATATTAATACGTGAAGCAAAAACTTTGTACTTCTTTTTACGAAAATTGCCCAGACGGAGGAGTATGAAATTTCGCTCACTTATATAGTTTACTAGCTGCCCGCCCCGGCTTCGCACGGGTAAAAAGTTATGTTTATTTTCCTCGTAATTTTTTAAATTTTTCTCTACGTAAGAACCATCCTCGTACTTCAACGAATATTCTAAAAAAAGAATTAGTCAAATCGGTTCATCTATTCTCGAGATTTGCGCTTAGCAACACATTCAGCGATTCATTTTTATATTATAGACGATATAGAGAAGGAGTGTAGAATGCTAATATTTTTTTTTAATTATACATAAAAAATACATCAAATCAATGAAAAAAAAAATACATTATGCACTCTATCATGTTTTTGACACAAACACGCATATATACACTTTTATTTATTGTTAAAGTCATAATTTTAATTATTTATGTTCGACTTTCGACTGAGCGACCACTAGTTGTAATTAAATACTTAAAATAATACATAGAAAATACCCAGCCAACTGCATCTATTCATGCACAGAAAGTCTTGCGTAGGCGAATGGCTCTTGGTGTTTAAATTTGCTAAAACTAACCACTACAGTTTTCAATTATCCGCTTAACACTCAAACGACTTAGACAATTTTATAAATAAATAAATTAAATAAATCATTAATCATTCGCTATTCTCTACCATTTTGCCCAGAGGTTAACCTAATTGGGCCATTTTCGTACGCGGCAGGAATTAATTCCCAAATATGCGGATGACGGCACTCAAGGACTGCACAGATCGCGCTAAACCGGTGATTAATGATGGCAGCATCCTTATGAAGGTCGCAGCTTCCAGCCTCCGTGTTCAGCTTAAAGGGGTATTGAGACAATGTATTTGGAGGTCAAGGTTGTTGTTATAATTAATCAATGCGATGACTTCTTTGTCATAAATCTATAAGCGCTTAGCCGCTATACACATAAACGAATGTTACAATATTACCATTGGTCGGCGTCGTAATAAAATATGTACATTGTTTGGTTGGTATTATTGAGTAACATTTAATTTTTTTTTAAAGTAATATTCAGAAAACAATCCCCCACGTAAAATTAATTACTCTTGTTTTTGTTAAAGCTAGTTTATTTACAAAATATTACATAAATATGTAACAGAATATAACAATTATAAAACTAAAGTACTTAAAACTAAATAATACTAAAATAAAACTAACCTTAAACTAAAATAAATGTAAAAAGGTTGTGCCCTGGTGGCATCGTTCCCAAGATGCTAGCAGCATTACCTCGATGGATGGCTAAATCGATCCTTTGGATGAGGAATGTGCCAGATTTTCGGTCACCAGTTATTTCGACCAATGTTTTTCCTAATTCTTTTGCAAATGTTTTTGTGCTGGGACCCATTGATTTTAGGACCATACGACCCTCTGGTTTCTTCGTAATATTTTTTTTATAAAAAGAATCAATTTACAATATATTGTAGGCAATCACTATAAATAATTTGATTCAAAGTTCAGTGCACTAGGCACTGAGCTTTCAATAGATCTATTTTTAGGTTTCAGCATCACGATTAAATTCACAGATATGCTGTATAAATCTGTGACTAAATTCATAGATACATGTAATAAAATTGTAACTAACTGATGTATGTTAGTTATTTAAATAAAAAAATAATAAGGAAAAAAAATAAATATTTAAAATATATATTCGTTGAGAGTAGTAATGGCACTCGTGATCACGAGATGTTGGTACTCTTGAACACGAGTACAAATCAATGAAGCTTATCCCACAATGCAAGAGATGTTAGGCTTATATACTCATCTATATGTATTGTTCTAAAGAGCCTATGTGTATAAAATGCACTAAACGACTCTTTTTAGGGTTCCGTACCTCAAAAGGAAAAACGGAACCCTTCTATGATCACTTTGTTGTCCGTCTGTCTGTCTGTCTGTCTGTCTGTCTGTCTGTCAAGAATTTCTATGTCGAGAATGCGTGAGGTATCAAGCTGAAATTTGAACTGTATACTCAGGTCTACGGTCCCATGAAGTTGTAAAAAAACAAACTGTTATGTTTACGTAGAAAAAAGTTACGGCCGTTTATTCAGCAAAAAACGCATATTTCGACACACTGAAGGGAATCAAAACCTATAGGGTACTTCCCGTTGACCTATCAAATCAAATCAAATCAAATCATTTATTTGCAAGCAAACACTAGAACTATGAAATTTGGCAAGTAACATCGTTATAGACTACAAGTACAGGAATAAATCTCAAAACTATACATTTGTAAATAGATCTTAAAAAATAGGGGTCTATATTTTTTATAGGGTGTCGAAATTTCAAATTGAAACTACTAGTTCAAATGGGGTATCATTATGAAAGGGCTTGATGTACACATTGCAAAATATATTTTATTTATTTTTTTCGACGCATTATTTCTTATTTATAATGAAAAATATCAAATTTAATTATGATACTACGTACCTACGGAACCCTCGGTGGGCGAGTCCGGCTCGCACTTGTCCGGTTTTTTTTTATACGACGTCGGGTGGCAGACAAGCACACGGCCCGCTTGATGTAAAGCGATTATTAGCCACATTAACGCTCGCAACATAAAATATCGCTCGCGTGCCCCTGCTGCCAACGCAGCATCTTCTTACTGGTGACCTCACTCACTAGCAGGAAAACAACAACCCTCAAGGGAATTGTTATTTGGCTGCGGTATTCTGTGAGGTGGAGTACATTCCCCAGTCAGGTAGCTTACAATTACGCTCCCTACCTCTCTTTTCGCCAGAGCTTCGTTTGTCAGTCAGCAGACTGACAAACGAAGCTCTGGCGAAAAGAGAGGTAGGGAGCGTAATAGCAGACTGACAAACGAAGCTCTGGCGAAAAGAGAGGTAGGGAGCGTAATAGCAGACTGACAAACGAAGCTCTGGCGAAAAGAGAGGTAGGGAGCGTAATTGTAAGCTACCTGCTGGGTGCACCGCGTGCAGGTGAAGTTGGCTTTGGTTCAAAGATGTTGATGAACAAGTTACACCCCATTTGTTTCTATGCTTCCGGGCTTACTTAATTTTCTCTGAAAGTATTATAGAAACCCTAACAAATTGATAAAAAAATTCAAAGATCACATATTACATTATTATCTTGGAACTATAACCTTTGCATCTCCTTTTGTAATGTCATTTCTGTTTTTTTGTAAGGTTCAAGTGTAGGCGTATAAGGGGCGTATAAAGGGTAAATTGATGATGAAAAATTAATTTAATAAAAAAGGTTATCTGTGTACGGCGTGTATCTATTGTCAATATGTTCTCCCGGTTTTGATGTAGATTTATTGATTTCTATTTCATACTCTTTCGAGATCAAAAGACTTTCACATATACTAAAATTAGCTTTTCATTTAACTTTAAATTACGGATAATTAGCAACTGAGTATATATATATTATTATTTTTTTATATTGTTTTTTTTATTTTTATTTTTATTTTTTGTTTTTTTTTTTTAATTGTTTTTCTATATATTATTTTACCGCGTTGCCCCAATGGTACAGACTTTTACAATGACAATACTTATAATATATTTTGACGAGCTCGGTGGTCGAATGGTTCGCAATGGCCACTTTGATTCCGAGGTCGCGGGTTCTATCCCCGCACAAGACAAACATTTGTGTGCATGAACATGTCTGTTTGTCTTGGTCTGGGCGTTTTCTATGTATTATATGTATATGTTTACAAAAAAAAATGTATTTAAGTATTATACCAGTTGTCTAGTACCCATAGTACAAGCTTTTCGCTTAATTTGGGACTACATGGCGCTATGTTAATTGTCCAGGAATATTTATTTATTATTTATTTATTTAATATTAATAATATACTATATGTAATTATTGTAATATCAATAAAGTAAAAAATCAGTTCACTTCTGTCTGAAGTGAACTTAATCTCTCTATCCGTCTCGTTTCTCCCTGCTGACTTTACCCGAACGTGCGTTACATAGACGAACGCATTTCATACCCTAGCGTTACAGCTCAGTCTCAATACTTAAATACGCAGAGATAATAAACCATTTATAACAATTTCTGTTCTGGCAGTAGAGGAAAGCGCAGTACGAGTACTGCGCTTTCCTCTACTGCCAGAATATTGGCCAACGGTCAGCAAGATCTCCGCGAAGAGAAGTTACTGACCGTTGTTGCCCAGGGTGCACCAGGCTCAGGCTGTTGCTAACACGTCGTTCTCACCGGACGTATCCAGCAACAAAGACGGGTCAACAACAGTCCCGAGCACACGAGGAGGTTTTCCATGCAGTGCCTAACCTAACTTAACTTCTAGGAACTCTATGCTATAGACTAGGGGCCCTACCGGCTAAGCTGAAGCCGAATGCCATCGGATTTTTTGATTGCGAAAAGCAAACTTCTGCTTAGATTTACGATACTTGTGTTTAGCTTAGCTGGTAGGAACGATGGAGCTCTACCAACTAAGCTGATGATAATAATATAATATAATAATATATATAGACAGACAAATTACACAGCGCCATCTAGCCCCAAGTAAGGGAAGCTTGTGTTATGGGTACTAGACAACTGATAAACATACGTAAATACATTTTTTTTTTGTAAATACATACTTATCTATTATATAAAAATAAGTCGGGTTTTCCTTCCTGACGCTATAACTCCAGAACGCACGAACCGATTTCCACGGTTTTGCATTCGTTGGAAAGGTCTCGGGCTCCGTGAGGTTTATAGTAAAGAAAATTCTGGAAAAATTTGAAAAGAAAAGCGGGAAAATCTTTTTTCACATACAGCGCCATCTGGTGGCGAAACGGAGTTCGCCGGGTTTGCTAGTGATACATAGAAAACACCTAGGCCAAGACAAACAGACATGTTCAATTGTTCATGCACACAAATGTTTGTCCTGTGTGGGAATCGAATCCACGAGCGTTGGTGTCGAAGCCGCGTCATTGACCGCTACGCCACCGAGCTCGTCAAGAAGATGTTTGTCAATAACTAAAATGTAAGACCCATTTTTCGAATCAAACTATTCGATGATAATCGGCTTCAGCGGGCCGCAGCTGAAAGTGTGACCATACCCCATTATTATTCTGTATGCATTCTCAAGTCGATAACGCTGACGGATTCTCAGCACGTAGCTAAATCTTCTCCAAATACTAATTATCCTCTTTTATGTTTACATTCTTGTATATTTTTCGGCTGCATATAACAGTTATTTAATAATATTTTCATTATAGTATATTCCAAGAAAATCTTGTTATTTCTGAAGAGCTGAAGATTCCAGTGTTTGATTTTTAAAATCAATTTTCTTAGAATAGATGAAAAGTTTTTTTCAATTTTGAGATAATATATTTGTCAAACAGAAGACAAGTCTTTGTTAAAAATAGTAATTTATGTGTCATTTGCAGATCCCTAGAATATTAATAAATTGAGAAAGGGACGTGACGTAATAAATAGTGAATGCAAATACTGAAACACGTTTAGTAATTGTTCAGAGACTACAAGTAACTCTTTTATGTACAAAATATTTTTGTACGTAAGTTTTAAGTACATAGTAAGTTTTGTAAGTATTTTTATTATTACATCGAGTGGCAAATAAACATACGGCTTTCCTGATGTGAAGCGGTTCTCATTGCTATATAAACGCTTGCAACATTAAATATTACTCGCCCGCCGCCACCATCGCTATCAATGCAGCGACCCCTTCCTTCCTGGTTACATCTAGTTATTTCACTCACTCGCAGAAATACAAGAGATATCAAGGAAATTGTTATTTAGCCGCCGTATTTCATGAGATACAGATACTTCCTCAATTGAGCAACTTATAAAAATAACAAGTATAATGGGTTATGTTCAGAGGAATTGTATTCGACATGATGCCCATGGCCTCTTTCTGTAGTCGCACTGCTCGCCATATGCAGGACAATTCATCCTTACACATAACATAAATAATACTTACACCCTCTCGGTCTAGAGCTGCGTCAATTGGTTTTGAACCACAGATAGATGTCTCGGCAAGACATTGGAGCCTTTGTTCCGCTTGATCGCTTTCGAATGCTTTCTACATTAAAGCGGCGAATATCGGGACGCAAGGAAGCTGAAATCAGCTTATAAAACCGCCTATATAAGGCCGCATCAGCTGAAGACTGCAACTTCCTTTCTCGTTGATTTTTGATCACATACATATACTTGGTCGTACAAATTTGAGTTCAACAGGATTTCATGAGCCTTATACATTCGATGCAAGCTCTACTGCGAATATACTGTAGTTGTTAATAATAAGGTATTATGTAGCGATGGTAGATGAGGAAAGTAAATCCTAGAGTGATGGGCACGTATGGGGCAACGAAGCGTACGGCGCCCCCCTCTATAGATAAACCAATTGGCCTCAAGCGGAGGATCGCATATGCTGAAATGCTCAATGCATAATATATCCACCAGTGGTTAGATACAGGCTGATAGTGATGATGATTAGGTATTATTTAATTCAACGTTAATAAAAATGTACAAATAAGTAAATTGTTATATGGAATCTTAATCGTACCTTAAGCTTGCAATAAGTTGCCTTTCGGCTTATTATTACTACTCTAGGCCCGCGAAAAAGGCTGTTATTATTATTACCATTTATTCACTTTATTTTCTTTATTACAATAAAATTGTATTTAAAATATAAAAACATAACATTATAAAATACAAATTACTAAATGAGTTACCACCGGCGCGAGACTTATACCAGCGGCGCCGGTGGTCAAGACTGTAAAACCTCCGCACAACACGTGCAGTCTCTAAAATTGCTGCCTCCTCCAGAAACCTCCGTATCGACGACGAAGTGCCAATACCTCCTATCTAAAAATTTTCGAGACTTTCTTTATGCCATTCACTTTAAAATCAATTGGGTATTTGACTAACATTTTTTTCTGTTTGATATGTAGGGACGTCTCCATAATATAACCATAGGTGAAAGAATTACTTCGATAGCACAAAAATCTCTCGAGATATGGTAATTTGAAAATCACAATTTTTAGACTGCCCCAAAACGCTCCATACAAAAGACTACTGAATTATGACGTCACAGATCTGTATTTTGTATGCATCAAATCAGAAATTTGTACGACAGCTATGTTAAATATTACGTTTATGTGATTAGTATCATAATAAAAGTTATAGCATTTTTTATTGCTTCTCCAATGGAAATATTATTTTTTAATAATTTCATACTTTTAAAATGGACTTTCCCGCCAAACTTTGATCGACGCTAAAAAAAGTCTGACTGAAGATATTAGAATGAAAGTTTGCAGATCTTTATAGTTTTGTGTATTTTACGATATTGTTAATTTATTTGTACAATTTTTAAACATTGGAAACAACCCAATTTCTATTTTATATTTCAAATATATTTATATTTCATTGAAACATTAGCTTTCCATATTTGTATATTCACCATACAAATGAATTTATTATTTTTAAAGTTTTCAGGAAACTAAACGTTTTTTTTACTTTCTGTGAAATTTTGTCTGTGTTAGTTAGAAGATCTTGGCACTTCGCCGTCGGTATGATAGGATCCCATACTTCATTCATACTCCATATTCAACCATACCATATTCAACTCGTGAACGGGTGCTGCCAGAGAGGACTGGTCTGCCGTGGTTGTCATGGTTGCAAGATAAACGATAGGTGGATTTACATAATATAAATAGTATTAGACAATAGTATAATTATTAGCACAATAGCGACGTGCAATTAATAAATAGGCCTGTGAACCATTTTTTTTTTCGATTTGTTATTTAAAGACGTTACAATAATATAACTAAAGGTGAAAGAATTACTTCGATAGCATAAAAACTTCTCGAGATATGATAACTTGAAGATCACAATTTTGGACTATCCCGAAAACGCTCCATACAAAATGCATACAGTATTATGACGTCACGATACGCTACTTTATATGCATTAAATCAGATATTTGTACGACAGCTATGTTAAATATTGCGTTTATGTAGCTAGTAACGTAACAAAAGTTATAGTATTTTTTATTGTTTCCACAATGGTAATATTTATTTTTTATAATTTCATACTTTTATAATGGACTTTTCCACCAAACTTTGATCGACCATAAAACACGTCGGACATAAGTTATGAAAATTTTGAGATCGCAGATCGTTCTACTTTTATTATTTTACGTTACTGATAGAGAGTTTTTATAATTTTAGAACTTTGTTCACAGGCCTATTGTAAGAAAATTGTGCCAATAAAAAAAAAGAATACATGATTGTTAACAAAAGGTAGTGACTCCGGGGTCTGTAGATTGTATTTGTTATCAATAAAAAAAAAGATCCCATACTAGATACGGACTAGGATATCTTTAAAGGGTTTATGAATAATTCACAAGTACACGTCTAAATGAACCAAAAGGGAATATCTAATACCGAGAAAGCAATTGAATCCTTACAAGTACCCCGTAGGCAATTGACACAAAGGTTGGGGGAGCATCTGGTGGGTCTACGTGTATTGCGAATGCAAGGCCTTCGGACGACCTCGCCCGATATTGTCGCGGATACGGATATTATGGAAATCCGGAAAATGGAGCTGGGGAAACGTGATTTGAGAAATTTCCGGAGATTTCGTCGCGAGATGATTTGGGAATACTTTTGATTTTGAAGGTAATGCGTTATGTCGTTAGTGTAATATTCTTTGTTGCCATTACTAATTCTAGGTCAGGGTAGCTTTTTGGTCTACGTCGTCAATCTTAATTCATCCCACTGCTGGGATACGGGTTGCGTCACGCTACTCGACTGCGGATTGGCGGAAGTCAGTGTTTTCAAGCCGCCTAAAGCCCACTGACTTGGCTTAACGACAGTCATCTAATGAAACAGCCGGAACTGAAGGCTTAACGTGCCCTACGAAGCATGGAGGAGCTCGGGATAAATAAACCCATAAACCCATCCATGGACAGGCTACGGTCGACGTTGCTTAACTTGTGTGCTCCATTAGACTGGCATTACGTTTTCACATAAATTGCATTTTAGTTTATGTTAATAATAATTGTAGGCTTTTTAAAAACTTTTATTTATGTTCACCGCGGTGTCTGAAATCAAGAAATCAAATCTGAAATCTTTCCCAGTGACAGATGGAGCTGAAATTTGGCACACTCCTGGTATATGCCTGACCATGTAGGTTCACCTAGATGCCGCCTTTTTCATCAAATATTACAAGACAAAATGTTAAGACTTGACGCTTCACATCGACATAGACGTATACCGTCCCCTTATGTAAACAAAACAACAAATTTTCCCCAATCGCTTCCTCAACAATAACCATTTATAAAAACGATGAAGATTCCCGGATTTCAATGCAATTGCAACCTTGTAGAACTCAAGCCGTCTCATTGAACCTAACCCATCCCATGGAAGGTTAACTGTCTGAGGGACCAAGGTCTTTAACCACTTCGTTAACTCTGAAGGACGGCCTTACATCCTCCATGTAAATAAAAGATTAACATCCTGTTAGCTCGTATATTTTGGGCATGTTCCATAAAAATGCGGGTTTATGCAAAGGATGTTATGGTCAGTTTTGTTGGATATGTTTGAATATTGCCGTTGAATTGCTATGTCCCATATTTATTTGAGATTCGTGCTTATATAAAAGGAAAGACGGGAAATATTTCGCTGCTTTTTACATGCAAAAATATACATCAAATACAAACGTTATATATATCTATAAATAAAAGAAGACATAGACTGAGTGACAGGCATATCAATGTACAGCTGGAACCGCCATCCGTACCATCTTGATAATTGGCGATCTACTACTGAACAGTACGTTTCCTAAGACATTTTTTAACAACGAAAGGTAGAACTGTGGAATCAACTTTCTTCGGCGGTATTTCCAAACCTTAAAAGGCTGGCAACGGAACGGCGACCCGACTCTTTGGTGTCACTGATCTCCATGGGCGGTGGTGATTGCTTTCCACCAGGTGACTCACATGCACGTTTGCTCCCCTCTTACATATAAAAAAACCGGATTTTTGGAAGTTTGCACTGGAAACCGGGATACTAGTGTATAAAGTAGCGGGCGCAAGTTGTATCTTGATTGTTGGGTAAAAGTGGTGCATCATCATTTCTGAGCTAAAGTCAACCTAACCTACACTAGGTGCACCCTGCTACTCAATTGTTCTGCTAATGACTCTCTGGCGACTTATTTATGAGCTGTCAGACTGGGAAAGTATATCCATTTCACAAATAACAACTCTGTTAAGGGTTGTTATGTTCTTGTGAATGAGTGAGTTTACCAGCAACGAAGGAGTTGCTGCGTTGGTAGCTGGGGTAGAGGTTGCGAGCGTTTATATGGCTATGGTGTTAGATTATGTGGTACTTTTTTTATACTCTGTCGGATGGCGGACAAGCACCGCCATCCGACAGAGTATAAAAAAAGTTATAATACGTTTGTAAGAATGAAGGAATGAATTCTTGTAAGTAAAAACGTCCTTTTTTTGTCAATAAATAACAGCAGATCTTCCCACAAACCCAAGGTTCAAACCGAATTTAACCCAAGACAATGTCCTGCGGAGCGCCAATAAAACACAAAACCAATCTATACAGCTCATTAGCAGGGATCAAGGTTCCTTGCCTGAAAGTCTCTTAAAATACCTCTAGCCACAGTGTGCGTGTAAAACAGTGTCTAAAATTTGCATTGAGGGACGGTTATATCCTACCTACATGATGCATGGAACTTCCTTGAAGATCAGTAACATTAGGCGCCATAGCAAATATAAAATTTTATAAAATTGCCACACAATTCTCGAATTCAAGATGTGGTTTTTCAAAAAGGGCGTGAAGATATATTTAATAGGGTCGGCAATGTGCGTGTGATGCCCCTGGTATTACAGGAGTTCATAGGTTACAGTAACTGATTTTCGTCAGACGGGCCGTATGGGTATTTGCCACCTCAGAGGTATATAAAAAACATCGAAGATAGCTCTGTAAGTACATCCTCATATTTCAAATTATTTTATAATCAAATTCTTCTTTCTATTATCATTCGTAGTATAACTTTTAAATAGTTATTAAAAGTACTAAAAGTCACGAAATTAAATAAGCTAAAGATTTTTTGCTTTGATTGAATGGACGCATATATTTACATAGTCAATTGGTAAAAAAAACAACACTTTTTTTGGGAAAAGAATAGTTTAATATAATTAAAAGTATTTTGTGTCGCATATTTAGTTAATTGGTAAAAATAAATTTTCTTGAGAAAAGAAATAGTTTTATGAAAATAACGGCATTTTTTTTTAACACAAAAAGCGCTCGGCAATCGGAGTTAATCAAAATGGTTTTACTGCTTAACACATTTACTGTGGCCAGCTTCTGGGTCTATCAGACCATTTCACAGCCATTATCCTTGAAACGGCCCGTTGCAAATAAAATGGGCAGCGAGGGATGCTGTTATGCATTATACCAAGGTTTAGAGATTAAGAGGTTTCAAGGTTGGGATTATCATTCTTTGTAATGCGGGTAACGAAGTGCTGAGTTATCTGACTTTTTTAACACTTTTTTAAATGTGAATACGTCATTAAAATTTTGCAATTCAAAAAAAAAAAACGAATGATGACAAAATCGGGGGATACAGTTTGGTGGTGCAGCTACAAATCTATCATCTCCGTCCAAAATTCAATTACACCACTGGATAGATGAAAGATCAAAAAAAATATTACGCTAAATAGGGACTAGGCACATCGCGTGCAGGAGAGGGGGAAGCGCTGCCAGTTTGAAATAATTTTAGTGCATATAACTTATTCACGTACAACACACGGCCCATGTGGCCCATGAGTCCATGATACAGCCACACGCCATTTTTTTATTATATTAGATTTTAAGGTATAAAAATCAAGTTAGAAGTTATTTATACAATTTTTAAAATTCAAAGGACACCCTGTGGAGGTTTTTCAGGAAGGAGATGGTGGTTCTTCTTTGACACCATGTACAGCCTTGACCTATAGATGTGATAATTGTCAATACTCCCACAAACAATGATTAGACCATATTAATATGACTGTACGCTGCGCACTTTTCGCACTATACTGCTAAAACGGTAGATCGTATGAAAAAAAGTTCAACCAAAAGTTGTAGAAAATTTTATACTCTACAACTTTCATAATATGCTAATCTCATTTAAGCAATAGGAAGCGAGATATTCACGAATAACCGATTTTTATGACCTAAAGCCTTCAATATCTTAAGACGCGGACACGATAGCATTTGTAACTTTTGAGACAATATTTAGGACGACAAAACAAAGGTATATACCAATTTATAGCTTATTATCTTTCATTCCGAGGTTGACCCCTTTTTTACCTAATATGACTGATTATAGTCTTCCTTGCAGAGAAGCAAGAAAAGTTTTTTGCTTTTTTGCCACAAATGCCAATGTTAACTGAAAACTGAACTCGCAAGAGGGAAGGGAGGAGGAGCCTCGGCCTAGCGAAAAGAAACGCAGTATAAAAAAAATATTTTGTGGTTTCAAAAATGTTTGAAGATGGCAAAATGGTGGAGAAAAAAGAATGATATATGAAATCATATGTGAAATGAAATGTCTTGTATTATTAAATTTAAAATTTTTAAATATCTACATGTCTTTGAGCAGTTTTAAAAAAGATCTGTGGAAGTGAGACATTTTTATATATTTCTCTTGGTTGATAGCTGTAGATATGTAATAAGAATGAATTTATGTAAATTTCCCACATCACGATGTTATTACATTGAATTCATCCATTTGTTTTGACAATCGACTGAGGACTTATTTGTTTCCATTTTTCATTCAGAAGATAAAGATTGTTGAACTCGAAAGTTGGATGCTTCGACCGGAGGGTACAAAATGTAATTATTTATTCTCACCCTTGAACCCCAGATCATTTCTCTTTCCATAAATAAGACCTCAAGTATTACAAGGGTCGTTTGTCTTACTGTTGTTCCGAAGACATTTCGATACTCCATCAATAATAAATATTGACTTTTAGATTGGTAGGAAATAAGTTTTTTGATTTGAAACACGACTAATGCGGCGCGTGAGCCCGAATTTTTCGTGGTGGCGCGTCACCACGCTCATGCACTTTTAGTACTAGCTTTGATACTAGTTATTCGGTACTGTTTGTAAGGCGAAGAATTAAGTAGATTTTATTTTTTTATTTTTAGGGCTCCGTGCCTCAAAAGGAAAAACGGAACCCATAGAAGATCACTTTGTTGTCCGTCTGTCTGCCTGTCTGCCTGTCTGTCTGTCTGTCTGTCAAGACCCTTTATCTTTAGAATGCGTGGAGGTATCAAGCTGAAATTTGAACTGTATACTCAGGTCTACGGTCCCATGAAGTTGTAAAAAAATCAAACTGCTAAGTTTACGTAAAAAAAAGTTACAGCGCAGATTTCGACACATTCTCAAGGGAATCAAAACCTATAGGGTACTTCCCGTAGTGAGACCATAGACTAAAAGTACAGGAATAAATCTCAAAACTATACATTTGTAATTAAATCTTAAAAAAAATAGGAGGTCTATATTTTTTTATAGGAGGTCGAAATTTCAAATTGAAGCTACTAGTACAAATAGGGTATCATATGAAAGGGCTCGATGTGCACATTGCAAAATATATTTTATTTATTTTATCCGACCGATTATTTCTTATTTATAATGAAAAATATCAAATTTATAATGATCCTACGTACGGAACCCTCGGTGGGCGAGACCGACTCGCACTTGGCCGGTTTTTTTTTATATAAAAATAAAAAATAGGAGGAGGATACCTCCTCCTTATAACATACGTAATCAAATAAAATTTCCAAAATTATTTGAATGTTTTTATTACACATCTATTCAGCCAATACTGTCTCGATAGTAAAATATTGTAAAGAACCTACATTATGGTACAGCCAATCGCACATCGAGCATCACAATTGCTGTGCAAAATCAGTCACTATTACTACGTCATAAGGATAAAGTCAAAGTATGCTTGATCTGCAATAGAACTGTACTATAAATGAGGTACTCTTTAAATGCCTCTTTTGGGGATCACAAATACTACAAGAACAAAAAAGATTTAGTTTCCAATGAGGATTTCAACTCAGTGATGCACGGCGATGATCGGAGCATGTCTCACAACTGGAACGATTGGGGCATGGTGAACCAGTGGGGCATGGTGAACCAGCGGTGCGTGGTGAACTAACGGGGCTGGATGGACCACTGAGTGTGAGACCGCTACTGGGTGAGCGACAGCAACTGGTGCTACCACTGGGTGTGCCACAGGTACCACTGGAAAGACTCCAGCGTGAGCGAACGCAATCGCAGCAATGAAGATTGTCTGGAAATACAAATAAAAAAATGTTGAAGAATAATGGCAAATTAGAAATTATAACTGTGTTTTTTTATATGAGAGAGGAAAACGAACTTGTAGGTCACCTGTTGGATAGCAATCACCACCGCCCATGGAGATCAGCAACACCAAAGCGCCGCCGATCTGTTGCCAGCCTATACTCCTTCCTTCTTTCGTTCTGGTGACCTCACTCACTCACAAGAACACAACAATCCTCAAGGGGATTATTATTTGGCTGCAGTATTCTGTTAGGTGGAGATACATTCCCCAGTCGGGTAACTTACAATTACGCTCCCTACCTCTCTTTTCGCCAGAGCTTCGTTTGTCAGTCAACAGAGTGCACCGCGTGCAGGTGAAGTTGGCTTTGGTTCAAAGATGTTGATGAACGACTTACAGCCCATAACTCTAGCTTAAGTTTGTAAATACTTTCCCAGCTGCCATATAAAATCTTACTGGTGAGCAAGAACGTAGCTTAAATACATACGGCAAATGCGTCTTAGGGTACTCCCGGGACTACACGCATTTTATTATACATTTTAGACGAGCTCGGTGGTCGAATGGTTAGCAATGGCCACATTGACTCCGAGGTCGCGGGTTCGATTACCGTACAAGACAAACATTTGTGTGCATGAACAAGTCTGTTTGTCTTGGTCTGGGTGTTTTCTATGTATTATATATAAGTATGTATTTACAAAAAAAAATGTATTTAAGTACATTTATCAGTTGTCTAGTACCCATAACACAAGCTTTGCGCTTAATTTGGGACTAGATGGCGATGTGTAAACTGTCAAGAAATATTTATTTATTTATTTTAACATATTTAAGTAGACATTTTAATCAGAAGATTTCCTTACCGCAATTCTTACCAACAATACAGTATAACAACGTGTCTTGTATCGTGTTTACACAAAATACAATACAACACAAAAATGCGTAGATAACGCATTTTTGTTATTCTGCACAAATACCTGATCTCATTATTTTTAAACGGTTTTATTAAACGGTTTTATTTAGCTCACCCCGTTTGTTTTATTTTTTTATTATTTATTCTTGGGTCAAATCTAGTAATTGAAATTTGACCCCCTTCCTGTTGACAGATTGATCTGAAATTTGGTATACACCTTTAGTTCTGGTGACAATACAATTAAATAAATTCTGTTTCATTGTAAATCCAAGATGGCCGCCGCTACAAAATGGCGGTTTACAAATTTTGTCACGACTACCTCAATATGGGTATCGAATGAAAGGGCTTGACTAGTAGAACACAGTTCACATGAAAAAAAAATGAAAATCCAAGATGGCTGCCGCTACAAAATGGCGGTATACAAATTTTGTCACGACTACCTCAATATGGGTATCAAATGAAAAGGCTTGACTAGAAGAATACAGTTCACATGAAAAAAAATTAAAATCCAAGATGGCCGCCTCTACAAAATGGCGATTTACAAATTTTGTCACGACTACCTCAATATGGGTATCAAATGAAAGGGCTTAACTAGTAGAACACAGTTCACGATGAATATTATAAAATCCAAGATGGCCGTCAACAAAATGGCCGGTTGGCGCGGTTACATATCGGCTCAATTTTCAATATGGGTATCATTTGATACCCATTTTTTCAATATGGGTATTCATTTGAATACAAGACAAATTTAAAAGTAAAAAAAATAATGACAAAAGTCAAATCTAAACTTAATAGAACGAGAAGTACTATGTAATGAAATTAGAAACTAAAAACTTGAAAATAAAAATTATGTAAAAAAAACTTTTAATTTAAACGGTTTTATTGAAAATAGTGTACTAAAAGCTAAAAAATAATTCGGTAGGTCGGAGGTTTCAGTCATCACACCCCTCTCCCTCATCAGTCTAAGGCATTGATCAGACAAAATAATAAAATCGTTGGGCCCGTGTTTCCATCCAGTCAACTCAGTTTACGCTACGCCCAACGATTTTATTATTTTGTCTGATCAATGCCTTAGACTGATGAGGGAGAGGGGTGTGATGACTGAAACCTCCGACCTACCGAATTATTTTTTAGCTTTTAGTACACTATTTTCAATAAAACCGTTTAAATTAAAAGTTTTTTTTACATAATTTTTTTAGTTGTTAAAGTTGTATAAACTTTTCTGATGGGAAACATCCATGTATTACGTGTAGGTGTTTATTGTTAATCTGCGTTCTCGTTTCATTGGACCTTAGATAATAATGTGATTTTGTTACGAAAAATACACGGAAAAATGTCTTGGAACTATTGTTGAAAATAAAAAACGGGGTGCACTCCGGGAGTGCCGGCAGAAGTGAAAACTTGAACATTAACGTTGTGCATTTTTAAATATTTTAGAATGGCTAGGGAATAATTTCGCTCGAATTGCTTTATTTATCAGACTAAAAGTACTATTATTTATGTGGTAAAATACAATATTCATTTATTGCGCTATCGTACACAAACATGACAATTTATATTACATTAAAAATAAACAGCAGGAGCAGGCATACATTTTCGCCGAGCGGTACAAAGATAGGGGGTTATTACTTCCTCTCCTACGCCGCGCCGGCGGGTTACTCTCCCTCCGTCTTACGAATTTTCGATCAGGTCACGTGTCCTGACGCGAGTTTAACATTTTTTACCTATCCCAAAAAGCGCACAAAGCCGCAAAAGAAGTTCACACATTATTAACAGAATCCAAAGGCATCATTTTATCCATTACATCGAGTTAATTCAAACATTTTTATGACCCGCGCCTACTTTAAAAATATTTTGTTTGTGAAACAAAAAACCTTTGATAGCTTTAAAGGTTTCTAATAACAATCAGTAAAGGCAATTTTCTTGGAATCTAAATGTCACATTTTATTGTCCTTTTGTAGTAAAAAATAAGTAACGATAAAATGCGAATAAAATAAACATTCCCTTTATTATTTTAGATGCTGGCAAGTAGCACCGCGACTAAATAAATAATCGTACTTTCTAAATGTATATAAAATGACGTATTTTTACGTCTCATAGGTTCTATTTACATGTTTTTTTTTTATTTCACCGCAGTGTCTGTCAAAATCAAATCTTGAAAGTTACGCACTTGCCAGCGTCCGATTGAGGTTAAATTTCGCACACTCGTTTGTTTCCCGTGACAACGCACAATTAGTTTAACATCATTTTTAATTAAGAGATTAATTCCAGCTAACCTTAACAATAGAAAGAAATATTATTTGGCTGGTAGGCGAAATATGCAAACATGTATACAGACATGTTACATGTATAAACATGTATACAGACATGTTACATGTATAAACATGTATACAGACATGTTACATGTATAAAGACATGTATACAGACATGTTATTAATTTATACAAAAATATATGACATTTAAAGCATATCAACAAATAGTGTTCTGTAAATTTTTTTTTGATGCAATTAAAGAAAAAATCTATTGCAAAAATTATTTCGTGCAAATATTTATTTATGCATGCATACACAATATCTAAAATTACAGATTATTAAAATCCAATTCTCTCAATAGCGTTCAAGAATAAAAAAAGAAATGAACTAAATTAATCATTCTCAGCAAACTTTGTAGCAGCAATATGAATTTCGAACTCCTAGAACTAAATACATTAACTAACGTGGGGTTTTTAATTATCATTTTGTTAAGGAGGTGCAGTTCTCTATTCAATGGACCATGACTCGACGTAAATCCATCTATCCATAAAGAGATTTGAAAAATGTATTAAAGTAATTTTGACAAATTTACAGTTTAGAAAAAACTTTGTAGTTTTATAATCGTATAAAGTCTAGGTCAACGACCGCTTTTGGCGTTGCGTAACTTAATTTGATTGCATTTGTTATTTGGAATGAGGATATCGCATCTGGAGTACACAGGTAACGATGAAAATACCTATATTTAGGGATGCAGACAGAGAAATAATTCGAACATGATAATTTAAATGGAGAAACAAAATGGTTTTCAAAGTCAACACAGGTTAACAAACAGTGCCGGCTACATCTGACAAATCGACTATAACAGATGGGGAAGAATAACCCTAAAGTGAAGGCCACATATAGAACAATGAAGCATTGGTTGAAATGCCTCTAGATCTTACGACCTTCAAAGGATTTCCAGAGGTAGCTGGATGCGGAACACGGCAGGTTAATGGTTGATATTAAGAAGTGCCTGAAACCTACAATGGTAGACACTGGCTAACGATGTTTTTTTTTTTTAATTAAGATGCCCCCAATGTATCGCCGCCGAATAATTCACAGATAATTTATTTAGCTTTATAAAAAAATACATGCTAGGTTTTTAAGACTGGGTGTGAGGTTTAAGAGAAAGCCATAGTTAAAACGAAACAATTATTAAATTAAAAACAATAATAAATAACCATACCAGTTTGAGCATTTTGCTGTGTAAATGAGTATGTCCTTTGTGAATCCGACGATGCTTGCCGACTGTACCTAGATTGCCTAGCTTAGTCCTTATATAGGTCTTACATTGCGGCCTAGGTTCTCCATGTACTTGTAATAAATCTACTGTTTGGCAATATGCAACCTGAGCTAATACAGACTAAGAGTCGGCTTACTTGTCTCTTGTTACTACATTTGCATACATTATTGATAATATTAATATTTATTATTTAAATAGTTGAACTTGCCAGAATACAAATATTTAAAAAAATGGAATAATTCACCTACCCCACCTAGGTTGGATTTGAACCCACGAGGTTTTCTCAGGGAGCCATAGCATGGGGTTCTTCAAAAAGGGCGTGAAAATGTTTTTACAGGGTCGGCAAAGCGCGGCGTATGCTTGTTTCCCACTCTTGATAAAAACAGATCTCTCGATTACCGGTCGAGTGCTCTTCCAACTGACTGACCAGGAAGTAAATTTTTCCATTTTTAAGAATATTTATAATATTCTTAAAAATTTAAGTCTTTGGAGGGAGCTAATAATTCTGTAATTAACAATTAAGACTGAAACTATGTTCCACCGAATAGTAAAGCATCTGCTATCTCGTTGATACTGTTGTTGGTTGTCACTTTGAGGAACATTATTACCATTCTGTTATTAATAAAGAACTTGTACTGTTCCACGTAATTAAATGGAACAACGTGGTAATTACGTGGAACAGTACGCCTCGATATCTGTTCGTTACAATCGACATTTTGGTTGTGATTTGTAGCGTGATTGTCAAATAAGAGCACTATGTGCGCTCATGGTAATGCCGAAAATTCAGCTATACACACAAATGTAAATGCCTTACACATATATCTGTTTGTGTTAAATATCAGCGGGTAACATAGTAAGTTATACAAAACAGTATTTCAACTTCAACATCCTACAATCCAGACACTTGATTCATAATTCTAAGCACTAATAGATAGGGTCTTGTAGTCGCATAAATATGTGAATACGTCGATTTCTGATATTTGTAAGGTACTGTTTTATATGTTTACTGTAACAGCGCCATCTATTTCCAAACTAAGTAAAACTACTAAGGAAACCAAATAACTAATAAAAATATATGTCTACTTTTAACACAAATAACTTAATAAGAATATCAATGTGCTCATTATATTTAATTTTTGAGATCGTGTCATCTAATCTAAGTATTTCTTAACAAAATTGCCATCTACACCAATGTTCCGCAAAGTGTGTGCCGCGGCACACTGGTGTGCCGTGGTCATTAGTTGGTGAGCCTTGGAAAAAATAAGGATATCTCATAAACTTAAATAGACGGTCAGACGAAAAATACACAAATAAAAACTAATAATTTGTATGGTGTACCTTCAAAAATTTTCGTTTTGTTAGATGTAGGTACCTTAAACACAAAAAGTTTGCGAAACACTGATCTACACGACTAAACATTATTTAAAAAAGTAGCGTTTAAATTTCATTTTGTTCTAAGGAGAACTAGTATAATTAAGTAAGGCATGATAGGTGTCCTCAATTCATTGAAAAATATTGCGATACCTACATTAATTAATTCAATTATTAAAGAATGAATGAATGGTGCCATTTACCATATAGGTTTACGAGTATATAATCTAGATTTGGTGTGATGTCTAAGATTAATATTTTTTATAAGCTTCAGTTGACAAGAAATAATAAAATTTCCGCATAAACTCAAAATCCTGAGAGGGTTATCTCATTCTTTTTTCATTTGAATAAATAGCTACTTATATTTAAAAGCTCAGTTGAGAATAGGTAATACATTCCGAACGAAATTTCGTAATAGCGCAGCCCTTGCGATCGGTTTTACGTTCGAGTCAGAGGGGAGGTGAGGTCGCCTTGTGAGAGCGGCAGGGAGTGGCTATACTGGACGTAGTACTATTACTTATACTGTAGTTTTATGTCATTCCCTATAATAGATCACACTTAGCACTATCTTCGTAGATTCACTCAGAGCACATGAGAAAAGATCTAATTTTGTACTTATTTGTTAAGAGTGTGGGAGCGCGCGACACCGGTATTCTCGGATTAATTCATCATCAGCATGTATCTACCCACTGCTGGATAAAAGCCTTCCCCAATGCTTTCCACCAGATGCGATCCTCCGCCTTCCGCATCCAGCCGCTCCCAGCATCGGACCATCTAGAAGGAGGGCGCCCAACACTTCGTCGTCCTACGCGCGGCGTCCACTCTAATACCTTACTCCCCCATCTGCCATCACTTACATCACTTACATTCTCGGCAGATGTGACCGACCCATTGCCACTTCAGCTTGCAAACTCTGAACGCTATGTCGAGAACTTTGGTTTTCTGTCTTTGAATTTCTTCATTCCTGATTCGATCCCGCAGAGAAACCCCGAGCATAGCCCTCTCCAACGCTCGATGCGCGACCTTTAGCCTGTTCATCCTCGGATTACTTCCTAAAAATATTTTTTGCACGATTTTTACGCAAAATTTCAAAGCCCTAACCAATCTAGACATATCAATAGAATGGTCGTAGAAAAAGAAACAGTGTTAATAACCTCCCTTCAGCATAATGCTATGCAAATTCCATCCGACACGCAATCATCCCTCGATTTTCA
The DNA here is from genome assembly GCA_937001555.2 of Hypsopygia costalis. Classification (NCBI taxonomy): domain Eukaryota; kingdom Metazoa; phylum Arthropoda; class Insecta; order Lepidoptera; family Pyralidae; genus Hypsopygia; species Hypsopygia costalis. The sequence goes on along the minus strand of OW443333.2, from coordinate 1,287,778 downwards.
CCTTCAATTTTATTCCTATCGAATCCGGTGCGAGCCTTTCAAAGTGTGAATTAGACTTTATTCTATCTTTAGACGGTAACAACCTCAATTTGGAAGATGTGAAACAGATGTCGCCTCGCGAATTATTTTTGAAACATTACTTCGCTTAGCGACGAGAATTCAGGAGCAATTATGAATTAAAAAATATTATATTAATTATTTTGAATTAATCATTTTGATCACAGAAAATCACCAAAACACCCAAAGTTATTTTTAAGCGTTGTCTGTATACAACTGCTGCCTACGTGTGTGCGTTATACGTTGAAGATTGTTCTCTCATGCTGGATACGTATTTTTTTGAGCGAAAAATTGATGATATGATATTTTTAAACTACCTACTTACTTAAAGGTATTTACTTATTTTTTGGTACGTGATATCGCAAACAATTATATGGCCCGCCAGATGTGAAAAAGTGTAATCATAAAACGAAGTAGGTAATCGCACCTCGAACTTTAGCAACACTGAACTATTCTGAACACTGAACTGTTCTGGATACATAGAATATTTTTTATCTAAGTACTATGTTCATACATTCTTACGAATGCCGCTGGTGTTGCAGGCGTCTATATGCTGCGACAACTGCTTTCCATCAGGTTTGGTTTCAACTGGTTTGTCACCTTAGTGGTATAAAACCCAGCTAGTAAATATTGTGTTGTACTTTATTAGCGCCATGTCACACAACCGCAAATCGACTATACTTGGATTAACTGGTATCTATCTCTGTATGAATCAAGCTGCGATTCACGCGAACATATTGTTAATTGTATCTCATAAACCTTCACTTGGTCGATAAAGGTCGCATTTGTCGCTACCGGTTTTGACATATCACTAAACAAATATACTCAATAACTATCACTGTATTAACACAGTATAAGTAATAGAACAGTATTGCCACTCCCTGCCGCTCTCCCGTATCGATCTGGAACAGTTTGTATGGCACGCACAGACGCTCATTTGCGCACTGCACAGACGACATTGTCTATGTAGTAGTGACCGACGCGACTTTTGTATGGATTGGCCGGGGGGTGGTATAAGTATGGCCGGGGGTAGCCATTTGTACTCTTCACCTCCAGGCTCTATCTCTTATCGAACTCACTTCCCCTCTCTCAGACTAATCTGGGACCCAATCGCCGAAGCTCTAGCCGATTACCATCGAATTTTTTTATTGCGAAAATGAAACTTCTGCTTTATCATTATCAGCCTGTTTCCACCATGTGCGATCCTCCGCTTTACGCATCCAACGCTATCAGCCACTTTTTTGATGTCGTCGGTTCATCTAGAGAGATGGCGCCCTATGTTTTGTCGCCCTATGCATGGCCTCCACTCTAAGACTCCTCTCCCGTCTGCCATCGGTGACTCGGCAGATGTGGCCAGCCCACTGCCACTTCAACTCGCTGACTCTGAGAGCTATGTCGATCCCTTTGGCTCTCCGTCGAATTTCTTCGTTCCGGATTCGATCCCTTAGAGAAATTTCAAGCAACTTTTGCTTAGATTGATGGTAATTGTGTTTAGTTTACCTGGTAGAAATCCTATAGGTCTCTATACCAAGCTGAAGATGTTTGTCATTAACTTGATCTAATTTAACCTGTAATCTAATTTGACCCCTAATAAGTCCTATCATCATCACTCTCGTCCGTCACAGACAGGAGGATTTGGCCTACACTCCCCACGCTTGCCAGACGGGTTGGAGAGGCCTGATCGATGTTTTATAATGTATTTCCCTTAGTCGCCTTGTACGACATCCACGGGAAGAGACGGAGTGATTCTATTCTAGTCTGCCGGAAACCATACGGCCAATAAGTCCTAAATTGGGAATGAAATATTTGATTGTGACTGCGAAATACACATTTGACTCAGAGGGGAGGTGTGGTCGATATGATAATATATATTAAGCAATACTGTACTTAATAGTAGTAGTTAATAGAAACGATTAGATCATTGCATTCGTGCAGGTGTCTCTAGATTTAAAGATAATTAATATGCCAGTGAAATCAATGAAATATTGTTTCGGCAGAAAAAAATATTTGTTGTGATAAAATTAATTATAATTTTAATATCGGAAACTCGGTAAACAAGAAAAAAATATTGAACCGGAAATTTTTTAAAAACGTTATAAGATAAAAGGTTTTACAAATAAAACATCTTCTAAATGAGCATACAAAAGTGAGATATTTTCAGTGTAACAAAATTATCAGTATAAAATGAGGTGATTGCCCTCACGGATGCGTTGAAGCATCCCCAACTGAATTTCCCTGAAAAATATCTTGAGATTTAGACACTTTATTAATATCATACTTTTATATCTTGTATCGAACGTAGAATTTATGCTGAGTATTTGAAATTCTATGTATAGTTTTGGTACGTAGTACTATTTATTATTTATACTGTGGTTTTGGTTAAATTTTGTTTGGTGCAAGCGCATAGATGAAAGTTTTTTTTTTTTTATTATTCTAGTCTAGATTAAATTGAGTTGAAAAATCTATAGCCGTGATTCAATCCAGCTGGTGGCGTGGTAACATGTCGCCACGGGGCCTATCAATGCAATTACTTTGTTAGCGAATTTTTCTATTTTGTATTATGTAGTTTGAGAAGCTCATTGACTCAATTGTGTGTTGTTATCGATCAATCTACCTTTCCATATTTATTATTCTACCTAAAGATATTTTTGATTCTACACTCTTTCTACTAGTTTTGAGGCCGACCATTTTGACGTGAATCAAACGTCTTTAAAATGGCATCAGAACATCCCGTATGTACTATATCAGAAAAGTGGACTGCAACCACAGAATAAATCGATAATAGTACTTCCGCGACGAAAATGTCTCCTAATTGGCAGTTGTACGCATTTACTAACGGTAGTGGGTGGGTGTCGGCTGGCAGTAGTTCACATGAGCTAACTGGTAACAGTAAGGTTATCAGATGTGAAGAGATACTGAGTTGTTAGTCAAGGCCGCAAGCAAAGCTTCTTATGTTGAATGCGTTTATATGGCTATGGTAACTTTTTTATATTAGGTGGGTCGTATGCTTATTTGGCACCCATCGTTATATAAAAAGCCAACAGTAGAGAGACATCACGATAATAAAATACGAAACGCAATACAGAGACGTCTTCAGAGACAGTCTAAAAATAAAGTTCATTACGGGGCAAATATTGAATTGTCATGTTAATAAATTATATTTTTATGCATTAGTGATCTTATCATTATTTATTTCTCTAAACATGTTTATTTTTGTAGTCATGTTTTGAAGTGAACTTTGAATTAGAGTCGTTGTGCTCCCACTCGTTCGGCTGTAAACAAGGTAGGCTTGTGAACTATTTTTTTTTCGTTCGACGTCATAATAATGTTATTACTTATAGTTATAAGAATTACTTCGAAAACACAATTTGTTTACTGAAAATTCCTTTTCACTTTTTTGACGTTTCCACGTCATTAGCATATGAAAATACATTAGTAACTAAAAATACAACAGTTTAAAAAAAAATTACCGAACGATCCCCTAGGGCATTATCAAGGTAAACACAAACATCAACATGTTTATCTGCCTTAAAGCGAAATGGGGTGTAAAGTTTTTTTTTTTTTCTATAATAATGGCACGGGTGGCAGACAAGGATACGGTCCGCCTGATGTGAAGCGGTTACCATATTAACGCTCGCAACATAAAATATAGCTCGCGCGCCGCCACCCTCGCTGCAACCGCAGCATCTCCTTCCTTTCTGGTGACCTCACTCACTCGCAGGATCACAACAACCCTCAAGGGAATTGTTATTTGGCTGCGGTATTCTATGAGGTGGAGGTACATTCCCCAGTCGGGTAGCTTACAATTACGCTCCCTACCTCTCTTTTCGCCAGAGCTTCGTTTGTCAGTCAGCAGGGTGCACCGCGTGCAGGTGAAGTTGGCTTTGGTTCAAAGATGTTGATGAACCCTAAGTAAGTGGTAGTAAGTTGTTCATCTACATCTTTAAACCTAAAGCCAACCTCTCCTGCACGTGGTGCACCCTGCTGACTGACAAACGAGGCTCTCGCGAAGAGAGGTAGGGCACAGAGTATTTTTTAAGCTGCCCGACTGGGGAAGTACCTCCATCTCACAGAATACCGCAGCCAAATAACAGTTCTCTTGGGAATGGTTGTGTTCCTGAGAGTGAGTGAGGTTACCAGAAAGAAAGAAAGGAAGGGGTATAGGCTGGCAACGGATCAGCGACCCCTTGGTGTTGCTGATCTCCATGTATTTATATATATAGAGTCGCGGCCCTGTCTCGAATCATCTAGAATGGATAGTCGCCGCATACTTCGTTGCAAGCAATAATGACCCGTATGTCTACTGCTATAAGGTTCATAACACTATGACATGAAAATGTTCGAGACATTACGATGTCTTATCGAAGGGAAGTGCATGCATGTACATACGAGAACATTCGGGAACCGGCGGATATAAATAGCGACCGCCGCGGCGCATAGGAGAGTTCAGTATGGACTTCGGAAGAGTAAACTTCGAGCGAATCTACCTGCGAGACAAGCGATAACCTACGACCTCAGCGATACTATTGGACTTCGATTTGACCTGCAATTTAGAATCTTCGTGTGAACTTCGTGTCGTGAAGACCTGCAGACCAGACCCTGCGTGAATAAATCCTTGCAACTTGCTTGTCATTGGCGTTTTACATCCAAATCTAGAACCCTAGCTCGTAAGAATAGGTATTTAATTCCATGGAACAGTACAAGCTCTTTATTAATGAAAGAAGATAAATATTTCACATACACACAGGAAACTTTTCTGTTCCAAATTAAAGAGTTATCTAACTGCTAATGTGGCAATATTCTCTAATGTATTAAATGAAATGATTGTACACAATTTGGAGTATTCTCGCAGTGTGCTTGTTTCTTGTGGTATTCACTCTTAGCCCTGTTCTTTAGTAATCGGATATACAGAGAGTTCAAATTAAAACAAAGCAATTTAGCTAAGACATACCTAGAAAGGACTAAGTTGCCTCAAAGCCCGGGAAATTCATTGTAAATTAAGGGAAGTGTTAATACTATGTAGAAACGAATTAGTGTATAGTCATTTTATACAATAAAACCGTTGTTTTTCCTCGATGAATGATCATATGATCATCATTAACATCATCATCAGTCTGTATCAACCCACTGCTGGATATAGACCTTCCCCAATGCTTTCCACCAAATACGATCCTCCGCCTTCCACATCCAGAAGCTTTCTTAAGACCATCTAGAAGGAGGTGCCCAACGTCTCGTCGTCTTACGCGCGGCCTCCACTCTAATACCTTCCTCCCCATCTGTCATCACTTACTCGGCAGATGTGACCGATGTGAATGGTCATATACGCATCAAATTCATGAGGTATCTGGGGTTGTATACTATTCATATTACTAGAATTAATGTCATAATCATCATCATTAAGTCATTTTAGTCTCCACTACAAGAGCACGACCCTCTCTCGTCTGTTCTAGACAGAAGGAAGATTTGGCCTACACTCCCCACGCTGGCCAGACGGGTTGGGGAGGCCTGAACGTAGAATTAATGTGTTAGACGACAACTCACAGTAATAGGTCCCCAATAGAGTATTTTTAACCATCCATGGTGCAAGGTAGTTTAGCTTTACTGGACTAGCCATCTCTTTCGAGGCTTTTAATGTGTTACTGTCTCTCACATTGCAAAAGGGGGGAAGCTCCAAACATTCCTACCTCTACTAATTTCTCTTTATTAAATTTGTTGTGAGTCCCAAAGCAGCCGTAGTTTTACCCCCGGGACTGCAATGGACTTCATTGTTCATTGTCTTTTTGATGGTCGCCGCTGTTGATCCTGGCTACACAGGAGACACAATGGTAAGAATGTTCACTCACTCGCAGGAACACAACAACCCTCAAGGGAATTTTTATTCGGCTGCGGGATTCTGTGAGGTGGTACTTCCCCAGTCGGACAGATTCCAAATACCCTACCTCTCTTCAAAACCATGTGACTTAATGCCTCCATTTAACAGCTGAAATCCGAAAAGACCTTCATGACCCTCATTTCTCACCAAGCCTCTCCAAAAGTCAACTAACCTGATATTTTATCCCAACTGCCTCTTCGAGAGGCAATTAAAACTCTTCAGCCATTACAGTGAAATATCTACTGAATAGTTTCGCACTAATTGCCGGGGTGAACGCACGGCTGTTCAACCTGTTTTTTAGGGTTCCGTACCCAAAGGGTAAAACGGACCATATAACTGAGACTCCGCTGACCGTCCGTCCGCCTGTCACCAGGCAGGCATGAACCGTGATAGTTAGACAGTTGAAATTTTCACAGATGATGTATTTCTGTTGCCGCTATAACAACAAATACTAAAAAACAGAATAAAATAAATATTTAAGGAGGCAGCCATACAACAAACGTGATTTTTTTGCTCGATATTGATAACGGCAACAGGTAGACGCTTGAAATATGGACAGAATATTTAGTTATGTATCTAAACTTTAAAAATAAATAATTAAATTAAAATAAAACAAATATGTAAGGCGGGCTCCCATACAACAGACATGATTTTTTTGCCATTTTTATAGATAATGGTACGGAACCCTTCCTGCGCGAGTCTGACTCGCACTTGGCCGGTTTTTTAATGTAAAACATGTTGACTCGTCGCTATGCAAACCTAATTCTTCGACTCTCTTCTCATTTAGGTCGGCGATCCTGTCTTGCTTCAGCATATTTTTATACAAAATAGTTTGTATGTTTCACGCCTGCTAAGTGCCTTGCGACCACCCATTTTTATACCTACGTCGCGGCTATATAAGGTGGTAAACAAACATACGTCGCGGCAGCAGTTACTATAGCTTATGGACGCCTGTAAATCCAGGGACATCACAAGCGCATTGCCGAACCTATAAAAACCTCTTCACGCTTTTTTTGAAGAACTCGATACTGTAGTCTCCTGGGAAAACCTTGACAGGTGGTTTTTTCTTATTATTTGACAACATATTATTATGCGATCACCCCGGTCACTCTATACAAATATCGCATGGTGAACTACTTACTACATTAAACAAAGGCGTCTGTGCAGAGGGTGAATGAGCATGTATAAAACTGTTCCAGATTCATTGAAATGAATCTGACGCTAAGCTAGCTATACCAGAGGTATCACACACGCGTTGCTGTAAAAACCTTTTCACGCATTTCTTGAAGAACCCCATGCTGTAGTCTCTTGGGAAAACCTAGTCAGATAATTCATTCCACAACCTGACAGTCCTGGTAGAAAACGTCTTTGGACCCTCTGAAGAGGGGAGGTGAAATCGACACGAGAGAACGGCAGAGAGTGGCCACGTAGTGCTTGCTATTGCTTATACTGTGATATGGGTACAAATAGATATATAAAACAGTATACCAACATCACATAGATTCACAATTGATGCACTTACATAGAAAGATGTTGAAAAAAATATTCTAACAATGCTGCTACATGATCATCAAGGGCTGGCGTACAACAGGGCAGCGCCGTCGCAATGCTCCGCTGTGTATTATGCGAAGAAGAAGTAACTAAGCCGGATTCTAGCCAACGGGAAGAGCATTCGACCGGTTATCGAGAGGTCGTGGGTTCAAATCCCACCTAGAGGGGGCAGGTGAATTTTTCCATTAAAAAAAAAAATATCTGGCAAGTTGGCCAAGACAACTATTTAAATAATAATAATCTAGCCCACGGGGCCGAAATCGGGGTTGAGTGGAGCGAGTAGATTCGCTGAATGTATGTTTGCCATTGATTTCGATGGAAAAATGTATCATCATCATCATCATTCCTCAAGGACATGATCGATCACAATTTTTTTCGACTCAGGCATGTCGAGGTCTTTACTTGTGACAAGTTTCATCAAAATCGGTTCAATGGTTTTGGAGCCTATTTATTTCCGTGTTTTTTTTTTTTTTTTCGGCGTATATAAGTTTACCGCTCGCTCGGCTCGGTTCAATCAAATACCAGTCATGTTGTCAAGCATATTTTTTTTTATTAATTATGGTAAAAGCCTGATATCCGGCCGGTAGTTTCTTTTGTTTTTATACTACGTCGGGTGGCAGACAAGCATACGACCCGCCTGATGTGAAGCGGTTGCCGTTGCCATATTAACGCTCGCAACATAAAATATCGCCGCGCCATCACCCCCGCTGCCTATACAGCATCTCCTTCCTTTCAGGTGACCTCACTCACTCGCAAGAACACAACAATCCTCAAGGGAATTGTTATTTGCGGTATTCTGTGAGGTGGAGGTACATTCCCCAGTCCAGTAGCTTACAATTACGCTCCCTACCTCTCTTTTCGCTAGAGCTTCGTTTGTCAATCAGTAGGGTGCACCGCGTGCAGGTGAAGTTGGCTTTGGTTCAAAGATGTTGATGAACCACTTACACCCCAAAGTTTCTTGGTTCAGGATGAAAGATTAATTTTATCCCAGTAAATTTTCCCCAACAAACAAATGCTGCACTTTTAACCCCGACCTTGTTCAAGATGGGTATTAATTACGTTTAATGAATCGTATGCTATTAAGATTCGACGACCATTAATTTCCGATAACGCTAATTATCCATTAATTATTTCGTTATTCCGGTATCGAACCGTGGACAACGCTTATATGGAACTCTAATTTTCTCACCCACTTCTCGCTTGGAGCTCGGAACATATGCTAAGGTAAGGAGAAGTAAGGAGCTTACAATTATCTTTGACATAAAGGCAACCACAACTGCACATGGTGCATCCTTCAAGGCCCTCGCAATTGGGATCAGGGCACTCAGGGCGAAGCCCCTTGCCGAAAGAAATTACAAACTCCGACATGCAAACTTGTCTGCCCAATACTAGAGTGACATTCGAAATCCGTAGGAGCGAAGGGAGAGCAACTCCCGCCTGCTGTAATAAAGTACCGGAACCATGCGAGCTGCAGCTGTGAGAGCATTCAGAGCCATATAACACATTCAATTATTAGGTTATTATTAAAAAACCGGCCAAGTGCGAGTCGGACTCGCGTCTAACTACTAAGGGTTCCGTACCGTTATCTATAAAAACGGCAATAAAATCACGTTTGTTGTATGGGAGTCCCCCTTAAATATTTGTTTTATTTTTATTTAATTATTTATATTAAGTGAATATATAACTAAATATTATGTAAATATTACAAGCGTCTACCTATTGCCGTTATCAATTGCGAGCAAATCCGAGCAAAAAAAATCACGTTTGTTGTATGGAAGCCCCCTTAAATATTTATTTTATTCTAGTTTTTAGTATTTATTGTTATAGCAGCAAAAGAAATACATCATCTGTGAAAATTTACACTGTCTAACTATTGCAGTTCATGAGATACAGCCTGGTGACAGACGGACGGACAGCGGAGCCTTAGTAATAGGGTTCCTTTTTACACTTTGGGTACGGAACCCTAAAAAAAGAAATATTATTAATATTTTATAGTACGCCAGGTGGCAGACAAGCATACGGCGCACATGATGTGAAGCAGTTACCATAGCCATATTGACACTCGCTACATGAAATATCGCTTGCGCACCGCCACCCTGGCTGACATCGCAGCAACTTCTTCATTCCTGGTAACCTCACCTCACTCACTTGCAGGAATACAACAATGCTCAAGGGAATTGTTATTTGTCTGCTGTATTTTGTGAGGTGGAGGTACTTCTCCAGTTGAGCACGCTATGCCCTAACTCTCTTTTCGCCAGAGCCTTGTTTGTCAGTCAGCCGGGTGCACCACGTGCAGCTGAGGTTGGCTTTGGTTCAAACGTGTTGATGAATCACTTACACCCTAAACAACGATAACGAACAAATTAACTATTTTTAACAAAAACTCCAAAAAATACACTACGATCGCACCACTGAAAAGTTAAAAACACCATCAAGAACTGAATTTTATGACATGATAAAAAAATGGGACCAATCTGGAAGTATACTCTTTTAAATAAAAAAAAAAATTTCAAATCAGTTCATAAATGACGGGGTAAAGAAGTAACTAACATTAAAAAAAATATACAACCGAATTGAGAACCTCTTCCTTTGTTGGAGTTGGTTAAAAAAGTAATAAATAGGTAGTACACAAATATACACTATCTATTTTCGACCGAACGGAGCGACGACGACCCTGTGTCACAGCATAACGAAGTGATGATAGGCATAAAATATTACAGGCAGGTGACATTTTATGAGAACGGTGCCGATACACAAAATTGGCGTTGAGGGAGGTCCGTGGATGTGTTGGATTGAGTTACGGGTTAAAAGGATATTGACAATTCTTTTTACCCGACTGCCGAAGGAGGGTTATGTTTTTCGAGCGTATGTATGTATGTATGTCTTATTATTTGGCACGCTCTACAGCCTAAACTGTTTGGCAGATTTCAACATAAGAGGTGTCGTTAGATTCGTTTTAATCACGCGGGTATCAAATATAAAAAAAAAAAACAATATGGCGACTGTGAGCCGCAAAATTGTCGTTGGAGTAAATTTTCTCGATATGGGTATCAAAATAAAATGACCTGATTTCAAATGTATATTTGATATATTAATTTTTGCCACCGGCTTTGCTTGTGTGGTACCTATACATATTGTTATTGTTGCGCGTGATTAATAAATCTGTTATAGGTGCAATCGGGTTTTTTGATTTTTTTAAATTAACTTAACTTGTTCTATCTTATATTATTAAACGGACAATTCTTGCTAAATATAACTATAATAACTTATGATAAATATTTCTGGACAATTTACACAGCGCCATCTAATCCCAAATTAAGCCCAAAGCTTGTGTTATATGGTTATATGGGTACTAGACAACTGATAAATGTACTTAAATACATTTTTTGGAAAAACATGTTATAATACACAGAAAACACCCATACTAAGACAAATAGACATGTTCATGCACACAAATGTTTGTCTTGTGCGGGAATCGAACCCGCGACCTCGGAGTCAAAGTGGCCATTGCTAACCATTCGACCACCGAGCTCGTCACTATTTATATTAATATAACATACATGTTCGTAACATAACATAATTATGATAATATGTCACTTTAAAAATATGTCACAGACTACATATCATTTGATACTGATGACACAAAAACTAGTTTGTACTTTAATTTTTGGGGTGTAAGTGGTTCATCAACATCTTTGAACCAAAGCCAACTTCACCTGCACGTGGTGCACCCTGCTGAGTGACAAACGAAGCTCTGGCGAAAAGAGAGGTAGGGAGCATAATTGTAAGCTACCCGAATGGGGAATGTACCTCCACCTCACAGAATACCGCAGCCAAATAACAATTCCCTTGAGGATTGTTGTGTTCCTGCGAGTGAGTGAGGTCACCAGAAAGAAATGAAGGAGATGCTGCGTTGGCAGCGGGGGTGGCGGCGCGCGAGCAATATTTTGTGTTGCAAGCGTTGGTATGGCTACGGTAACCGCTTCACAGCAGGCGTATGCTTGTCTGCCACCCGACGTTGTTTAAAAAAAAAAAAAAAAAGTTATAGGGTACGAGTCCTTACTTAGCGTAATAAATTATTTGATCCTTCATATATCCAGTGTTGTCGTTAAATTTTGGATGCAGATGATAGATAGCTGCATCACCAAACTGTATCCCCCGATTTTGTCATCATTTGTGTTTTTGAATTGCCTCCTCAATAAACTCTATTTAATTTGTTATTGATTTATTGATAAACATCTGCAGCTCAGTCGGTAGGATACCAGAGTTTCCATTAGCTAATATATAAATATTTACAGATGGATTTTACCATTGTTTACACTTGTGTTTACTATTAAACGAGTCGAAGTGTACACTCTACTAATATATAAACACTCGTACCATAATATATATATATACATATAAACATAAATAATTATATTAATAGCTTAGACTGCTTCTATGCAACAATGCGTAAACGGTGCGCGTCCCTTGTACGCAGGGTGCGGGCGAGTGGTAACAGCATCCTGAATATGATTGCTGGAAGATTAGACTATATGTCAACCATTCCTGTGCCATTTCGGGTGGAGTGGTGCAGAAATGGCCACTTTAAAATTAATATATCAGCTTAATATCTTTACTAACATAGTTTATAAGCATTACTAACAACATGAGTCTTTGTTACTTCACTACATAGTATAAAACAAAGTCGCTTTCTCTGTCCCTATGTCCCTTTGTATGCTTAAATCTTTGAAACTACGCAACGGATTATGATGCGGTTTTTTTTAATAGATAGAGTGATTCAACTGGAAAGTTTATATGTATAATATATGCATAACATAGTAGAAAAACACTGATAATTTAGAGGTTTCTAATGTGATGTCGTAAATAAACACATTTTTTTGCTCTTTCATTGCAAACGCTGGCTGAACCCAACGAGATAGATCAAAATAATGTAGTACAGTATTGTTCACCTTAAAATGGTCTACAAAAAAGTTCGCGATGGTATATGTCTATCTCTTAGTGGTAACACACAATAACCGTTATTTTATCCTTTGCTTTTTACAAGAAATAATGCCTTATTTACGAAGCGATTTTAAGCAATACAGAATTAATCCTTATCCAATTAAGTACCTTAAATACATTGCGCATTTAATATAGATCAATATGGCCCTTCACAGCATGTAATTTAAATGAATAGTTTAGAAGATATTACACATTTAAAATGCAGGGACATAACGGCTGTGGCGGTACCGGCCGCGGAGCCGGCGGCGTGTGCCTATAACTGGGGAAGGACTGGATAGGACAAAGCGCAAAGACCTTCTGTCATTTAGTATCAGCATTGCACCCGTGCGAAGCCGGGGCGGGTCGCTAGTAATTCAATAAAATATTCATTCATTCATTCATAAATAAAAACTGCTCGTTTAACTTTTTTAATATTATTACGAACTTAAAACACTACGCTATGTAGGGTTTAAAGTTCGTAATAATATAAAAAAAAAACCGGACAAGTGCGAGTCGGACTTGCCCACCGAGGGTTCCGTACGTAGTATCAATATTTTAATTTTGATATTTTTCATTATAAATAAGAAATAGTGCGTCGAAAAAAATAAATAAAATATATTTTGCAATGTGTACATCAAGCCCTTTCATAATAATATGACACCCCGTTTGAACTAGTAGTTTCAATTTGAAATTTCGACACCCTATAAAAAATATAGACCCCCTATTTTTTAAGATCTATTTCCAAATGTATAGTTTTGAGATTTATTCCTGTACTTGTAGTGTATAACGATGTTATTTGCCAAATTTCGTAGTTCTAGGTCAACGGGAAATACCCTATAGGTTTTGATTCCCTTGAGAGTGTCGAAATATGCGTTTTTTGCTGAATAAATGGCCGTAACTTTTTTTTACGTAAACTTAGCAGTTTGATTTTTTTACAACTTCATGGGACCGTAGACCTGAGTATACAATTCAAATTTCAGCTTCATACCTCCAGGTATTCTCGACATAGAGGGTCTTGACAGACAGACAGATAGACAGACAGACAGATAGACAGACAGACAGATAGACAGACAGACAGATAGACAGACAGACAGGCAGACGGACAACAAAGTGATCTTGTAAGGGTTCCGTTTTTCCTTTTGAGGTACGGAACCCTAAAAACTAGTACTGCAATGGTTTTCTTTCATCTGTTTTATAATACAAAACACCAAAGCAACAAAAAAGCCATTAATATCAAAATGAGGATTGAAAGACAACCTTTAATTTTGTTTTAAATAAATTAAACACAAACGCCTCCTTAGCTTGATTCATTTAATTGTTATCTCATATCAACTGTACAAAATTTAATATTTTTAATTTTAATTTCAAAAGCCGTTACAGACAAATAGTATTTAGAAAATGATTAATTAAAATACGTAAGGAGAACGCAACAACGGGCTGTGGTACACTGGGTAATGGGACAGGGCCACTGGCGCGTGGTGGATCAGCGGTGCGTGGTGGACCAGTGGGGCATGGTGGACGTACGGTGCGGGGACCACCGGTGGGTACACTACTAGTGGTTTAGGTGCTGGGGCGGCGTTAGTTGCCGCTAGGAGACATAACATCGCCATCTGTAAAAAAAAATCTGTTTTTGTACAATCAGAATGATAAATAAATTGCATAAGAGTTGTTCGTTGGTATCGTCGCTCGACATCAACCCATAATAATCCCACTATTGGGATAGAGGTCTCCCTTCAATCGAAGGCGTTTAGAGCATACTCCACCATGCTGCTTAACTGCGTATTGGCGGAGGCCAGTGATTTCAAACCGCCCAAAGGTCACTGACCTGGCTTAACAACTGTTCTCTAAAGACAACAACCGGGACCGACGGCTTAACGTGCCCTACGAAGCACGAAAGAGCTCAAGATAAATAAACCCCTCCACGGACAGGCTACGGTCGACGTTGCTTAACTAGCGTGATCGATTAGACTGACACGCGCAACGACGCCATCGAGCGTCATACCTGGTTTATATATTATCACGAAAATCTGAATTTTTAGTAGATTCTAGAACGTCATATATATATATTATATATGTATATATAAAGATACTTGGCATATTTGTCTTGAAATCGCGAGAACTGAGAAGTGGGCCAAAAACTTGCAAGATATAATCATATAAATAATAAATAAATAAATATTGTCAGACAAATTACACAGCGCCATCTAGCCCCAAAGTAAGCGAAGCTTGTGTTATGGGTAAACAATACAACTGATAAACATACGTAAATACATTTCTTTTTTTTTTTTGTAAATACATAGTTATGATACATAGAAAACACCCAGACTAAGACAAACAGACATGTTCATGCACACAAATGTTTGTCCTATGTGGGAATCGAACCCACGAGCGTTGGTGCCGAAGCCGCGTCATTGACCGCTACGCCACCGAGCTCGTCAAAAAATATGTAATCCGTCGATTACATATTTTTTCACAACCCCTTCAATATGGGTATCAAATGAAAGGATTTGACTAGTAGAATACTATACACTATGATATTTCTATGATATTACTTCCTCTCCTACGCAGCGCCGGCGACGGTCTACTCTCCCTCCATCTTACGAATTTTTGATCAGGTCACGTGTCCTGCGCGGGTTTAACATTTTTTACCCATCCCAAAAAGTGCACAACACCGCTAAAGAAGTTTTGACTTCAAAAATCTAAATCGATTCTTCCGTTTGGGCACTACACATTGTCATGTCAAACTTGACATATAGCATAGCGTATACTACGTCGGGTGGCAGACAAGCATACGGCCCGCCTGACGTGAAGCGGTTACCGTAACCGTATTAACGCTCGCAACATAATATATCACTTGCGCGCCGCCACCCCCGCTGCCAACGCAGCATCTCCTTCTTTTCTGGTGACCTCCCTCACTCGCAGGAACACAACAACCCTCAAGGGAATTGTTACTTAGCTGCGGTATTCTGTGAGGTGGAGGTACATTCCCCAGTCGGGTAGCTTACAATTACTCTCCCTACATCTCTTTTCGCCAGAGCATCGTTTGTCAGTCAGCAGGGTGCACCACGAGCAGGTGAAGTTGGCTTTGGTTCAAAGATGTTGATAAACCACTTACACCCCTGAAACTAATGCCCTTACTAATGCAACCGCCATGATCGCACAAGACTGGTGCAACAAACAATTTTAATTACGTACGTTGAAAACCTGTGAAGCCAGTGAAATATACAAATGAAATGATTCCTGAAAGGTCCGAAGCGTACCTAAATCAATGCTAGACTTTCATATTAAATTCCTGTTCTGCTCTCACAGAAACAAGTTCTGTTAATGAAAATAGTTTTGCATGTATTGGTTTTCTGTTCAGAAAATGTTCTGGTATGGTATATGCGGATGGGCTGCGCTGAAGTGGCAATGGGCGGGTCACATCTGCCGAGTAAGTGATGGCAGATGGGGGAGGAAGGTATTAGAGAGGAGGCCGCGCGTCGGACGACGAAGCGTTGGGCGCCCTCCTTCTAGATGGTCCGATGACCTAAAGAGAGCGGCTGGGAGCGGCTGGATGCGGAAGGCGGAGGATCGTATCTGGTGGAACGCATTGGGGAAGGCTTATATCCAGCAGTGGGTAGATACAGGCTGATGATGATGATGATATGAGGACAGGTGCTTCGATTCTCGTAGATGTTCTACGATACGATATCGTTCCGACTTAGTCGTTGAAGCACTTTCGATATGTTCATATGGCCACTTGAGGAACTCGATGGAATCATTGCGCGTGTCAGTTTAATCGAACATCAAACTAAGCAACGTAGAGCGTAGCCTGTCCATGGATGGGTTTATTTATCTCGAGCTCCTCGGTGCTTCCGAGGGCAAGCCGTCGTAGATGTAAAGCCGTCGGTCCTGGCTGTTGTTGTTCGCCTGATGCGAAGCGGTTACCGAAGCCATATTAACGCTCGCAAGATAAAATATCGAAACTCCTTCCTTTCTGGTAACCTCACTCAATCGCAGGAACACAACAACCCTCAAGGGAATTGCTAATTGGCTGCGGTATTCTTTGAGGTGGAGGTACTTCCCCAGCTTGAAAATATACTGCAATACCTCTCTTTTGTCTCTTTCGCTTGTCGGCAGGGTGCACCACTAAAGATAGTGGAGAGCCACTTACACCCCAAAACCTTTATATAAAATCCTCAAAAACGGGCCAAGTCTGTATTGCTAAAATATAATAATTTATAATAAATAAACTTACCAATCGCAACATTGTGACAAACAGACAGCTATCCGAATCAAGACCAGCAGTCCAACTGGTCTCCGATAGAACAGTCTTCAATTTATAAGTACACTAGTATTTTAAGCGGTTTCCTTTGGTACTGCATTTGCTGAGTATGACCTGGAATTCTAATGCCGCCATAGAATTCTTTCATTGATGTGTGTATACCTGCACACACTGTACATTTAATTATAGCTAGGGCTGTCAGTGTTGATTTTCGTCAATAACTCCGCCAATGACAATTTTTCACATTATAACGTGTTATAAATCGATGAATGCCGGTTGCACGCATGATTCATTGTCACGTTCCGCCTGCGAAGAGCGTGCAAACGAGAGCGTGGAACAAGATACGCGGAACGATAGATAGGCACGACCAGCCTAAGCGTTCGGCTTGTGACGCATCTATCTCTCTTCCACTCCATCGGTCGATGTTTTCTTATGATGTTATCACGTAAAATTATCGTCCGTAAACCGCCTTTATCAACCAATTTTTTTTTATGAAAACTTCTTTAAGTTTTGTGGCTAGTGACTGAGCCGTAACGCTCCGCCCTGTAACGATCGTTCGGGTAAAATCGGCAGGGATGGAGTGAAAGATAAAGTCTTCACTTCTGTCGTGTAATCCAGCACACAGCGTTTTTTTTTTATTTATATCTCCATGTATAGATCGACATCAACTCATAATCATCCTACTATTGGGATACTGGTCTCCCCTCAATCGAACGTGTTTAGAGCATACTCCACCACACTGCTCAACTGCGGTTGGCGAAGGCCAGTATTCAAGCCGCTGTAAGGCCACTGACTAAGCTTAACAACTGTCATCTAATAACTACAGTACAGCCGGGACCGAAGAAAGCTTCGGTCCCGGCTGTAGTATGACCCTGTATGAATACAAGGGGAATAATTTATTATTAATCGCCATAATAGGCTATGGAATAGATGTAGGATACTCGTAATAAAGATTGGCAATAAACAGAATAAAATGAGACCAAGTAAATTTCACTAAGTGTGCATGGAATAAGCACACATGCTTACGATTTAGAGAAAAATGGACGGATATTTTGAATATTTTAAACAGAAATTCAAGTATTTATTGAAATTTTAATATGAGCTCGTATGAATGCAGAGTATAAATAGTTTGTACACAGTTTTCACATCTATTTTTTTTTTAATTGTTCCGTATATATAATTCTGTAACATTGCGTAACAACAACTAAAATATATGTGAAGTTGACTTACATAAAACTACGTATTGTTCTGTATTTTTTCAAACTAACATCTATATCACTTTTATTTAATCACAAATTTGCAGTAATATCCAATTTTAAAAGTTACAAATTTATTTAAAGTAAAGAATCGTGGGCCTTTCGTGTTTTTATGGCGTCAAAATATTATTTTGTTGTCTATCTCGCTCTATCATACGCTTATACCCTTTCTTTCACCTCTTAAGCCAAAACTACTAAGTCTATGGTCTACGGCTTTAGACAGAACTTGACGTGAAGCAGAAACCGTAGCCTATAGACGATTGCAACATCAAATATCGCTTCTCTCGCTATAAACACTGCAACGCCTTCCTTCCTGCCCCCTTACCACCATCTCTTATTGCGATTCAATAACTGAATAGATTGCTTATTCATCCCAATGAATAAGCGATTCTATTTCAAATGGAATAGAGTCGCTTATTCATTGGTATGAATAAGCAATCTATTCAATTATTGAATCGCAATAAGAGATGGTGGTAAGGGTGACCTCACAGGCCTCTTGGCCTCTAGCCGATTGTTATTTGGCTGGGGACGTCTAGGGACTTTCTTTATCAAGCAGCTAATAATAACTCTGTGCCCTACCGCTCTTTATTCAGTGCCTGCTGGTGAAGGTGGTTCTAAGATAATGGTGAGCTACTTCATCTCCTTTAACAGGAAGCAACATTTAAAGCATTTAAATGCTTTAAATGTCTCTGGGTTTTCTGGGACAGATTGGACACTTAGACACGTGTCTAAGTATCCCAGGAGAACCCAGAGGCAATTAAAGGTATTTAATTTAATTTCATTTTTTAATTAACTGTCATTTTAAATATTTACTACTTTATAAATTCGCTTGGAGATTTTGAAGCCGGTAAACTACGGAACCCGCAGAGTAAGGTGACAACCGCGTAAATATAGCCACTGAGTATCTTACTAAAGTGTTACGAATTTTCATAATAACTTTTCAGTGAAATCTTATTTTATTGAGCGAGCGAGTGTTTGCGTGCCCTGTGGTTACTACAGGGTTGACACAAAGAAAAATCTTTGATAGTTTTTATAAATAACTTCAATAGAAACGCATAAAAGACCCAAACAAATAATATTCGCACATATATATATAATTAAAATGTTATTTGTAATCACGAGCGTACCGATTATTGGAAATTTAAGCACATCCCAATATAAGTGAATACGTATACAGACTATACGTATTCACTTATATTATTATTTTATTTATTATACATTTATGTACATTTTATTTCATAAATTAGAAAAATTGAATAACAATAAATTAGTAAGTATTAACTTTATTTTCATTTAATTTAAAATTTTAAATAAATAAAATCTTAATTAACTACAAATTATTTCTATACTTAAATTAGTAGTCGCCCGCGACTTAGTCAACGTGAACTTTCATACAAGCTTTTATCCTTTATTTTCTTTTTGAGGTTAAATTTTGATATAAACTAATCATATCTCTCAACGAAAAAGTAGCAAGAAACAAATTTAGGAGTTTATCGCGGACAGACCCCCCCTCTAAGCTTTACTGGAACAGATCTCTTACACAGATAAGTCCGCCTTTACAATATTGACTTAATTGTCTACTTAGTGATTGCGTATTATTTTTTTAAAGTAAAGAGATTACATTCATACGTTCACTATACGATAGCGAAAGTTGTGACATACATATTAGTTAGTATTAGTGAGTATGTACTCGTATTAGTCAGAACTGAGAAGTATTGCTCGCAATTACCCACATGCCAACATATCTAGTTTCTCATAGAAACCATTCAAAAACACTTGGTGGTCAAAATTCCACGCGCGCAGAGTAATTCACGATACAGAGATTTCTAATTTATCACATTACATTATACAAAATGTCATGTAATTATTAATTTGACTGCGAGTAATTTGCGTTGACAGATTCTTAATGTAGGAATAATGTAAATTGGAATTTGTATCTACAGATTAGTTGGAGAAATTGAAATTTGGCGTTGATATTGTATTTAAAGGGTTAAGTGTTTGTTGTAACTAAAGGTTTATCGAACTGTAAGGAGTTCATTATAATTTCTGAACCAAAGCCGTTTTGTAAGCTGCTCGATTGGGTATTTACCCAGTATTTACGTCCACCTCACAGACCGCACTACCGCAGTCAAATATCAATTCCATTAATCATTGTTGTGTTCCTGCGAGTGAGTAAATTCACCAGGAAATTAGAAGTTGCTGCGTTGGCAGCAGTATGCGAACAATATTATCATTTTGCGAATGTTTATATGGCTACAGTAACCACTTCACATCAGGCGGGCCGTAGCTTGTTTGCCACCCAAAGTAGTATTAAAAAGAAACTGAATATGAAATAAATAATTATTTTTACTAATATGAAGAACTTTTCTATATATATTTTAAATATACAATAGGTATAATTTATAATACATACTTTACATATAAAATAATCTTTAACATCAGGACGGAGATATTCGAATATAATTCAGCGTATGTTCACATCTAATTTTACTACAGTCGTCAACTATTATTAATTGTACTTGGATGCTGCATTGCTGACATTTATCAAATTTTCATATCTAACTTGCCTGTCGAAAAATAAATTTTCTCCCAATGTTCTTCTTCGCGAATAATTTCGAAAAGTTTGTGTAATAAAGCAACTAAATATACATCAACTTGCAATAGTTCCATATTTTTTAATACAATTAGGTTTAAAATTTACCATGGCAGATGCAACTTAAAACTATTCGGACATTACCGGCTTTTTACGATTTTTAATAGACAATAAATAGTCAGAATTAAAAAAATTGAAATGCAAGTAGATAAAAAAGTAAAAGACACGTCTAAATGTCTATAAGACAATATAAAGAATTTAGGTGATTTCATTTAATTATGTTTTTTAAAAGTGATAATTTTCTTTTAATTTATACAATTAAGGTTTAAAATTTACTATGACAGATGCAACTTAAAACTATTCGGACATTACCGGCTTTTTACGATTTTTAATAGACAATAAATAGTCAGAAATAAAAAAATTGAAATGCAAGTAGATAAAAAAGTAAAAGACACGTCTAAATGTCTATAAGACAATATAAAGAATTTAGGTAATTTCATTTAATTATGTTTTTTAAAAGTGATAATTTTTTACTCTATACATTTATTACTCTGTACGCGTCAAAAAATCGCCACAACTCGACCATGACCAGCCTGCATATGGCTGCAGTATGCAGGCGGTCATCTTCATTGCAAAACCAGTATTCTTCACATTTTATCAAGTTACTGGCGCATCCAATGAATTAATTGACAGATTAAATTATACGTTGAAGAAATGATTAAAAATACTTTTGAGGCGCGCCGATATTATAGGTCTAAAGTATGGCTCTAAAAATAAGGGTAACATTTTTTTTTGCAACAACTGACACACGGTCGTCTAGTTCCAAACTAAGCAAAGCTTGTACTACACTGGGGGTACTAGGTAACTAATATTATACTTAAATATTTTTTTTGTAAATACACAATTTAAATAATAACACCCAGATCAAGACAAACAGACATGTTCATGCACACAAATAATATTTGTCTCGTGCGGGGATTGAACCCGCAACCTCGCAGTCAGTGGCCATTCGACCACCGGGCTCGTCATTTGGTCAGTCACGCGGGTCAGTCGGTTGTTTAAAACAGTGTCAATTTTATCAAACACGCAAGTTAAACAACGTCGACCGTAGCCGGTCCAAGGATGGGGTTATTTATCTCG
Source organism: Hypsopygia costalis (assembly GCA_937001555.2). NCBI lineage: Eukaryota > Metazoa > Arthropoda > Insecta > Lepidoptera > Pyralidae > Hypsopygia > Hypsopygia costalis. The sequence goes on along the minus strand of OW443333.2, from coordinate 1,266,062 downwards.
AGCTCCGAGAGGACACGTTAAGTCCGTCGGTCTCGACTGTTGTCATTAGATAACAGTCGTTAAACCAAGTCAGTAGCCTTTAAGCGGCTTGAAAATACAAACCCGCAATTGAGCAGCATGGTGGAGTATGCTTAAACCCCTTGTATTGAGGGGAGACCCGTATCCCAGCAGTGGGATGTAAAAGGATGACGACGACGACCCAAACCAAGACAAAGAGACGTGTTTATGCACACAAAACAAATCTTGTGCGAGGATTGAACCCGCGAACTGGGAGTCAAAGTAAGCATTACTTGCTATTCGATCACCGGGCTCACTCTCTATCTATATAATCTCATCTATCTTCTATACCTATAAAAGAGAAAGTATGTATGCATGTTCGTATAGACTCCGAAACGGCTGGACCGATTTCAACGAAATTTTCAGACAATCTTTAGATTGACCCAGCGGATAATCCTGCACCCCTGGACTACGCGGGTGAAGCCGCGGGTAACAGCTAGTATAATATATAATGAATTCTCTTCTTTTGGTGCAATAAAATATATTGTATTATTATTATTCGCAAGCATTTCACTGTTTCTTACACATCTTATCACATGATGATGATGACTAGATGCTCATGCATTTTGCTTTACAAAATTTGTGTTATTTAATAACATTCGTCATTTCCAAGTTACTTCTACGTGACTGTTACATAGAAGTTTTTTTAAAGTTGTAATAACAGGCTTATTGTGTAAAAAAACGGCGTTACCCAAATAACACACAAAAAAATTAAAATTGATATATCAGATTTTTCGTAGGCTTATGGGGCATAATCTGGAGAAAAGACCGGAGAAAGAACCAATAAAACTTATCTAAATCTCGGAATAACACTTCTTAAGATTTTTTTAAATTTAATAACGTCTTATAAATGGATGAATGTCGGCTGCACGCACGAAAAAGCATGAGTGATTGTCATGTTCCGCCTGAGTCGAGCGTACAAGCAAGAGCGCGGAACAAGTGACGCAAATATATCTCTCTTCCACTCCATCAGAGGATGTTTTCTTATGACTTGATCACGTAAAATTATCGTCCGTAAACCGACATTACAGACAACCTATTTTTTTTTTCATTAAACCATATATATAACTTCAATACACTTAATTGCTATTGGTAAGGTTTATGCTATATTTAATTGTATTTAGATTTTTTGTCATTCATTTCCAACTTAGAATCTGTCACATTAATGTTTGCATGCCATTGAATATGGCTAGATAGGTTAAGCCACATTATAACAACACGAACATCAATATGCAATGTATCTACCCTATTTAAGTGCAAATAAAGAATTACTTACTTACTTACTTGCTAAAGCAATCGTAGGAATGCACCGAGATACTTCAAGAGATAAATTAGTGTAATTATAGATCATTAACAAGTTTCAAAACACATTAATCAGTTAACTAAAGTAAATGTTTGCTAACAAAATAAACCAATGAATGAATGAATAGTACCACTCCCCGGGCACTCCATACAAATGTCGCGACGTTAACTACGTACATACTATATAATTAATGACATCTGTGCAAAGCGGATATGAGCGTATGTGCATGCGGCACCATAAAAGTGTTCCAGATTTGACCTGCTACTGCTCCGCTTGCGTGCTCGGTTGGTTTACCGAGCGCAAAGGCGGAGCAGGTAAAGGTCGGCTCGTCTGGTTGGTTTACTGGACGAGAGACTCGCATCCGGATATAACCGGAAGGTTGGCACACGGGGCGCACTAGCTGTTAGGTATAGGGTACGTTGTTCCAGATTTGTCTCCGAGGGTCGACATGAGAGAGCGGCAGGGATTGTCCATACTGTACGTAGTACTATTACTTATACTGTGTACATATGGATATTTTTTGTGATACAATCTCATTGTCAATTTATAGCATTTAATACATTTTGTAATACATTATAACTAACTTCTAAGACTAAGGGAAATACATTATAAAACATCGATCAGGCCTCCCCAACCCGTCTGGCCAGCGTGGGGAGTGTAGGCCAAATCCTCCTTCTGTCTGGGAGTGTATACATTATATGTACTTAATCATGTATAATTATTATTATCCACTATATATCAACTGTAGCCAACTACTGCTGGATAGATTCCTTCGCCAATGCTTTCCATCATATTGCTTCCAGCAACTGCAGATGCGGAAAGTGGAATATTTTTTTGCGGTATCAATCCATATAGAAAGCGCCGCAAAATATAAGTCATATGATAAAATAAATATCCCTGACTAATTACACAGAGCCATCTAGTCCTAAACTAAGCAAAGCTTGTACTATGGTAACTAAACAACTGATATATATACTTATTTAGGTTTTTTTTTGTAAATACATACATAGATTATAATACATAAAAAACACTCAGACCAACACAAACCGACATGTTCATGCCCACAAATGTTTGTTTTGAGCGGGAATCGAACTCGCTACCTCGGAGTCAAAGTAGCCATTGCTAGCCATTCGACCACCGGACTGCATAATTCGTGGAGGACACAGTTTCACCAACGTGTTGTAAAGAAGAATGTAATAAAAATAAAATAAATAAATATTCGCGGACAAATTACACACGGCCATCTAGTCCCAAACGAAGCAAAGCTTGTACTATGGGTACTAAATAACTGATACAATACTTAAATACATTTTTTTTTTGTAAATACATACATATAATACATAGAAAATACCTAGACGAAGACAAACAGACATGTTCATGCACACAAATGTTTGTCTCGTGCGGGGATCGAACCCGCGACCTCGGAGTCAAAGTGGACATTGCTAACCATTCGACCACCGGGCTCGTCAAATGTGAACAGTTAATTTCATACCTACATAGCTGTCATAGATTTTTTTATCTTCTAAATTAACACGACAAATATTATTTTCAAAATTGGTACCTCGGACGTCAATTATCAAAATGAAACAACGCCAAGTTAGCCGAAACCGATTTTGGTAATTACTTTAACCAGTCTCGCTTTTACCTCTTTGTGCTGACTTCAAAGCCAATTTCGAATTTAAAAGGAAATTACTCGGAAGTAGACAAAAATTTGCGAGAACACTAAGTTCAGGGCCATTTCAAATGTAATTTAAAATTCTTATCAATTAAAAATAAAAGAAAAAATAGGAGGTACTTAATTTATTACGTATTACTACATCCTAGGTATGTTTTTTTTGCATTATTTAATGATGGACAGCAACAATGGGTACAGTCTTAAGGACGGGTGTGTGGTGAACATAAGAGCTGCTGTGAGCAACGGCGACAGGGGCAGTCTTGACTACGACAGGGGCGGCGTGAACCACAGGGGCGGCGACTAATGGGGCAGCGTGGACCACAGGCGCGGCGTGAACAACAGGGGCAGCATGAACAACTGAGGCGTGTACCACTGGAGTGCCATGGTTGACAACTTGGCTGCTCTTGGTGATGGTTGTCTTGGCAGCGACCACGGGAACAGTATGAACAGCGGCGTGGACTATTGGGGCAGCGTGAACCACTGGAGCGGCGTGAACAACTGGGGCGGCGTGGACGGTGGCTACCACGGGTTGGTGGAGAAGAAGACCTGGGGCGGCAGCAGCGCAAGCCAGGAGTGCGGTGAAAGCGACCTGAAAAATATATTGTCAGATATATTGTAATACTAGCAATGTCAATGTAACTTTGAGAAATCGTTAACGGTTTTGTTTATCAATTATGACATCTGGACATTATATTTAAATCTTTTATGGAAAAAGAAGGTTTTTACGGAAAAAAAATGCAAAAAAATATTTATATTATACTTATATGGTTACATAGAATTTGAATTAAAGTTCATTTTAAAAAAGTAGCTTTAAAGTCGTTTTTTTATGAAAACTTTTTTATCTATACAATTTTGACTTACAATAGTCTGCATGTTTGTATGTTTATTGGTTGTGTACGACACAAGCTTACAGTGGTATCTAACAACAGTGCGTATCTCAACAGTATTTATACAGCGCAGTGCCGAAATTCGACAATGAACCCTTCTCGCTCGCCACGCGTACTTGATCATGCGCATGATCGGATGTAAGAAAGCTAGCTTTTGTGGATGAGGTAAACTGCATCTATACTGCGCTCATTATAATTTCCCTGTGCACACTTTTGAAACCATACAACGTAAAAACGTATATCAAATTGCAGATTAAAAAGAGACGCGGTGATTTTGCTTCAAATTAGGTGACAGACAATCGTTATTTGACTAAACTGTAAATTAGCTATGATAATTATATTTACTATAACAATACTGGCTACGTCCACTTAAATATTAAACAAACAATATCAGACGACATTAAGATGACATACTTATCATTAAAGCTCTTGTATTTTTTTAAATTCTACAGTTTTAAAACTCCTTTTATAAAATATATAACCCCAAGAAAAATACGATAAAAATGCACAAGTATTATCTTGTACGTCATCGCAGTAAACTTAGAAGATTTAGGATAAAATGAAGAGCTGTGAATAAAAGGGCTATAAAATGATCAAGGATAGAGCGATATTGGTCAATTAGTTAAAATGATTTGAAAATGAGCACGGTCTTTTAAAAATGCCGCATCCAAAAGTTTTTGTATACCTGCACATAGCATCTTGTCATTTTGATAAATGAATTGTAAATACATAAGTGAGCACATGACTTTGTCCGTATGTAGGTAGATGCCAAGTTCACGTCGCTACCATTACATATTGTATGTAAAACGACGGGAGCCAAAACCGGTTTAATTGTATGTTATTAGGTTAATTTCATTTATAATGAGGCTTCGTCTTTTTTTACTTTTTAACGATCTTCTTTTTTAATTCTATAAATTAATGTTGTTTCATCAAATGTAGGTATTTTGTTAACGGCTATTAAAGTTTTGATGCGACTTTTTGATCTTTCAAATGGTGTTTTCGTAGTTAATTATTATCTACTTTTTATTTCAGTTCATTCTCCTTAGTTATTTCAGCAGTGGGTAGATACAGGCTGATAATGATGATGATGACGATTCTTCTTAGCATGTTTTAATTATATTATTTATTTAAACTACCTATATATTTCTATTATTTTACTATCTTATATTGAACTATGAATGTATTTAAAAAAAAAAAAACTTTATTTTCTCATATCTTGAAAACTGTTTTATCTAGTTTAATTCCTTACTAAATTAATTTTTAATTAAAATGCCGTAGTAGATGGCTACGGCATTTTAATTAAAAATTTTGGATAAAAAATATAAAACTAAAATTAAGATCAAATATACTTAGGATTTTTTTTAACAATTGACTATCCCAATTTTAAAATTTTTGTGTTGACTTATCTTCATTTTCCTCTTCCCCCCGGACCACCTCACAGTATTGTCGTCTCAAGTGCATATTTCATATTTTATTTTCGAAAATTTATCTAAATATTAAATCGAAAAATTCCGTGAAGTACCAGGAGCACATAACTAGTCAGAAGACCGCGCGACTACAGCTCACCTATCATACACAAGGTATTCTCAACCTGATTTCTGCTTTATCATCTATCACTAAGTCTGAAGGTCGTGTTACATCTAGTTAGTTCCTTGGAAGCGCACACGCAGCGCTGATTGACATTGGTGATTGGTTCGGACGTCGAATGACAGATTTTAGTGGGGTGTAACCATAGATAGGGTGACCATCGTTTTTCTGGGTCAACGAATAGTACACCTCAGTGGAAGGATTCGCCTTGATTGTTTTATACAACATCAGCAACTAACAGTTTGACTTAATGGATCCTTCGAATCAATTAGACAAATCGAGCTCTGAGCCTAACCTCAGTGTTAATCTTCCGGATTATGAAACCCCAAAACGAAATTTAAGAATAAAGAGAAAAAGAGTGGATGATGATACGAGGGACACAGATTTTGCTGATTTTCGAAATGAAATGAAGGAGTTGTTTCAGACGTGGTCTAATAAGCAGGACACTCAAATGCAAAAATTGTTCCCGATCCTAAAAGAAATACAATCGGCAAACTCCACCATTGAAACCACTATCGCGTTCTTGGCTGAACAAAATGCGGAGTTTAAGAACCGAGTGGAACTCTTAGAAAAAGAAATAGATAAGAAAGACAGGTATATAGCTATAATGGAAGAAAGGCTGGAAGACACCATAAGAACAAGTCGTAAAACGGTCATAGAAATAAAAAACGTCCCACTCAACCAAAAGGAGAATAATAATGCCTTGGTGAATATAGTTGAGAATCTCTCTAAGACTTTAAACGTGAAAGCGGGGAGGACAGACATTAAGGATATCTTCAAGTCCAAGGCCGCCACAGAGAATAAATCTGTCATTGTTGAGTTCAGCTCCACCCTTCTTAAAGAAGATATCATCAGAGGCGCGAAGGCATTCAATAAGCGTAACACTTCAAGTAAATTATGTGCTAAACACTTGGGCATCATGACAAATCCTGACAATCCCATATTCATATCCGAATATTTGACCCCAAAAGCCTCTAGGTTATACTTTCTGGCAAGAGACCTCAAGAAAACCAAAAATTACAAATACTGTTGGACATCTTACGGACGAGTCTACGTCAGGATGGATGACAACTCGCCAGTCATACAGCTAAGTAACGAAGCCCAAATCCACAAGTTAAATAGTGACTGACTAGTTTATTTAAGAGCAACTGTTTTTGGCCATTTTCCTGGTAGCGTTACCAAAATGTATTTAATTTTAGTTTTCACATTTGTTTTTCATCTTTGCACATCTCACCCATCCTTTTGTAATCACACTCGTAACATACTACAAGCACATTCCATTTCTTTAATTCATAAATATTTTGACTCAATGTACTACTTACTGTATCGCATAATCACTGAATCAAATGCACTGTCCTCTATTGTTATTTTAATATACTCTTTTTTGCACTCAAGTTGCCGTACATTAGAACTTGTTTTACCAGTACTCGTGTGCTCTGAATCGTGTTCTGCTCTTTCAAGCATTAATCAATTAACTAAAATTTTATCCTATTCACATAAAGCGATAGTTCTTCATACAAATTCCGTAACGGTTTCACAGGACAAGTCCCTTTCTGAACCATTGGCACATTATTGTGTACTTATTGTTAAGCCTTCGACTGTTTTTCATACTAGTTATGGATGGTAATAACAAAATTCATAATGAATTGGACGCTATTAGTAACATAACAAGCTATACTTGTGCCCCGAATAAACTCCAAGACATTCTACCTCCCCAAACACCTAAATTCTCTATGATTATTCAGAACATCAGAAGCATTAATAAAAATTTCGACGACCTTATAGCTAACCTAGCTCTTCTTGACCAACATCTTGATATACTAATCCTCACTGAATGTAGACTGAACTTTGATATCCCCCTACCCTACAGACAGGGTTATAACGCCTATAGTACCACCAGTAAAATTAATCAAAATGACGGTGTTGTCGTATATGTTCATGACTCATTGGAACATACGGTTAAAGAAATCTACATCAATGATGCCTCCTGTCTTGAAGTCCGTGTATTGAACACCACTATTCTTTGTATATACAGATCACCGTCCAACTATAACATCAATAACTTTATTAATTCCCTCGACTTACATCTAAACTCTTTAAGCATGAAGAACAATGTAATTGTTACCGGTGACATAAACATTAATATATTAGAATACCACTTAGATGCTCGTAGTCGTATCTATCTGGATATGCTGGCCGACCATGCCCTTCTGCCGAGTCATGTCTTCAATACCAGAATAGATAGCTGTATTGATCATGTATTTGCTAACCTTGATCCGAACAAATTTTCTGCAACAGTAGCTATACTGGAGACCACTGTGACTGATCATCTAATGACCCTAATCAATGTCTATGATATAAAAAATGAATGTACCCAAAATAAAAAGACTGTAAGAACTAAATTAAATTATGACGAAGCCGTTAACACATTGCGCAATCAAAATTTAAATGAACTTATAACAATTGAAGACCCCAATATTTTATGTCATAAATTAATCGATGTCATTAGCTTCTCAATAACCGCAAACACTCAAATTATAAACGTTCCTAGCAATCAACGAATTTTAAAACCCTGGATAACAGCTGGTCTTCTTAAGTGTATCAAAAATAGAAACAAACTACAAAAGCAATACCAACAAGATAAACATAACCCGATCTTAACGGCGACCTACAAAAGATATCGAAATTTTTGCAACAATTTGTTAAAAAATCTAAAACGGAAATATGAGCGTGACTTAATTAGCAGGTCCAGAAACAACAGCAAAGTGCTTTGGAATACTATTAAAGATATTACCAACCTTAGACCCGCGTCAAAACATGACTTGGGCCGTTTGGCCAACACTCCTCACGAATCGGCGAACGCTATAAATCAACACTTCACAAATATAGGAGAGACATTAGCGCAGCAGTTAAAAGTGGATCAACACATAAATGTTATAGACTCTAACGAACCACTTCCTCGTTTAGTTAATACTTTCGGTTTAATTGACCCTGATCTAACGGAAATTGTCTCTATTATCTCCAACCTCAAGTCCAATTCTGCTACTGGCTGGGACAAAATACCTTCTAAATTCATTCAACTAGCGAAAGTCGAGCTTGCTCCTATTATAAATCATCTGTGTTGTCTGTGTTTCGCTAAAGGAATATTTCCCTCTCTTCTAAAACGAGCTATTGTTCACCCGGTTTATAAGAGCGGGAAAAGAGACGACATAAATAGCTACAGACCCATATCTGTCCTTACTTCACTATCCAAAATTTTAGAAAAAGTTATTAACAAACGTTTGGCTAATTTCCTAAATAAATATAATATACTTTCAGATACACAATACGGTTTCCGCGAAAAGAAAAGTACAGAAGACGCAATATCAGCTCTGACGGTTGATATAGCTAACTACCTTGATGGTAAAGAGAAGGCTCTATGTATTTTCCTGGACCTAAAAAAAGCTTTCGACACAGTTTATATCCCTATTCTCTTAAAAAAGCTTGAATGCATAGGTGTAAGAGGTGTTTTCCTTGACCTGATTAGGGATTACCTTTCGAACCGTACACAAATGGTAAAGCTGGATGACGATACCTACAGTTCGGAAGAACTATGTACATGTTACGGTGTTCCTCAGGGTAGCATTCTTGGTCCTACTTTATTCTTAGTTTATATTAACGACCTCACTGAGACTAATTTAGCTGATGGTAAAATCTTTTCGTATGCCGATGATACTGCGCTTTTATTCCATGGCCGTACCTGGGATGAGGTATATGAGAGGGCTTCTATAGGGCTACATAATGTTAACAAATGGCTACTCAGAAATTTATTAACACTGAACACCGGTAAAACCAATTACATAACCTTCTCCATCAAAAAATCCTCACAACCCAGAGACAATCTACAATTAATTTCTCATTATTGTATAAGTCCTTACAATAAATGTAATTGTCCACAACTAACAAAAGTTGCCTTCATAAAATACCTAGGTGTTTACCTCGACCAGCACTTAAACTGGCATAAACAGATAGACATGTGTTCGCTTCGTGTTCGAAGACTCCTGTGGCTTTTCAAATATCTTAGACACATTGCTGATCGAAAACTTCTTACCTACATCTACACAAGTCTAGCTCAACCGGTTTTAACATATTGTATATCAGTCTGGGGTGGCACTCATAAAACTAAAATGATTACACTAGAAAGGGCACAACGAGCACTACTAAAGGTAATGTTATTTAAAAAAATCACATATAGTACCTATAAACTTTATACTGAATGTGACGTACTGACGGTTAGACAGTTATTTATTTTAAATTGTATCCTCAAAGTTCATAAAACGACACCACCTGATCAGAAAAATCGCAGAAAAAGAAACCCTTATAATGTCGTATTCCACTATGTCGGTGTAACTAAATTCTACCAGTTGCAGTTTAAAAGTCAGTCTACTTTTGTGTATAATAAGCTAAATAGAAAACTTAACTATTATACTATGTCCCGTTTTGAGTGCAAAAAACTGGTCACTGCATGGTTGAAAAAACTTGACTATGAAGGAACGGAATCAGTGCTGCATGTTAACAACTGACAATATTTTATACTACCCTACAAAATAATTGTCGCTAGGTCGCCGCGAGTATAGCACCATATCAATTAATTATATTTTCTTGTTTTGTAATGTTGCGCTGGGGTTTCATAGTGACAAGTTTATTCCTTTATACATATTCTTATAGTAAAACGTTAGACATATTTGCCAGGTGCCCTTAGTGTTACAGTGATTGTATTATGTTCTCATAAGTGTGTACAGATGCGATATGGTATGGTATTTATAACTATAGTTATTATGATACACACACATATACACCACATACGTATTTATACTCATATACAAATCAAATTCCAACATAGGGTGAAATGCAATTATTTTTACTGTTTTATTTTATTCTTTATTTTGTATACCTACTCGTAATAGTAATCAAGGTTGAAAACAAACTAGGTAGTAGTTTTTACTTTTAATATTAACAAGAATCGAAAGAACGAATGTATTATGCATACTTAATAATTACTGAAGAGCGGAGTTATCTAACACAAGTATTTTATACTTAAATGGTAACTCCAGAACCTACCGAAAATTTGATGTACCCTGTTACTGAAATAAACTATTTTTATTTTATTTTTATTTTATTTTTTTTTTTTCATCACACACAAGACATCTTGTGTTTTGTTTGACAAAATGCCTTGTTCGGAGGCGGTGAAATAGTATCCGAATACAGAAAGTGGATAAAACTTCAAATGCGTTCTTGAAAATATTCGCATTGCATGCGTTTTTTTTTTGCGCGCATGGCCTTGCGTATTCTGCGCAATTAGAATCAGAATTTCAAATCATGGATTATTCCTCGGCCCTTTGGGTCACCAGTGATTGTAGCTCAGTTCTAAATTTGCATAGCTCATGGCCTATCCAATGCCATTATTTAAATAATGTCTACTTTTACGTCACGTGAGCCTGATTTATTATAATCTTGTCACTAGCCTTTGACGAGGTCTAAAGCCTTAGGATATGTTCTTGGATTTATAAATAAGAAAGAATTAGAAATTAGCTTTTATTAGATTTAAAGATTTGGTAGATACGGCACTTTTATTGATGTGTAATTTTAAACTTTCATGCATTTGTGTTTTTGTGTTTACATTGATATTGTTTACATCACTATTGTAAATATGATTTTTGTTATCATCATCATCAGCCTGTATCTACCCACTGGATGGATATAAGCCTTCCCCAATGCTTTCCACCAAATACGATCCTCTACCTACCACATCCATCCGCTTCCAGCGGAGCATCTAGAAGGAGGGTATCCAACGATTTTTATATTTTTCCAATATTTCGACGACGTAGTCAAAGTCAAAAGTCAAAGTCAAAATTCTTTATTCTGTGGGCCCTCGCGGGCACTTAGACACGTCTTTTACAATTAGGTATATTTTTTTTATCTACCAGTAGTAGTAGACGTCATGATGACTGAAGATATCGTGTAGTATTTACAGTAATGACTTTTATTGATGGTTTATCAAATATTACTATTGTAGGTTAAAATACCTACGTGCAGGAAATAAACTAGATGGCAATACGCGGTCTTCCTTTAATATTAACAGGATATAAAACAACACATTTGCTTGATGATTTCTGTATATTATTTTACGATTTAGATGATAGAACTTTTTATTAATTTTCAATAATCAATAATATGTGCAGTTATCGAATATTTGACAGGCCGACAAAAGCAGTAAAAAATATAAAAAATATTGCTTGCGGGTACAAATTTTGTACCAGGCGCTCAGTAGCGTGAGCATTGATTTAAGAAGAATATAGAGTAAGTATGTTATGTTTGCGATGGGAAATCGGGAGAAGAAACGATTGAAACAAAAATCAATTTTGGGCACTTACATAGCTTACGTTAGCTAAATCTTTACGAGATAAAACAATATATCGTATCAAGAATAAAATTGTAGTTGTTCAAAAAGCTAAAGAAAAGTCTCTGGTGGTAAATATGTTTCACCTAGGGTAGACCCAGTCATAGACCTATCATATGTTTGCATTTTGGTAGATCAGTACTCATTAACCATTTTTCACTTGTAAATAAACCCATACTAAGTCAGAGCAAGTCTCTAGCTATTACGTATATTTAAAACAAAATTATACATTAGTTATTTAGAGTACAAATCGGATATGATTCTCCATATGCGGTTAAATTATTAATATTAAGATCGCAGCGTTAACTAAGGAAGCGTACAACGAAGCGCTTCGCCTTAAAGCCCCGCCCCCTTCAGCTCGACCTAAAGGGCAGCTGGAAGTGGCTAGATGCTAAAAGCAAGGGATTGCATATGGTTAGAAAACTGGAAAGCGTTGGGATAGGCCTTTGTATAATAATAAATTAATAAATATTTCTAGACAATTTACACAGGGCTATCTAGTCCCAAATTAAGCGCAAAGCATATACTATGGGTACTAGACAACAGATAAATGTACTTAAATACATTTTTTGTAAACACATACGTACAATACATAGAAAACACCCAGGCCAAGACAAATAGACATGTTCATGCACACAAATGTTTGTTTTGTGCGGGGAACGAACCCGCGACATCGGAGTCAAAGTAACCATTGCTAGCCATTCGACCACCGGGCTCGTCCATTTTATTACATATTATAAGTACATTGTAGATTGTGAAGATGATGATGATGATGATCCTTTATTAAGTTAACTAAGTAATTTGGCTAACTAAATGTCAACAAATTGAATCTTGTACCATTTTGATTGTCAAATATTTGGTTATGAATAATAATTAAACACGCAAATACAGCTTTGCATTATAAATTACAGCGACCCACAAACTTCATAATATTTAATTAAAATAATATGCAAGTAATTATATATTTAAACTTTGGGTTATTGAATAACCGTGTTATAACTACATTGTAGTACTGCGATCACCAACCCGTCGTGGCTGACGTGGTGATTATGGCTAAACCCCCTCCATAAACATGACAAACACAAACAACTATCGACCCCGAGTTCCCAGCGCTTTGTCACTCCCTGGCCCCAGCAGTGACCAGGTGAGACAGAGCAGGGGTGCGACAAGGAATCCCTGGGAGTTGACTAACTGCAAAAAACTAATACATATTGCCACTTACAATGCAAACACGCTAATATCCGACGACCGCTTTATAGAAATGGAAACCGAACTTGAAAGAATTAAGTGGGATATTCTTGGACTATGCGAAGTTCGCAGACAAGGGGAAGCTCTAATAACTCTACCATCGGGAGATTTATTTTATTACAAAGAAGGGGACAGAAAAGGTCAAGGTGGAATAGGATTTCTGGTCAAAAAGAAGTACAAAGATAACATTCTTGAAATTAATAGTGTATCGAATAGAGTGGCCTATCTCAAACTAAAAATCTCAAACAAATACTCATTAGCGGTCATACAAGTATACTCTCCTACCACCAACAAGAAATTATACACTGATGAAGATGTTGAGAAGTTTTATGAGGATATAGCCAAGGAAAAGACCGCATGTAAGGCACATTTCAACCTAATTATAGGAGACTTTAATGCGAGAGTGGGTGCCAAAGAGTCAGACCAAGAAACCAGTATTGGAAGTTTTGGGCTTGGTTCGAGAAATGAAAGAGGTGAGATGCTCATGAACTTTATTTCGCAACACAACCTGTACTGTATGAACACCTTCTTTGAAAAGAAACCCCAGCGCAAATGGACTTGGAAACATCCAGATGGCTACTTGAATGAATACGACTACATCATAAGCGACCAGAAATCTATTATAACAGATGTCTCAGTACTGAATAAATTTAAAACAGGTAGTGATCATCGCCTCGTACGGGCTGTAGTGCAAATAAACATCAAAAAGGAGAGACGAATACTAACCAGGAAAAAGTTAACTGTGTCAAATGACGAAATGGTAGAACTCATCCGAGAAAATGCACTGCAGTACGCAGATTCCATAAACAGAAACATCAATGATGCGGCTGAACTACAAAGAATGGAAATTGAAGAACTGCACCAACATATTACCGAGGTTATCACTAACGCCTTAAGGGAAATCACACCAAGCATTGCAAATAATAATAAGCCTCAAAAACTGTCGAATGAAACTCTGAAATTAATTCAGAAGAGAAGACAGATGGGAACGGACAACAGCGCTAACAGCCATAATTACCAAGAGCTACAACGCCAAATTCGCAGGAAAATTTAAAAAGACCTACAAAACTATCAGGAGACAACCATCATAAGAGCCTTAGAGCTCAATACCAACAAAAGAGTACTCCGAGCGAAACTGTGCCAAGGTAAAAAGGAAATCTTCAAACTATACAATGACAAAGATGAGATAGTGTCCAACAGAGAACAATTATTAGATATTGCAAAGTGTTATTACGAGCGTCTCTTCCAAAGCAAAGTACCTGACCCAATGAAAGCTCAACCACAAGGAGCACGACCACCTGTGGCAAATGTCGGCTCAGAAGAGATTCCTGACGTGTTGGTAGATGAGATACAGTATGCACTTCAACAAATGAAAACCAGAAAATCACCAGGAGAGGACAAGATTCTTCCTGAGATGCTAAAAATGGCTCCTACTAATCTTTGGATCGCACTTTCGATCCTTTTTACTAAGTGCATACTGGACTGCAGTGTGCCGAATTCTTGGAACAATGCCACTATTACCTTGCTGCATAAAAAAGGTGACATAAGAAGGCTGGATAATTATAGACCAATAAGTCTTCTGTCTCACATTTATAAACTTTTTACTCGAGTTATCGTCAACAGACTCAGTAAAAAGCTCGATGACTACCAACCATGTGAGCAGGCTGGTTTCCGTTCTGGATACGGGACAAATGACCATCTCCAAACACTAAAAACCATTATCGAAAAAGGCCATGAGTATCGAATTCCACTCGTTATCACCTTCGTAGACTACGAAAAGGCGTTTGACTCCATCGAGTGCTGGGCGGTTGAAAAAGCTCTTGTAGACTGCAGAATTGATGAAAGATACATCAGACTCATCAAACACCTACAAACAAACAGCACATCTTCGGTAAGATTGCATAAACTGACCGAACCTTTTCAACTTGGACGAGGAGTCCGACAGGGCGATACCATTTCGCCTAAAATGTTTACGACAGCTTTAGAAAACATATTCAGGAAGCTACAGTGGAAGGATAAAGGACTAAACATTAATGGTGAAAGGCTAAGTCACTTAAGGTTTGCAGACGACATAGTTCTCCTGTCGGATGATGTCGACGACATGAAAGTCATGATAGACCAATTGCGGAAAGGATCAGCTGAAGTAGGCTTAAAAATGAACATCTGTAAAACAAAAATTATGACAAACCACCCTGAGGCAATACCCCACCAAATGCCTGTTGATGTCGTCGATCATTATATCTACCTAGGACATAAAATAACATTGGGTCTGCAAAACCAAACAGCGGAAGTCGACAGACGCATAGCACAAGCATGGTCAACC
Organism: Hypsopygia costalis; assembly: GCA_937001555.2. Lineage (NCBI taxonomy): Eukaryota > Metazoa > Arthropoda > Insecta > Lepidoptera > Pyralidae > Hypsopygia > Hypsopygia costalis. The sequence goes on along the minus strand of OW443333.2, from coordinate 1,250,543 downwards.
TTCGGAGCTAATGGACAGATCTTCCGATCAAAAACTATCCCACAAAAACTAAAGAGCAAAGTATTTGACCAATGTGTCCTGCCAGTCCTCACCTACGGTATGGAGACAACGACCCTGACAATGAAATCTGCCGAAAAGCTCAGAGTTGCTCAAAGAGCAATGGAGAGAGCAATGTTAGGAATAACATTGCTTGACCGCGTACGAAATGACACCATTCGAAAGAGGACCAAAGTCAGGGACGTTATACACACAATAAAAAAGCAGAAATGGAAGTGGGCAGGACACATAGCAAGGATGGACTCAAGTCGGTGGACCAGAAGAGTCATGGAGTGGCGACCGTGGGCCAACACGCGAGGTAGAGGACACCCCGCAATGCGTTGGGTGGACGACATCAAGCGTCACGCAGGCCGCAACTGGATGCAAGTGGCACGGGAGAGACAAAAATGGAAGGATATGGAGGAGGCCTATGTCCTACTAAGGATAAAATAAAGGCTGTTATGGATATGGATGGTGAAATAATACGTTAGTTAAATGGAATTTGTGAGTTCAATTATGTTTTAACTCAATAATTTGGACAAACACAAAACAGTGCGTTACTCGTAAAAGCTTTGTTCTTCGTTATAAATTAAAGTAAATACTTTATTTTTGAGCAAGTTGTTATTTTTTTTCAAGAAATTTTTACATGATGCCTACACAGTGATATAAAGTTTTTCGTCTCTAGCTTTTAGAAATAATTTTTAATTCAATTTGTTTAGTTCATCATCATCAGGTCCATTTTTTAGTCTCCACTACAGGAGCACGACCCTCTCTTGTCCGTCCTAGACGGAAGGAGGATTTGGCCTACACTCCCCACGCTGGCCAAATGGGTTGGGGAGGCCTGATCGATATTTGATAATGTATTTCCCTTAGTCGCCTTGTACGACATCCACGGGAAGAAACGGAGTGATTCTATTCTAGTCTGCCGGATATCACACGGCTCAATTTCTTTATTACAAAATTTACGAAATATTTTTAAAATTTATTAAAATTGACCTCCTAAACGAATTAAGAAAAAGCGGCTATGTATTTAATCTATACGCTGTATAAGTAGGAGCGAGAGGTATACCAGCAAAATCTCTCTATAACCTGCTGAAAGACCTTGGCTTGTCCAGAAGTGCAGTAAGTTCTATACTAGAGCGAGTATCTAAAGCTGCATTAGCAGGTTCATACCAGATTTGGCTGGGCAGGGAGAGAAACACAAGTAGTGAAGGTGAGTGTTGATATACGTCGGAAAGGGGCCCCTTAAACCTACATCCGTGTCACAAGTCTCGGGATCTTGAGGTTTCTCTCTCTGCCACACGATGGACCCGGCAGCCGCTTGGTGAATCCATGGAAGCTAAGAAGTTCGTCGTCATTATATTTTTTTTATATTTGAGAGGGGCGCAAACTAGCATGTGGATGTGGGTTACATGATCACCACCGCCCATGGAGATCTGAGGAGGAGAGGAGAGAGAGTAACACCGAGGCATCGCGAGGCTCACTTCATTCGCAGGAACACAATTCTCAATAATATGTTTTGTTGTTATAAGGGGAAGGGTCAAACATTTTTCTCAGTTGTTTAGCAATGCTGGTATAAATGGTGCCCTTTAATGATACAACTGAATAAAATAATAATAGCATCCACATAAAAATATTACAAATCCTGAACTTGACATTCAAAAGTTATGCAATTGTGCGTGGCGGCGCCAGCGGGCGGGTCAATTGATTGTTATTTATCTTTTTAATCTGGCTTGCTGACTTCGCAATACAATTATTCACATTGTTGTACTTCGCAATTTTTTTAAATACAGTTAAGGTGATGCCAGTTGCTACGACAATTTTGTATAGAGAAGGCAATGCGAGTTGAATATCCCTCGATCGATCCCAAACTGACAGACGGTTTAGAACCCTTAAGTCTGAGGAGAGATTTTGCGTCCTTTTGTGTGTTCTACCGTCTGTACAATGGGGTGTGTTCAGAGGAGTTGTTTGACATGATGCCCACGGCCTCCTTCTACAGTCGCACCGCTCGCCATCGACAGGGAATTCATCCTCACACATTGGAGCCTAAGTGGTCGCATACCGTGCGGTTCCAGAGAAGTTTTCTCCCGCGTACGGTCAAGCTGTGGAATGAACTGCCTGTCGAGGTTTTCTCAGGAGACTACAGCATGGGGTTCTTCAAAAAGGGCGTGAAGAGGTTTTTACAGGGTCGGCAACGCGCGTGTGATGCCCCTGGTGTTGCAGGCGTTCATAGGCTACGGTAACTGCTTTCCATCAGGCGGGCCGTATGCTTGTTTGTCACTTTAGTGGTATAAAAAAAAAATATTCTGCAACATCAATTATTTAAAATATTTATTTACAGTCGCAGGATTACAACGGGATACCTGGTGCTAATTAAAACTTACGGGATTTATTTTATAGAAATCTCATGAATTATAAAAAAAGTAGCTTCGGTTAGCCATAAGCTGTTAGAATTATATAAAAAATAAAATGAAATAAATCATGTATTGCTTTACGATAAAAATGGTTACTGCGAAACCCTACTAATTGATATCGCCCCCTTAAGTATTATTATTATTATTTATAGAGGCCGGTACAGAGATTGGTCTGTACAAAGGTCACCGCATTAGATATTTCAATAAAAAAAAAGACGTGTGGCACTCGGGGACTGCCGCGGTAAAGCTATTGCATAGCATTTTGTATCAACTTATGCAATTATAATTTTATTTATTTATTTTATTCATGCAGTATTGCTTTTTCTTTGATATTAATTCAAGTTACACTTTTTGAGCGTGGTGGCCGATAAGAAAACAAATTTTTCATAAATAAAACGAGTTTCGTAGAGTCGTACAATACGTCTAATCGCACGCACACAACGCCGTGTCGAAGACTGCCGAACTGAAACGACGTTAGACGATGCATGGCCTTCAAGCCACACCTCCTTGCCCGTCGGAGTGGGGAGCGTGAGGTTTTTTCGTTACGGAATTTCTGGATTCGGTCCCCGCGCTCAAGGCCCGCGATAGAAGCTATGCAATAGCTTAAAAAATTAAAACCTTCTTTTACAAACGAACATTTATCTAAAGGCACAATAAATAAACATAGAGGGTACTACTACGTTAGTACTATTACTTATACTGTGGTACTACATTATTAGGAGGGTTATACTATTTGTCAAGACATATCAAACGAATCCGAACACAACTGGTCGATCAAAGTAGTATAAGAGTAAGACTACCTTGCATTCATTAGATCTTGGGCATGATACGAAATTAAAAATTCGCCTCAACTAATGATGTTATATTTCTATAGATAAGGCGTACTCATACTTGCGTCCCAAAACAGTTCCTGCTGTTGCAGGGATAGCTTTGAAAACTATAAATAGTTACGTAGATTATCACCATCCTGACAAGGACGATAGTCATCAGATAGAATATCAGCGATTTAATATATCTCTTTTGCTATTATCTATTTCAATTATTTGTCACAAATGTCAGATTCACCGGCTTGGTTGTGCGACCTAATTGTGAGGTGAGACAGTTGGCTGATAATGTACTTAAATAGGTACATTTTTTTTTTGTAAATACATACATGTAATACATAGAAAACACCCAGACCAAGACAAACAGACATGTTCATGCACACAAATGTTTGTCTTGTGCGGGAATCGAACCCGCGACCTCGGAGTCAAAGTGGCCATTGCTAACCATTCGACCACCGAGCTCTCTAAGATCTAAGTTTAAGTTTAAGGTGTCGTAAACGGCCGTCAACGAAGCCTTCAAAGCTCTAGATCGTAGATAAGTAAGATCTCAATACCAACCATTATGATATTTCAAAGTATACAATAATGTTCAACTAATATTAATTGCTTAACCTTAAAATATCTTTGTTCAAATCTGACAGGTAACTTTATGTCTATTCTTTACATAATAATAAAATCCTTGTTCTTTGCGTTTAGTATTTTAAAAAGGTTCCTTTACCTGTCTACTGGTGAACAAGCATAAAGATTTTTTTAAACAAGGTTTTATTGATTATTGTTTAATTAGTATATTTCTGGCAATTTGGGGGAACAAAGTCCTGGAATGGAGACCTCGCGTGGGGTTACGAAGGATTACCCGACCGAAATGGACTGATGATCTCAATGATAACGGCTGGATGCGGAAAGTGACGGATCGCATGGTGGAAGGCATTAGGGAAGGCTAATGCCCAGCATTGGATAGATTATCGTCATCATCATCAGGTCCATTTTAGTCTCCATACAGGAGCACGACCCTCTCTCGTCCGTCCTAGACGGAAGAGGATTTGGCCTACACTCCCCACGCTGGTCAAACGATTTGGGGTGGCCTGATCGATATTTGATAATGTATTTCCCTCGCCTTGTACGACATTCACGGGAAGAAACGGAGTGATTCTATTCTAGTCTGCCGGAAACCACACGGCCAATTGGATACAAAGGCTAATAAATATAAAAAAAATAATGATGACGGTGATGAAACTTTCGGCCACGTAAAATTGATTAAAATAAACTTTATCTTATCTTATCTTGAAATGGGTCCAGTGCTGCAGCACCGGTGGCACGTCGACCCTCTTGGGTATTTTGTGCACTCCCTATTCTTTAGTAACTCTTTCGAGTGTTCCATGTACTTTAGCACGCCTTTAATTGGGAAGAGCCTGTAGTCTTCCAGGAGGCCTACCGTCTAAGCTGAAGACGATTCCAATCAGATTTTTTGATTGTGATTATAAAACTTTAGCTTAGATTTATGGTACTTATGGTACTAGGCTACTAAGCTGGTAGAAACCCAGCGTTTCTACCGACTGAACTAAATATATAAATATTGTCAGAGAAATTACACAGCGCTATCTAGTCCCAAAGTAAGCGAAGCTTGTGTTATGTGTATTAGACAACTGATAAACATACGTAAATTCATTTTTTTTGTTTGTAAATACATACTTATGATACATAGAAAACACCCAGACCAAGACAAACAGACATGTTCATGCACACAAATGTTTGTCTTGTGCGGGAATCGAACCCGCGACCTCGGAGTCAAAGTGGCCATTGCTAACCATTCGACCACCGAGCTCGTCTACTTCGAGCCAGTGCCCCCAAGATGAGACGTATCCGTCTTCTGTCGTATTTCGGTACATATTCGTACCAATTCATTTGTTGAATCTCCATGTTTTAATGCAATATTATAGTTTAACTATATAATAATTGCATTAAAACATGGAGATGTTATCAATCAATTGCCAAACATGCGAACACTATCAACGCAGCGTGAATATAATGGCGTGGCGAATTGCATGAATTTTAACCATTAACAGGCTATTATACGTCGTGACTGCTCAGGCGATGCTAAAAGATAAAGGAACTTACTTTCTCATAAATTGCATTTCAACAAGCGATGCATTTTTTGACACAAAAATAATTACAAGTTTCGTAAAAACCACTTACAGCGAAGATTCATTGCTAAATATATCTTTATTGCTCTTTTGATTTCCATGATGAATGCTTTTTTTTTCATTTATTTAAGGAGCTTAGTCACACTTGCGACTATGTCGTTCCGTTACGCGTCGTTGTGATAATTACTGCCTGTTTGAGGCCTAACCTAACCTAATTTATACAGCCTTGATGACTCCGACATGGGAGTCGCCAGAGTACTGTTACAACCACCTCCTATTTCTGATGAGATTTTAATAGTCAAAAATTAATAATATTGTCAACAACTTGTCTTCTGAATGTGCGATGACGGAAGAGTGACGTATGTAATCGCATTTTTACTATATATGTACTATCGGTATCAGCCTATAATCAGCCCACTGTTGGGATACATGTTTCCCCTCAATCGAAGGGATTTAGAGCATACTCCACCACTTTTTTTTTTTTTTTTTATACAACTTCGGGTAGCAAACAAGCATACGGCCCGCCTGATGTGAAGCGGTTACCGTAGCCATATTAACGCTCGCGACATAAAATATCGATCGCGTGTCGCCACCCCCGCTGCCAACGCAGCATCTCCTTCCTTCCTTTTTGGTAACCTCACTCACTCGCAGGAACACAAGAACCCTCAAGGGAATTGTTATTTGGCTGCGGTATTCTGTGAGGTGGAGGTACATTCCCCAGTCGGGTAGCTTACAATTACGCTCCCTACCTCTCTTTTCGCCAGAGCTTCGTTTGTCAGTCAGCAGGGTACACCGCGTGCATGTGAAGTTGGCTTTGGTTCAAAGGTGTTGATGAACCACCTACACCCCTCCACACACCACCACATTTGCGGGTTGGCGGAGGCCAGTGTTTTCAAGCAGCCCAAAGGCCACTGACTTGCCTTAACTGGCATCTAATGACAACAGCCAGGACCGACGGCTTAACGCCTCCCCCTCGCCCCGGAGCACGGAGGAGCACGAGAAAGAAATAAACCCATCCATAGACAGGCTAGTACTTTAACGTTGCTTAACTTGCGTGATTGATTAGACTGACACGCGCAACGACGGTATCGAGCTCCTCAAGCCATCGTGCTACTCTCTATCTTCGATCTTTTATCAACATGTTGAAGAACCACTTACATCCTAAAATTTTAAAATTTAGTTTCTCTCTCAATTTACGGGTCAAGCCCGGTCATTTGATAGGCGTGTGATATGGATCCAACGCGTGGAGGCCCTTTTGAGAAGTTTGATGATGTAATGTTGTACGCCCGCCGTGACCCGGAATTTAGTTTTATTATTACAGATAGTGAAGATCACTTACCACAGATGAATTCTGATGAAAAATAATGTTAAATAATTAATTAATATTTCTGGACAATTTAGAAAACGCCATCTAGTCCCAAATTACGCGCAAAGCTTGTACTATGAATACTAGACAACTGATAAATGTACTTAAATACATTTTTTTATTGTAAATACATATATAATACATAGAAGACACTCAGACTAAGACAAATAGACCAGTTCATGCACACAAATGTTTGTCTTGTGCGGGGATCGAACCCGCGACCTCGGAGTCAAAGTAGCCTTAGCTAGCCATTCGACCACCGGGCTCGTCGTGTTCAATAAAATACCAAACATAAATATTATCAAGGCAAAAAGTTCGACTTTAAATGCCTTAAGCGGAACCTTAATGTCTGATCGAAAAGATATGCAACTTGAGCTTCAAGTTAATTATGGAATTCAATTTATTAACGCGCTTAATAATTTATTAACAAAAGTAAGTAAGCTCTCTTGGATATTTTTGATATATTCCGCATTTTTTTTTATATTCGCGACTTAAATTAATTTTATGTATAAGGTAATGAGGCTGTCATGAAATTGAATATAAATTAATGTTGGGCGTGGATGCATTCAACTGAGCTTTTTAATATGAAACTTATGAAATATAAGAACGGGAATTAACGCGGTCATGCATAAGGGTATTTACGTACCTGTATTAGGCAGTCAGCCTATGACCACGGCCCGTGCAACCTGGTCGAAACGTCAGGCAATAATAAAGGTATGTAAATACCCTTATGCATGATCGCGTTAATTCCCGTTGTGATATTTTATAAATCATGCAACGCGAAAGTTTAAAAGTTAATAATATGAAACTTTCATGTAATGTTTGGGGTATAAGTTCATCACTATTTTTGAGCAAAAGCCAACTTCACTTGCACGTGGTGCTCTCTGCTGACTGAAAAACAAGACATAGGCAAAAGAGAGGTAGAGCAAAGCATATTCTTAAGCAGACCCGACTGGGGAAGTACCTCTAGCTAATAGAATACCGCAGCCAAATAAGAATTCCTTTGACGGTTGTTGTGCCTGCGAGTGGGTGCTGTCACTAGGAAGGAAGAAATTGCTGCGTTGGCAGCGGAGGTTGTGGCTTGCGAGCGATATTTCATGCTGCATGCGAGCGGTTATTTGGCTATGCAACATTTTCACATCAGGTGGATTGAATGCTTGTTCCACCCGACGTGGTATGAAAAAACCTTGCAGAAGACCATAACTACCAATTCCCAAGAGTGGTATACCAGCTGTGAGTGAGTAAGATAACCAGGAAAACTCTAAGGAGGTGCCGAGTTAGCAGCCTTGGTGGCAATTTATTAGTTATATTTCCTGTGTTGCAAGCTTTTACAGACTTTGATAAGTGCTTCATATCAGGCGGATTGCACAGTTTTTTAAATAAAATTCACTGTAATAAGATTGTTCTGTAAGTAAAATAACAAAATAATATTAAGAGCTGCAGATACCACCCATTGAAACACATTAAGTTCCAAATTATACATTTATTTCTAAACACAATAAACAATAAATACAAGATTTTAATGATGGTAAGACAGAAGTGATAAAGATTTTACTACTGGCACCGTTTCGTGTACCGTCGAACTGTGATGAGACACCGCTGAGTCACCAGTCTTCAAAGTTACAAGTGGGGACGAATGAACCAACACTGGGGCCGAGTGAACCACAGGTGCTGCATGAATCACAGGAACAGACGTATGAATTAGCGACGTACTTCCGTGTTTGACAATTTGATTACTCTTCGTGACTGTAGTTTTTTGGGGCACGTGGAAAGATACTTTGTGGTATTGAGGGACGTGGTATTCGTGGACAACTGGCACAGAATGAACTAAAGTGGTACCTCCATGGTTAACTACTTGACTGCTTTTAGTGACAGTTGTTTTAGCTGAAATTGGGGCGGCGTGGACCACAGGAGCACCGTGAACCACAGGTACATGATATAAGTCGTGAGTTAGGAGAAGGGCAGGCGCTGCTGAGGTGCAGACCAAGATGGCAGCGAAGGTTATCTGTAAAAGAATAAAAAAGTTATAATATGTATGGACATGTGCACAGATTGTTTTAAGAGCTTACATCTGATACCATAGACTAAACCATATACCTAGACTCCCGCTCTCAAACTCTTTTTGAGGGTTGAGATAGACTTATAATAAATACACTACGTTTTATAGACGCCTAGTTGGTATGTCAATCATGAGATGGAAAACGTCGCGATTTTGTATAGCATTGTCATATAACAGTGTGACACATTGTAGTGCTTTCCTTGAAAAAAACCGGCACGCGAAACGAAAATTCGTATCAATCTCTCTCGTTCACTTACATAATGAAGGCATAATAGTATGCTAATCTTTTCTTGTGTAAATGCGATGGATACTATTAATTTATTATAGTAGTAGAAACAATAAGCAGTAGAAACATCACATTTCCTTAGTCTACATTCATAACACTATGTTTGAATATGTTTAGTAGTTTCAACTGTATGTTTCGAGATGTGGTGTTGATGAATGTTCCGTTCCGGATCCCGTACACAGCTCGTCGGACCAACGCATTGACATTGAGAGATCTAAAAATTAAGACCAGACTTTCAAGCATATGTCTCCAGAAAGTATTTCGGGCACATCGCCAGACGAGAAGAAGACAATTAGAAAAATAGTGATAACTGGAAAGCTCGCAGGAAAGACACGCCGAAGGCGCAGTCGAATGCGCTGGTTCGACTAGATCTGCACTGGCTTGGAAACATCGCTGAAGAAGGCTGTACACGTCGCCGCGAATAGAGACAGGTGGAGAAGCTCGAGTCATCAAAGCATTGCTCGTGGAAATGTTCACGACCCTTAGCATTGAGGATCACGATACAAGGAGGAGGAGGATATTTAGTAAAGTTAACTCAAAAGTAGAACTATTCCTAATTGTGCAGGCCTAAAAACGATCAAAAGTTGATTAATTAAAAACTTTAATACGTTCAATTTAATTTAGATAATTACGCCCAAATTATGAAACTACATAATATGATATTTTTAATTGTTAGAAAGTTAAATTAAATTTTAATTTATTAAATATAACAACTCGACATTTAAACTATGTATTTAATCTTACTGAAGAGTCTTGCCATTCTGGGTACAAATTAGTTATAAAATTCGCCTTTTATATTTTTCTCGTGATAAAACAACTTTTCTTTTTAATCAACTTTTCTGTTTAGAAAGTTTTGTATTTAGAAATTACAATAAATATAATGGCTAAAGTTAGCAAAAAAGAAAAAAGTCTAGTCTCGAAGTTGTATTACTTTATTCATGCCAAGTGAAATTTATATTTATAGAATAATTATACAACATAATTACAGAATATTTATACAATATTGGTGCAAACTAAATATGTAATTGGATTTCTTCATCAATGGTGATAAATATGGATATAAGTTCTATTTTGTATAATAAACTTTATGCAAAATGTACATTAAATTTAGAATGTGACCCAAACTTTATTTTGTATTCTTTTTTTAATTTATTTTATTCTTTGCTTCTGTTGCAATAATAAAAAGTATTCTTATACCTAAGTAAAAGAAAATAAACACTTTTATATTGATTTTCCTCGAGACCGAAGAGTAGAATGGGTTCATATATTTGACGCGTACGTGACGAACAGATTAAATTAATATATCAAACTTGACGAATGAAGAAAATTTCTCCATTTATTGGAAAATACGCTGCAAATTGCCACTACGTTTTTATACTCGTATTTTTGTACTAAGTTTATGGTTGAAACAATAATGTAATTATGTTTCATTCCATTGTTTTCAACGATTAATACAAAAAAAATATAATTGATGGAAGATTGACTAAAAATAGAGTTAGTCAATCTTCCACAACAATATGGCAAACGTGGATAAACAAAAGCAAGTAATGAAAAATAATGAATTACTAAAAGCCGCACATTGAGTTGGAATGAACTATGCTTGGTGTTTCTCTAACGGATCGCATCCGCAACGAGAAAATTCGACAGAGAACTAAAGTTATATAGCTCTAAAATCCGCAAGCTACTGTGCTGGCCACATTTGCCGAGTCAGCGATATCAGATAGGGAAGGAAATTCCTGAAGTGGAGGTAGCTTATTGTGCGACGAAGTTTTGGGCGCCCCTTCTAGATGGACCTCGAAAACGCGCTAGATGAGGAAAGCGGAGCGTGGCATATGTTGGAAAACGTTGGGGAAGGTCTATATATCTAACCACTGCTGGATAATGGTTAGATACACGCTGACAATGATGATGATGAGTTATTCATAAACCTTAAAAAGGTGTAATAAGATGTGGGGGAATCCGGGTGCGCCAAAGTTCACCTAAATTTTCAACTCCGGTAATTGGAGCGACTTTAGGGCTTTTCTTACATTAATATATATAGGGATAACAGCGTTATGAAATACAAAAAACCGGCCAAGTGCGAGTCGGACTCGCGCACGAAGGGTTCCGTACTAATTATCTATAAAAACGGCAAATAAATCACGTTTGTTGTATTGGAGCCCCCCCCCCCCCCCCTTATATATTTGTTTTATTTTAATTTAATTATTTCTTTTTAAAGTGACTATATAACTAAATATTATGTGAGTATTTCAAGCTTCTGCCTATTGCCGTTATCATTTGCGAGCAAAAACGAGCAAAAAATCATGTTTGTTGTATGGGAGCCCCCTTAAATATTTAATTTATTCTACTTTTTAGTATTTGTTGTTATAGCGGCAACAGAAATACATCATCTGTGAAAATTTCAACTGTCTAACTATCACGGTTCATGAGATACAGCCTGGTGACGGACTGACGGACGGACGGACGGACGGACAGCGGAGCCTTAGTAATAGGGTTCCTTTTTACCCTTTGGGTACGGAACCCTAAAAAGAGAAAGGAAAGTAGGAGTTTAAATATATATACATACATCATGTTAATTACAATTTTCGGAAACTAGACTATTATGGACATCGTCGGTAGTATTACAATTTTAAGAATGAAAATTTTAGGAATAGAAAATTTGGGATGAGTGATCATTCGGATAACAAATCGGAACAATTTCGAGTAAAGAACTTTACGTGAGCTAATATGGACCCGGAGGAATGCATATGGATGGTACTCGTAAAAGTTTTGGGTGTGTGCTCATCTATGTATAGTGAAAGAATAACATTGTGTGGAAATGTTTGATAATACTTGACTCATCGAATTAACTGAAACAGGTCACTCGTAAATCTTATAAGGTGTTAAGCCATCTTAACTTAAATAAATCGCCCAGGTTTTCAGACCTCAATAATTAATTATACCATAATATAACTTTAACACTTACAATTTTTTCCATTGTAATTTATTACGTGTCTGTTAACCAACTGATGAGTAATAAGTTCGAATTAACGTTTTTATACAGCGTTGGTGAAATTATTGGTTCAGATTGCGACAATTTCGCGCGTGTGCAGTGCTACCTACTCAGAATATTTTTCCCTAATTTTAGGGTATTTTGTCTACTGCATTTTTAGCGTACATACATTTATTTTTCTTTGCAAATTGTAAGCATTAATTTAATGTTTGTTGTAATGAAGGAGTAAACTTAGTGTCTTAAATGGTTGTACAGAAACAGAACCAATTTCGAGTAGGTACCAGATTTTACAGTATCTACGTATATCGCTATCATTTGTTAAAATGTATGTAAAAGTTCTTTTTTATGTTGTGCTTACATGTACAAAGAATGTTCTCTTTTGGGTATAGATAAGTTATAGCTATTATTAATGAGAAAATTATTTGCGCAAGTTTAGTCATCAACTGAATTTTGAATCTCTTTCTACATTCTGATTTAACGAAAAACGGAAGTTTTTCTAGTGAGATTAAAATAATAATAAAGTAGAGAATGTTTACAAAAATTACTAATTTATGGAATTTTCATGAGAAGTTAGGGAAAAACATAATCAGAGAGTGGCAACACTACCCGTGCGTACTTGAAATTTTGGACTTAATTCGCTGGCGAAAATCTTATTCGCTAGCGAATATTTCGTCACCAAACAAGAGAGCGGATATGTTGCCGTTTTGTTTTGGAACCTTGTACTTATTAACTCTGTCAATTATGTGATTAGCTGAACTTGTCTATTTGCATAATTATGGCTTATATTATGAAGGGGCGTTTGTTTGATTTTAATTCTCTAATTAGATTTATTTTAAGTTTTCCTCATTAGCTTCAAGTGTTTATTGCTTGCTCTCGTGGCGTTTAAATATTATGTTACTTGAAATGCTTAAAATGCGGGAATTCAATACATTTTCTAGGAAATGTAAGTAAGAATTTCTTGTAAATGTGTGTAGTTAATGTTTTCTGGGGCGTAAGAGGCTATCTTTATAGATTAAGCCAACCTCACCTGCACGCGGTGCACCCTGCCGAAAACTAACGACGCTATGCCAAAGAGCAAAGTAAGTATAGTGGAAAAGAGTGGCAACTCTGAAAATTTCTTGCATGTATGGAAAGTGCTGCTCCAAGGCAAACATTTGGTTACTAAAGCTATACCTATACGTACCTAGGTATAATACCATGTCGTATTTATATATAGGTACCTATCAAGTGAAGTATCAGTTAAAACTGATTTTAGAGTTTTTAGAATCGGGCGCCTTTATTCTCGCCTGCCAATTTGTTATAGGTAAGAACCCGCACGATGTAAGGTCAACTACCTATCACAAATTCGCTAGCTAGACTAGACATGCCCGACTCGAAACTCCAAAATCAGTTTTAACCAATACTTCACTTGATAGATTCTCTTGTATTTACACTATCATAACTTCAGTTGAATAATAGAAGTACTTGGATTGAATTTAGATAATTATTATGTTGAAAATTATCAAAATTCTGTCAAAGTACTTCTATCTAGTCGGATATCCAGCAAGGAAATGTAACTCCACGACGGGGACATAGTAAGAGGTTAGGTAGGTCAGAGGGGCAAGATGGCCGTCGAATTAGTACCCATACGGTTTGATAGATAGCGCAGCTTTATATAAAATCGACGTTCTTCGAACATAACTGGCCCTGCGCTATGCATGCTAGGGCACGTCGTGCTCAACTGGCGAAGTACCTCAATATCTCAAAAGATCGCATAGAAATAACAATATTCTTGACTTGTGTTCCTACGAGTGAGTGAAGTGAGCTCATCAGACGTAAGGAGATGCTGTGTTAGCAACGGGGATGCCTCCACGCGATCAATACTTCTGTTGGAAGTTTCTATGGGCTACGGTAACTGCTTTACATCAAACGGGCCGCATGTTTAAAAAATATATGTTTGTGTCTTTTCTATTAGTTTACTACCTATATGTGTTCTGCGTACAAGAACATTGACTTAAATCATTAAAAAAATGTGTAAATTAAGCTATTTCTTTAAAAACCAATCAAATCATCAAGCTTCCCCAATGCTTTCCACCACATGTGAATCTCCGCTTTCCACATCCAACCGCTTCCAGCCACTTTTTTGAGATCGTCGGTCTATCTAGAGCGGGGGCTCCCGACGCTTCGTCGCCCCATACGTGGCCTCCACTCTAAGACTTTCCTTCCTCATCTGCTATCAGGCAGATTTGGCTAGCCAACTGCCACTTCAGCTTGCTCTGAGAGCTATGTCGACCACTTTAGTTCTCCGACGAATTTCATGTCAAACGTACACATCATAATCAGGTCCATTTAAGTCTCCACTACAGGAGCACGACCCTCTCTCGTCCGTCCTAGATGGAAGGAGGATTTGGCCTACACTCCCCACGCTGGCCAAACGGATTGGGGAGGCCTGATCGATATTTGATAATGTATTTCCCTTAGTCGCCTTGTACGACATCCACGAGAAGAAACGGAGTGATTCTACATACATTACATTAAATTCAATTTCTATCTCGTAAGGCTAAATGAATCAGATAATCTTGTAACAGATAAGGAGTTGTTGCTTCATTGGACACAATGTTTGATTCAGAAAACTATACAATGATTTGTTGGTCGTGTAGATTGAGATGATAAAAATTGGTAAGAATTAAGAAATAAACTTAAAGCTGGGAATACCTTTATTTCATAACCACCTTTTTATATGTGCCAAGTTATACTGTGTTTATGAGTAAAAGCAAAAAACAACTGCGCTTTCAAACAAATTTCAAACATTATGTGGATTTTGCAATTCGTATTATTAGAATCAATGTTAGATACTTTAAATCCGTGGTGCACGGCAGTTGAGCTACACTTAACTAGCCATCTCTTTAGGCATTTAATGCCCTTGCCATATTGCTGTCACTCACATTGCTAAGAGGGGAATTCCAAAAGCTTCTTACTCTTACTAATTTCTTCTGATTAAATTCATTGTAAGTTCCAAGGCAGCCGTAGTCTTACCCCAGGGACTGCAATAGACTTCATTGTTCATTGCCTTTTTTGGCGGTCGCCGCTGTTAATACTGGCTGCACAGGAGACACAGTGGTGACAATGTGTAATGGGCCCCCGTCCCGATTATGTGGAGGCTAACTTTTAAAACATTAACAATTATTTATATCAACACACATCATTGAGCATCACTGTATCTCACACTTCACTATTCATCAATCAGTAGAACTTAGTAAATTTTTCTTTCACATTAAATATGTATGTACACCACTAACTGTTACTGTCGTAGATAGACCCAAGAAGAGAGCCTGGAGATCCGTAGTACAGACTTCGGTCTAGTTCGGACTCCAGACTCTCACAAGGATCTGTACTTCTTGATACTAAACAGTGTTACTTATTGTAATGTAAAATCTTCCTTGTCAGATGTGAATATATATATATATATATATATATATATATATATATATATATATATATATATATATATATATATTACGTATTTGGGATGTATTGCTGAAAGGGACCAGCTTAGACTGACAGAGCTCCTATAGATGCAGCACGTTGTAAATTGCTTCAAAGCCAACGTTTTGTGTGATTAGATATTTTCCTAAAAGTTGTGTAAAACTGTAAGCATGTACTATAATATAAGTCATATTGAATGTTCTGCCATATTGCCAGTAGACTTACAAGAACTGCGATTAGTATCACAGGTTCCAGTATCTCATTCCATCGTGTCGTGAAGCTTGTAAAGTAAAGGAATGAGACATGAAGCTCGATTATTATATAATTACTGATAAGTAATATCACTGACATTTTAGATTTACGTGCATTAATTATTATTACATTGACATAGGATTGACATTTGCTCCCCATGTCTTTTCTCTAAACATTTGCATGCATGAATATCATCATCATCAGGTCATTTTAGTCTCCACTACAGGAGCACGACCCTCTCTCTTCCGTCCCAGGCAGAAGGAGGATTTGGCCTACACTCCCCACGCTGACGGGTTGGGGAGGCCTGATCGATGTTTGATAATGTATTTTCCTTAGTCGCCTTGTACGACATCCACGGGAAGAGACGGAGTGATTCTATTCTAGTCTGCCGGAAACCACACGGCCACCTTATATTCAATGCATGAATATAAGGTGAACATATTACATCAATTTGTCTTTAACTCACTAAGTATTTAAATGTCTGTATGTTCAGAGGCAAGTAAATTATTATATATGTGTGACGTCTCCACAAATTTAGTGAGAGAGTGACATTATGTTACTTTTTTATCCCGGAAAAAAACTTATTCGCACGGCGAAAAAAAAAAAAAAATTTGTTGAAAACACAATTTTTTTTTTCGTCACGTGCGAATCTACATGTTACAGCTAGTAGTGTATTTATTTTAAGTTTATGTCCAAAATCCTTTACACCAGATACAATCTTTTTATTCACAAAATTGTACACATGCATCCGTAATTTGCAAACGCGTCAATCAGTTTACATTCAAATGATATTCCAATAAGTGATTGATGTGAACCCATCTTAGTTCTAAGTTTACACTTGGTGTGAACGCCCGAACTTGAAAGAGTTGAATGATATTAATTCGTCCTATTGTTAGAACTATCGAAGAAACTTCTTGGTTCTGGCTCATTTAATTACTGTAGTTAATGTCTTCCAGGATTCAAAAGCGTCTTTGAATTCAAACATTCAAACTAAATGTCTTTTATTTAGAGATGTGCAGAGTCAGGCTAACTTGAGTACTGAATAAAATAGATACTCCTTAATAGATAACTATCCTATACCGGGTGTCCCATAGCCATGCCACATGGTGGAAAAGTATATTATATATTGCAGCAATAAGTAGAACAGAACTGTATCCACAGATTTTTTGAAAATCGCCTGCCTCAACTATATTTGGGGTGTAAGTGGTTTATAAACATCTTTGAACGAAAGCCAACTTCACCTGCACGTGGTGCACCCTGCTGACTGACAAACGAAGCTCTGGCGAAAAGAGAGGTAGGGAGCGACATTGTAAGCTACCCGACTGGGGAATGTACCTCCACCTCACAGAATACCACAGCCAAATAACAATTCCCTTGAGGGTTGTTGTGTTCATGCGAGTGAGTGAGGTCACCAGAAAAGAAGTTGCTGCGTTGGCAGCGGGGGTGGCGGCGCGCAAGTGATATATTATGTTGCGAGCGTTAATACGGTTACGGTAAACGCTTCACATCAGGCGGGCCGTATGCTTGTCTGCCACCCGACGTAGTATAAAAAAATATATATATATATATACTTTCCCTGCATGTGGCTTAGCCGTGGGACGCCCTGTAAGAAATTGTACAGAAATAAGTACAGAAATTGATTTCCGACACAGATAAAGATTACAGATTCTCGGAATGAATCCCGAATCTAAGGCTTTTTTTCAATTTCGGGCAAAATTGTATCTACATTATATAAAATGATATATTTCGCTTTTTAATTAATATTTTCTAAAACAGTAGGTTACTTTGTTTCATTTAATTTCTTGTGTAGTTACACGATATCTAATCTAGTGCCTAGGAAGTTTCCTAGGCATTCATTATAGACACGGTATAGCAAGCATCACGGTAACAGCTTACTATCAAGCGGTTATTTGCCACCCGGTTACCAACAGACGATATTTCGTACAATGAACTGAACAATCAACGTAATAGGTTAATGGCCGACGGGCAATCTGGATGAAAGACAAACGAAATGGAGACTAACAGCTTGTTTTTTATGAGTGAGTGAGTCAGCGAGATTCCTACTAGAGATAGATTGAATTTTATGATGTTTTCCTGAAAAGGATACATAAGGATCATTGAGCATTGTGTTAGGAAAAAAAGCTTGTTTGAGAAATAAGATCTTTTCGCTTCGCTTTTATTAGTTTTGAGTGTTTCCCACATCAAGCTCGTCCATTTGCGACCCGTATCAAAGGGATTAATGTGGAATTTATAAATCGCCATTTTGTGGCGGCCGCGACATTGTCATGAGAGTCAAACGAGTTGCCAAATTCCAGCTCAATCGGACACTGGGAATTGAGTCAAATTGCAATTTTGTTTAGTTATATTTAGTTTTACCGTGGTGTTTGTAGTTAATACAAACACCACGGTAAAACTAAATAAAAGCCAAATAGGAATGCGTCTCACCTGATGGAAAGCAATCACACCAACGCCCATGGAGATCCAAGGGGAGTATTCTACCATATTATTAAGGATACCAAGGGGGTATTCTGTGAATATTTCAGGCGTCAAGCGTCTACCTGTAGGAGTTATCAATATCAAGCAAAAAATCACCTTTATTGTATGGGAACCGCCCTTAAATATTTGTTTTATTTAAATTTCATTATTTATTTTTAAATATATAATTAAATATTCTGCGAATATTTCAAGTATCTACCTGTTGCCGTTATCAACATCGAGCAAAAACGAGCAAAAAAATCATGTTTGTTGTAAGTGAGCCCCTTAAATATTTTGTTTATTCTGTTTTTTAGTATTTGTTGTTATAGCGGCAACAGAAATACATCGTCTGTGAAAAATTCAACTTTCTAACTGTCACGGTTCATGTGATACAGCCTGGTGACAGACGGACGGACAGACGGATAGCGGAGTCTTACTATTAGGGTCCGTTTTACCCTTTGGGTATCTAAGCTCTGCGGATTTAGAATAGTAATGATTTATACATGTTCTTATATTTAATTTGCATGACGTTTCTAAGTCCAAGTATTAAAGATATTTTGATTTGATTTGGTACGGAACCCTAAAAAAAGGATAACTCCGTTGTCCCTCTGAGTCCGTTTTCGTTAAGAGTTTTGGAACCCTAAAAGCGTAGATGTTATACACAGTACGAATAGTCTGGAGTGTCTCGGAATAAATGTCAGGATAAAAGAAAAAAATATTAAAATATATAAAAGTAACTGTGAATAAGTAAGTATCGTGTGGGAGGTTTAATATTTTCTTTCTTTTCGGTAACTAATTTAATTTTCAAGTTTCTTGCTCCTATGGTTTGGGTTTTGCATAATAAAATTGTGTTTGGGATAACATCCGCCGTCTTACAAAAATACATAATTAATAAAGTGAAAATCTTTGGGCGCTGTTGGATTTGGAATTTATTATTTTTATTCTGGCAACTTATTATTATTATCAATGTATATGTGGGTATATAGCGGATGTTCGGTGCCCTGGGCGTCGGGCAACTCACACAGACACTAACAGCACAGTAATACAACCAGTAGTTTGACTTCATACTAGCGCCCAAATCATTTACACGACCGCTCAGGAAGTTTTGGTGCGCGGCGCACCAAAACTTCCTGAGAGGTCGTGTAAATGACGCTTGGCTGTATGCGTGCGCCGATTTGGGCGCTAGTATGAAGTTAAAGTACGGTTGTATTACTATGCTGTGCTAACAGGCCCTTAAACTGAAGCGACGTGGAGCATTTCTGGTTTTTAGGGTTCCATACCTCAAAATAAAAATGGAACCCTTATGAACTGTATACTCAGATCTATGGTCCCATCAAGTTGTAAAAAAAATCAAACTACTAAGTTTACGTAAAAAAAAACATACGGCCGTTTATTCAGCAAAAAACGCATATTTCGACACATTCTCAAGGGAATCAAAACTCATAGTTGACCTAGAACTATGAAATTTGGTAAGTAACATCGTTATAGACTACAAGATCAAGAATAAATCTCAAAACTATACATTTGTAATTAAATCTTTAAAAATAGGTCTATAGTTTTTTAGGGGTCGAAATTTCAAATTGAAGCTACTAATATGGGGCATCATATGAAAGGGCCTGATGTGCACATTGCAAAATATATTTTACTAGCGGCTCGGTACGTGCTTCGCTACGTATAAAGTGAAATATTAAAAAAAAAAAGGAACATGAAATTCCTTTATTCAAACAAAAAAATATTTTATTAATTGCTAGCTATTTTAAAACTTAATCCAAAACATTTGGATAAACCTTTTTTTTTTGTTTTCCATTTTGCATGAATAAACAAACGTCTTTACTGTACTGACTCTGGAACAGGCAACATAAAGTCGAAGCACGTCCAAAATGAAATGACCGCATGAATGACATAACAACATGCTTGTACTGTCAACACTGAAAAAAGTTTCAATTTAACAGCAAAATCCCCATTAACAAAATGATCCCCCATTTATTCTATTCATTTGTTACAAAAAATGTGATAAATGAAGAACCGCTCTACCGATTTTGTGCAAACTTCACATAAACCATCTACTAAATAGTCCGAACAAAGCCTAAACATTTGGTTTGGATAGGTGAGCCCGTTCTTGAGTTATAAAATTACAACGAAAAGTGGCATTGATTTTTATATATATAGATTTATTTTTTCCAACGCATTATTTCTCATTTATAATGAAAATACGTACGGAACCCTCGGTGGGCGAGTCCGACTCGCACTTGTCCGGTTTTTTGTAACGCCGAAACCGATACGATTACGTTCTGGATACGTTTAGTAATTCTTAGAATCTGGTTAGATTGTATACTTGGATAATTGGTGGATGTCGCGTTCGTAATTGGCCAGTGAACCGACTCCATAGAGAGACTTGTCGTACAGGGGTAGCTTGAAGGCACAAGCCCAAGGGGCAGATCCCCCATGCGTTGGGCTGATCAGGTGAAGGCGGCAGTGGGCGCCCCGGTACTCAAATGTACCCGATTGACGACCAGCAGGCAGAGGTAACGTTGTGAAGCGAATCCTGTCTATTTCCTCATCATGATAACCACGACCACTCTCAACATCTGTGAACCAAAGCCAACTTCACCTGCACGCGGTGCACCCTGCTGACTGACTGTAAGCTACCCGACTGGGGAATGTACCTCCACCTCACAGAATACCGCAGCCAAATAACAATTCCCTTGAGGGTTGTTGTGTTCCTGCGAGTGAGTGAGGTCGCCAGAAAGAAAGGAAGGAGATGCTGCGTTGGCAGCGGGGGTGGCGGCTCGCGAGCAATATTTTATGTTGCAAGCGTTATGTATACGGTAACAATATGGCTACGGTAACCGCTTCACATCAGGCGGGCCGTATGTTTGTCTGCTACCCGACGTAGTATAAAAAAGAGCGTGAGAGCTCGAGGTGGTAAACCTCTCTAGAAGCGCACAGTGCATACCCATATCCACCTGTGTGAAGATAAACTCCCTGCCTATGGCGAACAGTGCAACTATAGAAAGAAGCAATGGACATTACATCAAATAACTTCTCTGAACACAGCCCATGGTACAGACGGTTCTAAACCCCATTCTAAATTACACTTGATACAGTAAGATTCCTCCGGTATTCAACTTCTAAGTTATGAGAAACATTTAATTAATTGCTCCTGCCTCCCATCTCGAGGGATGAATATTTGAAACTACTTAATGTATACCTACTAACATCGTCCCTCACAAAACGCAAAGACGTAACTGATTAAAAAAAGAATTCAAATTTCATTTTCATATTTTTTACAAACAGTATTTTAATTTTTTTAACAAAACAGATTCAGATTACCGGAAAGTATTCTGGCTGATTGATGGCAACGTTATTTACTATATGTGCCATATTTTTAGTACCACCTTAGATGCCAAATGTGTATAAGGCTCTGATTTAAAACAATACAATGGCAAGACCATGAATACTATTAATGCAAGGTGTATTCCTTGAATTCTGGCATACGCGCTGCTAACGTACCGTATCCTATGATCTGCTGACACAAAATATCTATACCGTAATTTTTTAAATCTAACATATTTTTTAAAATCAACCCGTTTATATAAATTAGAGCTGAAGCGTACTATTACTTACACTGTGGCTGAAGTAACGTTATTTTAGTAGGTCATAATAATAGTAATAATCTGTTATGTTTTGAATCGCATTTCTGAATTCCTTTTTGTTTTTTAATTTGACACCACTGTCAACTTTCAATCGCTAGTACTGTAAATTTCAACTTTTGTTATTTACGCCAATGCGTTTTGCGGGTACCACAAGTTACCAATTTCAAATAGTTTCATAACCAGTTAGGGAAGTTTGGACATACGTATTATGGAACTTGCTAATGCCTGCTTCATTATAACTTTCATGATTTTCGCTCTGTATGGAATACCATATTCCCGTATATTCCCCTGAACTAATTGATGAATACATTGAGTATTCTTCACCAACCCGCAGCGGCTGGAGTACGCTCTAAACCCTTTCGAATGAGGGACACCCATATACCAACAGTGGGATTAATAAGGATTCGCCACTTGAATTGATTGAGAAACTGTTTTAACAACTATTTTTTTTATCAAAAAAGTTCCATTAATAGTTATTGTATAGGACAGACTTCAGCTAGAATTACCACATTACATTCTTATTATCATTCTTTCCACTTCCAATCATTCACTGACGGTCATCAGTTTATTAAAAAGAGGACGTCCAATGCCTTGTTTTTTTTTATACTATATGGGGCGGCAAATAAGCATGGTCCGCCAAATGTGAAGCGGCAACCACAGCCTATAAATGCTTGCAATACAAAATATCGCTCATATGTTGCCACCCCTCGTTGCCATCGTAGTTACACTTACCTATTCCCAGAGAATTATTATTTGTCTGAGGTTTTCTGTAAAATGGAGTTATGTTATGAGCAGTCGTATAGCTTACTCGTCTATGGCTGTGCTCTAAATTTGTTTCTTGAATCTCATCCTGTCCCACCTTTCACTTACCCCAGATGCATTTACTATAAACGATATGTTTTCAATATTATATTAACTTAGAGTGGGTCCAGTACTGCAGCACCGGTGACACGTCGATCCTTATGGATCTTTTGTGCTCTCCCTAATCCTTTAGTCACTCTCCCCTGACTGTCTGGAGACAGGTTCCATATTACAAACAATAAATCACACCAACATTATTATTGCAAGCCCGACGTATATTTGCGGCTCCCCCATTTATAACAGCAGAGTGGAAGTATTTAACTCTTTTGAGGGAAGACATAGAAATGAATAAATACGCATACATTTTTGACTCTAATAAAGACCTTACCTTGGACATGTTCTCTTATTATACAGGACGAATAACAAATAAAGGAATACGAAATATAATTGACAATCTTGCTTACCTTGTAAAGGACATTATAACAAGAAACCAATCACAAATGTTTGGAAATATTATTGAATCTAGTTTAACAAAGCAAGACAATAGAAGTAAAGCAGAAAAAATGGTTGAAACGCGTGAAGATAATTTATTTCGTGACGGAAACCAGGAATCGTACACAGAAACTCCGACAAGACTCAGTTGCCACTGTTGATTGTGGTCATAAATTTCAGATATTGTACCAAAATATAAGAAGCATAAAAAATAAAAAACATCTGTTAGAGGCAGCAACCGAAGACAACAATAATAGCATAGATGCCATTTGTCTTACAGAAACATGGATTACCCAACCAAAAATGGATTTATTGTGTATCGATAATTACAACTTAGCCGCAAACTTTTGCCGGTCAAGTCGCGACGGTGGAGGAGTTTGCATATTTTTGAAGGAGAACATAGAATATATAGAGTTGAAAGATATAGCAAGCATGTCAAAAGAATATATATTTGAAATCTGTGCCGCGGAGATTCCAAAATCCAATTTAATCTTAATAACGATATATTGGCCAAATAAATATAGAATGCCAGATATATTTTTCAACTCGTTAACAAGGTTACTACAACTATTGCTTAAAAAGTATAGTAGGCGTAATGTACTTATTGGGGGAGATTTTAATGTAGATGTTTTGGAGAGCTCCAATACCAGCATAGCTCTTTTAAATGAGTTTAGAAGTTTTAATTTTTATCAACATGTAACAAAGCCTACTAGAGTAACTACATGTAGCGCTACTTGTTTGGACTTGGTATTTTCCAATTTTAAAAATATATCTCCTATAAATGTTGAACTACATGAGTATGGTCTTTCAGACCACATAGGTATTTTAGCGCAGATCCAAACAAGAAAACATGTAATACGAGACAAGTGGTACATTGAAAAGAGAATATTTGGTGCTAAAAACATTCAACATTTTAAGTCGGAATTGGGAAAAACTAATTGGGGGAAGATTATCATCAAAGAACAAAATATAAACCAAAATTACGATGCATTTGCCAATCACATAAAAAATATACTGGAAAAATGCATAAAGAAATCAATAGTAAAAATAAAATGTAATAACAAGAAAAAAAACTGGTTAACGCGCGGAATAAAGATATCATGTAAAAATAAACGGCTTCTAAAAATATTTGTTTCTCAAACAGACAATCTAATTTTACGTGCAAATTACAAGAAATACGAGAAATTACTTAAAAGAGTCGTAATAAATTCAAAGAAAATTGCATATATCAATAAAGTTAAAAGCTCACAAAATGTTATAAAGACAATGTGGCAAATAATAAAAGAGAAAACAAATAAAATTGTAAATAAAAATAGAGAAAATATACATCTTGACATTGACGGAATAAAAATAGACGATCCATTGCAAATTGCTAACATGTTTAATACCTTTTTTGCTAGCGTAGGTAATAATAATAACCAAACAATAAAACCTGCATCAAAACTATCTAGCGGTAGACGGGTTATTTCATCTATAGAAAATTCTATGTTTCTGAACCCAACCAATCCGTACGAAATACATAGTATTATAAGAAACTTAAAAAATAAGCGGAGTTTTGGTTTCGATGAGATTCCACCATTTTTAGTAAAAAAATGTGCACAGGAACTAGCAATACCGTTATCTTTGTTAGTAAATCAGTCATTTGCCACTGGAGAAGTACCAGATCAAATAAAGATAGCTGCCGTTAAACCCTCTCACAAAAAAGGATCAAAAAGTGAGTGCAATAATTACCGCCCAATTGCCTTGTTACCAACTTTTGCGAAAATTTTTGAATCTGCCATGTCAAAAAGACTTCGTTCATTTTGCGAGAAATATAAAATAATTGTTGAAAATCAAAATGGATACAGAAAAAATAGATCTACGACACTAGCAGTTTTTTCTTACATCGATGAAGTATTAAATATTATTAACGACAAAAAATATGCCATGGGCTTACTTCTTGACATGAGTAAAGCATACGATAGGGTAAATTTTGACATACTATTAGAAAAATTATATAAAATAGGAGTGAGAGGTATTACACATAAATGGTTTGCATCGTATCTTTCTAATCGGGTGCAATACGTAGAGATAGAGCATCATGACGTGACTACCGGAAAAATTAAGAGTATCAAATCACAAAAAGTAAATGTAACTATGTCAATTCCACAAGGTAGCGTGTTGGGATGTTTATTATTTATTATTTACATAAATGATCTTCCTAAAGTAATTGACTGTCATTGCACAATGTTCGCAGACGATATTTCAATAGTTTTCCCCTGCAAAAACGCTGAAAATTTAGAGAATAAATTAAATAATACTCTGTCACCTATTATCTCTTGGCTCGATGATCACAACCTCAAAATTAATTTAACAAAATCAAAATTAATGCAGTTTAGACCTTACCAAAAACATCCTATGATCGTAAATTATAAATTTCTTGGCGAAAAACTAGAGTGTGTAGACACGTATCCTCTACTAGGTATACATATAGATATTAATTTGAATTGGAAGGAACATATTGTTGTGTTATTAATAAATATAAAAATTAAATGAAACCACCATTACGATTGCTAGACATGAAGTGTCATATATTTTAATTATAAATCAATACCATAGTCAAACTATGAAAAGTATATAATACAACATGCCCCTTCTTAACAAAACAAATTAATTAATTACGAATATATTCTCGTAGCTTTACAAAATTAAAAATTAACTTCTAATACTTAGCTCTAATTACTGACAACAAAACCGATTAGGAGGATGTACTACTCTACCGGATGAGGTCACAAGGCATCCTTCTGCATTTCGATGCAGCACTGACTCGTCCTTAGCTTGGTCAGGTAAGGAAAGTCGCGAAGCAAAAGGAAGAGAAGGACGTGGAAGTGGAACCGCATCAGGAATGTAAAATGGAACTAAAGATATCGGTTTTATAAGAAATCTATTACGCGTAAACATTCTATCATTAGAATCAATTTTATATGTTCTCTCGTCTAATCTTAGCTTAACTTCTCCTTTTCTCCATTGCTTCCCAATTTTGAACAAAACTTTTTCACCTAAATCTAAAGGTCTCATATCCCTCTTATTTCTATCATAATTGCTTTTAGTCTTGAGCTGAATGTGCTTATAATTTTCTCTCAAACGGTTAATTCTAGGATTAGATTGTCTGTTATATATCTCTGGTAATATTCCTCTTAGTCTCCTATTGTAAAAATTTTCAGCAGGTGATGGAATTTCGGGAGATATTGGCGTATTTCTAAATTCTAACATGGCCAAATAAGGATCTCGTTTTTCATGTATGGCTTTTTTCAGTAAATTTTTAATTGTTTGAACAGTCCTTTCTATCATACCATTTGATTGTGGATATTCAGGACTAGAAAATTTGTGGTCGAAATTCCACTCTTTAGAAAATGACGAAAACTTATCGCTTGTAAATTGTGGACCGCCATCACTCACAAAGATACACGGAATACCATTTCTGCTGAAAATTCGCTTTAAATTATTAATAATGCACTCACTATTTATACTTGACAATAAGGCTAATTCCGGAAACTTTGATAAATAGTCAATTACAAGTAAATATGATTTCCCTTCTAATTCGAACAAGTCGGCTGCAATTTTTTGCCAAACATGAGTAGGAAGCTCATGCGGTATTAAAGTTTCATGTTTGTTGTTATTGCTGTAAATTTTACACGTTTCACAATTAGAAACCGCATTTTGGATATCATTACTAATTCCTGGCCAATAAAGAACATTACGCGCCCTAAGCAATGTCTTTGTTACGCCTAGATGTGGATAATGCAAACGATGTAACATTTCCCGTCTTAACTTAAAGGGAACGACAATAGACTGATTTCTAAAAATGATATCAGATTTTATTGTTAAATCATCTTTAACATGCCAATATTTCCTAATCATATCAGGTACATTTTTTTTATGAGACGGCCAACCTTCAAGAATAAACTTCTTGACAAGTTTTAACTCTTCGTCTTGACTGGTTAATTTCTTTATATTATTTAATTGCTGTTCGCTAGCGTTAATATTATTTATGACAAAATCTATTTGAGCTTCTATTTCATCAGAATCTAGGCAGATTTCTACGGAATCGTTTTCATTAAATGATCTCGATAAAGTATCAGCTAAGTACAATTCTTTTCCTCGCTTGTAAATTAAATCGAAGTCATATTTTTGCAATTTTAATAACATTCTTTGAATTCGTGGTGTGCAAGATTTTAACGACTTTTTAACAATACTTACAAGTGGTGAATGATCCGTTTCTATAGTTATTTTCCGACCAAAAATATACTGATTAAATCTCTCACAGCCAAACAGAATAGCAAGTAGTTCTTTTTCTATCTGAGCATATCGTTTCTGACAATCATTTAAAGCTTTTGAAGCATATGCGATAGGAAGATTATTTTGCAATAGAACTGCACCTAAACCTTCTTTAGAAGCGTCAACGGATAACGTAGTTGGAAGATTTTCATCGAAAAATTGTAAGACAGGCTCTGAAGCAAGCTTTTCCTTTAAACTTTTAAAAATATTTTCATGAGCATCAGACCATTGAAACTCGACATTTTTCTTTAACAAATCTCTCAATGGAGAGTTAACTACAGCAAAATTAGGTACAAATTTTGAAACGTAATTAATAATACCCAAGAATCGTTCTAATTCCTTCCTGTCTCTGGGACTTTTCATAGAAATAATAGTTTTAATTCTACTATTGTCTAATTTTAAACCATCTTTGCTTATAACATGACCTAAATATTTGACTTTTGACAAATTAAACTTACATTTATCTTTGTTTAATTTGACATTCTCTTGTCTTAGTCTCTGTAAAACAGTTTTTAACCTCATGTCATGTTCTTCTTGAGAACGACCCCAAATTAAAACATCATCAATGAAAACTTCTGTACCCTCTAAATTTTCCAGAATTTCTCGCATTTTCTGCTGGAAAACTTCTGATGCACTACATATACCAAAAGGCATTCTCAAAAATTTATATCTGCCAAAAGGTGTGTTAAAACAACACAAATCTGAGCTGTTATTGGATAATTTAACATTCCAAAATCCATTTTTGACATCGAGTGTACTAAAAATAACCGCACCTGACAATTTACTTGTAATTTCTTCAAAAGTTGGCAAACTGAAATGTTGTCTCATTATGGCATGATTAAGGTCTTTCGGATCGATGCATAATCTCAGATCGCCATTAGGTTTATAAACAATAACTAAAGAATTGACCCAATCAGTCGGATGTGTAACTTTGCATATCACGTTAATTTTTTCCATTTCATCCAACTTTTCCTTAAGACGAGGTAGCACAGCTAATGGAACACGTCTACTAGCATGTATGACAGGCGTGGCATTATCTTTTAATTTAATATTATATTCACCTTTAATACAACCTAAACCTTTGAATAAGTCTTGGTATTGCAGGCAAATGTCTTTATTTTGTTCAATACTACGCAAAGGTGTTACTATTCCCATGGCTGCAGCAGACTGTAAACCTAGTATATTTGAGGATCGAGCAGAAACGACAAAAAATTCAATGTTATAAATTTTGCCATTGTATTTACATGGTAGAGAATACTTACCTATACAAGGAATTAGCTCACCGGTATAAGTTGTTAATTTTATTTTTGCTGGCTTTAAATTGTTTCTATCTAAATGTAAAGAGGACAGCATGCTTTCTGTTAAAATATTTCCCTGGGCTCCTGTATCTACTTTAACCTGTAAAGGAACATTATCAATTCCTAAAGTTATTGTCCAGTCACGAAGACTATTTATAGAATTTACCAATATCGCACCCATAAATATTTCATTAACTTCTTCAGAATCACTTCCTTCTTCAAATTCGTTCACTTGTCGAACCCAAGTGCTTTTGCATTTGAGTGAAAAATGATTAATTTTTCCGCATTTAGAGCATTTCTTTCCATATGCAGGACATCTATCACGAAGATGATTATATCCACAACGTCCACAAGAAAATTGACGATTAGTTTGATTATCACTTGACATTGATGGCTGCTGATTCGAAACAGATTGACGTTCAGCGCTTGAATTTTTAGACATCGTTGAACTTTTTGAACTAAAATACTTTTTGCAGCTATTATTGGCAGCATCATTACCCCTTTTCTGATTTATCTGATTAAGTTCACTATACTCAGTCTGATTACAAATTCCACCTGAAGATGAGCATATGACCTCCATTTGTTGTTTAGTACGTTGCGACGTACAACAAATCTCAACAGCTGTGGCAAGAGAAAGATCTTTTGACCTCAATAAACGATCTTTGACTGCTACATCCAAAATTCCATACACAAGCCTATCTTTAATGAGACTTTCTGTCAAAGAACCGAATTCGCAAGTGGAACTCATATCTCTTAGTTCAACCACATAATCTTCATAAGATTCTGCTTGTTTTTGGTTACGTGTAAAAAATTTGTACCTCTCGAAAGTTACATTTTTCTCCGGACTAAAATGCTCTTCAAATTTTTTCAGGACTCTATCGATATCTGTTTTATGTTCTTTCTTTTCGAAAATGAACGTATTATATAACTTAAGAGCACGATCTCCAATAGAACTCAGTAATAGAGCATTCTTTATTTCTGCGTCCTTACCTTGACTTCCCGATGCAAGCAAAAATATACGAAACTTCTGTTCAAAAAATTTCCAGTTGTCTGCCATATTTCCATCCCAGGACAACGGATTTGGTAGATTAATGACTCCTACGCTAATATTTTCTACCTTCGACTGCGCCATGTTGTGTTATTAATAAATATAAAAATTAAATGAAACCACCATTACGATTGCTAGACATGAAGTGTCATATATTTTAATTATAAATCAATACCATAGTCAAACTATGAAAAGTATATAATACAACACATATAGCGAAAATTAGCTCTAAATTGTCTAGATTTTCCTATGCATTATATGAATTAAAAAGGACTACAAATACGGAGACTGCACTGAACGCTTATTACGCTTATGCACATTCGTCACTCCTATATGGAATTATATTATGGGGAAACAGTACGAATATTTCACAACTCTTCCGTCTACAAAAGAAATGCATAAGGACCATTGCAAATATAGATATTACAGAGAGTTGTCGATCACATTTTATTAAACATAATGTATTAACATTAACATCAATGTATATTCTAGAATCGTGCAACTTTGTGAAAAGATACATAAATAAATTTCCAATTTATTCTAGACCCGAATCATTAAGGCCTAAAAATCGACTTGCCTTACCGACTGCTAAACTGAATTTATTTCAAACTGGTCCATATTCAATGTGTGCGAAAATTTATAATAAAATACCAAGTGACATTAAATGCGTACAAAAACCTGAACAATTTAAATTATTACTTAAAAAAATATTGATTTCTAAATGTTATTATACAATTGACGAATTCTTTAATGATAATCACATAAAATAAATAACATTGTTAATAAATTACATAAAAACTGACATTGTACATTTGCCTATTAATTACCTATGTTTATAATTTAATTAATATAATTAATGTAAATTGTAATATATTTTAATCATAAATCTTAGATTAAATTGTTTATACCTTGCTGTGCCCTATAAACAGGGTTCATGTTTGTGACCATTTTAATTATGTAAGAACCTTGTATTATATCAACATGAAATGCAATAAATAAATAAATAAATAAATAAATAAATATACTTCAGTATACCGCTTATTGGGAAGAGTCTGTAGTCCTCCAGGTCCGGGTATGCCTTTCTTAGGATGTCCAGTCGTTTGCCGGTTACGACATCACATCAAGTTTTTCATGTTTTCAGTATTAATTCCACCAACTTCTGAAACACTTTAACCCAATAACCTAAAGTTTAAGCAGAAATCAATTGCTCTCAGCAGTTTTCCTTGTAAAATCCTTCATTCCCAAAAGTTGTAGTCAGCGCTTGTGCCTTACGCAATCCTTACGCAAGTCCAAGTTACACTTAAGGCCACGGAACGTCCTAAGAATGGCAATAACTCCGTCCATCACCTTACGATAGTAAAATCTAAGAATTGATTTACCCGAGGATCTTATCGTCGAAATAAAAAGCGTATAAAATTTCCAGGAAATAATCCTATTTCGGGTACTCGAGTGTGACGACGGGGAAATGATTTCACAATATTTTTTTATTCATATCCGTACTGTAAATGTGAGCTTTAGGTTTTAGTATTGTAATAAATTTAAGGGCTGTCGCTAACGGTACGGTTGTGTAAGGAACTTTTGACGCGATAATGTTTTATAAATCGATGAATGCCGGCTGCATGCACGAAAATGTATGACTCACGTTCCGCCTGCGCCGGGAGTGCAAGAGCTCGGAACAAGCGATAGAGAGCCACGATCGGCCTATGTTTTTATGACGTTATCACGTAAAAATAGCGTCTGTAAACCGACTTTACAGACAACCAATTTTATTTTGTAAGGAATTTATTATGGGGTGTAAGTGGTTTTGGGGTGTAAGTGGTTCATCAACACCTTTGAACCAAAGCCAACTTCACCTGAACGCGGTGCACCCTGCTGACTGACAAACGAAGCTCTGGCGAAACGAAAGGTAGGGAGCGTAATTGTAAGCTACCCGACTGGGGAATGTACCTCCACCTCACAGAATACCGCAGCCAAATAACAATTCCCTTGAACCCTCAAGGGAATTGTTATTTGGCTGTTGTGTTCCTGCGAGTGAGTGAGGTCACCAGAAAGGAAGAAGATGCTGCGTTGGCAGCGGGCGTAGCGGCGCGCGAGCGATATTTTGCTAGCGTTAATATGGCTACGGCAACCGTTTCACATCAGGCGGGCCGTATGCTTGTCTGCCACCCGAAGTAGTATAAAAAAAAAAAAAATTTTTTTACTCTACGTAGTCAAAGTCAAAGTCAAAACTCTATTGCATAACTATATATGTGTACAGAGGATTTTAGACTTGTATAAGCACATATAACTTAGTCACCTTTGTCAGGTATTGCAAAAGACGATAGGCTCGCGCGCGACTATTTACTGAACGCGAAGCATTTCGTCAAATAAATATAGGAACTTATTTATAAATAATATTTTTAGCGTGACAAATAAGTTAGGGGTGTAAGTGGTTCATCAATCTCTTTGAACCAAAGCCAACTTCACCTGTCTGGTTTTTTTATATATATATATACAGTATGTAATTATTATTTAATGCGATATATTATATTTAATGCGATATCGGGAATATATTATATACCCTATGATATCGCATCACGCATGACTGAATTTATTAGTTTCGCTCATTCTTTTTTCGTTGTATTTGTTATTGTCAGGAGAAAATGCTTATAAAAGAAAAAAATAACAAAGTTGCGCGGGAAAAATGGAAAATTAGAACAAATTTGAACGACCATTAGAAAAAGTCAGCAAATACGTTTACCTAGGACCAGAGATAAAGCTGGGCAAAGATAACCAAGGGAACGAGATAGATAGCCGGATAAAGATGGGCAAAGATAACCAAGGGAACGAGATAGATAGCCGGATAAAGATGGGCAAAGATAACCAAGGGAACGAGATAGATAGCCGGATAAAGATGGGCAAAGATAACCAAGGGAACGAGATAGATAGCCGGATAAAGATGGGCAAAGATAACCAAGGGAACGAGATAGATAGCCGGATCCGTTTGGGCTGGGCAGCATTCGCAAAACTTGGCTTTGCATTTAAAATGAACATCTCTGCAAAACAAAAAGCAAAGATCTTTAACCAATGCGTCCTACCTGTACTTACATACGGAGCTGAGACATGGGTAACAACCTAGGCCATTGTCCAAAAACTGGAAGTTGCACAAAGAGCAATGGAAAGGAAATTGGTAGGAGTGACACTCCAGGACAGAAAAACCAACAAATGGCTCCGGAAACAAAGTCAGGTGTCGGACGTTGCACACCGTGTGGCGAAGCTCAAGTGGCAGTGGGCCGGACACATAGCCAGAAAGTCGGACTCGTGGTGTAAAACCCTTCTGGAATGGAGGCCATGGCAATACAAAAGACCTGTCGGGAGGCCACAGATGCGATGGAAAGACGACATCGTAAAGTTGGTGGGCATCAACTGGATCAAAGTGGCCCAAAACAGAAAGAGATGGAGGAGGTTGAAGGAGGCCTATACCAATATGGTAGAGAGTGGGCTAAGATGAATGATGATGATGAACGACCATGTTAACTTTTCTAATGTAACTTTATGTCATTTGACAGAGCTGTCGGTCATTTGACAGCGTGCTCGAAACCAATTCGAATTCAATATTCATTGTAAAGAAGGCAGGACAACGTGTGTCGGGCCAGCTAGTTAATTAATTAATATATTAATAATATATCAATTAATATATTAATAATTTCTCGATTTCGCGGCATCGTTACATCTTATCTGTCATTTTAATAATGTCTGCCGTCCAAAATTAATATTGTTATATCGGTAAGTTTATTATGTATGGCCTTTTAAACGAGTGCCTACCGAATAGGCTAGACGACAATGATAAAAAATTATAAAAAGTACTTATCAGTGTCATAAAATATACAAAACTAGAACGATCTATGATCTTGAAATTTTGATAAGTTATGTCCGACTTGTTCTATGATCGATCAAAGTGTAGTAGGAAAGTCGAATTTAAAAGAATGAAATTATTAAAAATAAATATTAATTTTGGAAAAACAATCAAAAATACTATAACTTTTATTATGGCACTAGCTACATAAACGCAGTATTTCACATAGCTGTCGTACAAATTTCTGTTTTAACGTATACAAAATACATAAGTGTGACGTCATAATTATGTAGCGTTTTGTATGGAGCGTTTTCGGGAAAGTCCAAAATTGTGATTTTCAAGTTATCATATCTCGAGAAGTTTATATGCTATCGAAGTAATTCTTTCACCTATAGTTATATTATTGTGACGTCCTTACTTAGCAAACCGAAAGAAAAAAATGTCGTCTAGCCTATTCCCCGAAGCCATATTCATCTGATAAAAATTAATTAAACACTGAATAATTTCTCATTCGCTGTCGAGAATAATTAAAACCTTTTAACGTGTTACGAAAAATTATATTGAAATGATAAACATCAGGTCTTTTACGTGTTCCATTCGACTTTCGACCTTATGCTCTATTAACGAGCTCGGTACCTAGTCGAATGGCTAGCAATGGCCACTTGCGACTCCGAGGTCGCGGGTTCGATTCCCGCACAATACAAACTTTTGTGTGCATAACCATGGCTTGGTTGTGTTGTATATAGTTGTGTATATGTATGTGTTTGTGTTGTATATAGTTGTGTATATGTATGTATTTACAAAAAAAATGTAAATAAGTACATGAATCAGTTATCTAGTTCCCATAGTACAAGCTTTGCTTAGTTTGGGACTAGATGGCGCTGTATAATTTGTCGAGGGATAATTATTATTTATTTATTTATTATGCGAAGGAAATATAGAGTTGTTTAAAAATGTAATAATGTTAAAAGGTAGATAACTCAAGCCATACGTTATCGGATATAGAAAAAGATGGTTTGAATAAGTCTAGACGAGGATATTGCGAAGTGTTTTCTTCGGGAGTATTTGTGACTTATTTCTCTGAAATATATCTTCTAAACAGATACGACAGACAAGATGGAATTGGCGGATTTACTAATGTTACAGTGACATATTGAATGGGGAATAGTCTGGTAAATATAATAAAAGTACGAAATGGACATAATAAATGATATAGCATTTATAACAACATTTAACATAATAATTTGACATTAAATAAATTTAATAAGAAACTTTGAGGTGTAAGGACCCCACCACGATCTTTAGAGCCAAAGCCTACCTCACCTGCACGTGGCGCATCCTGCCGATTAGCGAAAGAGGCTCTGATGAAAGTGAGGTAGGGTACAGCGTATTTGTAAGCAGCCCAACTGGGGAGGTACTCCACGTACCTGCGGGTGAGTATTGTCAGTGTGATAAGTTTGTGAAACGCCCGTTTGCTATTATTATAGTCTTTCTGCAGACACACGTTATTAAAATATGTTTCAAAAGTTTACATATGTGAGTGGTTGACCAAAAAGGGACCTGGAGGGATTGGAAACCGTTATTTTTTTTACTATATTTAGCTTTGTTTTGGTCTAACCTGAATATTTTTAGGTGCCGTAGTTTTTTTTTATGATTTTTTTGTGAGCCGAGCCAGTGTTGGAAAAGTTTTGGAACCGAAACTTCAAACGCGATTTACTCGAAATCAATTATTTTCCTTTTTTGGTCAACCACTTACATATAAAAACATGTAAATTATATAAAAACAAGAAACGCAGTTAAGTATATAATTTTCCCAAACATGCTGTTATTAGCGGGTAATTCATTTTTATGTCTCAATTAAAAGTAATTATTACATGTAAAAGAATTGTAATATATATCAAGAATGTCAAATGTCAAGATAATATGCGTACAGTCCACCACACACGTCCATACACCGATTATCTGGCCATACGCATGCCGAAACAAATAAAAATCAAAATTGTAACCGCAAAACTTTTTTCGACCACAAAAAAATCAATTGCACAAACCGATTTCTACTCTGTCCCTTTTTCTCAAGGTATAATATTGCACTTAGTTACTTTGAGCTCAAATAAAATATTTGCGTAAGCCAATATTAACCGTATTCTTTTAGCCGTATGGAGTATAATTGAATTAGTTGCGTGTGTAAGTATAGTTATAATCATTATTATTGATTTTATGTCAATGTCATTAAACTGTCAATATGTATATGAAAGTGGCGCCGCATATGATTATGGAAAAAGGTATGCGACATTGCAGTACAGTCATTCTGATATACTTCTCGTTACCACACAATATTAATATAAAAATAACTATTTTACGAAAAATGTACCAACAAATTCATAGATTTTGAAACGACTCCAAAAAAGGAGGGGGTTCTCAATTCGGCTGTATTTTTTTAATGTATGTTACTTAATTACTCCGTCATTTATAAATCGATTTGAAAAAAAAGTTTTTTTATTTGAGATACTTCCGGATTGGTCCCATATTTTTTATCATCATCATCATCATCAGCCTGTATCTACATACATAAATGTAGAGTAATGTTTGGAGTCGCTTTTTTTTTTGTTATAATTATCTCCTATTTTATCTTATGTAATAGCTCTAGGTTTTTATAGGTAACGATAATATCCACATATAATCTACTATTAAACTTTGCTACAAAATCATGCAGTATATATAGCGACACCCGTTTGTAAATTGGACGTTATGTTTCTGAGGAAATCAAACTAAGAACCTCGTTTTTAAAAGTCGTTTAAATCAACTAAGCATAAGATGAGCGACTTCGGAAAAAGAATAAATGTATATAGATAGTTAAGACAGATTACCAACGTTTCTATGTAAATTCTATCCAAAGTTATACAAACTTGTTTTTCAAATGTTATTTACTTTCTGTAACCATTCCAAATTAAATTACTCGGCTGTGCACCCCAAACTATCGAATCCGACTGCAAACTGTCGGAGTTTGGGTAAAATTCCTTGAATTTTAAGTTGCAAATAAGTCGACGAAGTAACTTTTATGATGTTTACTTCAAGTTCATTGAAAAGGGTCGCCAGATTTCGGAATGTATTGTTTTATTCAATTGAGATTTCTCTTTAAATGTATTTTTTTTTCTTATTTAGTTATACTGTATTTAGACAATGAACTACTGTATTTAAACAAAATTGACTAGCGTCCGCCTGTAACTTTATAAATTAACAGTTATTATTAATAACTCCTCTTCCATTTAAATTCATGCAGTAGTGTTTGCGTGATGCTCCTATAAACATACAGACATACCTACAGATAAAAATAAAAATGTTTTGGCTTCTTACTCTTAAATTTTACTCCAATACAAAACAAGTACATACATGAAATTACATATAGGAAAAGAATAATACATAATTAAAAGGCATAGTGTGTGCAAGCACCTTACATTATTTTTGCCTAAATATGTCCTATGAACGGACATCGGCCAGGTACAATTTTATTATAAATAGGTTACTGTTTTATAGAACCCTTGTCTGTTGAAAAGGATGATGGAAAGCATTAAGGACGGCCTAAATCCAGCAGTGGATAAATACAGGCTGTTTGTTGATGATGAAAGAACCGCAGATTTTTCGTAAGTTCATATTTTCGCAACGGACTGTACGTTGCGTGTGAAATGCAGTAGGTATCCTGTAATTATATCGATTTATTTGTGCATAACAAGAATTATTACCAAAATTATTTTTAACCAGCAAAATATTTTGATATTTCATTCAAAATTGTCGGTGGTTACTCTGTAATTATCGTGGTCAATGTCTGACAGCTCAATGTAGGTGATATTAAATGGTCGAAAGGGGTAATTAGATTGACATGTTTTTGATATACAAAATAATATTTCATATTTTATTTTACATTTTAACACCACGGCGGTTGCCAAATAAGCATACAGCCCGCTTGCTTGCGCATGCCCTTTTGTAGGAGATCACAGAGCGGTCAGTCGCGAAGACAACAGTCAGTCGACGCCTATAGAAGCGTGACTAAACGCACACGCGAGACACGCACCGCGGTTAAATCTCATGTCACATCTAATTGCTTTCTTCTGCCCCCTTACCACCATCTCTTATTGCCATTCAATAACTAAATAGATTGCTTATTCATACCAATGAATAAGCGACTCTATTCGAGTTGAAATAAAGTCGCTGAGTCAGTTATTGAATCGCAATAAGAGATGGTGGTAAGGGGGCTGCGCAACGCTTCGAATCACTTCGTATTCGCATTC